>VSWD01000008.1:6102873-7302873 GCA_033119305.1 Pinctada imbricata
TTGTACTGTAAAATTTTGTTAAATTTGTATTTCCGTAGTATCTGCCATGGAGGACATATCTACGACGAGCAATATGCCTAAACTGCGAAGGGTTGGGGGTAATACAACATTCTTGAACACCTGTACTTGTAAAGTCGACAAAACACTATCTCTAGTTTGTTCTTTTATCACTCGTATATTGACTGAAACTTCAAACATTCCAGAACATTTAAATTCTTAAATTCTGTTGATCTAGGGGGTCCGGATACCGAATATGCGGGGCATAGCCAAAAACCACGAGTTTGAAAAAATACAGGAAAAGAATCTGGATTTTTTCAGTTCCAAGGGGGTGTTTCTAAGGAGAAGGGTCTTAAACCCCCTCTAGATCCGCCCTTGACTTGGATTATTAGCCATTATCTAACTTCAATAAAACTACGATGCATGTATCTGTCTTAATGACAACTTATGTGCTACTGCTTGGAGAATCTACTATTCGATCTATGCGGAACATTTATTCGTTGTTATCTCGCTTTTATTACATATTTTCCAATTCTTTCCGGATTGGATCCAGAATTTGAGACGTGGATCCAGAATTTAATTCGGATGAAGAATTTGAAAAAGAATACTTGAAATAAATGGATGATCAATGTTATAATTACTGCTTTGATACCAGTAATGAAAAATACAAGTTATATATGTTCTTATATATATAAAAGAAGTAATAAGAAGAAAGGGGTTAGGTGGATAGGAGGAATTTAAAGTTTCTGATTTTTCCGTCATTAAGAAAGTTTGGGCCAAGGAGGCGTTTTCGTTTTGATGTAACTTGTTTAGAATTATATAACTTTATTAATACATTTTTTCATCGATCTCAAAGCTACGTGTGAGTCCACTGGGGTTCTGTGTGTCTGAATCGCTAACATTGATTAGAACATAAAACGGTCCAAACTCAAAGTGCCAAGTATGTGTGCTTGTGACCTTGACCCGCCTACTCTTTGATGGGGCTAAATGTCTCTTTGTCAAATTGAGTTTTAGTCTCACATCGGCAGTTGGAGATACATTGTCTTTCTTTCTTTATGTATGGGTGAAAACCTTGTATCTCTCAGAAACAATTTGATGAACTTTCACCTTGTTACCCTTTTCTTCCAGTATCACCTATATGCCCCTTCAAAACTATTAGCAGTGAAAAATTGGTAGCAGAGATATCACAAAACAACTTTTGCCTGCTGGTAAAGAGATTCCACTCTAAAATGTATTTAATTTCAAAATTATTTGATGTAAGGACTTGAGTAAGTCTACCTGTTTGATATAAGACTTGAGTAAGTCTACCTATTTGAATCAGTCGCAAGATGTGTTTGTTTGAAACAGAATATTAATATGCCTACATCGACAGCAAACTTTTTTGTGCGAATTGTTTGGCGTTACTGAAGGTAAAGGTCATATGGTCAAAGCCATCAATTATGACAAGGTCGATGTCAAACTTTTGGTATGTTTAAATTAAAGTTAAGATTACCAATTGTGAAATCATCAGCATAATACGATTATACATATACAAAGTAGCAGAAGTCATGGTTACTAACAATAAGGTCAAACTCTTCGATCAAGGCCACGGCGTCAACAAGCCACGACGCCAACAAGCCACGACGTCAACAAGCCACGACGTCTACAAAGAGGGTACTGAATAAAGGTAGCTGCTATGTGAATCTTTCTACTGAACAAAAAGGCCCTCTAGTTAACTATGTGAATCTTTCTACTGAACAAAAAGGCCCTTTAGTAAACTATGTGAATCTTTCTACTGAACAAAAAGTCCTTAAGTTAACTATGTGAATCTTTCTACTGAACAAAAAGGCCCTTTAGTTAACTATGTGAATATTTCTACTGAACAAAAAGGCCCTTTCTACTTGAAAAAAAAATATATTGATAACTGCAATTTTCTTCATATAACGTTATTTGATATAAGGACTTGAGCAAGTCTATCAAATAGGCAAGAAGTCTACCCAGAATGAATAAAAATCCAAGAACTCTTCAGCTCAATTGAAAAAAAGTAGACCGTATTTTAGATTGATATTGCGAAAAGTTTTATATTATTTCAGAATTACTGGTAATCATTGAATTAATAAAATTACCCAAATTCTCATATGAAGAGACACAACACCGAAATATTGTCTGGCACGATAATGAAAATAATGAGAATATATGGAGATTTATAGAATTATATATCTCTGTGAACGAATGGAATCTCCGTGTGATATAGGTGGTAGTGGTGCGTCGACTTATTGTTTCCCTCAGAACAATGATAAGGTTCAAAGAGAGGAAACAGAAAGAGAACGCGCTATTTTTCACTGATGATAAAAATCGTTACATCACCGTCACGATCCAACGAAATAGAGAGGGGATTTATTTCTACAAAAATGTTGGAGATAGATTCAGTTTTATATGAAATGAGCAGAAAATACAGAGCTCACTCAGTATTTGCGATGCTATATTATGTACAGTGTATATACGTTTTGTATTTTACGAGCTCCTCAAGTAGATGATATGTAATTCGTATAGGAAAGGATATCTAGAATTTGTTTACATTTTCTGTGTATTTTGTGTCATTGACAAGGTAGAAAGTTACGAATGAAGCAATAAAAATAGGATTTTATTAAAGATGTTTTTGACTTTTTACAACAAAAAACTTACCTTGCATGTAGAGTATCTGACTGACGGTGTGATTTCAGCGTTTGGGTGAATTATGATTGCTGTACTTATTGTCAATTTCGGTGAAAATTGATGCAATTTGTCTAACTTGCCAAAAAAAAATGCATTGCTGATAAACGCAATGTATACATGAACTGACAACAATTTCGAGGAATTTAATCATTCGGATTTGATTTGAAAATGGAAAATGCTTTGAAGGAATGACACATTTTTGGAGATAGTAAAATCGATTCAATTTCAGTTTGTAACGATACGTGCTCAAGCGATGGACTTGCTACAGGAAGTCATAGATCCTGAAGTGTGCAATTAATTTGAAATGAATCGAATGAAGATGACCTTACCTTGTCCAAGTCGGTCTTAAATTCGGACTGGTAAAGGGATGTTTATACCGAGAATTTTGGATAAAATGCACAGCAATATATAGAATTGTAACCAACTGCAATGTCGAGTTTCCTGCGGAACTTTCATTCAGGAAACATCCAATTTGAAACTAGTTTAGTGAAACGAAAATATATAGGGAAATTTAACTTTGAGGAAGAAACGATCGATTCCCTACTGTTTTGAACAATGTGAGCACATATTTTGCGTGTTTTTAGTGAAAAGAAGAATTTCTTTCAATTAGGATCATGGCATTGTTAAACCTCATCAATGCCGTTTCTTCTCAGCTGATCGAGATAAGGCCAGTAAGTATAACGTTCTTCTTATTGACCCGTGAAAGTTGGATGTAGCAATTAATTAAAATTAGACATGTGTACATTTATTTTCATCTGCAATGCACCTGCAGTTTCCTAAAGGTGCGCAATTCGTAGAGTCAAATTCTTAGTACACGAAGGTGTTTGCAGAAAAATGAAAGTTCCGACTGTGCGGACAGAGAGTTATCTTTACGTTCGCAAGAAACCAAAAGGAGCTGTTAAGATAAGGGCCGTATTTAGCCCTGAATCTCGTGACTTATTTCTTCCGCATGGCAAATCGTACACAGAAAAACATGAATCATTATTGAAATATAATGTATTTGCAGACCTTTTACATGTTTTACATTATGTTAAGGAACTCTTAAGGTTGTAAAATTAAGGTCGAAAGAGGTAGGGGTGCTCGGATAGAAAATCCGATAATATCGACAAAAAACATATATATTTTTGAATATTTTATCTAAAATGGATAAATATCAGCTAAAAGACATCAAATATGTCTACATTGTGTATCAGAAATAGATTTCGAACGTTCTACCTCCTTAAATCGGTAAATAATGAAATCCGGAACTTAAAATACGGTCTTATTCTTCATTCAATGGCTACAATGTAAGCCTTTTAGCGCGAAATACACATTGACGGAGAAATGAACATCACTCTTGCTTATTTCGTTTCTAATTCTTGTATCTTTCATTCAATCATATTGAGTACACAATGTTTGATGGATTAAAGAGGAAAAATAGTCAAATGTGCTATATTTAATGGTCAAAAAGATCGATTCTTATAAAATGCACCCCCCTTTCCATTTTTAGTTTTTCGTCTCTGGGGTAGTGTTCCCCCCGGAGATACAGAACCCCACTTTGCCAAAAAAATTGTATTATGGATACACATCTCCAGTAAAAGTGGCTTTCTGTATATCCGGGGGGAACAATGTTCAATAAAACTTTTCCGTTTTCTATTGATTTCTATGAGAAAAAGATAAGTTTTGACCTAAAAATTAGCAATATTATGCAAAACAGATGAAAAATAACTTCATATTCTGATGGGACGCCGTATAGGTATACATTTTACCAAAAAAGGTTCTTGAAATTTAAATTTTCAAAATTCCACTTTTCAGGGCTGATTTTACGCCTTATCTTAACAGCTCCTTTAGTACATTTGACAGGCATGTTTCCGATGTTCTTCATCAGCACACAGGAACTTCTCGTTTTATGCGTGTGTGTTCCTCTGCTCTCTGCAACATCATGAAATTCTCATATCGATTGGTCACTCGGTAAAAGTCCTTGTGCATCGGCGATTAGACCATACGTGAAAATTCAAAAAGCATGTACGGATATAAGAAATCGTGTCAATGTATTTGGCTTCAGTCCGGTCAAAAGAGGGGAGGGTCCAGCCTACGACTGCAAGAGAAATGTACACGAATTTTTTTTTTTGCAAATTTAAGTACAGGGATGGGATCTTTTACCATCTCAACCCACTCTAGATTCACGCATTCGAAAGCGTGTGACATTTGAATTGGATTGCGTTGGGATTGCAAAAATTTTACCACCCGTTTCTCACCACAGTAACCGAGGCTGTCATTATGTATTTCCTGCAAATCTGTCCATTTCTTTGCGAAATGTAAGAAAAAGATACTATCGTACGACTCGTATTTAGATTTCCCTTGTATATCCATCGGACACTGTGATGGCCGATAGGTTAGATTGTGAGAAAAAAGGTAAATTTCTGAAGGGTCAAAACGAATGTATCCGGTGTCACATGGTCATAACTTTATTTAGACATTTCATCGTTTCTAAAATGACCATTTGAGAGTCCGCTGAATCTCATATTTACATAGCCGAGGGGAAACGTAGATTGTGTTTTATGCAATTAACACCAGGTCATGTTTGATCATTTAACTTTTGTCCTTTTGAAATAACCGAGGTATCATCTGTACCCGCGGGAGGTTGAGTTACTTATGTTAGGAATTTCATTTGACACTTTAAGTATAAACTATAATGTGTGTAAACTGGTGGATTTCTATCTAACTGGGCAACTTTGACTTATGAACGAAATTTCTGTTCCGGTATGGGCCGGAAAAGGACTGTGAGTATCGTTTTTGATAGATTGAAGGGAAGCATAAATATGGTGGTAGGTACATAAAATATTTCGTTTGATGAGAAAGAGGGACTTTCGAGATGCTGATTTGAGATTGGGAGGAAAGGGGGGGGGGTAGAAAGGTCCTTCTTCAGTATATTAGAAATCATGATGGATTTACATGTACTTATTTTCAGCAAAGGGCGTGCAGATACAGTGTTAATGTGAATTTGACCCTTGATAATTATGGTTTTTAATGAATCGTTCAAAAGAATCGTTTTTAGAACCTCTAATGTCACTTAAGTTATCTGGACAACAGGAAATATGGAAAGTTAATTCATAGCAAAACATTTACACGTGTTGCACTTCTGATTCCAAATATAAATTGTCTTCCGTAAAAAATATTTTGGAGACACACTGGCTATTTTCGTCGCAGAAGTGTCGGAAATGGTTCAATGGACACACGATGACAAAACGCGATAGAATGATGCTGTGCTCGGTACGAGGGGAAATGCATTTTTAGCTCACCTCGACGAAGTTGAGTGAGCTTATGCTATAACCCCACGCGTCCGCGTCCGCGTCCGCGTCCTCGTCCGCGTCCGTGTCCGCGTCCGTGTCCGCGTCCGCGTCCGCGTCCGGTTAAGAAGTTTGGGGTAGCTCAGTATCTGACAAAGTACTAATGCTACAGTAACCAAACTTGCACAAGTGATTCATCTTTGGATGCTGAGGTGAACCCATGCATCGGATGCAGCATCTGACCTACATTTTCCGCTTGAGTGACTTGGTTAAGAAGTTTGGGGTAGCTCAGTATCTGACAAAGTACTAATGCTACAGTAACCAAACTGGCACAAGTGATTCATCTTTGGATGCTGAGGTGAACCCATGCATCGTATGCAGCATCTGACCTACATTTTCCGCTTGAGTGACTTGGTTAAGAAGTTTGGGGTAGCTCAGTATCTGACAAAGTACTAATGCTACAGTAACCAAACTGGCACAAGTGATTCATCTTTGGATGCTGAGGTGAACCCATGCATCGTATGCAGCATCTGACCTACATTTTCCGCTTGAGTGACTTGGTTAAGAAGTTTGGGGTAGCTCAGTATCTGACAAAGTACTGATGCTACAGTAACCAAACTTGCACAAGTGATTCATCTTTGGATGCTGAGGAGAACCCATGCATCGGATGCAGCATCTGACCTACATTTTCCGCTTGAGTGATTTGGATAAGAAGTTTGGGGTAGCTCAGTATCTGACAAAGTACTAATGCTACAGTAACCAAACTTGCACAAGTGATTCATCTTTGGATGCCGAGATGGACCCATGCATCGGATGCAGCATCTGACCTACTTTTTCCACTTGAGTGATTTCGCTTTTAAAAGCCAATATTGAGCAGAGTATAAGTGCTACATGTACCAAACTTGCATATTGGATGTATCTTTGATCAAACTTTCATAAAATGACCTTGACCTACTTTTTCAGCTTGAGTGATTTTGCCTTTAAAAGCCAATATTGAGCAAAGTATAAGTGCTAGATGTTCCAAACTTGCATATTAGATGTATCTTTGATCAAACTTTCATAAAATGACCTCGACCTACTTTTTCCGCTTGAGTGATTTTGCCTTTAAAAGCCAATATTGAGCAAAGTATAAGTGATACATGTACCAAACTTGCATATTGGATGTATCTTTGATCAATCTTTCATAAAATGACCTTGACCTACTTTTTCCGCTTGAGTGATTTTGCTCTATAAAGCCAATATTGAGCAAAGTATAACTGCTACATGTACAAAACTTGCATATTGGATGTATCTTTGAGCAAACTTTCATAAAATGACCTTGACCTACTTTTTCTGCTTGAGTGGTTTTGCCTTTAAAAGCAAATATACATGTACTAAGAAATATGTTTGAATTGAATTTTGCTGTCACGAGGTGAGCTTCATAATCTGTGATTACCTATGTTTCATATTTCATATTGGTATTTTCATAGGGAATAAAAAAAAATTAATGAAAACGGAACAACTAAGATGGCTGATCAATAACAATACGCCAATAGTATTGCCCTTCGCCCCCCCCTCCCCCGTTAGTAAAAAATGCTCGAACTCGGTAGGTATCCACACGGTTGGGCAAATTGAAAAAAAACTTCCTAGATCTGCTCATTATAACCTTCCGTGAATTGAAAGACACTCTCTAAGACTTCTTAAAATCTCTGCTCGTTTTGGATGACCATTTACATAAAGGAATCGAGTATGTAGTTGTCCAGATCACAGGTTCTTGCAAATGAAACTACATGTACTCCCTTTTCGTTCCGTCTTTGTATTACTAACCCTTTAGAAACATTTGTACTTGTATTGTACTGTGTAGGAAAGGAGAACACATGGGGACAGGAGTTTCAATACATGTAGCTTTATTTGCATCATAAAGTACTTTATCAAGGTTTCTTGATCACCACCAAGCTGTATAATACTAGTACATTTTGTAGTCTATTATGAATTTATGTCTACTGATGAACGACTTAATATATTTCTATTATATCAATTTCTTGGAAATGCTAAATGTCATTTGTGACAAAGGTCGGCATGAACATCATTTTACCAGTCCACGGAGCCCTCGACAAGTCCTATGGGACCATTAAACACACTGATCGATGGGAAATGGACAGTACTGCACTTACATCACTTTGTAGAATAGAACAACCGCCGAATTCAATCAGTTCTTACTGTGAAGATAGAAATACCTGATGAAAACCAATTATACTGCTGCAAGTGATTTTGTCGTTGATTATTAGAAATAAAGAGAGGAATTTATGTAAGAATTCATGCGCGGATTTAGGAAGGAGTTTCAAGGGGTCAGGACCAATTAACCCTCCTTCCGAAGTTTGTAAAAATGATTTTCCTTTCCCTATGTATTCTTCGTATACGTTTCACAAAACCATATTATTGGCTCAATCCCGTTCCCTGGCCTGATCTCCCCCCCCCCCCAAGATTCGTAAACTCCCGGCCTTGCATATTGCCGCCGTATATGTATGTTTCTCTGACTTGATTTTACTTGGAAAAAAAATATATTTCATTAGAATTCTGACTTGTTGTTTTATTTATAACGCTGTGTTCATGGTGATCTATGAATGGCACGATTCATTTTAGTAGGAAGTACATTTGGTTTGTGGCAATTCCGGCGGATGTATATTACATTATATGGTATCCTTCCTGAAAATACATCTTATATTACTAATACATGTAACAAGGTCGTATCCTGTTTCAATGTTTACATACTGACAGAAATTGCTACCTGAAACTCACATGTAAATATTGTCACAGATAGTTTTCTCAAACATTCAAAAGAAGTCGTTTGTTCCTTCAAATTGTCCGTCTCTATATCGTACCTTATGAACGTTTTAATATTCATAAAACATTTTGATTTTGGGGTCAATAGGTTAAAAGTCAAGGTCAGTTTTCTATCGTTGAATAATTTAACTATTCCCGTAATGTCTGTATAACGCCTATACAAACGTACGGCGCGAAATTTTATCTATAGCTGTATAGACAATGTCACCTATAATGACGTCACTAACAGCGAGCGCCGCTACGTTAGGCCTGTTCAAATATCACGTCGCCAGTTTTGAACTTGAAAATCAACCACGCTAAAATGACTTCAATTGCAAAATAAACTAGATGAGTAAATAGTGATTTAATTAAATTATAAGAAATGACTTTAATAATTTTTCTGTTTATCGATGTATAGACAAAAACCGATGCACAAACAAAATATAATCCGCTTCGCGGATTATATAGTTTGTGCATCGGTTTTTGTCTATACATCGATAGACAGAAAAATTATTACAGTCATTTCTTAATTGTTGTGCTTGAACGAGACTACGTGTACACGTTATACGAACATTCTGTATTAAAAAAAATGAACTTGTATCTTATTTGTTTAGTTAATCGCGTCTCCATCCATCTCCGATTCATACTTGGAGGTTACTGGTCCGATTCAGGACCCCCTCCCCCCGAGGTATGTTAAATCTGTTTTTCGTAAAATTATCTCCCTTTTCGGGCTTAGCCTGTGGTCGGATTTGAGGTACCCCTTCCCCTTTCCCTATTTAAATCTCTGGATCCGCGTCTTTCTTTGATATACACATTATTTCCTCGTTTTTCCGAAAAAATCCCAAAGAGTATAGTGAGAGTGTGATAGTTGGACGATTTAGTGATAAAAGCGAGGAAGGGAGATGTCACCCCCCCCCTCCCTAATATTAATCTATTAGTGTTGTGAGAGTGTGATAGAAGAACGATCAAGTGATAAATCTTGGAAGGGAGGTGACCCCACCCCTGTCCCCATCCAAATTTCTGGATCCGCGCCTGTTTGGTTTACATTATTTCCTTGTTCTCCTGGATAAAAAATTCTCAAAGAGTGTAGTGAGAGTGTGATAGATGGACGTTCCAGTGATCCAGTGATAAAAGCTGGGAAGGGAGATGACTATCAAAAACGCAAATGAAACTCGCGGAAGATAAACCGACAATTCAATTTACGTAATGAATACTTATATTATGTCGAGTGACTTTTTATGAGCTGGGTGTTACCGTCAAAATTACAGGGGGATTTATGTCTCTTCCTTCTTTCCCTCTAAATAACTTATCACACGGCGGGGAGGGAAATATTTCATCCAGAAAATTGTTTTTGTTTCATGTGTCGAGTTGCACCACGAAAAAAGATAAGATTGAGGGTATTTGACCCACCAACGCGATTGTTTTAGTCATCAACATGGGCTGCACTCAATGGGAACAGAGTTATTCGTGATAAAAATACACCACGTGTGTGAGAAAAATGAGAGCAGTTATACTAGGGGGTACAGATCAAAATTCAAATGAAATATACTCAAGTTTCCTGCAGTAAAAGTGCACATTTGTGCATATCTCCTCTGTCTAGCCAAGATTTCAGTTCGCCTACTACCATTTTTTTCCCTGCGTACCAGGAAATACTACTATGCCGGAACTGGAGACCTGTAGCCTGTTTCACACAAATTCAGGAATTTTTGTAACTTTTGATTGTTCAGTTCTTCTTACTTTCTTAATCTAGAAGTTTTGTTTTTTAATTCATATTTTGTATGTAGAAATGGTATCAGAAAACATGATACAGTCTAACTAGAAAACGTTTTGAACCTTTCAATGAAGTTGTGAAATTGGGCACTTATACTTGAACATTGCAAAGAACCAATCTTTGGGTTATATTTGATTTGCCATTTTCCCCCATAGTAGTAGCTTTCCCCCTCTAATCGGAACAACTACTATATACTAGTAGTAGCTTTTATCCCGGGAGGAAAAACCACTAACGGTCATTTTTCTTGGGTGAAAGACTACAATATAGCAGCGGCACGTAATTCATCGACCGCTAATATTATGCGTTACGTCCGTTATCGAAGTACTGAACACCTACAAACTATGCATATATTTTCATATTAATACATAAATCTGAAGGAAACGATGGGTAATTGTAAGTTACAAAGTGGTCAGATTTCGAGATATGAGGTACACCTAAGAGATGAGATAAGTGAATGTCCATGAAGTATATTATTTATTTGGATTCTTACACATGGGCCGTTTATTGCTGTTCAGTATTACCACTCACCGTTACTATTGCCATTCATCCATTCATTGGCGAGTGACAAAAGTAAACAATAGTAGAAAATCGGCCATGTGTACGACCATCACACAAAACGAGAAGTATTAGAAAGATCAGCCACCTGTGCTTGAAAGTGTTATTCATTATTGATTCACGGTCGCATATCACGTGATGCGCAAATGATGTTCCACGGGAATCCCCTTTGATTAATCAGGTAAATACGGTCTAAATCGACTGAAAAGGAAATTATTTTAGGCCTATCATATGACCATCGTTATCGATTGTATGATGGTATTCTATTCAGATCAAGAATAGACTTATATTCAGAGAACACTTAAACAGAAAATTTTCAATGTTCACTATATGTCATGATATGGTGCACGGACAGATACAAAATTTTCTGTTTAAAGTGTTTTCTGAATAATGAATATACGGCTATTCTTGACCAGAATAGGTTTAATACCATCATATAATTGATAATTCTTGTCACATGATAGGCATAAAATATATCCATATAAACAGTCGATTTAGACAGTATTTATCTGGTTTAATCAAAGGGGATTCCCGTGGAACATATCATTTGCGTAACACGTGATATGCGACCGTGTTGATTGTAGAATAAATCTAGCTGCTTCATAAATTTGGTTTTGACAAACTTGTACGCAAAAAAAAAAAGAGAAAAAATCGGTAAAAGTAAGTATTTTTGACATTTCCAGGTAGGAGAGGAGTTGACCACCCCAAGTTGCTCTAGATCTTCACTTGCGATTTGTCTTTGGAATTTGTATAAAAAGTATTATGCAATTGTTGTTTACTTTCGTAATCTTTCGATGAATAATATACATGTACATCTGTCTTCAATCAATATGTAAAGGTGTATCCTGACGAGTTATTAAGATCATTATGTAATGACGTCTATATTGAATCAAAATATCAACACGTTCAGAGGTTATCTTTGAAAGCAGAACACACAAAAAACTCTTTGTTTGCCGGAGAAATTTCACCACGGTGGGTGCAATTCTAAAATAACATTCCCCGAATAGCTTTACCTAGTATTTGTATTGATATATCATAAAAAGTACGAATATAAATAAATCATTCTTTCAAAAATAAGAAATTAGTGGAGTTGTTTTACATTGTACTTTCTACATTCATCTCCGAGGAATTTTGATCGGGAAAATTCAAAGCGATGCTGGATATATTAGGGAGGGGATACTTAAGAATGCTGAGCTCTTCCTATATACCCCCATTGTTGTTCTCAGTTTAATCCCCTCCATCTGAATTCCTCTTTTTGGTCTTAGTCCCTCCATTGCATCATGATTAGACTTGCTCAAGTCCTTATATCAAATAAAATTATATGAATAGAATTGCAATTATTTATTAAATTTTTCAAGTAGAAAAGAAATGCCTCTTTTAAAACTATAAGCAGTGAGCGATTGGTTGCAGAGATATAAAAACAATACAGAGAAGACAACTTTTGCTTGGCAGTCAAGAAACATGTATTTAATTTTTAAATTATGTGATAAGGGCTTGGGCAAATCTACATCATGATAGTTGTAAAAAGCTCCTCCCTTCCATTCCTCTTTCTGTAAATTTGCTCATTCGTCTATTTCCTCTCCTTTTGTGCTGACTCTCTGATTCCTCATTTGAATCTCATCCCTTCCATTTTTGTCGTTTATCATACTTGATCCTCTTCTAGACATTATTCCACAGAAAAACAGGAAATATGGAGGGGGGGGGGTTAGAAAATAATTTTTTTCTTAGCTGTATTCTGGGGGCCAAACCAAACCAGTTACAAGGTTTCTGGTAAATGCGGGAAGCGGGGAAAATATGTCGCCTCCTTCCTTGCATTGTTTCATATTCATTGCCATTATTATTTTCTTGCATTATATTGACGATGTTCTATCCAAATCGCTGTTGTTTTCTGATTTTTAATAAATTTGTATGTTTGTTGCTATTTTAAGATTTGAAGGAAATCAGGGACACTTTCAGAATTGAAGTATAAAAAGTTGATGCCATTTCCACTATTTCATCCGTAGCCTCTGATAAAACATCCCTGCTTTAAGATGAAAAACATTCTTTATGTAAAAATTCAGATCTTGATCTGAAAAAGAAACCTTGCTACAAACAATGCTTAGATTGTCTGTGAAGACAGAAGTCGTTTAAAGCTGACGTGCAGAGATTTATCAATGTGATTTATGATTATTACTTTTTTCAGTCAAGGCCCAAACAAGTAGACCCCGTGGACTATGAGACATACATCACGAAGAACAAGACCATACTACACAATGATCCCCACAGAGAGATGCTGTATTTCCCTCATGATGACATCGTTATACCGGTAATTATGTGTTTTTTAAAATGATCTCCTTAAAGCTGATATATGAGGTTTTATTATAGTTCTTAGAACCATGCATATATTGCTTATGCAGGCATCTAGTAGAATTTATTTTTTCATTCGTTTGAGAAATTTGTGAACCTATCAGATTAGTATACTTTAAAATTCATCACATGGCCCGGCTTTGAATTACATGTAGAATCAGAAAGAAACATATAACTAAGTAAGTAAAACTCTAATTGCTAGTAATGATGTCCTTTACCTTGTTGGCACATAGAATTTCCAAGTTTTTTTTTTAAAGTAATTCTGAATACAATATAGCACAATGATACTACAATGTAGTTGGTTACATGTTGATCTACGTTAATGCTGCAGTAGGACACTAAATTCTTCAACATCTAAAATCAGTGCAAATGATTATTAATGTCATAAAAAGGTCTTCTGTAATAAATAATTTGTTTCTGTCATACTATCAACCCAAAGTAGGTGTTTGAACGTAAAGGAGACTATTTAAACTTTCAAAGTAATAGTTTGCAACCACATCTTTTCAATGTCTAAAATTCTAAATTTTTCAGCCTCCAAATCCCCCAAAGAAAATCCTTACACAGTGTTCGACAGTCCCAGAATCAGCAAAAAACGAGGCAACAGGACTGCTCGTGCGGGAATGTATCAAAAGTTACACGGACAATTGTCACATGGTTAGATATAAATATGGTGTGTACTCCAAGGGTTACCAAGCTCTACCCCCTCCAAGTAAAGTAGAGCCTCTACCTCAACATGTGTTTGAAATTGATGCAGAGGCAGATGAGAAAGACGAGGTTAGTTAAAGAAGAGCACTTATGATAAGATTTTTTTGATTCAGGTTTATTTCTTTTATCATTAGATTTCTATTGCTGACCAATTTTGTTTTGATTTCAAATATATATTTTCATGTTATGGCAAAAAGTCATTTCTGTTGATGTTATAGCATTGGCATATCACTTTTTAGCTGAGTTGCAAAACTCTGCTCTTAATGGGCAGGTGTCAACAACTACTTTCCAGACGATAAGTTTAGAATTTTACATGTTGTTGCAACAAAACTTCACACCCTTATTCACGATGAGTCAAGGAAGCCCTATATTGATTTTGAGGTGAGAGGTGAAGGTCACAGGACTTCAACAACTGAAAATTATTTCCAGGTCATAACATACTTTTTATTGCACCTATCATCATGAATACCCCATGAGTCGAGGATTTCCCTAATTATTTTTAGGTCCAAGGTCAAAGTCATAGGAATCTGATGATTGATAATGTTTCAATGTCATAACAGAGTCTTTATTGCTCCTATCATCACAGAAGAGGCTAGAAAGTCTCCTCATGATGTCCATTACATTTTGTATTGATTTTGAGGTCAAGAAGCAGAGTTCAAGGTCAATGATGATTGAAAATGTTTTCAATGTCACAATTGAATGTTTTTGCACCTATCAGAATGAGACTTGCCAGAAATATTCCACATGAGTCAAAAATACCCCTATTGATTTTGAGGTCATAGGTCAAGGTCAAGACTATATTGATTTAAATTGGTTTCAACAAAGTGAGTAATTTTCTCTTATCATCGTGAAAGTAGCTAGAAAGGTTCCTCATAATTCCCCTTTGATTTTTAGGTCAAAAAGTCAAAGTGGAAGGTCAAAGGTCTTTGATAATTGAAAATGTTTTGAAGGTTATAGTGGAGTAAGTTTTCACCTAGCATCCTGAGACTGGCCAGAAATTTTTCCCCATGAGTCAATGATGCCCTATTGATTTTGAGGTCAATTGGTCAAGATCATATGACTTTGATGATTGAAATAGGTGTCAAGGTCGTAATGGAGCATGTAATGCTCTTATCGTCATTAAACTAGTTAGAAAAGTTATTTGTGAGTCATTGTTGTGCCTTATTGATTTTTGATCCAAAAGTCAAGGTCAGTGAAAAATGGTTTTCAGATTGTAACAGTTCTTTGGACCAAAGACTGCAAGTTTTGCAACTTGGCATATTGCATCTGTGATGCTTCATTAGATTGTATTTTGCTTATGTTGAAAATTTTTACCACTGTTCATTCAGAAATTCAATTTTCTTAAGTACTCCATTTCTAAATCTAGCAATACATGTACATGTACTTTAAAAAGAAATTCACATTTGATATATATAGGACAGTAAAAGCATGGTGGAGAGTATAACAAAGTGTGGCTGGTTGTACAAAGGTCCGGACGGAGGGAAGGAAAATATGATTAGCTTTACAAGGGTACATAGATAGAAATTTTCAATTGCATCTTATAATGTTGCATATATGCATTTGCTTTAGATGATAATTTTGTCGAAAGACAATGAATTTTTAACAAGATTGAGAGAAGATATTCACAATACATGTTTGTAAAATAATGGTAAATAATTATGAAAATTTCATTTTCCAAATAAAAAAAATAGGTATGCGGAAGATACCTTTTGTGTTTCTTGCATAGTTCTAGATGTTCAATGTAGAAAACACTTCACAGTCCACGGAATTCATTAATACATAGGTTTAGGATCAAGAATTTCCTCATTTCAGCAATTCAAAAGGAGATATTTTGCCTTAAAACAAGAGAGTGATTTTACATACAGTCTAGAATTCTACAAAGATGAGAGAAAGGTAGATGCTAAGGGAGCCATATTCATGGACCTGGCATCGGAGGCTGTAAAGGTAGGTAGATACATTACAATCACACATTTTGTAATTTCATTATGGTATAAAGGATATATTTCAGATGAAAGATGTACTAGTAACATCAAATGCAATTTGTATTTTCCTACCCTAGAATAGTAAGAGTATAGTATCAGATGGTGTAAAGTGCAGATTTAGAAAAAAATTCTAAATGAAAGGGAAAAAGGGGTCTAACCAAGAAATTAGGACTTAAATCTATTATTTTAGGAAATAATACTCTAAATTAGAAAATACAAAAATACAATGAGATTTGGGAAAATGAGTATTTTTGACCACATTCCTTGGGGTTCAAGGCCCTCAAACGAATATGTAATTGGTTAGATCAACTGATTTTAATTATCTATGTCTACAGTCAGTGGATAGTACCTATGCCTTCAAGTTAAATACATGAATAATTTTAATTTCTTTATAATCGTTTTCACATTTTGTAGAATAGTGGAAATAATGTAAGGTTTTATACTGACATTAAACTCTTATCTGTATACTTTACTATTCATCTGACTGTTTTCAGATTTATTTTATTTTCATTTTTATCATAAATACATTACAGTGGAATCCGCTTATTTGGGTTGACCATTTGTCAAGTCAATTCCAGTCGATTAGCCGAATATTCGAATAAGCAACTCGGCAATTTCCGTGACTACTCGGGTCGTCAAATTCACGTACCAAATCGATGTACACGGTTAGGTAGGGAATTTCAAGGGCTGAATTTCAGTAAGAGTTATCTTTCTTTTCACGTGTTTTAAAACATGTATACGTCTCGATGCCGCATTTGATCATAAAAAATTTCATGAAAAAAAAAACGAAAAATGAAGTAAAAGTCTGCTACATTAAAATAATAAGATTAAAATTGTAGGAAAGACGTTTGTTATTCATGCACCGCCCTTTATGTACTCTATAAGCGTGTATAACCTGAGGCAGGTACTGGCCGTCACGTCTATTATTCTCCGAACAATGGGATTTAAATCCCTGGTCAGTTTAACGTTATTGATTTTCTGTCCAGGTGAACTAAAGTAAAGGACATCAACGGACGTCATTTTGACAATTTAAACCTTTGTGAAGAGTTATTGATTTTCTGTACAGGTGTATACAAGTAGCAGAACCAAAGTAAAGGACATCAACGGACGTCATTTTGACAACATGAAAGTTACATCAACTCACGGAACTTTTTTTTTGAGAGCGGAATATTTCTGTTTCTTTGTTGAACATCGAGAAGAGAAAATTCTCCCGTATAAAAAGAGGGGAGGGCCTTTCTCTGTTTCCCTCTTTTACGTCTCATATTAAGACCGTCATTCCCCTTTAGTTTATTAGTGAAATTCTACTGGCCCGGCAAAGTGTCTACTAGCATCGGGCATCGGGCCAGTGGGTTGAAGACTGCGCAACCTCGTTTCAGAACTTTACTGAATTTCAAGGCATGTACAACTAAGCTTACTTCAATTATTAAGACCGAATAACGCGTGGTTCTTATTGATTACGAAAGAATAAAAAAATAAAAATTAATGTATATCAGAGTTCGTGTCCGTTTGCGTCTGTATCCTATAAACACATTCCGGCACATCAAGTCCTTGCCACCCGCCTGGAGGGTGGGGCGTGTGACAAGGTCATTCAGTTGACACGCTGCACGATAAATCGCGTCTTTCGTTCTCAAGTCCTCATATGTAAAAAAAAAAAAAAAGTACGTTCTGGAGCCGCGTAGTGACCTGTTCACGCTTCGTTTCGACTATTGTAACTTCGATTTTTTTTCACAAAGGCCTGAAACAATGTCACATGCATGACGGATATCTTGATTTTTCTTTTTCTGTAATTTTCATCGCAATGACATTCACTTGCTCTTTGATAACTCGCACGAATTTCGTCGAAATTAACACGCTTCTAATTTGCCGACAGAGCTAACATGTCCAATGTTGGTGTGACATACACAAATATTCTTTTCTCTTCGTCCTTCCTTGATACACTCAGCTGTTTGATCAATTAGTCCAGGTAAATTGTCTAATTGACACGTGCTGCTAATTAAGATCGCACACCGCCAGCGGCAATTAAGTTGTACGGAAGCCAATTACGGGTAATTAACGCCGGGGAAACAACTTTACCTGACTTTGTATGGTCAGAAACGGCAAATTTGTGAAATCTATCTTGGAAATTTTGAAGTTTAAGAAATTTTTCGAGTCAAATAAACGGGATGTTGGTTTTAGTCCAGTCGATTACGGCAAAATTTTAACATAGAATAGATAGGAAATGGTTTGGTGCAGAGATAGTCAAGTCAATAAAACGAATGACCCGATTATGCGATAGTCAAATAAGTGGAGTCCACTGTAATACTAATGATTATCATCTAAGCATTTCAAAATATCTAGATTTTATTATAAGCATGGATATACTCCCATAATCTCTATTCTAAGAAATTGAAAAAAAAATTGGAAAGTTGTACAATTATGTTGAAAACTTACACGTAATCCATCTAACTCTTATGAAAGTAAAGAAAAAGTTTGTAGAGGATTAGATGCACTATAAAAATTTCCATATACGAAATCTTTATATCGTTAATTGTAGAACACAAAGAAGGGCAAACACTGTTTTGAGTTGCGGATGCAGGACAAGGCACCGTACACTTTTGCTGCGGAAAACGAGGCGGAGATGATGGAGTGGATCCAGGTTCTGAACAAAGTCATAAATGCTGCGGAAACAGCATCGCAGATCTCTCTGGAGAGAAGTAAAGGTAGAAAATCTGAAATTTTACAAGTTTCAAATACTATGAGCCTTCGCAGAAAGTCTTTTCATTTTAGACAACGTTTTAAAGTCATATACCTTGTGCATTTCTGACTAGTGATGAATTTTTTTTTACAAATTTTAATATGGACATAATGCTCCTAAATACAAGTTGTACAAGCATCTTTTCAATAAATCTACTATACTATAAAAGTACTATTTTAAACATTAAGGATTGAATTAGCTGCATACTAAAAATGTGAAAAAATGTTGCCATTTCTCAAAGAGTGTTAAGCCAACACCAAGTCAAGAATTCTAAATTGAAATTGCAAGGTTGTGTACAATTGTTTTTGTAGAGGATATTAGTACACCAGAACGAGATGGTAAAGTAGATCTCAGTATACACCCAGAACTCAAAAAGGTTAGTATTCACACTCAATAATACAAAGTTTGATTAAGATGGGGGATTTATTCTTTAATTGAGTTATTAAGGAAAAATCCTTCGCAAGTATGGTATTTAAAAGAGTGAAAATGCCAATAAGAAGGATGGTAGCATTAAGACCACTACCTTTTCTTCATGTATTTTCCTTTTACCCATTTGCAGACTAAATTGTATAATTGACCCTTCCGATTGTGGGAAAAAAATGCAAAACTCCTGACATCTCAATGCTTTCACTTTGGACAAACAAGCTTCGAACCTCGGTCAAACATCGAAATTGCATTATGATGTCATGGAATTTCTCAAATTTTTCTCGCGTTCAGAAGGGTCAATTATACACTTTTTCTTCAAATAATCGACTCTCAATATAAGTATCCAACAGATGAAATGAAAATTGACTTTCTCATATATTTATGCCCCCCTTCGAAGAAGAGGGGACATATAGGTTTGCTGCTGTCGGTCGGTCGGTCGGTCGGTCGGTCGGTCGGTCGGTCTGTCGGTCTGTCGGTCTGTCGGTCGGTCCGCGACATCAGTTTCCGTTCAATATCTCTGGAATGGATTCAAATATTGAAATGAAATTTGGTATACAGACACATCAAACAAAAATCTAGGTCAAGTTCATATTTGGGTCCGATCAAAAAAATTTTGACAGAGTTATGCCCCTTGCATTTCGAAAAATACCAAAATTTCAGGGTTTCCGTTCAATATCTCTTGAATGGAGTTACATATTGAAATGAAATTTTGTATACAGACACATCAAATGAAAATCCAGGTCAAGTTCGTATTAAGGTCCGATCGAAAAAATTTTGACAGAGTTATGCCCCTTGCACTTCGAAAAATACCAAAATATCAGGGTTTCCGTTCAATATCTCTTGAGTGGATTCACATATTGAAATGAAATTTTGTATACAGACACATCATACAAAAATCTAGGTCAAGTTCATATTTGGGTCCGATCAAAAAAAATTTGACAGAGTTATGCCCCTTGCATTTCGAAAAATACCAAAATTTCAGGGTTTTCGGTCAATATCTCTTGAATGGAGTTACATATTGAAATGAAATTTTGTATACAGACACATCAAATGAAAATCTAGGTCAAGTTCATATTTGGGTCCAATCAACAAAATTTTGACAGAGTTATGCCCCTTGCATTTCGAAAAATACCAAAATTTCAGGGTTTCCGTTCAATATCTCTTGAATGGAGTTACATATTGAAATGAAATTTTGTATACAGACACATCAAATGAAAATCCAGGTCAAGTTCGTATTAAGGTCCGATCGAAAAAATTTTGACAGAGTTATGCCCCTTGCACTTCGAAAAAAACCAAAATTTCAGGGTTTCTGTTCAATATCTCTTGAGTGGAGTTACATATTGAAATGAAATTTTGTATACGGATACATCAAATGACAATCTAGGTCAAGTTCATATTTGGGTCCAATCAATAAAATTTTGACAGAGTTATGCCCCTTGCATTTCGAAAAATACCAAAATTTCAGGGTTTCCGTTCAATATCTCTTGAGTGGAGTTACATATAAAAATGAAATTTTGGATACAGACACATCAAATGAAAATCTAGGTCAAGTTCATATTTAGGTCCGATCAAAAAAATTTGGACAGAGTTATGCCCCTTGCACTTTGAAAAATACCAAAACTTCAGGGTTTCTGTTCAATATCTCTTGAGTGGAGTTACATATTGAAATGAAACTGTTACTTTATACCCCCATAGGTTGTATCAATGCAAGTATAAAGTTGTGACAGACTTTAATCACAGAAGGGGTAGGGGGGCATTAATGTTTTACAAACATGACTTTTAACTTGTTTGAAATTGAATTGAATCATTCAATTCTAAACACAGAAAATTAAGGCTCATTCTAATGGATTGAAATTGTTAAATAATTGTAAGGAGAATTGGATCATTAGTGTGCCTCTTCTGATTTTTTTTACACTTTAAGATATACATGATGATTTTTTTCTACTTTCAGTATAGCCAAGAATCTGATAATCTGATAAACAAAGCAAGACAGGAGGGAAGACAAAATCTATTCAGAGTCTATCCAAATATGAATGTAAGTTATATCTCCAAGGCATGTACAAAGAATGACATTTTTAGTAGAAGAATGAAGAATCAACAATCAAGGACGCTGTTTTCAGATAGAATTAGAGAACTTCTGTTAAAGCAATTTAGATTAAATTTACATCATTCACTTGTTGTACATATAAAAAAAGAATCAAGGAATTTTTAAATTTTAAGGAAGACCATTAGATTTTGTCTCTACAGTATTTCATTTTCATAGATAAGCTCTAGTGATTTGATATAACTCATATATGCATGTACTTGTTGTACTTAGAGTTTGACCTACTTTTCACAGAAAACAGCATTTTCATTTATACTGACAATGTTGGCAACTTGGACATTCATGTTTAACAACCTTTCTTGCTTTTCTTTTTGCAGAAGCAAGGATATGATGAAGATGATGACATAAATGATGAGAAAGAAAAAGAAATAGAAGTCTTCCCTGCTCCGTTATGTGAGAAATTCATGCTCAGACTGTTAGAATTTAAATTTAGAATCCAGTTAAATCTAGCTGATGAAGGCATCGGACACAAAGTCTGCAATGTAAGCTTCTTTGAAAAATTTCAAGTTTCAAAGTATTCAAACTTATTCAATTGTCTATGTAATACATGTAGTTTTTGGATTGAATCTCTGATAAGCAAAGTTTAGACTTAGATATAATTATGAGTTCATGACATTTCAAATAATTCAAGGAACATCAAATTTGCTTGTAAGGAAATTCATAGTAGATTGTTTCAACTCTGATGAGCATCCTTCTTGACAAAGAGGCGTAATCCTCTACAGGGACATGCTTGTTTTGGGCATTTCATTCTTAATCAGCAGTACTTAAAGCCTTAAGAAACAGTTGTGTGTTAGAATCCTTCAAGTACATGTATTTCCCAAAATGTTAAGGACTCAGACTGAAATTATAATGTAGTAAATGTTTGCTATGTTTATGATTTGCAGCCAGAGCCTTTCTTTATCACATTCTGCCTTTACGATGCCAAAGAGGGAAGGAAAATATCCGAGGACTTCCACATAGACCCGAACGAGTCGGAGATTAGCAAGATGATCCCTTCGGAGGTGCTCCATGCCGCAGATAAACTTCACAGTGTAGAAGGGAAAAATACCTCCCCCTCACTGTATGGGCTCAAAGAGGAGTGGCTTCTGTCAAGGGAAAGACATGTAAATGTTCTAAATATTTTTGAACCAAAAAAAAATCAGATTCATCCATCAGTGGCATATGAGTATTTTTGACAGTAAAGAAGTACAAGAACAAAAGGATGTGTAATTTTGTATAGGAATCCAAGTTAAGCTTGATCAGCATCATGGATTATTCATGTAAATGCACTTGAACTACCTTTTGTTTGATGAACTTTATGCCTATCCATTTGTATGTTATTTCAGGGTATATTTTCTGTGAGGGTATGCCATTCTGAGGTGTACCTCTTTGTTGTTTATTTCAGGGTATATTTTCTGTGAGGGTATGCCATTCTGAGGTGTTCCTCTTTGTTGTTTATTTCAGGGTATATTTTCTGTGAGGGTATGCCATTCTGAGGTGTTCCTCTTTGTTGTTTATTTCAGGGTATATTTTCTGTGAGGGTATGCCATTCTGAGGTGTTCCTCTTTGTTGTTTATTTCAGGGTATATTTTCTGTGAGGATATGCCACTCTGAGGTGTTCCTCTTTGTGTGTTATTTCAGGGTATATTTTCTGTGAGGGTATGCCATTCTGAGGTGTTCTCTTTGTTGTTTATTTCAGGGTATATTTTCCGTGAGGGTATGCCACTCTGATGTGTTCCTCTTTGTTGTTCATTTCAGGGTATATTTTCTGTGAGGATATGCCACTCTGAGGTGTTCCTCTGTGTGTGTTATTTCAGGGTATATTTTCTGTGAGGGTATGCCATTCTGAGGTGTTCCTCTTTGTTGTTTATTTCAGGGTATATTTTCTGTGAGGGTATGCCATTCTGAGGTGTTCCTCTCTGTTGTTTATTTCAGGGTATATTTTCTGTGAGGGTATGCCACTCTGAGGTGTACCTCTGTTGTTTATTTCAGGGTATATTTTCTGTGAGGGTATGCCACTCTGAGGTGTACCTCTTTGTTGTTTATTTCAGGGTATATTTTCTGTGAGGATATGCCATTCTGAGGTGTTCCTCTTTGTGTGTTATTTCAGGGTATATTTTCTGTAAGGGTATGCCATTCTGAGGTGTTCTTCTTTGTTGTTTATTTCAGGGTATATTTTCTGTGAGGGTATGCCATTCTGAGGTGTACCTCTTCGTTGTTTATTTCAGGGTATATTTTCTGTGAGGGTATGCCATTCTGTTCCTCTTTGTATGTTATTTCAGGGTATATTTCCTGTGAGGGTATGCCATTCTGAGGTGTTCCTCTTTGTTGTTTATTTCAGGGTATATTTTCTGTGAGGGTATGCCATTCTGAGGTGTTCCTCTTTGTGTGTTATTTCAGGATATATTTTCTGCGAGGGTATGCCATTCGAGGTGTTCCTCTTTGTTGTTTATTTCAGGGTATATTTTCTGTGAGGGTATGCCATTCTGAGGTGTTCCTCTTTGTTGTTTATTTCAGGGTATAATTTCTTTGAGGGTATGCCATTCTGTTCCTCTTTGTATGTTATTTCAGGGTATATTTCCTGTGAGGGTATGCCATTCTGTTCCTCTTTGTATGTTATTTCAGGGTATATTTCCTGTGAGGGTATGCCATTCTGAGGTGTTCCTCTTTGTTGTTTATTTCAGGGTATATTTTCTTTGAGGGTATGCCATTCTGTTCCTCTTTGTATGTTATTTCAGGGTATATTTCCTGTGAGGGTATGCCACTCTGAGGTGTTCCTCTTTGTTGTTTATTTCAGGGTATATTTTCTGTGAGGGTATGCCACTCTGAGGTGTTCCTCTTTGTGTGCTATTTCAGGGTATATTTTTTGAGAGGGTATGCCATTCTGAGGTGTTCCTCTTTGTTGTTTATTTCAGGGTATATTTTCTGTGAGGGTATGCCATTCTGAGGTCTACCTCTTTGTTGTTTATTTCAGGGTATATTTTCTGTGAGGGTATGCCATTCTGAGGTGTACCTCTTCGTTGTTTATTTCAGGGTATATTTTCTGTGAGGGTATGCCATTCTGAGGTGTACCTCTTTGTTGTTTATTTCAGGGTATATTTTCTGTGAGGGTATGCCATTCTGAGGTGTACCTCTTCGTTGTTTATTTCAGGGGATATTTTCTGTGAGGGTATGCCATTCTGAGGTGTTCCTCTTTGCTCGGATAGAGAAAGTCCTCCAGGGTTCCCTGTCCCAATCCACGGAACAGTACCTGAAAGCTCCCGACGTAAAGTCCGGCAGTAAAGTCTACAAACAGATGAAGCAGTTCTGTTCACAGATAGGACATCACAGGATGCCTTTTGCTTGGGCTGCAAGGTACTGTTGCTGCAATGTAAAGTATACTGCATTTGTAGGAATTTTATTTTTGCACTACCTGTCCTTTGATAAAAAGGAGGTCTTTGATCAAGCAAAACTATTTGGTCTTTTCAGTTTAGAGTAACATCCCATTTGGGATGGTTTTCTGATGTAAAATGATCATGACGTCATAAAATTTATGGAAAGTAGAGCTAAATTCAGGGAAACCATACTTCATATACGACATTTCCACAGGAGTTTTATTTCGTTGTAATGTATTTTAGTCGAATACCGTCTTATATGGGAAGGATCCATTTATTTTGAAAAGACGGAACTACATGAAAAAATATGGAGGCAAATCTTACTTGGGCTAAATAATACTTGCTTAATTTTATAGATTTTTATGGTGCATGTTTTCGATTTATGGTGGTTTACAGTGAATGAAAACTTCATGTGAGGGAGAGCTTGAAATACATGTATAATGATTTTCCAATTGTTTATGCATAATTGGAAAATATCAACAATTAATGGAAGATAAAGGGTAAAATTCTTAATAATTGGTATTCATAACTTCTTTCATCAATTGTTTTTGAGTAGAGTACTGGACGACAAGTGAGATGTTTGGCTCTGGTAATGTTTTTAAGACATTCGCTCTAATAAAACATGTAACCATTCAATGTCTGCAGTATTTGTGTGGGAAAAAAAATTAACGTGGTGAAGGCTGTTCAGAATAGATGAGGACTTTTGTAATGAAAATAACATTTGCGTTTGAGTTGTGTTTATACATGTACATGTATATGGAAATGACACTTTGGTACGACAATGAAGCTCTTTGTATAGGAAAATATGCATTGTTGATCTGCATAAGGAAGGGATTCTCTACTATTGCTTTAATATTGTTATTATAGCGACTTAGTAACACGCTAGGAGTGTATGAGAACTTACTGGGAGTCTATTTTGGAGAATAAATCAAAAGAATGATGATTTTTTCCTTCCAAACTATAATTCTTAAGAAAAAAAGAGGAATTATTTTCTTAAGCTGATGAGACTTTGTGTCTATTATAATTGAAAATTTGGGTTTTGGGGGAGAGGAGAAGTGTTGTTCATTTTGGTGTTTAGGAATGAAGCTGATTATTGCCCATTGATCAACCGATAGGAGTACATACATGTACATCAAGTGTCCAGATTCTTAAATTCTTTAAAAATGAACTCTTCTTTTATTTTTCTTTAGGCAACTTGTATCATCTAATTACGGCCCATCAGAATTAAAGATCTACAAACAAGAAGGATCCAAACTCACTGAAGACGAGGTTATCAAACATTTACAGGATTTCCGAAAGTAAGACCGATATTCTGAGAATAACTTTTAAGTATAGATGTACGCTGTGATTAGAATAATTGTCATAGTATAAGGCTCACCCTTGAATTGTTAAAAAACCAAATATGCTCAATAAATTTAATATGAGTTTTCTTATCCACACACAAAAAATAAGGAATATATTTGAAATTATTATTTGTTCATTTTAGGCCAGAAAAGCAGGGCAAGCTACAGGAGATACCCGGCACATTTAGGATAAGTTTACATAGAGTCAATCAGGATCAACCCCTGCAAAGTATGTCATCTTTCTTACACTGAAACATATTGTTGCATCTTGCTATACATGTATGTCTAAACACTTCAAAATCTGTTGTCGGCAAAAAAAAAATTATGTTTGAACACAAAGCTTAAAGTCAACAATATTTTTTTATCCGTTTCAAAGATTTTGCACGTAAAAAGCTATTAAAAATTTAGATTCTGTTGTACATGTACATTTTTATAGTGTTGTCGCATAATTATACATCTTTTATAGGTGCATTGCTAGATCATTTAGTGCTTCTCTTATGTTTTAGGTTCACATTCAAATAAACTTCAATATTTTATATTTTACTGAAATTAAATCATCTGTTTTAAGAATACCCTGAAAACTTAAATTAATCTCGTATTTTCAACCTACATTTCTGGAAAATTTGTCTTGAAGGCACATCATTAGATTATAGGATACATGTATATTCCATCAGAAAAAAAGTTCTTTTTTTATTTCGTAGGTTTTCTTTTGAGATAAAGATGTCTGATATTGAACTGTTTCTGAAAAAATCTTAAGTCTCATATTGAAGTTTTCTTGTATGTACACTTGAAAATATACTATTGTCTGCATTTTGTTTAGTAAATGAAGGGTTTATTAACTGTAGAGCAAAAAACTAAAAAAAAAGCATGAAAAAAATAACCATAAATCGAATGCATGTTTCATTAGAGGGCACAAGTTCAAAGAAGGCGTTGCAGTTGCAGAGTAAGCGTAGCTATTTTTAGTTTGACCTAGTTATTATTAGTGTGTCACGTGTCTGAGTGTGTCTGCATATCCTGTGTACATGTATGTTATACAATTGTGTGTATGCGTTACAAATGTGTGTTTGTACCACTGTAGATATTTCTACTGTTGTATCCCAGATAAGCTTCATTTATACCAGTTTATTATGTATATCAACATAAGACATATTCAGACAGCTTTGTATATACATAGTAAAAGATACTAATAATTTCAAAGTTAATAATTTCAAAATGTGGTTGAGCAAAGAGTAGATTCTGACAATTTGAGAACCTCTCTTTTAAATCATCTTGCCCCCCCCCTCCCCCACCACCACCACCCCACCCCCACCACTCCCATCCACATTCTGATGTCTAACACCTAATAGTGTAATGTTACTAAATTTTCAGCACTTATTGCAATACACTTTTAAAAAATGCTAAAATTGAAACTTATTCATGTATATTTATAGTTTAGCCTTCAAATTTCCGAATTAATTTGATCACAGTTCTTTAGAATGTATACTAGGTGTATATGTGTTTAACCAAAATATGCTACCATACAACCAGAAATTTTCGCGAGTGTCAAATTTCGCAATTTTATGGTAAAATAGGCTGTCTTTATTTACGCAAGTACAATTTTTTGCGATTCCTAAGTTACAAACAAGTATGAACACATATTGCTACTGTTTGTACCTTTCATTATTGAATTTTCAGTTTCTACATGAGAATACACTCAATTCACTTCTCTTAACGTTTAATAAGGAAAAAGTGAATCATTGCGCATGCTTAATAAGAACAAATTGTAACTTATATATAAATATATGATATACCTTATCAAAGACAAATTTTTGCGTGAATTTATTTTCGCGATTCCAAATCATTCGCGAATATAGCGAAAATTAGTATCTCGCAAAAATTTCTGGTTATACGGTATGTCTTGGTGATTGTGATTTGTAGATTTAGTTATTGGTGATGGATGAAGCTTTCCAGCTTTTTCATAAGCTGTCCTCATTGTTCAACCCCTAAAGCACATTGACGTTATCTTCTTATCTTTGCCCAATATTCTGTAAGCCGTCTTTTATTTGCGAGTGTTTTATTTTTGCGATATTCGCCAGTCAGCTTGTGTCGTGAAAATTAAACGCCGCGAACCTGTTTCAATTTAGCTACATTATTGACATAATCTGAATACTCGCGAACATAAAACGCAGCGAATATGTCAGTGTTATCGAATTCACGAATAAAAGACGCCGTGAACAAAAGACACTTTACAGTATGTGGTCTCAATATCCCAAGCCGTCGGATTCACAAAGTTTGTGAGTAAATGTCAAATTTGTACATTTATATTATAATTTGCTGATCAGATTCCATCTGCATGAACACAAATTCCTGATCATCCAGGTTTATTGAATAGGAAACATATATGATTAAGAAATAGGCCATATTCAAATGAGTTAAAGAGGATCCTGACAATAATCTCAACAGTGCTCACAATAGAGCACAAAATTGAGCATCAACGGACCCCTAGCAAGGTAGAGATGGGACCAGGTGCCTGGGAGGAGTAAGCTATACTGACCATGTGTTTTCACATGCACCTTTTGATTACACTTTTAAAGTCTTGCTGTTTTAACCACAAGAAATCACAGTTTTCTTCTATACTTACTCTCTGCCATTCACAAATTCTTTCTTACATTCTAATATATTTGGTTTGGTACAGCAGAAATGATTTTAGATTTCATTGGATAAAGGTTTCAATCTGAAAATCTTATAATTGAATTGGCTTCTTACTTATCCTTAATTGCATTTCATCTCTTATTCTTTTTCAAACTGACTAGGTCCATCAAGATTTTTTCGCCGCGTCTAATTTTCGCTAATCTATTAACAATATCAAGGGTTAATATCTGTGTCTTTTTTTCACAATGTGCATTTTCCACAATTTGATTATGCTTGTGAACTTAGCGAAAATTGGACACACACGAAAAATTTCCGATTTACGGTACTTGATTAAGATAGCACATATATATTATGTTTTCGTTTTTTCTTTCAGATACCCTGACTTCCTCCCTTGTTCCAATAAAACCATTCCCAAATCCGCCCCCAGATCCACCTGCTATGGAGATCCAAGAATTTGTATCAGACAAGGCTTCATACTGCAACACCTATGATTCCTATATAAACAATCTCTACATCTATCCCACCAACCTTAAGTACGAACACCAGAAAACATTCACAAAGGTATGTACATATAGGATAGTCATTCGGCTAATTATTTATTATTGTGAAAAGACAGCAAGTGTAGACAGAAGAAGTTAATGTGTTGCTCATTGCGGTTTGTAACTTTATTTCGTGGATCAATTTTAGTACGAGTTTCATACTTTGGTAAATTCGACATCATCAGCAAATATCTGAATAATGGTATATAACATCTTTCGGACATGTTCTTTCTATATCTACATGTAATTGACTGCCCAAATGAATTTGATTAAGTTGCATTTGAAGTCCAAGCTAGAAGTTCTACCTTCAACTTTCTGAAGCCTGACAGTCTGAGCAACTTTGTGATTTCCAAATGAAGTTATCAGCTGCAGAAAGCATTTCACTATCTACAACTGTTCACACTAACTGTCTTTTCACCATAAATGCATGTACATGTAATTTTGAAGAAGCGTCATACATAAATTATTATCCAGTTTCATAAAATAGGCTGCTAGATCCAAGAAGATGAGGAGTCACATTATATCGTACTACAGAGATGTCTATCATTTAATAAAGAGGCTAACATGAAAATTTAAAAGTAACAGAAAGACCTGTTCACAAAGAAACTATGATTCATCTTTTTACTGTTTTAGAATATTTAGCTAAACAAGAATAGTTTTATGAAAAAGATCCTTAATTCCAAAGATTATACCATGATTCTTTCTTGTAGGCCAGAAATATAGCATGTTGTATAGAATTCAGGGAATCTGATGAGGCAGATGCCGCTAAATAAGAATAGTTTTATGAAAAAGATCCTTAATTCCAAAGATTATACCATGATTCTTTCTTGTAGGCCAGAAATATAGCATGTTGTATAGAATTCAGGGAGTCTGATGAGGCAGATGCCACACCCCTCAAGGTAAGTCTTAAAATAGATACAAGGTTACATTATTTTGTTACATTAATATGAAAGTAACTTGAACGTCATTTGTGATGATGTACAATTACAGATTAGTTCTCTATTCTGATCTAGTCATTCATTAGACTCATTTTACCCTATGAAATAGTTCTTATTTCAATTGAAATTTTCATTTTTGGACACTTTTATACATGTAATGCATGTGTATGCCTTTAACTGGGCCCAAATTGGTAATAAAGTATCTTGTATCTTGTATCTATTTTGTAACTTTTACATGTGTATACATTGTAATGATTTTAAGTTCTACTTACTATAAATTTATGATTTCTTTGAATACTTGTACTTGCCTAACAATCAGATTAATAATGTATTGTTTGTATGCTGAATTTCCATGGCTAGATGAAGAGATGAAATAGTTTGCAAATGTTTACATGTGAAAAGAATTACATGTGAAATGTTTTACACATGAGTCAATTTACACATAGAATTATTTACATGTAATAATTTGTTTACACAGTGTATCAATGCCAGACCAGAAGTAGCATACATTGTATATATACCGCACTAGCCAGTGCTACTGTACTTCATCACAGTATATAATTAAATTACATGTGATTTTTTTACACTTGACTTTTACATGTGATAATAATCTTTACACAGTGTATCCATGCCAGACCAGAAGTTGGGATTTATACCACAGTGGCCAGTGCTACTGTACTACATCACAGTTCATCACCAGACTTCTTAGAAGAGGTATGCTGTGTATAGACAGTTTTATATTATCTGCAGTACCATTTGAAGCTTATTTTCTGGAAACAAACAAAGCACCGGTGATGTAATTTGATTATTGTAAGGAAGCACGATTATGCACAAACCAATTTAAAATAACCACATGATGTCACTAGTCTATTGTTTGTCTCAAGGAACTGAGCTTCATATTCAGTACCTCAGAGAATGTAAAAGAGTCCGTCATTAAACATGTTAAAGAAAAGCAAATTGTGGTCTAAAAGAAAAATGAGCAAACTGGATGAAAATATTTCAGAAATCTATTTTTTCGATATTTTTCTTTAAAATTTACAGAAACTTGTTTTATTTGTATGAAACTTGTTTTATTTGTATGAATAATCAGAAAAAAAGAAACTGAAAATTTATTTTTAAAAGATGCCCGCTCAATTTATCGAGTTGTTGATTCTATTCAGTGTTACTGTGTATTGAACTTGAAAACTGAAAAGATATTTTCCCAATCCTAGGTGAAAATAGCACTCCCTATCCAGTTACATGACAGACATCATGTTTTATTCCGGTTTTACCATGTTAGCTGTGAGGGGTCAAAGTCCGGGGTTAGAACGTCAACTGCTTCAATGAAGAAAAAAGACTCCATAGAAACCCCTGTAGGATTTGCGTGGTTCCCTCTACTCAAAATGGGAAGGTAAGAAAAAATTTTAAAATGGATAAGCGTTTCTTTGTGTCACAAATCAAGTATACACAAGATTCACTTTTTAATTAATTCAAACCGTAGGTCTGTTTGGTCTTATCAATTTACAGAGATACTTCCCATCTTGAACGGTATCTGATATAAACTACAGGTAATTTTGACATCATGAATAATTTAATTTTGCATGTAATGAGGATTTTCATTGGCTTTAAAGTTGAGATTATTTTCCATGACCTGAAGAATATTAGGACACGTCCCCTTTTCTGGATCTGCCAAATTAATCAAAATGGCGGATCCCGTAAACTTCATACACTGAATTTTACCTCGAGAACGAGGACTGAATACAAGAAACACGTCATTTATTCCATTTTCATCTTTAGACATACAAAACTATTCCAGTGTAGCAATTCATGTACGTAAACGATTAAATGAAGTACATGTACTTACCACGAGATTGTTGGTAAATGGCGATGATAGGTCATGCCGTTGAAAGATTGTATTTAAATCCAAATCTACTACTATGAAACATGTACCTGATTGTCAGACGCTTTACTATCCCATCTAGAGTTATTCTATATGCATCGTTTATAACATATGTAATGACTCTGGCTGAAAAGTATGAAAACAAACGCCGGCACAGTTTAACTACCAGCCTCTATTCTTGTACTGTTGGCTGGTGTTATTAGCAGTGAGGGAGATAATATCTATGCAGGCACTTTGCATAGAGCATTATCACGATTTTCCAAGATCTAATAAGATGCAAAAAATGTACTAAATAACTTAAAATTAAATTATTATGCAAATTATTAGCTCGCTGGGACGAAAAAGTCCGGAGAACTAATGCCATACCCTCGGCGTCGTCGTTGTCGTCGTCCGTAGACAAAACTTTAACCTGGGCTATATCTCTTGAACTATAAGAAGTATTGCTTTGATATTTCACATGTAGATACCTTGTGACAAGACCTTTCATTTGAGACCATGACCTTTGACCTAGTGACCTTGACCTTGGACTTGGACCTACTTTTGATAAACTTTAACCTGGTTCTGACAAAAACCTGTATAGGCGAGCTATGTAATCTTTGATTACCCTATGTTATCTTCTGTATAATCGACTTTTTGAGGTTATTTCCCTTAACCAAAAAGAATTTTAGAAACATTCCTTAAATGGTATGGAAACCAGTGTCAAATGAAAACTTGCATAAAATATAATGTTTCTACAGGAATTTTATCATGTTATAGTGTATTTATGGCAGATATAATCTCATATGGAATGTATCAAAAGATTGAATAGACCAACTTTTAATTTTGAAATTAAGACTTGGAATCATCTTGCGCATGGTCAAGTGACCATTACTTTTCTTCAAATACAAATTGCTTTGTTACTGAAGGATAGAATTTCTACATAAGCTCATACACATATGTTTTTGAGAAAATTTGACAAATTATGATATTATTTAGTTTTTATGATACTTGATTGCAACAATCACATGATACATGTATTTTGACAGGGTTGATGTAGGAGAACAGACCGTTTCTGTGGCTGCCTCTCTACCTCCTAAATACCTGGCTTCACGCTCCAGTGAACCCAGCAGAATGGTATGCCTCTTGTCAAAATCCTTTGATATCCTTCATGAAATTCTTTATCAAACCTAGTGAAAAGAAATAATATATCTGTCAATTATTCATACATGTATTTCTGAAGTTTTAACACAGTTACCCTCTTCTTCTTCTTCCAAAGTTTCAGAATTTTCTCAACCTTATACATGCACATTATTTAGACCTCTTCCATTTATAGAGTACTGGTCCAGAAATAAAATGGGTGGACGGAGGAAAACCGATCTTCAAGATCAAAGTTATGCTGAATTCCACCGTCTATACAAAGGTAAGGAATTCTACGTAAAGTAAATACACATGCACTATAAGAGAATGGGTTATAGCCATGAATTTGTCCAAAAGTCATTCCTTTGAAGAGAAAACTATTCCACTAAACCATAAAAAAAAAATACAGAGACTAAAGCAAATTTCATTCACCAAGGATCTACTTATCCTATGGAATAATAGAATCTATCCCCAGCTGTGATCAGGGACAAGGAAATCCAACCAGAGTGTCAAGGATTTGCTTGTACCACAACGAGGCTTGCTGAGCTGTGGACAAAAGCAAATTCTGGACACGAGGATTGGATTTCCTTGTCCCTGATCACATCTGGGGATTGATTATTTTTCTCTCACTGTCTAAAAGAGCTAAAAAATGAGGTTATATGCATTCTTTTTCATATTTTTACCGGCTAACTCAGCAATCATGTATGACATCATGATGAAGTTACTACATGTATTCCGGGATGAGCTTATCTCACCATGCAGGGTGAGACAACATTTTTCCTGACACCTAATTTTGCAGACAAATCAGTCTCAAGTGAGAGAAAGTGAACTCCCACAAGGAAAGTGAGATCATATGTTACTGATACATCAGTCATATCAAGCTCCTCAGAAGATATTTCATCTATTTCCTCAAACAAACCTGACCCATTCTCTGAGCAGAGTTGTCTCCTCCTTACAGTCAAACAATCTCTGCCACAGACTCCAAGAATCCTGTCCTAAAGTGTCTGTGACATCATAGTAGCGTTACGTTAAGATATGCTTTATGGCGGCAAGTCTGTGGCAGTGATGTTGTAGAGTAGAGTAACGGAACGTAAACTTGAGCTGTCTGGAGTTTGAAACCTGACTGTGCTTAATTTTCCATCCATTAAGAAAAATTGTGTCTAGCAGTGTCAGTCAGAACAAAAAAAAATAAGATCTTATAGCTGATATTCATTGAAAAAAAAATTTGTAGAAAAGAACGATGGTGTTCCAGAGGAAAATGTATATTTGTTAAAGTACATGTAAGGACTTCTTGAAAAAAAATTGTTTACGTGAATGTTTTATTTTCCAGGATCAACATTTGCATAATTTCTTCTTCCACTGTCAGAAAATAGAGAATTCCCTTTCTCCTGGAATAGACTTAGATAGTGTTAATAAATTAAAGGTAAGATTGGAATGTATTAAAATTTTGATATTTGTATTTCAAAAATCTGAGTATGTTGCTATCTAATATTAATAAAGCTTGAGTTTGATACTGTGTTTATGTTAGGTTTTGCGTTTACCATTCCCTGCTTGAAATACCTGAGAATCATAGGTTTCCACTTAGTCTGTCTGTCTGTTAATATGTATGTCTTTCTGTGATGCTGAGGTTTTCCTGGTCTTTACTCAACAACCTGTATGCAGTTTGCAATCGAACATGCTTAGAAGATATAGTTTTACATATGATGGATAGAATTTGATCATTTTCATGTTGACTTACTTTCATCAAATAATTTTACCAGACTTTCCATTGCATATATTTATACAACGTTGAAACAAGCTATCGAATATCACTGATTATTAGTCGAGTTCTCACTCTTACAAATGCTGATTGTAACCGTTAGAGCCCATGTATTGTAGAAGAAATTATGAGTGTTTTAACCCATTTTGGTTTGTTTACCTTTGCTTTTGTGTGTTGTTTGTTGATGATCAAGTGCTTTCAGTTTCAAATGGACAAACCAACACGTGACTTGGAAGAAACATACCTGATGAATTCAGTAAAGGTATCCATTTTAACCTGCGTGCCTAGCTTGTTGCACCTCATTTATTGTGTATATGGAATATTCACTGTGTGTTTCATTATTTATGTGCGTTTTTGCGAATTTCATCTGAATTCCACCTCCTGGCACATGAATAAAAGTGAAATGTATGAATCACTAATTTGACATAAACATATATGTATAATATTTTGTGGAGGTGTAAGCTAATTTGAAATCAATGTGAAATGATATGAAAATTTTGAATAAAATTGAATTTTTTTCTGTGACAAAATTTGATACTACAATAAATTTTTCTTGCTTATTCAGATATAGGTAAAGTCTTGTACTTTACAGTATTAGTTGATGAAGTTTTGAAATATGCAAGCATAATTGAAAACCCTACTTCACTCATACATATGTATAATCTTTGCAATAGTGTACATTCACCGATTGTAAGACAGACTTCATTTTGGCAATATACATGCATTTTTGCATAAAGTATGCTATCATGACATTATATATGTGACATCATACTATTATTGGCATCGTCTCTTAGCTTGAGCTTATGATCAGCTCTGGAAAATATAGCTTGGTGTTGGAGTTATATGAAATAGAATTTAATGGGAATAAGGGGTCTTAGATGAATGTTTACATTGTTGCTTTTTGCTAATGCATATAAAGAGCAACAGTCTAGAAGAGATTTTCTTATCATTTTTCTAAAGAAAATATTCTTTATCAAAGACTCAAAAGAGCTCTATTCTTTCTTTTATTTCTTATTGATAGAATTTGAAAATCATGAACACCTCCCCCCCCCCCCCCCCCAAAAAAAAGCACTTGGATTTCATGTGTGATCTAAGTCACCTTTGGAACTAGACTGAATAATCCAGTCTCTTTGCTGCAGTCAAAAGAGACTGAATATTACTATCGTTGTTACAGAGCGCAGTCTGCTGACAAATACCGTTAAGACCGTAAATATTGATTTTCTTGCAGAAGGTACTTAAAATTAATATCAAACTGTCTCTACCCACCTTGTATATTTTTTTTCGCATTGTTATTGCATTTTTAAGAGTTTTTAACTCCCTACCTCACCAAACAGACCAACTACTGAAAGTTCAGAGAACTAGCCAATCAGAAGCAAGAAAAAATGCAAGGTGGATATCTACAATTAGCTGAAGGTTAACTTATATGCCTTCTGCAAGAAAATCAGCAATCAAGGTCTTATATATGGAGAAATCTTTGGGCAACGGATTTGTCAGACTTTCGATGATAGTGGGATCCAGTCTCTTGTAACGGCAGCCAAGAAATTGGATTATTCAGTCTATTTTGGAACATCCTAAAATTCTGTGTAGCAGTATAAAGAAAAGAACCTGCGATTTATAAAGATGAGTCAAATTGTTGTGGATTATAGATTCAACTGAAACACTGCATTGGTGAAAAGAATTTACTGATAGTTTGCATTCAAGAATGCATCTTAGTTTACAGAGTTCTAGATAAATTAAATTAATATTATAAATTTTAATTAATTATTGTCACAATGTTATCTATTTCAATCCCTCCATGCTGTAGATGTCAGTATGTACGTCCATTTACACACTAGCTATATAAATATTATTGTCTATTTCAGTCCCTCCATGCTGTAGATGTCAGTACGTACATCCATTTACACACTAGCTATGTAAATATTGTTGTCTATTTCAGTCCCTCCATGCTGTAGATGTCAGTACGTACGTCCATTTACACACTAGCTATGTAAATATTATTGTCTATTTCAGTCCCTCCATGCTGTAGATGTCAGTACGTACGTCCATTTACACACTAGCTATGTAAATATTGTTGTCTATTTCAGTCCCTCCATGCTGTAGATGTCAGTGCGTACATCCATTTACACACTAGCTATGTAAATATTGTTGTCTATTTCAGTCCCTCCATGCTGTAGATGTCAGTACGTACGCCCATTTACACACTAGCTATGTAAATATTATTGTCTATTTCAGTCCCTCCATGCTGTAGATGTCAGTACGTACATCCATTTACACACTAGCTATGTTAATATTATTGTCTATTTCAGTCCCTCCATGCTGTAGATGTCAGTACGTACATCCATTTACACACTAGCTATGTAAATATTGTTGTCTATTTCAGTCCCTCCATGCTGTAGATGTCAGTACGTACGTCCATTTACACACTAGCTATGTAAATATTATTGTCTATTTCAGTCCCTCCATGCTGTAGATGTCAGTACGTACATCCATTTACACACTAGCTATGTAAATATTGTTGTCTATTTCAGTCCCTCCATGCTGTAGATGTCAGTACGTACATCCATTTACACACTAGCTATGTAAATATTGTTGTCTATTTCAGTCCCTCCATGCTGTAGATGTCAGTATGTACGTCCATTTACACACTAGCTATGTAAATATTGTTGTCTATTTCAGTCCCTCCATGCTGTAGATGTCAGTACGTACATCCATTTACACACTAGCTATGTAAATATTGTTGTCTATTTCAGTCTCTCCATGCTGTAGATGTCAGTACGTACGTCCATTTACACACTAGCTATGTAAATATTATTGTCTATTTCAGTCCCTCCATGCTGTAGATGTCAGTATGTACGTCCATTTACACACTAGCTATGTAAATATTGTTGTCTATTTCAGTCCCTCCATGCTGTAGATGTCAGTACGTACGTCCATTTACACACTAGCTATGTAAATATTATTGTCTATTTCAGTCCCTCCATGCTGTAGATGTCAGTATGTACGTCCATTTACACACTAGCTATGTAAATATTGTTGTCTATTTCAGTCCCTCCATGCTGTAGATGTCAGTACGTACGTCCATTTCTTCCCGACACTGCTGAATCAGCTGTTCTCACTGTTGGCTAAAACCATGAGTGATGATGTAGCTTTAAATGCTGTCAAGTAAGTACATTATTGCTTTAAAAATATTCTAAGATAAATGATATATAATTTGTCATCTGAAACTTTCAAGGGAGGGAAATACCTTTAGTGTAATTATTTTATAATTTGATTAATATTTGATCACAGTTAGCTCTGTCATGATTGTGCCAATTCAGTGCTAGTCTATACATTTGTAATGATTAAGGGGAAAACACATGATACTGCTATAAACATTCGCTATTTTCGAAAACCAGAGTTACTTCCCATTTGAGACCGTATCTACTTCATCAAATTCTATGGAAACAGTCCTAAAAGTCTGGGAAATGACGGTATAAAATTGACCATACCATTTTCATGACGTCACAATGGTTTAGGTCAGATACCGTCTCTAAGGGGGTAAAACTTTATTCTGCAAAGACTCAATAATGTCACATAATTTTTGCTTGTTTCAGCTGAAATATGGTTGCGCTAAGATTAATACACATGTACATTATGAAGTAGTTCATATTAACAAGCTTATTTGAATTAGCCATTCAAGACTTCTTCAGACAAGTCAGTACATTTCTGCTGAGAGAATTTGAAGATGAAAGACATTTTATGGAAACATTGTAAGATTTAAACATCATTCTCTACTAAATTTTGAAACAGTGTCATCATAAGAAGCTCTGCTATAAACTTTAAGGTTTTTATTTTGTCTGTTACAGGGTGCTAATACATATCATATCAGAGGTTGTCTCTGCAGACAAATTAGAAATGGTCAATAATTACGTTAAGGTAAGTCAACCAGTATCTGTTTTGCAAAATATTGAAAGCTTAATCTTCAAAGCTTATTAATATTCCCTATGATATTTTTACACCATATCTGTATTGAGGGTCGAAAATGCATCATTTACAGTCTTCTTGACTTCATACACATTTCATTGCTTCTAAAAATTGAAAGATACATGTATCAAATTTCACACTGAATAAAGATTTGAGAGCTTTTCAAAATTGAAATTATAAAATTTTGAAAATTAAGTATGTTAGGGTTCTCTGCCTTCTTTCAGTTTGTGTTCAAACCAGATCCTTTGCCCAAAGGCAGCAAAAGTGCAAAGACTGTGCATGAAGAACTGGCAAAGAATTTAACGACGATATTACGTCCGGCAAATTCTGACCATGTGGTTGTCAACAAATTCCTCAAACATTCGTGGTTCTTCTTTGAGGTTCTCATCAAAAGCATGGCACTGTATCTCATAGACACCGACAGGATCAAGGTGAGATAAATCTAAAGCATTTTGTAAAATGTGTTATGGTTGTGACACTCCCGTTCTCTGTTGTTCTATTTTTTCTGATTGGTCAAGATGTTAGGAAACTGACATTCTTATTTTACGTAATTCTATGTGTGGCATCCCAATCTCATTTACAAGTAGCTACATCGTTTGATTGAGATCTTTTTAAAAGCTATTTTATGATCATCATGCGAAAGCCACAAATTATCGATATTGTATTGATAAATCCCAGTGTCAGAAAATCTAAAAACTTGTGTTGAATATTAGTCTCTGACATTCGATACAACCCCCCCCCTAAGAAAAAATAACCCCAAAAAAAACCGCTTCATATTTTGGCCAAAATCCGGTCGATGAAATGGCGAAGTCTGTCGATCCGTCTGTCCGTCCGTCCATCGGTCAGTGTGTCAACATTTTGGTTAAAGTGTTGCGTTTAAGTCCGTTGAGAGAAAACTGTTTGGAGGAGCAACTTAAAACTTGACATGGTGATAGACCATGATGAGATGAATCAAACACAGCAACAAAATTTGACCTAGTGACCTTGACCTTGGAGTTTGACCTACTTTTGAAAAACTTTAACTTTGGTCATAGCTTTTGAATGGAAAGTGATAGGGCTTTCATATTTCACTTGTGTATTTCTTGTGACAAGGCCTTTCCATGGATACCGAAAATTTTTACCTTGTGACCTTGACCTTGGAGTTTGAACTACTTTAAAAAAACTTTAACCTTGGCCATAACTTTTGAATGGTAAATGATAGGGCTTATATATTTCACAAATGTATTCCTTGTCACAAGACCTCACCATGGATACCAAAAGTTTTGACCTTGTGACCTTGACCTTGGAGATTGACCTACTTTTAAAAATAATAAATCTGGGCTATATCTGATGGACTATAGAGGCTATGGCTTTGAAATTTCACATGCAGAATCTTTATGATCAGACCTTTCATTTGATATCATGATTTTTGACCTAGTGACCTTGACATTGACCTTTGACCTACTTTTAAACTATAAGAGGTAGGGTTTTGATATTTCACATGTAGATTCCTCATGACCAGACCTTTCATTTGATATCTTGACTTTTGATCAATTGACATTGACCTTTGACCTACTTTTAAACAATGAGAGTTAGAGTTTTGATATTTCACATATAGATTCCTTATGACGAGATCTTTCATTTGATATCATGATATTGACCTATTGACCTTGACATTGACCTTTGACCTACTTTTAAATCATAAGAGGTAGGATTTTGATACAAACATGTATTTCAGTTGTAGAATCCTCATGACCACACCTTTCATTTGATATCATGACTTTTGATCAAATGACCTTGACATTGACCTTTGACCTACTTTTGAACTATAAGGGGTAGGGCTTTGATATTTTGCATTTAGATTCCTTATGACCATAGCTTTTCTTCATTGCGCAATAGTATTAATGACCTTTGCCCTTTCTGTCTGCGCAAATATGTATACGTCATCTAATACAAACACTTCGCAATCCGGCCTTACCGCCTTTAGCGGTTTATGGTTCATTGCATTAAGAAATGTTACTTGCTGCCATATACATGTATAGCAATATTGAATATTGCTTCAAGTTCAGTACACAAGTCTTCCCATTACTTCTATCAAATTTTTGTTCTCAAAATCACATTCCTTTATCAGGATTTTCAGGAAAAGAGAGGATTCAGAATGGTATTTATGATCATTGATCAAGAATTATACTACAAGATATAGAATTTAAGAAAGCACCTTAAGTTTATTTCTTGCACAAATTATAGATAATATATATTTTGATTTCCCTCGTATTTGCACCTCCAAAGATATTCATCCCTTTAACCTACAATTCACAGAATTTTAGAGGAAAATATGAATAATAGAGAAATAATGGAATGAATGAATTTATATACCAAAGGAATAGAAATAAGAATTGTAAAGTCTGACTGTATTGTATAATAGTATTTCATATCCCTCTTTGAATTTTTATAAGGTTATCAAGAATACATTTCCATACATGTACTGTAAACGTGGTTATTTTCGCTGGGAGAAAATTTCGCAATTATAACATCAAGACGAAATGTTCACGATAAAAATGTCTTTCTCGTTGTAAGAATGCAGCGGGGATATTTTCGCGTGAAGGAAATTTTCGCGAATTCCCTTGGTTCGCGAACAACGCAAAAATTACCCCCACGTGAAAATTTCCACGTTCACAGTATATGTATAATGTACATGTATTTGTTTATGATATTGCTAAATCTCCGTACATGTTATTAAAGAATATCCCTATTCTTGTAGCCTGTCAGTTTTTAAAAAGCACACACATTTAGAATTTAGATAAATTTTATACTTGTAAATTATTTTTTCTGCCATATGCAGGCATATTGATAGTCATATCTTCGGTTCTTCTTGCATTTATTTTGATTATGGTAGGAGGTTGTTAGCTGTTAGTTACGTTAGCGTTAATGAGTAAACTGAAGTCACCTGTAGAACTATAGGACTCCTATATATACATGTACATGTACATTGTCCTTGCATTAGCAACAAACTGCAGTTTTTACATAAGTAAACTGAATGTTTTAGATAGATTATTTATCATCAAATCTGTACTTCTGAATCCTTAGAGTAATATATTTTATTTTGCTGTTCTATTGCTCAAATGTGTGATAGTTTTTTTTTCTCTCTTTAAATACAAAAAGTCCATTTGATCCTTTCGATCATTTACAATTTTCTTGATTTATTTCTGCAGATGCCTCGTAACGAGAGATTTTCAAGTGACTTCCATTTCCGAATACAGAATCTCTTACAAACATTGACGCCAAACATCATCCAGAGGCTCCGAGAAATGCCAAGAGAGGCCAAAAACGCCAACAAGAGTCTGGCTCAGTTTGTGAAATGCTGCTTCACTCTGATGGATAGGGGATTTGTGTTTAAGAACATTGCATCTTATATGGAACAGTTTGGTCCTGGTGACACAAGGGTATATCTTTTTATGATTTCAAATTGTTGTGAAGTTGGTATCAGTATGTCACCCTGAAAAGTGAAAAAAGGGATCACTTTGTTAGTTGACCCTCTATCTGTCTGTATGTCTGTTTGTCCTTAGTCAAACTTTCACTATTTTGACTATTGCTTACTGTAGATGTAGTTAAACCTAAGCTAAACTTGCATATTTAGGGTCAAACCTGTTACAGACAACAAACCTGTACGAGAAAAGTCTAGTTGAAAGGCTACGAAATCTTATCATTTATTACACAAAGTTTAAATTTCTGAATGTTTCGCTGCGATTTTATTTTTGCTTTTTTTGACATTTTGAATGTGGAAATAAGATCTCTTTTTCTGCAGAATATTCAATCATTTGCACCAAAACGACTTCGAAAAGTGAAAAAAAAAAAATTCCAAAATGCCTCAAATTTTACATTCCTTCAGTAATTCTGTAGCTTTTGCAACTTTGTCAAACAATATCTTGCCAATCTTTTCCTTTTTTACTATTTTATAATATTTTACTGAACTTTATCTCTTTTACAGTATTTGAAAGTACATGTATTTTACTAAACTCTTCTGCTTTTACAGGCCATTCAGGAGCTGAAGTTTGACTACCTGACAGTTGTGTGTAGTCACGAACATTATATTCCGTTATGCCTTCCTATAATGAGGAAAGGAATGATCAAATCTTTTAAAGGTATGTGTCGGACTTCACCAGTCCTTTATTTTCCGTTTTCACTCCCTTACGCCACAAAATTCACTAGCTTGAGGGCTGCGTCCATTCAATTTTAAGTTTATTTGCAGCTGTGCTAAATGATACGTTACTATAAAAATTATTTTTGTTTTGTTTCTGGTAAGGTTTTGCAAATTTGAACAGCTTTATTACTATTATATATATCGACTGTGCAGTGTTTCTAAATTTGAATACCTTACATATGAATAGAAATATTTTTGTAGATTAGCAAAGGGATATTCATGATGTAATATTAAGCATTGAAATTCTTTTCATAAGAAAAAGAAAAAAAAATTGTTATATTTAAGTCACAAGAAGAGTAGAGGAATAAAATTATATTTTGAAAAAATGTAAAAGATAGCTTCATATAACTCTAGATTATGTTTTATGAAAATATCAAAAGTGAATTTAATATTGAAAATATCATTTTGTGATTTTGATAATTGAAATTTTTGTTTTGAATTTTAAGAAAATATTGAGAACTTGAAAAATACAAGACTCATTACGTATATTTCACAAATTCATTTTTAAAGTAAAAATTTTAAATTTAGTTACTATAAAATAAATGATGGACATTTTTTCCTGCTGCTGACAGAGATACGACCAGAAGGTAAACTTCCACACTCCTCCCACTTTTATTTTTTGCCTGTAGTTGCCTTGAAATCTTTGCGAAGTTTTCTATAACTGTATATAAACAGGGATGTCAGTAATACATACTTGTATACCCCACCAAATGAGTACTGAGTCCACCAGTATGCCATGAATGAAGTGTACTGTACACCCCACATAGACAAATATCTAAATCCTATGAATGGAACATACATGTATGTAAAAAATTGTGCGCGTAAACATTAGAGAATCTTTAAAATGCCCTGACACCTCTGAACTTGATGCTTTATTTTCTTAGAACTTTTTTGATTTTCAAATTTCTCTTTCTTTACAGACTTTTCTTAATTAATAGACGATTTCTCCTTTCGTCATGCATTTTCACAATTAGAACTCTAGTAGAATTTCTATAGAAATTGCACAGACTAAATTTTCAATTTGTTTAGACAGACTTCAATATTAAGCACACACTGTGTTAATATTGAGTCATGGTGACCTACTTTTCCATCTTCAGTGATTTTTGAAGTTTTGCAAAATCTGTGTATTCATACATCTTTGGAATTATTTTATAGATGCATTACTACATAAAGATTTCTTTATATGAAACACTGAACATTTCAGGATATTTTTGTAAGTTGACATCAACTAAACAAGATACACATAATTTAATGATACATATATGATATGATAATTGCTTGGTCTTTAAAAGGTAATCACTACTATTTTTCATCAATTCATAAAGCCATGGTGTGATTTCACTTCTTTGCAATTGTCCACTAAAATTTTCATAAGTAATAAAAATTAGAAGTTTTTCTAATATTTAGAAATATTGTATGTAGTTAATTACATGTATGTGTATAGAAATCAAATGTACCAGTCCTTTAAATTTTCTTCGAATTTCAAAGTAAAATCCTAAGTACAATTAAAAGATAAAAAATTGACACTGCACTCAAAGGAATTATTTTATAAATGTTACTGATTTCATCGAGAGGTTCATCCAATTTCTTTAGTACATAAATGTACAACATAAATACTTTACTTTTGCTACTGTTGAAGACAGTATAGCAGATCTCTTTTGAACAACCCCACCTCTTTCATAAGTCATTGCATATTGATTGAAAGTACTTTCATTTTAGAAACCTTCTTACCTCCATGACAGAATGTGCAGAATTCTTAGTCAATTACTGTGAATTATCCTTAACATATGCTATTAAAGTTTCATTTCTGTTGATTTTTCAAACTTCTAAATAAATGTTAATGTTCTGCCCAGTCCCCTCCCCCTTCTTTCTCCTCATTTCTTCCTCTTAGACTACTAATTTTCTGAATTCTCCAAAATTGTGTTCCTATATACATGTACATGTATAGAAGTGTGTCTATTTATAAGGGCATCATGATGACAATTACCGCCGAATGATTTATTAGTGATAGGGATTTCATATTTCATAGATACATTCACTGTAATAAGTACTACATTTTGATAACAAGACATTTGACCTAGTGACCTTGACCTTGAACTTTGACCTTATACTTTTATTTTGGTTAAGAAGTTCTTAAAGCGACTATCTCTATAAGTATAAGTCATAGGGCTTTCATTTTTCATACACACATTCACCATAACAAGTATTATGTTTTGATACCAAGGAATTTGGCAAAGTAACCTTGACTTTGAACATTGACCTTTTCCTTATAGGACTCAACTTACATTGTACTAAGTACTACATTTTCATTCCATAGCATTTTATCTTGAATGTAGAACTTGTATGAGAGTATTCAAGTGAACAATTTAATGTTATGTCATAAATGGATCTTTGTGGACAAAAAATGTCCTGCAGGGGTATTATTCCCCTTCACTTTAGGGCAGTTATAGTTTGATACAAATATCTCATCCTGTGACTTCATTTGCCACTTTGCTTTTTGAAATGACCAGCTTTTATAGCATGGCAGCTTTAAAATTGCATGAAATCAAGGAAACTCTTTGCATAGAAACATGCTTAAGGATTGTTGCAGGAAAGAAAATAGAACATGGGAATTTGTATTCTTTGTGGTTTGACATTAATCAGAGGCTCTTTCAAATGTATGGAAAGAGAGTATATATGTCAATACATGTATAACTTATAATTTGGTAAAACATGTACTGATATGCAAGGTTGATTTTGACTTGTCTGTCTGTCAAACTGTCGGATGACTTATTTTATCAATTCGGATAATCCGCCAAATGGTGTCATGTCAGACATCTTTCCTTCAACCATTCATGTAAATATTATGAAAATGGTCTATTATGATGACCAGCTCTGTCTTGAAATGAAAATAACTTTGCAAAGATACCAAATTTTAAAAAAATGGCTAAATTAAAGATAGAATCTTGCATATTTATAGTGCGAGAGCAAAGAATGCCATTTGATGATTTTAAAACTTTATGATATAATTGTAGATTAAAGCATGATGATATGATACAATTTGTACAGTTTTAGTTTAATGTTATTAGAAATAGACTCCAATTAGAAATTGATTATTTCAGTTTTCTTTGCATGCTTGTATCAAAAGATACAAATACATGTACATAAAACAGTAATTTGATGTTGTGAAATAAAAGCAAACAAGGACAATATACATGTAATATGTAAAGATATAATGAAAGAAAAAAAAACCATGTAATTTTGAAATTGATTTTTTTCATGAAAGATTTAAAGTGTGATTACCAACTGTCAGAGGAGTTCCGAAAGCAGCATTACCTCGCTGGCCTTATGCTTCAAGAAGTCAAACTAGCTATGAACGAGCCCAAGGATGTTCGAAGGACAGCCATCATGATGTTGCGCAATCAACTGGCAAAGCATGCCTTCGATAACAGATACTCAAAAGATGTAAGAGATCCAAAACCTTTTTCTCCTTTTTATAAATTCTAGGTTTTTCCAAAATAAGCACTCTTCAAGATAAGAGAATTTTAAGAACCAAAAATTACTAAAAGGAGAAATTATATTAAAATGATTTTAGAAAAACAAGAAATTAGATAAAAAAAAGGATTTGAAAAAAAAGTCCTGTGGAATATTAGTCTTGTTCCTTTAACTTGTAGTATTTTCTTGCTAATTTTCATATTTTGATTTATTTCCACAACTTCGACATGTAATGTTGACCAACGCTTTACAAAAAATTCTATTAAAAATATAACTCTAGAAGGTTCAGTAGGTGATGAACTATCACTATGATATAAGTCCAACAACTGAAAAAACAAGTATAATGAATTTTAGCCAGGTTAGCTCACCAGTAGCATACTATCTTCTAGCTTTGTGATCTAGGTCTTATCTATGATTTGGTAAGTATCATAGGAAAGGGTTAATGTCGTCACCTAGGAAGTTTTCTCTGAGAGCTCCCTTTTCTCATCTCTCATGCCAACATATGAGACATTGACATAAGCTGTATAATTTTGATTTTCACATGTTGTATTAGGTCTTTTTGATAAACACAAACAGGTTAACTTCCTATTTTGGTTGGTATCTGAAGTAAATTAATTGCAGCATAATCAAATTATGTAGAATCTTATTATCTAGCGTAAGATTAAGAGAAAACATGCTTCAGATAAAACATCTCTATAAGAGTTTCAGTACGTGTACCTCAAAATGCATTTACATTTTAAATTATACCCCCTGCAAACGAAGTTTAGGGGGGTATATAGGAATCACCCTGTCCGTCCATCTGTCTGTCCGTCCGATTAAGAAATTTTGAAAGCAGATTTCTTTTATACACGACTATTAATGGTAGGCCTTTCATATTTCATACACACATTCACCATAAAGAGTTCTACATTTTGGTACCATGACTTTTGACCCTGTGACCTTGTGACCTTGACCTTCACCCTATACAACATTTTATGTTAAGAAGTTTTGAAAGCAGATTTCTTTTATACTATTAATGGTAGGTCTTTCATATTTCATACACACATTCGCCATAACGAGTACTACATTTTAGTACCATGAAAAAAAAAGTCCTGCAGGGGTATAATTGGTCCACTTTTGGGCAGTTCTAGTCTATATCAGATACTGTCCCAAATGGGAAGTAACTCTGTATAACAACAACAAGAAAAAAAAATTCCTCTCTCCACAGGTATTACAGGGTAGGATAGCAGCCTTGTACCTCCCTCTGATCTCTATACTAATGGACCAGAAACATCACCTCATGGGTGACATCATGCCTTCCACTTCCTCTACCTCCCAACCTACGAAACCTGTCCCTAACGGCGACGTCCAATCAGTGAAGGGCGACGGAAAACCTCGCACACCTCAGATTCATCAGAAATCGGCACCGGAACCTAAGAGGGAATCCACTGTATTTGACATCATAGCCGGTCAAAGTAAGTAGATGTTTTATGTGTGATGACGTCTTGCTTTGATACATTATGAATTTTGACATTTTTGTTTATTTGTCACTGATTCATCATGATAGTAATTAAAGGAAACGTCTAATCTTGAAATATAGTTTTGATGAATTAAGATATGAAATTTAGAATTTGCGATCAGAAAGATTTGAAAGTTAATATTTATCGGAACACATACATGTATACAAAAATTCAGGGATCGCAAAATGTCCAAATTGGCACCTTATTACAGACTTTTCATTATGACGTCGTAATTAAATGGCCATTTAAGCAGTATGTGACGGGCCATTGATTATGACATCAAAGGGTAAAAGTCCACTAAGAGGTGCAATGTCAAATATTTGGTGATCCTTCAATTGATTCTAAAGATGAAGTTCAAAATAATGATGAAAATATTGCAATATTGTGATTTTCTTTCTTCCTTAGACGGCCCTTTAAAGAGCCTGGCAGAGGTGAAGGCCCAAATGAATGGAGGAATTGGACGTAGGGACTCTGACAGTGATACATCCACGGACACCATCAGTCATGAGAAGGAGGGACAGAGGGACAGGAAATCCATGCTCAAGTAAGTGGAAATGGTTACACCAAAAAATGATAATTGGCCGGATAGGAAAACAGTTTACATCTGTGAATTGTCGGTATACATCCAACTGTCGGTCTGCGTCTCCGTCTTTCGTTAACATTTTGGTTAAAGTTTATGGTTGAAGCAAAGTCAGAAACTTTCTGCAGTAGAAACATGAAACCTTATAAAAGGGTAGGTTTCCAATAACAAGATCTTACTAAAGTTTACCATATGACCGAGGAGTTTTTAGCTGTGTTTAATACTGATAGAAAAAAAAATCAAGTTTCCCTTGTTTTGGAGTTATTGTGAGTAACTTTATTGCAATTTCTATCAATTGTGATAGAATAGTTTGAATATTTTATCTTTGATAGTTGATCAGGTGCAAGAATGGTATCTAACTCTAGCCTAACTCTATACTACTCAAGTACCAGAGACTGGATATCGTAGAAATCATAAACAAAATACTATTGTATTTACAGAGTTCCGTCCATATCTGGTTCCAGTAACAGGGATTCCAGTGTAGATCTGCCCCAGGCCAAGCCTAACTCTATACTACTCAAGTACCAGAGACTGGATATCGTAGAAATCAAAGATCTGCTAGTCTGCTTCCTACAAATCATCAAGTACCTACCAGAAGGTATGGTGTCAGAGGAAATTCGGTAGAATCAATCAAACCAGTAAAAGTATTACTCTCTTTTAATAAGTTTGTTGATGCAGAAACAAATTGAATAATTTAAGAAATTTTAGAAACATGAAGCATCCAAACAATTTTGAATTGCAAATTTTTTTGCATATTGTGTTTGATTTCTGAGATCAAATTGGCATGATCATATGATGATTCAGAATGTTGATTTTAAGCTCAAGATATTGCTAATACAGCATTTATTTTTGATCTGAATGAGAGTTTTAGGTATGTTTCTTTACTATAAAAAATATTTTCAGATATACTACTGGGCTGGTTTAACAATTCATCGGAGTATGACATAATAGACTTCTTCAGTATACTAGAGTGAGTATTGATTCCGTCATCATCCAACTTCAGTAAGTCTATGGAAATACATGTAGTACAACAGTATTTGTTCTCCTGCTTCAGCTTGAAGATTCAACAATAGATTTTGAATTTTCGGAGGAGTAGTTTTCGAAGAAGATTATAATTGAATGACGTGTAATGTGTGCAAAGTTTAAATGATAAATTCAGAATAATTGTACTTCTTTAGGACAGACAATTGCCCTGCAGTGCGTAAGAGGTGGACTTAAATATCATTTCCTGAATAATGATTTTTATCCATTTTACCAATTATTTTTCATTTTCATGTCTATGTGTAATTATTACCTGCAGGTTGTGTCTGAAGCATTTCAAGTATCAAGGAAGGAAGAAAATAATGGATTTCAAGTAAGAATTGCATGTTCTACCCCCAAAAAAACTTTAATGGAAAAGATAAAAATTTCTCCCACTGTAGACTTTCGTATCCATGGAAACGCTGGGAAAAGATATCCTTGTCTTACCCTATGGGGTAAGATAACATTTTCACGTGCCTTTTGACTGTAACGTCAATTGTGACGTCATACATGATTGATGCCTTTGCCGATTAAATTATGAAAAAGAATACATAAAATTTCATTTTTGAGTGCTATTAGACAGTGGGAGAAAAATAATCAATCCCCAGATGTGATCAGGGACACGGAAATCCAACCCTTGTGTCAAGGATTTGCTTTTGTCCACGACTCGGCATGCCTCGTCGTGGTACAAGCAAATCCTTGACACTCGGGTTTGATTCCCTTGTCCCTGATCATATCTGGGGATAGATTCTATTATTCACACTGAGGACTGATATTAGGGCTGGGACGATACGGGTCTCGAGCGTATCGATACTTATCACGATATAATGCCTACGATATGATATGTATCACGATATTTCTGATGTATATTGCTATAACGAAGATCCAGGCTGTATTGAATGAAACTCAAGTATAAGATTAAAATATTTTGATAAAGACTATATTTTTCTAGATCCTGGAATAATCAAGATTTAAAAAATCCCAAGAAATTAAATAAACTTTTCAAACTTTGAACAATAACATCACAAGTTATTACTGATAGACAGATGCTAGTTAGCTACAAGTAAATCTGTACCCTTTGCAATTATGTTTTCAACTTTTCACCTTAACATGTATTTATCCTCTTTTTTGTCTGTTCATTTTCTCAGTAACTGCATCAACAAGAAAAGCCATGAATTGGCAAATAAGAGGGCCTCGTGCTCTCAGTTTGAAAATGAAAAGTTCATGAATTTATGTAACCCCCCCCCCCTTCCTTTTTTCAATACATGGAATTACATTTTATATCTCTCTTTTCAGTTCCCCTTCCTATTTGAATAATCCTAGACTGATTTTGTTTTCATGAGGAAATTTATTTCATATTAAAAACAACCATAACAATCATAACAAACGCTCCTTTCTCTACAATATTGAAAGGATTACAGCATAATTGTTCTTTAAATGTGTTTGATTTTATTCGATAGATACATCCTGCACTTTGATTTTTTTAGGACAAACGGTTTTCCGTCTTCTGTACGTTTTATTTTACGTACATGTATTAGCAAAATTTTGGGAGAGAGAGAGAGCATGTGCGTTAACCACGTGGACGTAATCTACTAATCCTTAATGATTTTATTCTCGAGTTAAATTTGTCGCTGACGTGAATAGAAAATGTAAAAGATATATAAAGATCGTAGTAGACAGACGTTTTTCTCCTTCTTCTCTAAAAGGCTGTTTCCGACGTTCAATTGTGTCGGTATTATATTAAAAATCTACGAAGTTAAGTAACTAGCATTACATACGATTTCAGAACTCTTTCTTTCAGATAAGTAAATGAAATCATCTTAAATGGAAGAGATTTAGGTCGAACGCCAGTATCTCAAAAATCGATGATAAATGAATGGATCATGTACGCATGAATAGCTACTGGACATAAGTATTTCATGCCGTTTTCACGTCGTTCTCACTCTCATCCACTCTTTGATCCAGAAATCAGGTACTTTCTCTGGACAATAGTATCTTACAAAATTGTAAATGTTAAGATCGCGTTATATACGGATTCTGAAAACTTTATTTTTCGCCGCTTTAATTTTTTAAACGAACATGAGTTTAAGTAGACAAAATATCTGTAGTATTCCCGCTAGCCGCGGAAACGGACAACGACATGGATCAACAAAATATCCAAGTGCCATTGGTCGTTTCTGCGGCTAGATTCCAACAAACCACAGACTGGATATGCGTATGTATTTCTATAAAAAAAAATTAGAAGCGCATACGTATATTCAAGCGATCTTTCCGCCTGTACTGCAAACTATATGCATGTAAATTGACAATTATACTGTAATGCATTGTGCGAATTGCATACTATCCGGATCAAACATAGGAAGATTAGTAAAGGAAAACATCTTTATCCCTTTAAGTCAGTAAGTCACACGTTATAGTTAGTCCAAAGCTTTCAATCAACGAAGTTAACGAGCGTGTTCATGCCTTTGAACGGAGTTAAAATGGGTCCGGATATCGCGATATAGCTCCAACGTATCGATACGCGTATCGTGGAACACCGTATCGCGATTTATCGATGTATCGTCCCAGCCCTAACTGATATTGACGTTTCTTTTCAGAAAAAGAAATTATGTTATAGAAATATGGTTTAGATATTGTAAGTATGTATTCAGCAAATTTTTGCCTGCATTTGCCTCCTGGTCTTGTTGAAGGCTATTCATGCATTTTCTAGAACTGGCTTGCAACAATTTGCCAACTTTGATCTTAAATCTCAATGGCAATTTATATCTTAAAATACTTTATCTTTTTAAAAAATGCTTACTTGAAGATTGTGATTGTCAGTGAGATGTTGATACATGTTGGTACAGCATATAAAATGCATATATTTGGTCATTAGATGGGAATGCTTGTCAAATCAAAACAATAAATAGCATATTGTTCACAGTCGCATGAGGATTGTAGCTGGAACACCTACAAAGACAACTGTCGAAACCCAATTTTTACAAAATACTTGGCCACTCCAAATCTAGGCTGTGCATCTACATGTATATGTCGGTCACAAAACTTAGACCTTCTTAATGTCCATGAATGGCCTTTGTATTTCACATTTGTATTATAAGCTACTGTCCGCGCAGCTCATTTCAGAAATCGGAAAATGGAAGTTTTCTCTACTTTGTCGATTAAAATTTATATAGGGGGATAGATCTCAAACTCTCATAACTAACGTTTTATGATATATGTCTGTAAGACCAATACTATGCTCACAGCGAAAGAAAAAAATTTTAGATGGGGAGATTTCTATGTTAATTTAACATGATATCGTCAGCGTTCTCCATAGACTCAGTGTTAAACTTCGGTGACGTCACACTAAAATTAACATAGAAAACTCCCTATCTAAAATTATTTTCTTTCACTGTAAGCGTAGTATTAGTCGTAGGTACACATATCATACACCGTTAGTTATGAGAGTTCGAGATCTATCCCCCCTATGTAAATTTTAATAGCAAAATTTGCCAACAAAGAGAAAGCTTCACTTTTCTGATTTCTGAAGTGAGCTTTGCAGACAGTATATTGCTACCCAAATATTATACCTCTTGACCTTACTTGTCACACTTGTACACCTTACACAATTCTTTAGATTTTGGCTTTCTATGCATTTGTCTGCACGTCCATAATGTACCGTCTTTTGGTTTACAGTATCATAAGTGGCAGTTCGAAGGCTCTAACCATGCCAGGAGTACGACGGTCCGTGACACCCAGTATAAGTAGCTATCCCCGCACAGCGAGTCAATTTGAAGGATTTGACTCCATGCATGGTACGTATTGAATTTGTTGTGGAACCCATTGGTCCATATGCATTATGGCATTTATAAATTTTTCTAGTCATAAGAGGGGTAACAAGATTCAAAACATACTTCTTTGAAATTTAGATGAATGATTTATATACAGTAATCGTTTTCGTTCAGTCAAGCCCACTCCATTTCACACACTTTCTGAGTCGGGTCTTTTCGTGAAAAACTGAAAAAATCAATTGAATAGTTTCATCTAGTATCTCTGTTTTTGAAAATGGTTAAATCACTCAAATTTGGTTCAAGCAGTACTGTTTGATATCATTTGATGACATATAAATCATTTATCTTTGGTTTTTATACTAGGTCCATCCCCATCCGAAGCTGATGCTGTGATCAAAGCTCTACAAGAGGCTAACATGGCCACTGAAGTGGGACTTGTCGTGTTAGATCTCCTGTCATTATATTGTACAACTTTCAAGGTAACTAAAAGTCATATACTTTGTATAAATGGCACACACTATGCTTCATTTCTGACACAGATATGGGAAAATATTAAACTTAAGCGCCATGGAAAGCTCAGTGAAGGTGTGTTTTTCCATCAGAAAATGCTCTTGTTCACAAGTCTATCACTGCCATGGCTGCCATTCATGATTGTGTCTTTAATTTGATTGAGCATCCACCTTATTCACCTGATCTTGCTCCATCAGACTTTCATCTATTCCCAAAACTGAAAGCAGCTATTTCTGGCACCCACTTTCAGTCTGATGATGACGTCATACTTGCAGTGGATGCTTTCTGAACAGTCAAGATAAGGAGTTCTTTAAAAGTGGTATTGAGGTCCTTAAACACCGGTGGCAAAAGTGTATAGATACTGAGGGGGATTATGTAGAAAAATAATGCAAAATGTCTGATAAAATGCAAATCCTTCAATACAAGGCTCACAAGATATCAATCAGCCCTTGTAAATTATCTTGTAAGATAAACTTGTAAATTATTTTCCCTTTGATTCTAGCTCAGCATTTTTCCTAGTATGATAATTTAATGAAAAAATACTTGTATTAAGGGAAGAGTCCATTTTCACTTGTGTGCAAAAGCCACAATCTCGAAGTCAATATAAAAAAACATTTTCTTTTCTTATGAAACATTAGATTCGATAAATTCGTTCTCTTCTCCTAGATAAAGGAAAAATTAGTAGAAAAAGTACATTACCATGATATCAGCAGTAAGAAATTTAATTACTAAGCTGCACATATAACAAAATGTTTTTCTTGACAGAGAAACCTTGAACATAAAGATGGAGACAACAGTCTGATGAGGAAAGTGTTCAGTTTATATTTGTCCTTCCTACAAACAAGTCAGTCGGAAACTCTACAAAAACATGTCTTTGCTGCGTGGAGGGCTTTCATTAAAAAGGTATTCTGAAACTCTGTTGGCAATTTTGGTCAATGTTATATATTTTATTACTTTATACTGTTATTCCGTGTGGAAAGTACGGTATACCGTCTTTTATTCGCGAGTCTTATTACGAGTGAGGTGATTAGTTTGTGACGTTTTATTTTCGTGACATTGTATGTACATATCTTACTACACATGTGTCGGGACATATTCACGTCGTATTAAATTCGCGAATCAAAGGTTCTTTGTCGAAAATCGCGAAAATAAAACACTTGCGAATAAAAAACGTTTTATAATATTTAAATTGCTGGATTGTCAAATGTCCAAAAGCACAGTTTCATTTTTACGTCATAATCAATGGCTCGTCAAATAATGTTTTGAGGAGCTGTTTTATTATGACGTCATAATGTAAAGTCTACCAATAGCTACGAAGTCAGATTTTTTTGCAGTCCCTCAATTATCTTCAAATCTTGCATTACTTCATTAAAATGTGATAATATCAATATACTGGTCCAGAAAGACCTTTCTTTTGTTACCAAAGTTTGAACTTTTGACCATGATGTTGCCAGTAGTTTTGACTAAGCCTACAATCAAAAATAAATGTAGCTTCCAATGGAGCCACTGTGCTTCACAAACACATCTTGTTATGATTATTCACTTTGCTTAACTACTTGTAGAAGTGAAAAACATGATCACTTCTGTTTTTATAATTTAGGTAATTCTGTAAATATGGTAATTTTCGCTGGGGGAAAATTTCGCAAAATGACCGAAGCAACAGTACGTGTGGGGGTAATTTTGGCGAAATCAGAAGTATTCCCTTTAGTCTCTGATACTAGTTAAAATTTTTATGCAGGGGTTATTTTCGCGATAATACAGTCACAGAAAACGCGAAAGTTTCCACGTTTACAGTAACCTAGTTTCTGACGTTATGCTTGCATTTTATAAATGCGTATTTTCGTTGCAAACTGAAATTTCTGGTAAGCATAAGCACTGGAAAATCAACAAAAATATAACATCAGAAGCAAGTATAAAACGGTGGAATATAACGTTAAATTAGTAATGCTAACGGAAAGTATTGTTTTACAGAGCAAAACTAATGAAATTCCACCTTACTCTGACATTGTTTTAGAATTAATTTGACAATTTTGTGTCTATCTTTCAGTTTCCATCTGTGATGTTTAAGGGCAATGCCTCACTATGTGGGGACCTTTGTTATGAGGTAAGGCACTGTATAGTAAAGGTAAAATGTACAAGGTAATATTGAATTGTAATACATGTGAAGTTGAATTGTTTTACATGTGAAGTTGAATTGTTTTACATGTGAAGTTGAATTGTTTTACATGTGAAGTACACATGAAGTTGCCATTTTCATAACTAATGAATAAAGAGAGCTGAAGTTTGAACAAAACAATGCATATCTATGCACTTAGATAATACATGTGTTTTCATTCTAGTGCCATTCCCTTAAGAAAAGCATATTTATTCTATAATATTTGCTAAAATTTCATTATTTCGTCAAAACAGAAGATAAGGTTTCCATCCTGAACATGATGAATGTGTCAGAAATATCTCATTGAATATTTACATGTAAAAAGAAATAATTCTTGCTTCTTAGAATTTCCTGACCTTTGAATTTTGTCATTAAATTCATACAATTGACCCTTCCAATTGCGGAATAAAAATGCAAAATTTCATGACGTCACAATGCTTTTACCTTGGACAAACAAGCTTTACATCGAAATTGCATTATGACATCATGGAATTTCTCAAATTTTTCTGCATTTGGAAGGGTCAATTTAATACATTAATTGCAGATCCTGAGGTGCTGTAATTCCAAACTCCAGACCACGAGGAGAGAGGCATGTGCTTTACTCTACCTACTGATGAGACATAACTTTGAGTTTACAAAGAAGAAAAGTTTTACCCGAGTGCACTTACAGGTAGGTAGAAAAACTTAGCTGTATATAATTTATGAAAATAAAGTGAAATTCCAGTTTTGCTTGATGATAGATAGATTCTATAGCCTATTTCTCTGTAGGCATGTTTTACATGTAATTCTCTGTCTGTAAATATGACAGTTCGTCTGTATTTCAGTCCATATGTCTGTCTTCTAACTTATTATATAAGTTTAATTGTATCGTCCATGTTCATAGTATCAATTATAATCAAAATCAAACTGAATTGTCATGAATAAAATAAACAAAATCAAAGGATAAATCAGATTTTGTGTAGCATGCATGATATTCTGGAAAATTAAACTGTTTGGAGAACTGAATTTTGAATGGTTACATACTAGCAAGATGAAAAATGTTTTACTCTTCATATCTGCATGACATTGTTATTATCTATGTAAATATGCGATGGTCTTTCAATGAATATAGCATGATCATAGAATAGAAACTTTTTTCAATATGTATGCTTCATTTTATGACAGCAAAAGGAGATGCAGCGCCTGCATGTAGTGGTATAAAGTCACACGATATCAAATTTCACAATATGCCAAATTAATTCCTTTGTTTAGCCATTTCCAAACTCTTTTATTACGCCATCCTTTACTTTCCGAAATCTGTACTCTTTAAAAATGCACTTAAGTATCCGCGTGTAAGAGCGCACATTCCTGTCTTGTATATAGTAACACCGTCAAAACATTCTCACAGGTGCAGTGTATCCCATGTAAAAAAAAAAGCTACAAACTAACATCTCGACATTTCATATAAAAAGTAGTGGGAGGGATTTGTGAGATTTTTGAAAAAAAGAGTTTATATAGGATTTGGCTTTAGTATGGAAAAGGGTAGACTAGAATCTAAAACTTATCGTTTTATATTTGTTGAGCTTAGAAGACAGAAAATATATTTCATGATTTTAATTCAAAGGATTTCTTCATCAGATTATTTTTCTATATGTAAAAAATTTGAGATGGGAATATTTATCTTCATTATGTGAGTAGGACTATCTTAATATCTCGTAACTTCGTTATTATACACAATGCTTAAAATACTCTTGTTTTTGTAGGTCATCATATCCGTGTCACAGCTGATAGGGGGTGTGGTTGAACTGAGTAACGCAAGGTTTGCCGAGAGTTTAGCCATGATCAACAGCTTCGCTTCCAGTGACAGAGCCATGCAGGTAACTCTTATTAACAACTTTCATATCCCGTCTTTTTGGTATACAGAGTTACTTCCCATTTATGACGGTATCTGACTTGAATCCATTATGACGTTATGATATTCCTATAGAAATGTCTTATTTGAAGTATGCTCTATAGATTTTGGTCACTTCAAAGTTTGTTTATGTCAGGTACTGTCTCAAATAGAAAGAAGCCCTTAAATCAACAAGACCAAATATTTCATGTCCTGAAGAATTCAGCCTATGTCAGGTTTTATTTTCTCTAAGTTATTCATAAATATTAAGATATAGAAATTTTTAGAAATTTTGAATGTGAACTCGGACACCTACATGTAATTAATCCATACACAATTTTTACTATGGGGAGAAAGATTTAAGAAAAGATCAAAACATTGAAGGTCACAATTTTTAGGTGAAAAGGCTTTTGAACAAATAGAAGTTATCATATTATGGCTTTTGGGAGAGAACTTTAAATTAGATATTTGAAAATTATGGCAAATGAAAGGGCTTAGGGTTGGTATGTTTTCAATTTTTCTTATGATTTGTGTATAACACCTTATTTTATGTTCATTATGATTTTAAATGTATTTTATGTTTAGCTATAGGAAAAGTGTTCACGATATCCCATCAGCACAAAACGTTATTTTCTGTTTCAAATAAAATCTATTTTGTTTGCATCCAAATTTAATTGATTTACCTAGATATGAATGAAATGTTTTTGTTGTATGGTTGAATGAAATTTGTATTTTTGCTGTTTAAAGCCGATCAGTTTTTGCGCATCATTTTATGGTGGTGTCTATCGTGATAGAGGCGAGGTAAAAATAGAATTATTGTCAAATTCGTTCTTTATATTTATTTGTATATTTTTATGCCATGCCTTTTCTTACAGCAACATTTGCTTATGTGAAAAAAACACTTGCTCAAAATTATGGAATGCCAGTTCCGACAAGCCATAGCATTTATTTCAACACCAATAGGCAATTAGCCACTGGTAATTAGAATTTGACAATACATGTATGCAGTTGAAATGTCAGGACTGGTATTCCATACAAAAAATTCTATCAATTATTTCTACTCCTAAAATAAACTAACTTTTTGACTGCTGATAGTTAAGTTGAAAATTCTATTAGATAATTATTGAAGGTCTAAATTTTCAGACCAAAAATGGCATACACTCAAATTATATAACACAGAACATAGAAGTGTATATGTCGGCCGACCCGTGGTCCTAGTGAGGCTGGAACCAGCAACCTTTCGGTCACTGGCCCGACGCCCTTACCATCAGACCACTGTGCCGACACAATTACAAATTCAATCTGTCTGTTGAGCTTAAACTGTCTTTTTAATGTTTGAGAAAGTTAGTTTATGACGTACATGTACCAGTCGTCTACTCAATGTCTTTGCAGGAAGCATGTTTGTCTGTCTTTATGTATGTCTGTCTGTCTGTATGTCTATATGACTGATTTTCAAGACAAATTATTTATTTTTCGATATGTACATGTATCTTTGAATGAATATCATTGTACTTTGTGATGATAATATGTTGTAATGCACACATCATTGAATCTTGATTCTCATCTCCTTCCATATTATTATTTCTTCTTCTGTCTACATCACCGCGTGAGATCGAAACGTATGGTGTTGTGATTCCTTACATAGTTTTTTGGTATTTTTTCATTTTCTAAATTAAACTTTACAAAACTGATGTGCAGTTGCAGTAGGGCAATGCCTAATAAATCTATCTATATCGTCCAGTTCATAGTTTTTGCAAACACTTCAATAGTTTGTAGACGACAGAAAATCTTTCCTTTTGACAACTCTTGAAGTGTTTGCAAAAACTATAGACTTTTTAGATATGTAAACGATATGGACATACTTATCTGACATTGCCCTACTGCAACGTCTCATCAATGTTGTGCAGTACCACTTAAATGATGAAAAAATCTTAAAAAAATCTCCGTAGGGAATCACAGCATCATACGTTTCGATCCCACGCGGTGTATATGAATATATTATATATTCTTGTATTGTGCACCATTAACAGACTCTACTCGTTTTCAATGATGTCCAAGAAGGTGGTTTACAAGCAGAAAGAAGGGTATGATACTGGAAAAAAATAAACATGCAAACTACTGACAAAGGAGGGTGATCCAGATGGGAGAAAATATTTGAAATTTTTTGTTCAGACGTTTTGGTTGAAAATGATCTTCGAGAAAACACTTGTAATTTATCGGTATGTTTGGTCTTTGTAAAATTAAGAAGCAATGCTTTTAAAATCGGGAAAGTAAAGATTTGAAAATTCCATAAACCGTTTCCGAGTCTTATCATTTGGATCTCCCTTTTATGGCTAAAGTTTGTTCGTTGATGCCGACCTAATGCATTTGTTATATATAAGTAACAGATTCGTCATTGCAGGCTTGATAATGTTCATATATGTACTGTGTACAGTTAATATCTAGAGCAGATCCTGCTTAAATGCGTCAGCGAACAAACTTTCTCAAATCTCGAGTTGGTTTATTTTTAGATGGACCTTCATTTTTGTGGAGCATGATGGGAGATTTGTTTGTAAGGATACAGTGGGCGTTTTTAACTAGATTAAGTAATGTGGAGGCTTCATTCGAGAAATCTTCTAGGATGTTAATATGTTATTATGTGGAGTATGACCCTTTTCCTGAAAGTTTAGAACTCAAAAAGCACTTTCTTTCTCATTTATTTTTGAACAAAAAAAAAAAGGTACTATCTGAATTTAAACCTCAATAATTTTATATCAAGCAGTTGTTTTGAAATATTTTTTTACTAGTTCTAAAGCAATAACTTATTTAAGTGTAGCAAATTAGAGTTTCTTCTGTTAAAATTTGAATTTCCCATAAGTACAATGAAGTATTTTGGAATATTATTTTTAATGATATACTACAATCTTATCTATTTTCTTAATCCCCTCCTATCCCCTCAAAAATTGTGCCAACTCGAGACAACCCAATTACCATAGCCATATACTTAATGATATTTATTCAGTATAAACCACATTAAATGTATGTAGAGGACATGTGCGGATCTCGGGAAGATTGTGGGTGTGGGGGAGGCAGAAATCAGTACCTTCCTTTAGCATGTTTAGAATTATCAAAAGTGCATCTTAAAGCAAATTTTAGCATTTGCAGTTTAGTAAGGCAAAAGTCTGTCTTGACTCTGCCATCTATACTTGTACAGTGTATTCCACCACTGTATTTGTTTGTGTATATTCTGGCAAAGTATAACCCCCCCCCCTCCCCCACTCCCCATGTGGAGATTTCTAGATCTGCCCATGTCTAATATAAAACTGTAAGATGTAGGATACTCCATACTTTGTTTCATCGTAAAGGTGCATGTTGAATTTTTACATAATCTTGACCCTGAATTTTACCATAGGGTGATGGAAAGAAGAAAAAAGGACAGGTAAAGATAGACAGAAGCATTTGGGGTTGCAGTTAGGAAAAGAAAAATATATATCTTCTATACTAACATGCATGTCACTCTTGAATGAAACTAACATTTTCCTTCCTTATCTGCTTTTTGAATATGTGGGATATACATAGTAGTTTTCAATGTCCGAGTATACATGTATGTTACTTTCATGTATGATAATATTGATATACATTATGTATCTACATTAAGTGTTAGGGAATTGTTTACCAAAGATCAATATTATTATCTATTCAAAGAGCATAGAAAAACAATATTATTTAGTACATATAGGTTCTCAAATGAATTTTCATTTCATACGATGTATTATGAAACGAGTTGTGAGTTTTATATCCCCGAGCCTTGGCGAGGGGATAAAAACGCACAACGAGTTTCATAATACATCGTATTAAATGAAAATTCATTTGAGATTCTTTTTATCACATGATATTGCCTAAAAATGTGTATTTCTAACTTGAAATCAACGTTTCCGAGAACTACTGAGGCGAATCACGCCGTGATCTAGAAGTCGTCTGCTACGCCATGAGAAGTAGTGTTCCAATCGTATAGATATTCTGTGCGTAAGAGAAAAGTATTTCAATTTTGAATAGTATTTTAATGCAAAAATTAATTCAACAACAACAATTTTAATCATTGATATTGACTCCGGGTCTGAATTTTACAGTTGACCGATATTTGAAAGGTCACATTTGTCAAGGTTTATGTGATAAGGTTCAAAACTTGACCAATCGCATTCAAGCAGAGTGATATGTAACGTGTTATCATATCATATATTTATGAAATGGCTTTATGAAACTGCATAACGGGTGAATCATGTGATAAATGTATATATGTGTCAAAATTCCATTTCAAATGTATTGTTTAGTGTTAACGTTCCCACTAATACTTTTACATGTGAATTTTGATTTTGAAAGCCTGATTTATAAGAATGTAAAATTAATTTTCACATTTCACTCGCAGTTTGTGTAAAGAATTCTGTTTTAAGATTACTTAAATTCAGTCCATTGCCACTTTAGCTTCTTGTGACGACGTGCCGTCATTTTTATACAGCTAGCAGCTTAGTGCCTCCCCTTCTATATATACACTTCCTTAGTTAGTCTTCAAAAATAAGTGAATCGTACTTGTTTTCCCTTATTATCCAAGATACACAAAGTTGCTGCCCATGCTAGTTGCTTACACACAGGTGAAATATTGCTTACACACGGGTTTAAAGTATGTTTCAATAAGCACTATACATATGTGTTCAATTGTATGTGTATTTGTGGGTGTCAGAATGTGTGTTTGGTGCACTAGATGGATTTCGTTTTGTGTTGTCCTATAACTACATAAGACAACAGAAATTTAATTTCTAGTTTTACGGATTTTATTTTTTCAAAATGAGGAGGAAATAAAAATGAGATAGAAATCAGTAAATTACAACATTACATGTTTTGTGCCACGATCTCGACCTTAATTCAGCTTGTTTATCATGTCTTCAAAGCAGCATTCTCTAAAACACTTGCACGATAAAGATTAAGTGAGAATGAAAAGTAATAGCCAGTAATTCGGATGAGCGGAAGAAAGAAACGTTCCATCAGTTCATTTTATTTTTTTCCAATTGTGGTAAAATTAGGGTCGGCGATCTGTAAAACTAAGAATTAAATTTCTGTGGCCTAACTCGTGTTAAAATATACATGACTGTATGTTAAGGATGCTACGTCTTCATTGTATGAATGTAATCTCTCTGTATACTGATACCTTCATCTCTTCCAACTTCAAGGTCGGGCTGACCCAGTTAATTTTCATCCGCTTTGAATTCAATCCATAAGATATTTAACAGAATGTATGACCCAGGAAATGTTGTCAAGGTTTCATATTGTGAAGAGCACAATTCTTGATTATTTGAAAGATTACGATTGGATGAAATTTATAACCATAAGAATTCTCCATAATGATTGGATGAAATTTATAACCATAAGAATTCCCCATTATGATTGGCTGATAACCATAAGAATTCTCCATTATGATTGGCTGAAATATATAACCATAAGAATTCTCCATTATGATTGGATGAAAGTTATAACCATAAGAATTTACCTCAAGCCAAAATTTGAAAATTATAAAGGGAATTAAGAACTTGCAGTGAGATTACATTTGCATATTGAAGATGAGGCTGGTGATGTCTCTTGTTCTCAAAATTTGTAGATATTTTCCATGGTTGAATAACTTCGTAGGCATGATATTGGTCACGTAATGTAGATTAAATTATTTATTCTTTTGTCTAATAGCTGCCCTCAGAAGGGACCTTGACTTATCAAGTAAGCTAAATGTTGTGTGATAATGTTGGATGGAAGACAATCTGATATGTGTGGCTTAAGTATTTTAATTTTGTGTTGTCCTGTTTTGATTCCTTTGATTTTGTAGTGTAGAGATTGGTGTGAAAAGCTTGGTTTTTTACACTGAGTTTTGCATAAATAATTTTGATATCATTTACGATTTATGACATTTTGTCTTTGTGAAGGTTGAAAAGATTTTGTTAGCCATCAGAGAATCTTATATCAAAAGAGGTAATTGGTTTACCTTTGCCCATCCGCATCGAAGATCAAGGTCAGCTTTAGGGTCAATCATACAACAGGCTACTTTTGTGTCCGGCAAACACCCTTGTTTATTTTCAATTGAAATACAAATGTAGAACCAATTGCACTGAAATTCTGAATGAAAATGCTACTTTGAATTGGTCTATACTAAGAAAATTAGATACTTTTCTTTCCGTATTTGGAAATCAACAATTCAGAAATGGGTAGAATCTTGGTTATGCATTTATGTTCTCCCTTGGATGTATGTTTTAACCATACTTGTCAACTTTGAATGTAAATAGTGATTTCAGTTCACTGAAGACAATTATAGAATTTTGGTTTGACTTGACTTTGCTTTCGTGATTTACTCCGTTTTCTTGTGTGCATTGGTCCCTTATGACTAATTTGCTCTTGGTAAAAGCTTGTTGGACTTCAATTCAATTTATCTGTACTCTGTTGTGATTGGCTATATTGCACATTTACCCATGGTGCACTTGTTGGCTGTTGTATAGTTTTTCCCACAATGCACTTTTTCTCCCTTTGAACAATAAACTTACAAAATTATATTCTTTTAGAGACTCTCTATTCACAAATATTTTGATATGGACGCATTTACTTCAAAGAAATTCTGAATTACAAGCATTTTATTGTAGAAAAGTGGATTCCCATCAGAAGTAAAAGATCTAACCAAGCGCATTAGAACTGTGTTGATGGCCACAGCCCAAATGAAGGAGCATGAGAATGACCCGGAAATGTTGATAGACTTACAGTATAGTCTGGCCAAATCCTACGCAACAACACCAGAACTCCGGAAGACATGGCTGGACTCCATGGCAAAAATACATAGCAAACATGGGAACGATTCAGAGGTTTAAACAAGTTTTAACATCTGAGTGTAAAAGAAACATCATTTAAGTTTTACATCTTATTTGTCAACCAATGGAATTGCTCTTCGCTACAGAAAAACAGTATTAACAAAAAACAGAATCAGGAATTTACGTGAAAATTTTCTTGTTATTATATGAATCAGTGATAGACTTTTGATTCAATCCATCTAATCCCAGGATTTGAATTTGATTTCCGTCTTTTCATTAAGTGTCTATCATCCAATACCTGACAATGTCTGTTAAGTCACAAACAGACCACATAAATTCAATAATTGTTATTAAGACGGTTATGACTGTATAAGGTTATTATTTGTTGTAGGAGGCCCACTGTTACATTCATATAGCAGCATTGGTAGCCGAGTACTTGAAGCGGAGAGGTAAGGACAGTCAAACTTATGTATGTTTTCTTCGTCATGGTGGTCAAGATTATTTTGCAGATTTCCGAAAGAGAAAGTGGAACTCTATAGCACAAATTTATCTACTGTCCTGTTCACTCAATCCAGAGCACCCTGTTTTGGCGATTTATTCTGTCATCTGAAGAATTTTCCTATGAATTATAGTTTCCGAGAATTGACCTCCTTTAGTCGTAACTGGAAATAAACTTCAACTTACCCTATCAGCTGCCTTCAAACCGCAATATGAAACATTAAATTTCTACGGGAAATTTCCATGTTAATTTCAAGCCGCCGTATATTGTTCTCAGTGTCAACAATAGTTAACAGTGACGTCAAAGCTCCCGACGTCACGCATTTTCAGCGATTTTACTATAGAAAATCCCCGTAAACTTCTTATTTTCCGTCCTATTTCTAACTTAATTGACGTACAGTCAAAACAATGGTATTTTCTGTTACGACTAAAGGAGTACTATAAAACTGATGTCTTTTGGAAGATGACAGTATCATATTTTAGAGAAAACAGGGTCCTCTGGATTTAGTGAACAGGACAGTAACTAGTGTCAAATGTGCAATAATATTACCATTTAAGACAAATATCAATGTAGATATATGTAGTAAGAAATAAAAGCATTTAAATTTATAGTAAAGAAAAAAAAATTCCAACATAATAAATCATCAACCATAGTTATATGTATCCAAATAAGGAATAAATTCTTTCTCGAAAATATATTCTGAAATGCGTTTTTATTGCTGACAGGGAAATTGAAATCCAGTAAGTTTAATGTATGGATGTAAGGCATGAATTATAAGTTTTTTAAAGGATTATTTACTGTGTTTCAAAGTTTTTGAATTGTAATTTTCTTTTTTTTGTATAAATTTATTCAATGTTAAAGTCATTTTCACTTTATTTTAAGACTGCTTACTGAGCCTTAAGGAAAGTTTAAACTATTATGTAACTCGATATTCATCTTCTCTTAGTTGAGAGAAATGTTTTATGAACTCTTTCATTGAAAGGAATGAAGATAATTTTAGTCATCTTCTTATGCCACTGTGATCTGAGAAAGGGGTCATATTATAGATTTTAATTGATCAACAAAAACTTTCAACTTTGACATAAGTTTTGAGCAGAAAATGACCGGACTTTCATATTTCACATGTGTAGTAATAATACCTTCTCTTAGTATCAAAGTTGATTACATGTCACCTTGAGACTTTGACCTTTGGCCTCCAAATAGGTCAAAAGTGCCTGGTTTGCACAAAAAAAAATTAGATTGAATTGAAACTATTGAATTCCAAGTTATTCACAAAATTACAGGTTTATTTGTGTATTTAAGATGTGATTTTCTAGATGTTTGAAAATTTTGATTTGTTTTATCAATCTTTTGATTTCTTTTCTTGATTTTGCCTAATTCTTTTTCAAGCTTTTTGAAATTGTTAATTTTTTTGAAGTTATACTTCTTTGCTAATGTTTATGTGAAAGAAATATTAGAAAAAAAAGTGTAGATACATGTTACAACTTGATGTTTTCACTTCTTAAATTTTGTGACTAAACTTGTAGATATATTTATTGTTTTATTATTGAAAATTTACTTTTGTCGTATTTTTTCCTACATCTAACTCACTCCTTTGCATGAATAGAATAAAAACAAGGAAATTTTAAGTCATAAAAAATAGATTGGTCATTGTCCTATAATTTGTGTGCACCAATTTACTAGTACAATAGTACTCATTTGTTCACAAGCACAAAAACATTTAACCAATTACACAAGAGCACCAAATTTACAAGTATATACAAAACTTACTCTTCAAGCATCGTATCTATTACAAGAATTTTTTTTTTTAATCATTTTTGAAGACAATATATTTATAATGTAACTATGATATGATCCAATTAGCATTCAAATTTGATACATGAAATTTTTGATAGCTTATTTCTCAAATTTTCACCCAAAAATTTATCTCAATTTAATTCACTCATTTACACTATGGAACTCTGTTTCACAGTACAACTTTGCATAATAGCTGTAGGTCCTAGGTTGAAATTGAACAGAGAACTGGAGATTGAAATTGAATTATAGTTTCCTTTTGAGAAATAATTTACTTCATTTGTTATTATTTTAGGATGTTTCCCACAGGGATGTACGGCATTCAAGTCGATATCCCCTAACGTAGAGCTAGAGGAATCGGGCATCAAAGATGACTCGGGCATGCAGGATGTACAATACACTGAGGTACTATATTTCTCTTTTCCTCCCTGATTTTGAGTATTTTTGCAAAAATTATTCTTTCTCTTTTATCTGCCCATCAACCTGGAATGTCTTTTCTACTTCATTTCATTGAAATCAATGATGATTTTCTCCTTATGTGAAAAGTTCTGCTGTTTTTTGTTTCAAGCTCTTCTTCAATCTCATTGATATTTGTCTCTGTAAAGGTTTGATTTCTTATGATAGCAATTTAGTGGCATCTCGCATCTCACCAATAAAAGTTGTCGTGTAAGATGGATCATGTCAAGCCATACTGGAGGTTTTATGCTGAAATCTTTCAACTTTGATCAATAAAAGATTTTAACAGTTTTATTTATGTGATTTTACAGGACACTATGGTAGAGTTCTTAGAAAAAGCAGCAGAATCATTGGACAAAGGACAGCGCTATGAGGTCCTCGGAGAAATCTACAAACTAGTCATACCTATATACGAGTATGCCAGGGATTTTGATGTAAGAAATCTCTTCTTTTTTTATGCCACAAAGTAAAAGCTTTTACAGAGTTATCTACCATCCTTATAGATATATACATGTATATGCACAACCAACGTAATTCCCTGAGATGCAACTATTAAAAGGGACGTGCTGCATTTCATATGTTAACGCTCGTGACGTCACAATGCATAAGATCTAAAGAAACATGCTGCGACGGCTGTTCTAATTTGCAAACTGAACCTGTGGTGAATTTTAACGTCACCTTTTTACCTAGAAAATGCAATTTCAGAAAACAAGAATGAAACGGACAACTATGGTTCATATATATAGAACAACTGTCATAATTTGTGTTTTGTTATGGGTATGCAACACACAGCAAGTGCATTTATCACATGAAATGCGCCAATGGGCATTACATGTATGATAAATGCACTTGTTGTGTGTTGCATACCCGTAACAAAACACAAATTAAGACACTTATTCTCTATCTGAAATAAGTTGGATTATGATGTGCAACTTCCATTATGACATAATATCTATATATGATGGTTTCTTTTTGTTGATATCAAAAGTTTTGATGTATAACAGTTGCAGGTTTTCATATATACATGTATCTAAAGCATGGAAAAGTATGAAATTTACAGCTGGCCTTACTAGTCTTATTTTAAGCAATCTTTTCATTTTAATAAACCTAACAGCATTGGGTATAAGAATCCCTCGCATACTCAAAATCAAGACTAAACAGGGATAGACATTTATCTTTTACATTCGTGGATAAATGCTAGTTCATAAAACTGATTTTTTCAGACTTTGAAATTAGAGTGATGAAAGACAAGACTTGTTTATCTAAAATATTGGCATATGAGTGCATTAACTCAAACATTTAAAAAATACTTGTTTATTCTGAAACCTTTTCTTTAGGACTAATTTCCATTTTCTATTTAACAGAAACTTGCTGAGGGTTATGAGAATTTAGCAAAGGCTTACAGAAATGTTGTAGAAGTTTTGGCCACAGGAAAACGTCTGCTTGGTACATACTTCAGAGTGGCTTTCTTTGGTGTAAGTTCAATTATTTATTTGCATATACATGTAAGTAATGCTTTTTGTATTCATTAGAGGATCCTATTGGGGATTTCATGTTTAAATGGCATATATGTACTTGAGTATTGTTATTGTTAGAAGCAGGAAATAGTCTGTTATATATGTGATAAGTGTTGAAGTGTACAATCATCCATAAAGGACCCACTTCACTCGATATCTTGGTGACAAGTAGATCTCAAGTAGAAGTATCGCGAAGTATCTCCACTCCACACTTATATGAATCTCTTGTGTGAAAACAATGAAATCTGCATGTAAAAAGGAAAAAGTCTAAAGTCACTATAATTATGTCTCCCCCCCCCCCCCCAACGGGGAGGAGACATATTGGTTTTGCCTTGGTCGTCCGTCCGTCTGTCCGTCTGTCACACATCGTGTCCGGGCTATATCTCCTGAACCGTTTGCCCGATCACTTTCATATTTTAGTATGTTGTTGCTTATGACCCGAAGGTTTCACATCACCTTGACCCAAGGTCATGTGACCAAGGTCAAGGTCACTTAGTGCATTTTTAATGAAATTATGCATACATTCCTGTCCGGGCTATATCTCTTGAACCGTTTGCCCGATCACTTTCATATTTTAGTATGTTGTTGCTTATGACCCGAAGGTTTCACATCACCTTGACCCAAGGTCATGTGACCTTGGGTCAAGGTCACTTAGTGCATTTTTTAAGAAATTATGAATACATTCCTGTCCGGGCTATATCTCTTGAACCGTTTGCCGGATCACTTTTATATTTTAGTATGTTGTTGCTTATGACCCAAAGATTTCACTGCACCTTGACCCAAGGTCATGTGACCAAGGTCAAGGTCACTTAGTGCATTTTTAAAGAAATTATGAATACATTCCTGTCCGGGCTATATCTCTTGAACCGTTTGCCGGATCACTTTCATATTTTAGTATGTTGTTGCTTATGACCCAAAGATTTCACTGCACCTTGACCCAAGGTCATGTGACCAAGGTCAAGGTCACTTAGTGCATTTTTAATGAAATTATGCATACATTCCTGTCGGGCTATATCTCTAGAACCATTTGCTGGATCACTTTCATATTTTAGTATGTTGTTGCTTATGACCCGTAGGTTTCACATCACCTTTACCCAAGGTCATGTGACCAAGGTGAAGGTCACTTAGTGCATTTTTAATGAAACTGTACATACATTCCAGTCCGTGCTTTATCCCTTGAACCGTTTGCCCGATAACTTTCATATTTTAGTATGTTGTTGCTTATGACTCAAAGGTTTCACATCACCATCATTCCTGGCCTATGGTCAAAGTAACTTAGAGGAAGGGGGGAGACATCTGTTTTTTTTATGAAAAACATTTTGTTTAATTTAAAAAAAATGGTTTTGATCTTTTCGGATAATCAAAATATGCTAAAAATTCATTGATTGAATTACAAACTTCTTGTTGTATATGTACATTATATCAAGTATTTATGGATACAGTTTTACTATTGGAGGATAATAACTCTTCATAAGCTTCTATGAAGTCGGATTAAAACATTTTTTTCCTTATCATGAATTTACGAATGTACCCATGTTTGACGATACGTTTATGATTCAGTCCCGAAACTTTTTGTAATGTTTATTTCAGGCGTCATTCTTTGTTGAAGAGGATGGAAAGGAATATGTATATAAGGAGCCCAAAATAACATCGTTATCCGAGATCTGTGAAAGACTGGAGAAAATGTACGGGGAAAAGTACGGCAAAGACAACATAAAACTCATCAAAGATTCCAAAAAGGTAAGAATACATGTAACTTGCCACCTTGCATAATTCTATGACTTTTTTAATGTGCCATCCGTTTAAAGATGATTTTAATGCATTTGTTTAAAATGTTCATATCAAATTAAAACAATTCGAATGGAAAGGGTTAAATAAACTTTGGAATAATGTTTAACACATTTTCAGCTGAATTGTTGAAAAACTCTTCTACTCTTCTAATGCATTTATTTAAAATTTTCACATCAAATTAAAACAATTCGAATGGAAAGGGTTAAATAAACTTTGGAATAATGTTTTACACATTTTCAGCTGAATTGTTGAAAAACTCTTCTACATGATTGAGGTCTTAATCAATTTTCATCAAAATTAATCAGTTAACAATTATTTGAAGTTGAAGTTGACCTACATTTCAATGATTTATGAATTAGAGTATGTTATGTTGCTTGCACTTCATACACTAAATGTTTTGAAAATTTACAGGTCAGCCCCTCAAGCCTAGACCCAAAGTTTGCTCACATACAAGTTACACATGTCACTCCATATTTTGAGGAAAAAGAACTTCAAAAACGAATTACGGAGTTTGAGAGACAAAATAATATAAGGCGGTTTATGTTTGAAACACCATTCACGGAGGGCGGAAAAGCTCAGGGTGAAATACACGAACAGCATAAACGGCGGACTATCGTAATCAGTAAGTACAGAAAAAGGATTATTCTTCAGTAATACTTTTATCCTAGTCTTTAACTTTATCTTTGAAATATAGCGTTCAGAAGAGACAAAACTGTGATGACGGTTTTTCTCATTTTCAAGTGATTTAGAGAAAAAGGAAGTCCAGTTTATGAGTTTCCGATGATTGTATACATGATATGAAAAAAAAGGAATATTTTTAACAATTTCCAACTTTTCCATCCATGCATGTATTTAAAGTACCACAAAAGATATAATTATCAGGCATTCAAGTGGCCCTATATTTCCGATGATTCCTATAAATCCCTATATTTTTGGATATTCCTATAAATCCCTGTATTTTTGGATATTCCTATAAATCCCTATATTTTTGGATATTCCTATAAATCCCTATATTTTTGGATATTCCTATAAATCCCTATATTTTTGGATATTACTATAAATCCCTATATTTTTGGATATTCCTATAAATCCCTGTATTTTTGGATATGCAATATTTCCCTATATTTTGGTAAAAAAGGGCCCATTTTCCTGTATTATCCGTATAATTTAAGATTTCATTGGTAACAAAATCTTGCTCTAAATGATAATATTCACTATATCCTCTAGATTGAATGATTAGCGTGAAATACTGCTGTACATTCTCAAAAATTTCCGACTTGCTTCGCTGGTCAAAGCTTTCTAAAATCATATATGAAATTGACTGTGCCATAAACATTAAGGTATGCAATTTATGGTATTTTTCAGTGTTAATATTGAAAAAAGACCCTATAATTTCCCTATATTATGTTAGATTTACCCTATAATGCCTTATTTTTTATGAAATTTGGCCCTATAAAATTCCCTATTTTTGGCTCAAACACCACATGAAAGCCTGAATAATATACAGAGGACATGTCTGTCAAATGGATGGAATTTAGCTGTTGTGTTATAGGTAGTCCTATTGGTGGAGACTTAAATATTTTATCCTACCTCATTGAGGGAAATGTATTTACTGATATTGATCTGTTTTAGCTACCCATTCCTTCCCTTATGTAAAGAAGCGTATCCAGGTGTCTAAGTCAGAGGATGTGATCCTGAAGCCCATAGAAGTGGCCATTGATCAGATGCAGAACAAAGTGGTGGACATGAGAGAGGTCGTCAATCTGCCGAGACCTGACGTCAAAAAGCTACAGCTAAAGCTTCAAGGCAGTGTCAGTGCTCAAGTAAGTACACAATGTAGCTTCACTTCAAAAAGCTAAACTAAAGCTACAAGTCAGTGTTAGTGCTCAAGTAAGTATACAATGTAGCTTCACATCAAAAAGGTACAACTAAAGCTACAAGACAGTGTCAGTGCTCAGGTTAGTATGAAATGTAGTTTCACACCAAAAAGCTACAAGGCAGTGTCAGTGCTCAAGTAAGTATACCTTGTAGCTTCTCTTCATAAAGCTACATAATATTACATTCCTATGCCATTTGACCTAGGGCTGGAAAAAAAAAACTAGAAAAATCACTAAAGTTAAAGAGGAAATTTTCAATTTTAAGTGCATACCTAAATAGAATAGATATTATGCAGATTTTATCCATAGCTTTACATAAAAAGTTTTCGTTTGAAAATATTTTCAGGTAAAAACATTGATTGACTTTGAAATCTTTAATGTAATTTCAGGTACATGCTGGACCTCTAGCCTATGCTCAAGCTTTCCTGAGTAAAGATAAAGTGAATAAATTCCATGCAGAAAAAGTAGATGCTCTCAAAGACGTTTTCAGGTATGTCCCACATATAGTATTTATGATCAGGCTATTATGTCACTTTGCCTCTCTTTGTCTTATCCTGATACAATAAAGTGGCGCTAAAGTAAGTAGAATTTCACATTCCATTTCATTTTTTGTCTTTTGTAAAACAACAGAATAATTAAATGTTACATATATTACATATATATACATGTATTGAAGCATACCATTATTTTTAACAGGGACTTTGTGTACGTGTGCAGCGATGCATTAGAGCTTAATGGTACACTCATTACGACAGAGCAGAAAGAGTACCACGAGTCTCTCAACACCGGGTTCCAAGATATTGTCGCTAAGCTGTCGGACATGTTTGGAGAAAAGGTAAAGAAATCATGCACCGATTTCCGTCTTTGATATTTTTTCTCCAAATATTTGCAATATTGGTCACCTGCTTTACCATGTATCTCTTCTTTCCTCCAGAAATTGCAGTTCTATCTGTAAAAATTTGACCACTGTTATTTTTTCTTTCATAAAGTAATATAGTTTTAGAACTTTTAAAATAATTTGTTTTTCTTTAAGATTTTTTCTACATTATCTATATAGAAATACACTTGTATAAATAGAGATTTTTGTAGATCTACAAGTGAATACGTGTACCTTCATTCAATGTATTTCTTTAAAAATCTTCTTAAAAAGGATAGAGAATTGACCTTACATGATTGCCCCAAAAGAACTGAACTCGTAATCAATCTGTTTTGGAGATTTTCAGTTTTGCCTGCATGGTTTTCATTTCGTTTGTGCCAACACTTTTCAGTTTTTAGCTCGACTGCACTTTAGTGCAAAAAAGCTATTGCAATACCCCCGGCGTCGGCGTCGTCCAAACTAGATGATAAGGTAAATGATAAGATGACACAATTTCCTCTCCTATATTCATATTTTGTTGGTTCTTTTTGTTATTAATGTTTAATTATACTTTGTTTAATATTACCAGATAGGGATGTAGCCCCTGGGGTGGGGATTTTTTAAATTATTTCAAATGATAAGGCAAATGTTAAGATGATAAGGTAAATGTTAAGATAGCAATATTGCTAACTTCCTCTCCTATATTCATATTTGTTGGTTCTTTTTGTTGTTAATGTTTAATTATACTTTGTTTGATATTACCAGATGGGGATGTAGCCCTGGGGTGGGGATTTTTAAAATTATTTCGAATGATAAGGCAGATGTTAAGATGATAAGGTAAATGTTAAGATGATAAGGTAAATGTTAAGATAGCAATGTTGCCTTTAATGACCAATATTAAGCAAAGTATAAGTGCTACATGGTCCAAACTTACATGATGGATGTATCTTTGATCAAACTTTCATAAAATGACCTTGACCTACTTTTTCCACTTGAGTGATTTTGCCTTTAAAGGCCAATATTGAGCAAAGTATAAGTGCTACATGTTTCAAATTTACATGGTGGGTGTATCTTTGATCAAACTTTCATAAAATGACCTTGACCTACTTTTTCAACTTGAGTGATTTTGCCTTTAAAAGCCAATATTGAGCAAAGTATAAGTGCTACATGTTCCAAACTTACATGGTGGATGTATCTTTGGTCAAACTTTCATAAAATGACCTTGACTTACTTTTTCCGCTTGAGTGATTTTGCCTTTAAAAGCCAATATTGAGCAAAGTATAAGTGCAACATGTTCCAAACTTACATGGTGGATGTATCTCTGATCAAACTTTCATAAAATGACCTTGACCTACTTTTTCCACTTGAGTGATTTTGCCTTTAGAAGCTTATATTGAGCAAAGTATAAGTGCTACATGTTCCAAACTTACATGTTGGATGTATCTTTCATCAAACTTTCATAATATTACCTTGACCTACTTTTTTTCCGCTTGAGTGATTTTGCCTTTAGAAGCCAATATTGAACAAAGTATATGTGCTACATGAGTATACAATTGTGTATACATGTACATTTTTGTTGTTAGTATATGAATTGGAGAAAAAAGTTATGTTTCAAAGAATGAAGTAGTGTCCTCCATAGGGAAGTTTAATGTAATGAATAACAATGAACACTCTAAAGAAGGAGAGGACGATCTAAGTTGGATAACTTGTGTCCAATCCTTTTGCTTTTTCGCAATAAAATATGTTTAATCTAATCTAAAAATCTATGAAGTAGTGTCCTCCTTAGGGAAGTTTAATATAATAAATAACAATGAACACTCTATATCCAATTGAGTGTTCATTGTTATTTATTATATTAAACTTCCCTACGGAGGACACTACTTCATTCTTTGAAAAAAGTTAGCTTCAGAAATTGGCTGTCATTAAAGACATTCAGTCATTCCAGCTAAAATGGAAATTTCCGAAATAGTTTATGAGGAAAAATCACCTACGATGAAATTAAGGAATTTTGATAGCTTCAAAAACTTCAATATAGAAAGAACTGAACTTCAAATTTTCACCCGTATAAGTTTTCCCATTTTAAAGTTATTGAAGTTTGAAAATGGATGCAATTCCATGGTAACGGAGGTTAAGAAGCACGATCAGAGACATTTATCAGATCGAAACTCGCAAAGGTAGCATAAAATCGTAATGACTGATGAATTCATGCAAAGAATATAGGTGAAACTTTTCCTTAAGAATACAAGAATGATTCCTTAAGGAATATTTTTGGGGAAAATATGGTATTTAAAACTGCTTTTTTTTTTAATTTCTTCTTTCAAAATATCTCTATCAATTGTCATTCAATCTAAATGCTTGAATTTAAAGAAAATATGATATATTTCATTTCATTCCATACTTTTAACCCCTAGCGATTGATTACCACGATTTATAGTTCATTGCACCATGGACAATGATTAAAATGAACAAGATTTTACAGGAAACCATTGAGTAACGGAAGTTAAACGTATACATATTTAACAAGCTAGACACATAATATACATGAATTAATATCTTGCTTTTGTAAAACATATCAGTTTGAAGCTGAATATAAATCTATTTAGAAGAAACATTTAATTTACAGTAAAAATATTATGATAATACTGCTATTGTAACAGAAGTTAATCATTTCAGAATTATTTTGTCATGTTCTTTTAGTTCAAATTGAATAAAAGCACGCAAAATTACATTTTAAAAGTAAAAGTAGATTGATGAAATCATTACATACGACTTTAGATTGGTAGAATGTAACGACCAAAGCAGGTAACGGAAGTTAAAACAATAAACTGTGGAATTAATGTTAACTTTCTGGTACGTATCTGATTAATATCGGTCATAAAGAGATACTATACTGTTGTTGTTTTTTATTAATAGGATCCGAATTGCATATAAAACAGAAATACATGAAGTTATACATAAATTTACGTATTATTTTCCACAATACATAAGTAACTCTTCTCGATGATATCCTTTCCATAAAGTATAACTTTTTGTGCTTTATTCTTCATTCTTGCATCTTCTTATGAACAAATTAGACTTAATCCTCCAAAATGATAAAGTCGTGATGTCCTACCCATTTGTATAGGCCAAAAAGCATAGAATAGGATATTTGGTATCGGAAGTAAAAGTAACGGAAGTTATTATTTCAGTGTCATTCGACTTCACATTGTCCAAATGTTAGAGTATTTGATGAAATATTCAGTATTGTTTTAATGATTAGGACAAGAGAAGAAAAAAGTAAATGTAAAAATATTGCTTCTGGAAGTAATATTGCTGAAATGTTGATCACGGAAGTTAATTCCTTATATGTCCCAAGTCAATTTGCTGTCTTTGTTCATGAACCAAGTCATTATGGAAACGAATACATTGGATATGATTTGTCCAAACAAAAACAACGATACAACCTTATAAATTTCAGAAGCAATATTACAAATTGCAGAAACCAGTGTCTTATTCAAATGCTTTCTAAGGACCGTAACTGGAAGTTATCGAACAATTGGCGGCAACAGTCTTGACAATAGAAAAAATGTTCGTCATACCTCATTGACAATTTTCATCTTTATTTACATCCATACTGGTACAAACTGCGATAACAATAGATGAGGGAGATATTCAAACATACAAATTCCACAAATTTGGAGGTTTCACTTATGATTTTTATCGAGCGACACGTGATTTTGTCCATTTATCCATACTTTACACTTGTCTAAATTCTATATTTCTATCTAAGTATGACTAGAAATTATTTTGTTTGACGCAGATGATGGACCTGTGTATTGAAATATAACGATTTGTTCAGTGAAAATCGTAGAATTGCTTCTTATTTTGAAGTTAAAGGTTTGCGACTTGAATATTTAGTAAAATTCATTTATTTCTGGAATGACTGATAATCTATGCAGTCGAGCATTAGGTGACTCTGGCAACTATTTTTCTACACATATCCTTCATGAAAACCTTCTATGGTTTTGCAAGCATGAACAGATATTCAAATTTTTACATGCTAAATTATTTATATTTTGTCAACAGCTATATGTGTGAGGTAAGGTAGAGAAAGTAACTTTCTGTCTGTCTGATTAGGTTTAGCGGCATTCATGCACTTTGCTTAAAAATAAACCTCTTAACTAGGAACTTAAACATAAAATTCTAACCCGTGTGTCACAAATATTGGTTAAACAAGCACAAATATTCTAAAAATCACTTCTCTCTGGTGTTTAAAAACTTTTCAACCACAAGTTAAAACAACCAAGTTGTCAGGGTTTAATACTACTTGATGGAAGTATTAATTTTCTTGGCACAATTGTAAGCATTGTTTCCATTTACATTGGTTTATCCACTTTCTTTTGAATATTAAAAGCACATTTTGTTTCTATCATCTTGGCACAAAGTTTATTGTTTGAATACTCATACACATTCATGTCATAATTTAAATCTTCTGTATATATACTCTATTTTTGGTCGAAGGAATTTGATCTCCAATACACACATTTTTTGGCCCCTTGGCCTTTATCCAGTGTAAAAAAAAATGTCGTTTTTCTTTTGAATATTTAAAATCACATCATTATCATGTCGTTTTTTACACTGGATAAAGGCCATGGGGCCAAAAATTTGTGTATGTTTTTATTTGTATCATCCCTTCACCCTGGAAGATATAGTTCAATGTACAGCAATTTGATCTGTTTTATTTGTCTGGTGACAAAACTATGAAGCTTAGTGTCAATTCAAACTTTTTCATTATTAAACACAGAAGTTAATGAGATTTACTCAAGGTCATAAGTGTACTCTGATAGATATCGAAACTGAAATTTTGCCATCCCATTTCTTGCAATTTTTTTATCACTATGAATTTCTCCCAATGTTACAAGTGAGCCCATGGATCTAGGATGTCCACTATATATATTTTGTCAGTTGATCAAATTTTTAAAGTCGAGGTCATTGGTCATTCATTGTAATAGAAAAGTTCTTTCCATGATGTTTGTTCTTTAGTTTTTGATTGGATTTATAATGCAACTTGGCATGTTTCATATTTGATGTGAATTACATGTTGAGAGGATCTGTAAAGAGATTCATCTTCATGTATTTTTCACACTTAGTACAAAAAATGAGACGTCAAGTTCAATGAAATGTCTTCATAAAATGTGTAGAGTAAGTTCCACAAGAGTTATCATGTCGCCCTTATGATTATCAGGTGTAGGTGTAGTAACATCTTGGAAAGAGATTTGTCTGAAATGCCTATCTACCAGAGTTGAAAGCTCCAGTTTCTGGTTAAAATGCAATTCAAAGCAACAAAATAATGTTATGTTTGATTAATATAGGTTAGATCATTGCTGCATGCTGCTTTTTGATAAATTGCAAGCATGCGACTACTCTCTATAGATTAAGAGTACAATTTCATTGACCTGTTATTACTGAATTTAAAACTGTTTCATTTACCCATCTTAATAGACCCTTTTCCCTATGCTGAATAACTTTCCATTTAAGACCATATCAGAGGGGAAATTTATTGCAATGTCATCAAATGTGATTTAAAATGAACTCAAACTTCCAAGAAATAATTCCGAGTGAGAAAGATGTACATGTATACGTAAAGAGTTTATTTGAAGTTTTAATGATTTTGCAGCAATTCTATGTAAAATGAAATTAGGCCATACCAAATTAATTACATGTTCTTTGGATTTTCTTGTGAAAAAAGGATGCGAGCGGGCGAAAATATAATTATTTTATTTTTTTTAAGTATTGCAGTTTTTAAGGTGCGGACGAGTAAAATAATTTCATTTTTGATATATGTTACCCCAGTAATACATTTCTGATGTTTTTCGTACTCAAAAAGGAATCCCCATAGAAATATGGTGACTAGGAAGCCTGGCACACAGCTCTACGGAAAAGATTTTCGAACATTCCCCCCTCTTTGACTCTCGATGGGACAACAAATTTGCTCCAAACATAATTTTTCATACACGAGAAGTATCATTTTCTTTGAAATTAGCACAATCTCAGACTTCCAGAAGATTTAAGATTTGCGGAAGTCAGAACCGACCCTAAAAAAATCTTGAGCTAGAAATTTCATGGTGCGGGCGAGCATTTTATTTTTATAGTATTATTTTTTGAATTTTGTAAAATTTGGTGCGGGAAATCCAAAGAACATTTAATTTGGTATGGCCTTATTAGTTAAGTGCATTATGAACAAACTAAATATTACCTCCCCAAAACTGAAAATTTGTTGTGCCTTAGATATTGCATTGGCATATGAAAGTCTTTTTAGCTCACCTCGACGAAGTTGAGTGAGCTTATGCTATAACCCCACGCGTCCGCGTCCGCGTCCGCGTCCGTGTCCGCGTCCGCGTCCGGTTAAGAAGTTTGGGGTAGCTCAGTATCTGACAAAGTACTAATGCTACAGTAACCAAACTTGCACAAGTGATTCATCTTTGAATGCTGAGGTGAACCCATGCATCGGATGCAGCATCTGAACTACATTTTCCGCTTGAGTGACTTGGTTAAGAAGTTTGGGGTAGCTCAGTATCTGACAAACTACTAATGCTACAGTAACCAAACTGGCACAAGTGATTCATCTTTGGATGCTGAGGTGAACCCATGCATCGGATGCAGCATCTGACCTACATTTTCCGCTTGAGTGACTTGGTTAAGAAGTTTGGGGTAGCTCAGTATCTGACAAACTACTAATGCTACAGGAACCAAACTGGCACAAGTGATTCATCTTTGGATGCTGAGGTGAACCCATGCATCGGATGCAGCATCTGACCTACATTTTCCGCTTGAGTGACTTGGTTAAGAAGTTTGGGGTAGCTCAGTATCTGACAAACTACTAATGCTACAGTAACCAAACTGGCACAAGTGATTCATCTTTGGATGCCGAGATGGACCCATGCATCAGATGCAGCATCTGACCTACTTTTTCCACTTGAGTGATTTCACTTTTAAAAGCCAATATTGAGCAAAGTATAAGTGCTACATGTACCAAACTTGCATATTGGATGTATCTTTGATCAAACTTTCATAAAATGACCTTGACCTACTTTTTCCGCTTGAGTGGTTTTGCCTTTAAAAGCCAATATTGAGCAAAGTATAAGTGCTAGATGTTCCAAACTTGCATATTAGATGTATCTTTGATCAAACTTTCATAAAATGACCTCGACCTACTTTTTCCGCTCGAGTGATTTTGCCTTTAAAAGCCAATATTGAGCAAAGTATAAGTGATACATGTCCAAACTTGCATATTGGATGTATCTTTGATCAATCTTTCATAAAATGACCTTGACCTACTTTTTCTGCTTGAGTGATTTTGCTCTATAAAGCCAATATTGAGCAAAGTATAATTACTACATGTACCAAACTTGCATATTGGATGTATCTTTGATCAAACTTTCATAAAATGACCTTGACCTACTTTTTCTGCTTGAGTGATTTTGCCTTTAAAAGCCAATATATATGTACTAAGAAATATGTTTGAATTGAATTTTGCTGTCACGAGGTGAGCTTCGTAATCTGTGATTACCTATGTTTTGTTGATCAAATAAGAACCCTGAACTTAGCAGATTATTTCGCAGGTCCATTAAAATATATCATACTTCTACAATGCATTTCACAAAACGGCTAATTCCCTTTAACACAAAGGTAGTAGGATGTTAATAATGTTGCTTTATTGACATTGAGAGGCATGGCAGAAGTGCAAGTATATATAATATGATGAAGTCACTGTCATGCCAACATGTTATATATACAGGTGCTTGTTCTGAAGTGACACTCCTAGAAATTTGGAACACCATTTGTTCTTGCCGTTCAAGCATCACATTACGGAAATCTCAGTTCCAGGGGACAAACAATAGAATGTGCATGCACTAGTGACATCATTTGATTGTTATAATAGGTTTAGCATAGAATGTTTAATTTCTTCTGCTAAAAACGTCTCAAAACATAAAAAGATGTCACTAGTGCTTGTACAATCTGTAGTTTGAGCTTCAAAATCAGTACTGTAGATAATGTAAAAGGGTGTACTACGTGTTGGTATGACAGAGTCTAAAATAGTAATGCTAGCTCAGTTTTAGTCATCTTCATGTTTACTTCCAATGTTCGATGATATTCACAAAATCAGTTCAGTCACCATTGAAAGAGATTGTTTTAATGGCCTTGCTCTTCAACTGTGTGAATCTGTAGAAACAAGTTCATACATGTAATTTAAGGTTTGAAACACAATTTTTCAGAAGCTTTGAAGAGTGATTGAAAAAGAATGTCCATTCCATACATAATTATACCATTTAATTTTACTATACATTTTGTGACATATTCACACTATAATTTCTGAGGTTTTTTTTTTCTCTTTAGGAAAGGTTGCCAAAATGTTGAAAAAAATCATGATGATTGAACAGTATTCCAATTTTTTCCAATAATATCTCAGTTTGTACATTTCTTCATTTGCAGATTTTGATGCCTGGGGACACAGGAAGTTTGCAGAGGGGTTCAATGGCAATTATGAACATAATCAGTGCTACGAAGGATGCTAGCTCTGTATGAGAAACTTAAATCGGCAAAAAATTATTATCATCAAAGGCACAGCTCTTAAGGAGCCAACTCGTGTAGAAATATCCATGGCGATGATGAACATAATCAGCGCTACTAATGATGCCAGCTCTGTGTGAGAAATTTATGTTATTTATCATCATTGATACCACTAAGATGCCAGCTCTAGAAGAGCCAACTTGTGTCATATGTGACCCAGTATCACCATTTGATGCAGGTGAGGATGTCAGCCAGCTCTTTCAGAGCTATGCACACATATAAAAAATAATCTGTTACAGGCTGCACATCTTAAATTGCCAACTCCAAGGGAGTCACATAAAGGCATATGGCAAGTGAGCTTGTTGTCACTTGTCATTGCCTATGATTGTCAGCATGTTTGAAATTCTAGTATCTGCTCAGGCAGAGCTGCATATGAACATATATAAGAATTGTAGAAAATGTATGATTCGTAAGTCATTGCTGTACACATAATCTAAAGCTCTATAAGAGCTTCATCGGAAAACCCTGGCTAAGAAAGACTGCCAGCTCTCCAGGAGCATAGGAAACAAAACATTATTTAGATCTATAGGGGTGGCATTTAAAACACAGACATGTACATATTGCACATTTTAGTGAATATGATCTTTACGTTTTAAAACTGAGTTTCACCAGAGCTTAATTTTTAGATTAGGTCCCAAATTAGTTAAATTTGAAAATTCAAATGTATGTCGATACATTTACAGTTTAAAAAGTACATTTTGCTCTTGAGTGTTGCTAGGGAAAAACATTGCCAGCATATGGACCCTCATGTGAAAACTTCATCTGTTAGAGTGTTAGAATAAATCATCCCATTATCCTTTATTCTGTTCCTCTATATAATGTGTATATGATCATTTATATGCAATCATGTGTGCCATTTGTATATGACTCTTAAATATGTCATTCATATATATCAGTGTCATATGTTCATCATTTTGCATATAAGTAATTTTAATTATATTATCATTGAAGGAATACCGTAGTACATATAGATGCTTCAAAGGATTGGAATCTCATATTAATAATAAGCAGATCAAAAATGGCAATTTCATAATTACTAATCCTGCCTTCACAAAGAAGAATTACATATGTTACACTAACATATGTCATACGCTAGCTTGAAACCTTAGAGTAGAAACTTAGAGCAACTCTATATTTGCATGTATCATATGTATCCCCAAATCAAAAGATCAAATTTACCTCAACTTTCCCTATTCTATTTATTTGTTAATTGCAATGAATATGTTGTATATATGTATATAGTAGCTTTTAGTATATGAATGTATTGTAGGCGATTGTTACGAAATATTTGGAGCACTGTTGATATGTGTATGTTTTGTATTTTACATAGGAGACAAAGACCTATTTCTGTGCTATGCGACAAATATTCCAAGCAAAATTTTTCCCGAGATGACGCGTCTTTGTATGTATACGTAGTGTTCCTATTTATGTATGTGAATTGTAGCATCGTATAGACTTGAAGGAATATGTAAATAGCTCAGATTCTCTATGCAAATTTTATTTCCGTATACATTGATCTGCATAATATATTATGTAGTATGTGATTTTATGTTTATTGTATATAATGATATATAAGCCAGAATGATTAATATCGTATATGAAATGAAACATCTCATAGCGAGAAATATACTGAATTTCCATTCCTTTGGAGTGTATGTAATGCGTGATCTTAGAATCTCCCAACAATATAAGCAGAATTTGTGATACGTTTGCTCTCTCCTTGCCTTAGATTTAAATTCTTCCTTCTAATGTGTATGAATTACTATATGAATGAGATGTGTAAGTTGTAGAATATAGCATTATGTATAAACCAGAAATTTACAGACGGTACTAATTGTTGCAAGTAATTTTACAAACGGGAAAATATTTTTGCACACAAAATAATACCAATGTGGACTTTAATTACAGACCTAACCTGTTGCTTACGAAACGAATATCACGAAATAAGATACTTGTTAAAATTTCTGATTTTTACAGTTAGTCACGATTCATGTAATACATGTATATGAATTTGAATACTTGTGAACACTATTGAATACAATTGCCACTGTTGTGATATTTCAATCATCATTCATATAATCGTCTTCATCTTGAATTTGAATTATATTCATCATAAAAAAATTGTATTAATCATAAAGATACAATAGAATTATATTTATTTGTCAAAAAAGGATATTTGAGTAAAATTGTGATAATGAAGGTGAAAATTGTATCTATGATATGTATGTTGTCATACCTTACATTTATTCATCTTAAAATAAATATTTACCAGTACATGCATAAAGGAAAGAACATTAGAAAATGTAGTCAGAAATCAAAAATCAATACATGTATTACTAAGTAGATTATGGAATTCGAATCATATAAAATATATCTTGTTTTTTTAAGTTAATTGTCTTGGGCACAGTATCACATATTTTTCATTTTCTGCTTAATCTAGAGTTCTAGACCCTTAAAATTTGTAATTGATCTAATTTCAATGAACAGAATTAAATACTTCTAAATATGAATTTCAATATGTACGATAGCAACTACAGCACGTGTAGAATGTCCGTTCTGATTTGCATTTAGTCACCTACCTAAATCATTGTTCAAAACTTGGGCAGAAAAGGTGACGTCAAAACAATGGAGAATCAATCAGAAAGTGTGCGAAAACATCTGTATAATCTTGGTTAGAAGTATTTGCTATCTTTCGTATTACCTATCAAAATTTAATGTGCCGATTAAATAACTGCTCTTTTACACGTTTATACGTAGTCATGTATATGTATTTCCGTTATAAAGGTGCTCTTTTCTTTACGTCATTATTTGTATTACGCTATAGGAGATATGATAAGTTTGCTATGCACTACAGTTAATGAGTGGTTGAACAAACGGTGATTTTGCACTCTTTGATAGAGAGTGACGCATGATTGAAAAGTTGTGGATAATATAACTGCCTAGTGTTGTTGTTTTAGTTAAGACGATGCCAGTCTGTTGATTTGTTATTTATATGAAATGTTCTTGAATGGATGGTAAACATTACATAAAATGTTCCTGTCAAGGAACTGGGAGGATAGTGTATTGTATATTTTAAAGAGATATATGATCTGATTTTAAATCTAGATTTTTTTACTTTCCCCGAATCAAAGATTCAATTTGTTTGTCTGTATGATGTATGCTAACTTCACATTTGTTTCACTCTTTACAAATATAGGATCATAGCCTTTTACATTTCAACAAGACATCCCTTTCTTGTTCTTTCAGACTCTAAATATCTGTAGTAGAAAGAAAGTTTTCGGCAAGCTCAAAATTATAATTGTTCTGTGTGAATCCTAATTCATCAATTATCTTTTTCTATGGTTGTTAATCTTAAGACTTAAGGAACTCCTTCCACTTGATATAAAAAAATTTCCTCTCATTTTCTCATCTACATAGTATTGATATGGTGGTCGTTTCAGTCTACATTACAAATATCCAATTACCGGTGATTCTTAGTTAGATAGAAGAAAAAATCTTCGCTTATCATTTAATGAATGATTACATAATTATGAGAAATATAATCTTACGAAATTGTTGGTAACAAAAAATTTTTTTTTCTTAGGGCTTTAAAGTCAATGCATTTTTTTTTCTATCCAGAGTTACTTATCTTGACGCACTTATTTTTGTTGGTTACATTATAGGAAAAAGGTCAAATTATGTGGTCACCAGTTTAGCCTCTAAATATCTCCTTAATTAACAAAATATTTGCTCAAAGGAGAGAGAAAAATTAATGGGATAGTTATCATTCAGTGTCCATCATTCAATGTTATCAAAATTTATGGATGAATTTGAAACATTTGTGTGAAGGTTATAGGTCAAAGAAGAAGGTCATCTGATTATTCAAGACTAAAACGTACACATTGTTTCCTGTCCGTGTATTATTCTTCATTGCTCATATAGTTTGTGTGGCCTGTATCTTCTTGCGTGTTGGTGTCATATATAAATTTTTTTACTAAAGTCAAATTTTCCTGGACTTTCAATGCCATCTTTACTGTTGTACTGAATCCATCGTCTAATGAAATAAGTACATTCAAACAAATTTATGTAAGTCACTTTTCTAGTAACCATTCAAAAGCACTGTTGAATAGATCAAGTACTTTTCTAGTTCTGTAGGACCCAGTATCACAGCAGGAAGCGAAAATGATTTTACCGCACAAGGGCTAGCCACTTGAGCTGAAGTACTCTTGGTGACTGAAGTACATAAGTGATAATGCACAATTTTGATGTTTAAAATTCATGATCATGAATGCAGGTTAATGTTTAAGTAGGGAAAAATTCATTTTAAATTCATGACCCTGAATGTTATTTCATACATACTTTTGAATGTGTATCAAATCTTTATGTGTATTGTATTGATTGAAAAAAATTTTTACTTCACAAATCAGAAATATTTCATAACATACTATTGAATATGTAACAACTCTTTATGTACTGTCTTATATTACTGTTACCACTATAGGTTATAAATATTATAATATTTATATTGTAGTTTATGAAATATCTGTAAGGTAGCCTTATGTCAATATTATAGATACATGTATCGTGTGTCGTGTAATCACCGACTCTGATAAGACATTGTCGTCTTTGATTTCATCTCTTTTTTCATCATCTTTCTCTCATATAATGATGAAGTACTTTGGTATGTCAACGTTTTCTTGTATCTTATGAAGTATTGATTCCTTGTTACTGCTTATTATGCTCATACACTAAATGACATAAAACATATAAATCTGATCGACTTTCATTGTTCTTGTTATCAGAAAAGCTTACATCAACATTTTTCTAACTCTGCAAGCATGTTGGCACTACACTGCACTTCTGAAGAGCAATTCTGTCTTTTGTTATATAGAGTTATGCCCAAACTGGGAAGGTATCTAACCTAATTCATTTTGATGAAATGAAATTTTTGACCTTGACGTTAACTAGTGAATCTTTGAGACGAGAATGAAGATCCTAGGCCTACATGGCTAAATCCACCAAGAAATGCGGACAGACATATGATCGATGTCAATATTGAAATTTATGTTCTATTGTAAAATTTCAGTGCATCATTAGTGCATTTCAGTAAGTAATGTATCATCAGTGATGCTCGAGACCATACAGGTCTATCTGAAGACAAGCGTGGTAAATGTACAGACAGAAAATCCACAAGGAAACTGAACCTCCTTTTGCTTGCTCAATGGGAAATATTGCCATCATTCTACAAAAGATTACTCGGACATGCTAGACCATTTTAGACGTTATTTATAAATGTGACGTCATAGATCCATTTCGACGTCACCGTAAAAAGTTATGTCAAATGTTGTGATGTCGGGTCTTGACCTGTAGAAAATCAAGTCTATTGCGGTAATGTGAAAATCGTCCATTTCAGATGACAAATTTAGAAACTGTCCTTTTTCCAACATGGGGTAGTACTCTGTTAGAAGCACAGAATGTTGAAGACATACTTCTTATATATGATTTATTTCAGTAAAATAATTTTCATGAATTGCTATCAGATTACAAAGGGTCGTAATGTTTTTTTTTTATCGACAACACATGTAAATAACAAAACGATGCTATGATATGGGGGATGAAAGTGATGACGATGAAAACGTTACTTAGAAGTGATGATGAGAAGCTGACATAATATACCACAAGATTTTTGCAATTTTTTCCGAAATTTTTCCCTGAAATAGTATGTATTGAGCAAAGGTGAAAAAGGGAAGGCCTTGATGTTACTGAGGAGATTTTTGCAATTTTTTTTTTCTCCTGAAAGAATGATTTTTGCTAAATTAGTTTGAGCAAAGTTGAAAAAGGAAAGGCCTCAGTGCTGTTGAGAGGAAATTTTAAGTTTTTGAATTTTGTTGCAAAGAAACTTGTGGCATAAGTACACCTATAATGCATTTTGATGCTAAATCACTAAGCTAAATTCTTGCACAAAATTTCACATCCATGTGAGAATATATCGAGTTACAAGTACAATCAATATTCACATATTTTGAATGATTAGGCTTAAACGACTTCCAGCGAGAGATCTACATAAGTAATAGTTATCCTAATTGAAGAAAAGATTTTCTCTTCAAAAAATCATCACTAATTGTGAAAAAAAAAAGGAAAATGATTATGAAAAAAAAGAAAGAAAAAAATCACAATCTCATGCATATTTTTACAACATTTTCACTTCATATAGTATACAATGTATTTGTGTATCTTCTTGAACCTTTTATATAATATATATATCTCAAAAAAGTACTCGAACTAATTATCGAAAACTTTACAAATACTTGTAGAGTCACCTGTACTCTTATGTAGAAATCAAATAAATACAAATAACTATAAAAACTTATCACTGAGCCTCTGGTAAACGAAACAACTAGAATTTCGTCAATTTAGATATACATTTCTGTGAAACCACAATATCCGACAACCTAATAAAATGCATACCGTATTGTTTGTTTTTTTCTGCACCGAAATTCTAGTTGTTTTGTTCCGTGGCTAAGAGTCAATCAGTACAATTAACATCCATGGATTTCAAGGGTACAATTTCTACATTCTAATCATGAAAGATTCAATGCCATTCGGTGCGTCCGCAAAATCTTGCCACCGAATAACATCATTTGCCGATACGAATTAAATAAAAATTAGTATTAATACATGATGGCACATATTTGTTATAAACTTGAAGAAATGAACATGTGTATGATAAATATACAACAATATAATTATAATTTACCAGAAGCAGATCCTGGGTAATGGAAAACTTACTTGTGTGTTGTAATAAATCAATGAAACAGAAATTTTCCAAATTGAAATGTAAAGTTTGGTGACTTATTACCTTAACGTGAATGAAAAATAAAAATTCTGCTCCTGATAAATTTTGGATCTTTGTGTACCAGCACCTTTACATTTTGTTTAGATATGTCCGTTTTTAATGTTATCAAACATTGGCAAGAGATTTCTACAACCATTGAAATACACACTAATCAAACACCCCTCCCCCCCCCTTTTCCCAAAATGTGCTAAATCAACAAATTCATGTATCAGCAGTAAAATTGCTTTTATTTTTTTTCTTAAGCACATACTTTAAACTATGTACACTTATTTTAAAGAAATAAACTTTCCGATAAAATTTTTCAATAATATGTATGAAGTGCTAAAAGTTGCAATATTCAATACATTTTATAAAACTTGAACCTTTTTTTTTCAAATTTCATTCCTCCTCTATAAAAAGCATAAATATTTCAAACAAATTGATATAAATGTATGTATTAAAATGAAATTTGCTAAAAAAAAGATTTCTAAAAAGCAATCATGAATAAGCTACGATACTTTAATCAGCATCACGAGAATGTTTGATGCCTCTGTTCATAAACCTTTCAAAATGATACAAAGCATAATTATGAATGAGAATATGGGAAAAAAAAGACGCTGAGAAAAAAATAGGCATTTTCAAATTACAGAATAAAATATACCCAATGTATTCTGCTGCTATCCATTGCTTATAGACCCTGAGCTATAAAATATATTGTAGCAGGAAAAAATGATGTGAAACACTGGCATTTTGCTTTCTTCATAATAAGTCATGAAATCAAAAAAAAATAATTGAGGTCAAGTACGGTTCACATGACAACGAATATAGTCTTGTTCAAAAAAGGGGAAAATGAAAAAAAAAAAAAAAACAGCAGTAATCCATAAATCTGAAGTTTCTTGGTATATGTTTTCGTTTAACATTTTGATTTTTTGTTTATCCTGTTCTAAAAATAATGTAATTAAATACATTTGCACACCAGAAACAAGGTCTATAATTTCATTTAACATTTTGATATCCTTTCTGTTCTAAACATACATTTGCACATCAGAAACAATCTAAAAACTACATGTATTTCAAAAACACTTTTCTAGGTTAAAAAAAATCCTCATTTGTATTAAAAGGTCAAATATTTGCCCAACCTTGCACTACCTGATGATTTACAATCTCAATTCATCACCTGATTGTCAGAATTGGAATAATGAGAAAAAAGCATCCATTCTTTAACCTTAACTACCTCATAATGGCATAAAAGGAAAACTTGACAATATCGTAAAACCACAAAAATGATAAAAAAAAATTGAAAAAATTGACGAAAAAGTTACATCTCAATTTTTTTTATAAATCTTTCCTTGAAAAGGTGCTATGATACAAGTTGGCTTTAACGGGCTTCAATTAAACGTAAAAAAGTTTGACAAATTCTCTCTTAGCTTCCGTAAATCATTCTACATATGGTCATTACTCAAGTTCACCAGAAATTTACATTTTAACAATACGGTATATATACATATGTACATAGTAATGAATTACCTTTTCAAGTTTGATGGACCTGAACAAAAGAGAAATTTTACATGTGGAGAAAGAAAAATAAATTTAAAGCCCTAAAGTGGGCGTTAAGATTACTTGGTTTGACCTCAATTTGTCATTTCCTATGACGTGTCTATGAATTTGTTCAAAAACTTTTTTAATCCAAATTTAGCTCTTTCGTAACCTTGTGTCAAATAGGCATACTTCGAAAATTTTCATCACTTGTCTGATATTTTTTGCCTGATTTCAATTTTTATTTTGAAAACGTGATGAATATTAATGCTGTTTTCTAGACAATTCTCTCACAGTAAACTGTGATATGATGATAATGCCGATTCTTGGGATTTGTATAGCATATCACCATGGTTACCAGTTGTGTTTGAATAGCACTTTCTAAGAATATAAAAAACTTGGCAACCATGTGTAATATGTGTGCATGTGTATTATGTATAAATACATACAGGTAATTCAAGTCTTTGGCGTTTAGTAGCTATCACTGAATATATATACATTCACTTCTTTTTCACTATACACTAGTATCACATCACGCGGTCGTTTATAATTATTTCACATTTTTCAGTCCTCCATTATTTTTCCTCCGATACCAGCTGGCTTTATCAAATAAATTTTATTCTATTTTGATTCAGGCCACTCACCATATCGTAATTACAACCTTTCTACATCTGAATCATGCTGGGTCCCTTCCTTTTCCATGTTAAAAGTTCGGGTCAATACGGGCTTTCAATCACTCACTTATCGTCTGCTACACCACGTGCTCTCACTCTCGCAGAATCTCGCATTCTCTCGTTCATCTTTTACACTTGCTACGTGACTACAGGGGCACTATCCGTGTTCAGTTGACAATTATAGTTTATAGATATGATTTCATATAAAAATGTACAGGCACATCAAAATACACGTCGTAAAACATTATGTACATCTTGTACATCACGTCTGCGTTTTGGATTACTTTCAGATCATTATATGATAGATCACTCTCAATGTTACAAGAAGCAGAGATAAGCTTGTCCATGACATTGACATCGTTGATGCGGATCCGCCCGGGCCTTGTCCGCTGGGAGGGCGTCTTGTATTTTGATTTTCGATGCCGTATTCGGGACCAACAAAGTTAATATCTTTGTTATTGTCCCCTTTGTTGGTTTCTTGCCCCCGTGTGTGTGTCCGTGCCCGCCATGATGATGTACGCCAGTGATCCTTCTTTTTATTTTTCCTGCGATTGTAATCCTCTTCGTCGGTGTGATCAGAGCCGTCGCCCGATCCGTCGCCATGATCCGTCACCGGAACCACTTCCGTCATAGATGCCGTCATCGCCGCTGTAATCACCACTTCCGCCGCCGTATACACCGCCAACTATATCTGAAAATACGACAAAAATTCAATAGTAGTAGAAATAGAAAACTCTTTCATCCCTCCAGGGAAAATTTGATAACAAGGTTTTAAACGACAAAATGTAATGTTAACTGATTGATTTACGAATATTAACGAGATTGTGCGACAACCAGATTCAGATGGTTGGCGGCATGTTATGTGAAGCTACCAATGACAGTACGATTTGTCACAGAGGTGATCAATAACCTGAAATTCGATTACTTTGCACTGTTAATTGATATATACTACAGGGAACATTTTATCGTTTTCAATTACAATAAATCGTACATCATATTTTTTGTCCTCGATTTGCAATTCAAGGCACCATTTGAAATTTGAGACTCCAACAATCTATACATGAATTCATTCAACATTCTTGTTTTACGTAGTATCTGCCAAGTCAGGGCAATATGGAATAAGTTCTGGATACCCCAAGTATTCTTTATACAGATAAAAACAAGGCACGGAACCTTTCTTTTCTTTTCTGCTTTTGGTCTTGTTTTGTTGTATTTTTTTTTTTTTTTAATTTCTTTTTTTTTTTTTTTGTGTGTGTTTTTTTTTTTTTTAGGTTTTTGTTTGTTAGTTAGTTTTGTTTTGTTTTAGTATTTGGTTTTTATTTTTGTAGAAATTGTTTGATAACATCAAGCAAAACTAGTGTCTGGGACAACCACACCATTTTTTTTAGAGCAATCAAAATAAGCCTCAGTCAAATTTGCAAAACTAAGCCAAAAGACTGAAGTCCATACGGCGAAAGACCAATGCTTTTATTCAAGCAAGTTACTGCAATAAGGCCCATATTGAATATTTCTGCGATTCTGCAGAATGCTTATACTAATAAGAGCCCATCGATCTGTCACCCTAAACATAGTTACAGGAACGTTTGAGGCCATTTCCCCCGATAACGCGGCGATGAATCATCGTCACATCACGACGTTCTCCAAAGCGCGGGAAATCAGCAGACGACTAGCCAGTTGGTGACATTTATCAAATGGTATGAAAGGTGAATATTCAACGAGGAACGTTTGATGTATATGAGACATTTCATGTCTGCAGGACTTCAAATCTGAATGGATTTCATTTTAACTAAATCTTTAATTTTTGAAGAACAGTTTCGTTTGTCAACATTCACACAAAATCAAAAAGACCAAATGAACTGCGACAGACAAATTTCATACTAGTATTTCAGTTTTTTTGTTGTTTTTTTTTTTTTCAAAATAGACTACCCATGACATTTTATCTTCTGCAGATTCTTCATCCTCAACTCCCCATGATATTTGCGCTTTGTCTTAGCACAAATACCATAGGGACCGAGGGCGTTCCAATAACACGGCCCAATATTATATCAGACTTGTCACAAATAGGTTAAGCCTATTCCAGTGAGCCCAAGGACATGTACGATCAAGTTATGTCCCTTCCAATATATCAGCTTCAATCAACATACGTCACTTCGTGTCAGTATCTTGCAAATCAAATTTCCATTAATCTATCGCTGTGCTTCATAAAAGGTTCAGCCCTGTACATTTTGATAAAATTTTGGGGTCACCCCTCCCTTACTGCAACATTCACCCTCCATGTGCAGATAACAGCAGCGATACGCCAGGAATCGGGGATCGGATTCCTCATTATCAGTCAGATGTAATACCCCATATCATTTCATCTCTTCTTGAAAGAAATCATTATTCGAGTCTGATAAGCCAAATGATATGTACTAAGTATCAGACATCGCATTAAATACTCGCTATTAAATCGTGCGTTTTGCTAATACATATACTATAAGGGTAATAAAGAGCCCTAAGACGTCATCCGAAGCCAAAGACTGTCCCCCGTGTGCCAAGTGAAAAACTCAAATCTATGCGAAGAGGGCAATGAATCCCATAATTTCTCCATTTTTTTTTTTTAGATAAAAACAATTTACTCCTACATAAATTCAAATCACATCGTTCTTTTCATACGTAAGCTATTTTTCAAACGTCATTATTCTATAAATGGAAAGGTTTTCTTTTACATCAGTTCTCGCTTATTTTCGAATCGGCACGACATTTCATGATTTCATTTTAATTTCCATGGTGAATTCTGAGATATCGTCGTCCCTCTATTATCATTCCAAAGAAAATATCTTTTAGAGTTCATTAGCATATGAGTGGGTGACAGGTTATTTCTAGGTAACTTCTATATTGGGAATGAACTTGCTCACTTATAATTCCAATATAAATCATAAAACATCTGTCATGTCGGTTTTTAGATTGTGAACTGTCATTTTGTGCTACCAAATAGAAAATATGTAGCTGTTACAGACGACATAATCTTCTTGTTCCTTAAATAATATAAACCTAGCAACTGAAAATTTAAGATTTTGAGCAAAATTTGAATTAAAACAATTTTTTAACATAACACACGTAAAAGGGAATTTTCCAAATATACAAATATCTTGCACTTTTAACATAATCATTCAATATGTAAAAACACAGTCACTATGACTCCCCGATGAACCCATAATTGATTGAATTAGTTATCGTCTGCTACACACAATATCGACAGCGACAAACCGGAAGTGTTGCATCACGTGACTTACCAGTATCGACCCACGTGACTTCCTCTCCATTAAATGCATTGTTGAGCTTGCTGGTGATGATTTTGAGCTGAAGTTTCTGTTGTTCTATAATGTAGTTGGCCTCGTTGATGTTGACAATTACTTCTGGGTTATTAATTTGATTCATCACGCCATCTTTCTGTACGGCGGAAGTGTACCTACAATGACAAATGGCGTGTTCGATTTAACATTCCGTCGGTCGTGAACTTTCTCTACAAATAGACTGTATAATTTAATCTATGAGCGGACTTTGACATAGTTAATAATTGAGTTAAATCAAGGACAAAATCATTATCTAGTCATAGGCAGGGCTTTATGAAAATTGAGTTACACTCATTTGTAACATGAGCAAGGTAATTATATGCCTACATTTGTATTTTTCAGACCATTTGGAAGAGAATATAGTAACTTGAGTTATGAACAAATCTACAATGAATTAGTACAATTAGTTATAGCACAAGAGGGAGTTAAAATCAACACATGACACAGTACCTTCCTCTGTCCGCTCCATTCCAGCAATCCTTGTCATCTTGTGGCTGGGCAGCAATCTCATCGTCGTTACAAATGCTATACGGAAGCTGTATCCAGAAATCTTTGGCGACCCTGACCTTTTCTTTGATGTCCTTGACCAGGCGGTCCAAACTTGTGCCAGCTGCAGTAGTGGGTTTGATGTCCTTACTTTCTTTCGACCTATCGTATTTGCCCAATGAGAATTTGTCGTATGGGTTTCTGTGTGTTTTGTCGTTCTTAAGGCCGCCGCTGAACAACTGGCTCTGAAGTTGTTTGTCAAGCTGTTTAGAGGCCTCCAAGAAAGACGATCCTATTCCCTCAATAGGCATCTTCTCCCCTGCAGGATCATCCTTCTGCGGCCTGATTGGTAGACCAGCCTGACCTTGACCTGCCTGCCCTTGACCTGCAGGTGCCGATTTCTCTGCAGACGACTCGCCAGCAACTGACCGTTTTGTCCGGATGTTAGCTTGAGCTTGTCCGCATCCAAGTGTTACCTGTGAATTGATCAATAGAAAACTAATTGAGTGAGGCAGTTTTATTTTTACGGCGTTTGATTTGACAGAATTTTAATCTAAAGGGTTTGATTTGACATTTAATGAGACCATTCTCGTTTGATCTTTAGGGAAACACAAGTTGACAACGATCTAACAAGTACGTGTAATCTCCCATTGCAATTAGTGCACACAGTGCACTGAATATCGTCAAGAATTCTTGCGTGAAATGACATGCATTCTTCCCTATTAAAGTGCCCAACTGCCTCCACAAAAAGTTAGCCAAAAAATATTTTTTTCTTTCGGAGGATAAACCAGAATAAAACACCGCTAAAGACGGTATGGCCGGATTGCAAAGTAAGTTTTTGTCACCAACTGGGTCTAGGTCACTAAGTCAAATATTACAGCATACATTGAGAGGTCTTGTCAGAGGCAACCTACATGTATAATATAAAGTTTCTACTGTATACAGTTCCTTAGATTTTGCTTAAACCAGAAACTTTAACCAAAGTCTTTAACTAGGTCAAAGTCCAAGGTCAAGGTCACCAGGTACAATGTTACGGCATAAATTGAAAGGTCTTGTCATGGGCAACCTAAATGTATAATATAAGGTTTCTGCTGCATACAGTTCCTTAGATTTTGCTTAAACCAAGAACTTTAACCAAAATCTTGAACTAGGTCAAAGTTCAAGGTCAAGGTCACTGGGTCAAATTTTACAGCATAAATTGAAAGGTCTCATCATGGACAACCTACATGTATAATATAAAGTTTCTACTGCATACAGTTCCTTAGATTTTACTTAAACCAGAAACTTTTACCAAAATCTTTAACTAGGTCAAAGTCCAAGGTCAAGGTCACTAGGTCAAATGTTATGGCATAAATTGAAAGGTCTTGTCATGGGCAACCTATATGTATAATATAAGGTTTCTACTACATACAGTTCCTTAGATTTTGCTTAAACCGGGAACTTTAACCAAAATATTTAACTAGGTCAAAGTCCAAGGTCAAGGTCACTAGGTCAAATGTTACGGCATAAATTGAAAGGTCTCATCATGGGCAACCTACAGGTATAATATAAAGTTTCTACTGCATACAATTCCATAGATTTTGCTTAAACCAGGAACTTTAACCAAAATCTTTAACTAGGTCAAAGTCCAAGGTCAAGGTCACTAGGTCAAATGTTACGGCATAAATTGAAAGGTCTTGTCATGGGCAACCTTCATGTATACTATAAAGTTTCTACTGCATATAGTTCCTTAGATTTTGCCTCAACCAGAAACTTTAACCAAAATGTTGACGGCAGACGGACGGACGGACAGACGGACGGACGGACGGACAGACGGACATCGTCAATCTATAGACCGGAATTGCTTTGCAATCCGGCCAAAAATCAAATTTGCTTATACATCGGGCAGGTTTATTGAAATTGTCGCGTCGGAAAGCGAGTTCTACTGGACATTTGTTTGATTGAACCGAATTACTTTTATTGATAAGCGCTGCAAAGCAAAGAACCTACTAGACATCAATTTCTGGCCACTTGAGGGGAAATGGACTTAATCAATTCAATAAAGGTATAACGGACAATTATGTGGCTATGTGACCTTTTAAACCACTTTACCCATAGACTAGAAAATTGGAATGTAATTCTTAAGGTGACATTCCATTCTTAAGTAAATGTTGACCGTGCAAACACAACTGATATACTGGTCCAATTACATGGAGAGTGGGTATACATTGATATTGCAACATCGACACCGATATGTATGTAAAGACACAGAGAAATTCTAACGACCACCCAGTTTGAGCACCCGTGTATAGAATGATGGGGAGGGCAAGCAAGGTGAGAGTGACGCAAGAGTTTTCCCAAACTTCTCAGCTATTTCCACACACAAACCGAAAAGTCATACAAATGCATGATGTAGTTAGCTTTTGTCCATTAACTGCACTAAAATGTTATGTTAAGAACAACCCCATAGGACAAGGAAGACTCTCCCTGGGTGTAGTGGATTGCTTGGTCCTTTCCTGCAACGAGAGGCCCATCACACCACAGCTTATTTAAAAGCATTCAATCGACATACAGAAATTGCTACAAAAATTAACTTAAATGTTAATTAGAACCAACCCCCTTCCCCCACCATTGTTTCGCCTACCAGTTCCAAAAAGGTCCAAAATAGTACATGGAAACAGTTTTTACACATGTATGCAACAACGAACAATCGAGCTATTTTTGTCAATAATGAAAAATGATATTCACAGAGAGAGGCCTGTAATAGAGCCGTATTCAAATCAAGTGTAATGATCTGGAATGTCTACAGCCCACTCCTCCCCCTCCTCTCCCTATGAATCCTAAATACTGCAGAATAAATAGTCTCTATCACACAAATTCAGATTCTTATCAATATACATGAAAGAAGTGCACAGCAGAATAATAGAAATAGAGGAAATTAAGTGCACGACTGGAATATTTGTTATCCCAAACGAAAATGGGAATATTTGCCCCCCCCCCCCTCTTTTTCTTCTCTCCAAATAGGGCCCCTTCCGTTTCTTTTTTTTTGGGGGGGGGGGGGGGGGGTCCTTGTTGTTCTCTCAATTTTGTTGGTAATGACAGCCCCCCCCCCCTCCCTCCCAAGCCCCGAAACCCCCCCCCCCCCCCCCCAAAAAAAAAAACTAGAATTCACCCTTCCTTTTCTCCCCATGCGAACCCTTCTCAATAGAATACGGCTCTATCGTCTGAAAGTTCCTTATCTACTTTCATCACAGAACATGGAATATTGCATATTTTGCCGATCACCTATCGTGAAAATATTACATAATCTTCCCATCGTGATAACAAACGATTTCTGCGTCATTTAACAGACAGATATGTTTGTATGTCATAACATTTCGTCTAACACTGACATATATCTTCTCTGAATTATCCTAAACTTTTATCTATAATCTCGGTTCACCTCCATCATCATTTCAACTGACAACCTTTATCAATAAAATCACAAATTATCAGCATTTTGGAAAGTAATGATACCACGAAACTGGAATTTTTCCTGACTCTTGAAATGTCTGTAAATATATTAGGATGCTCGAATGTCTGTTAAGGTTCAGTTATAACAACATGCTCAGAATGATTGAACTTCCAAGAATTTGAAGTTTTCCAATTTTTCAATATAGACATCTCACTCGTAGTAAATGGCTACTCCACTTTATCTTTCTTCAGACAGTCCTAATCAAAAGCTCTATCACTTTTCATGTATTCTCTGAGATTTTGCAGATTTACAAATTTAATAGGAGGAATACACTAGTGAACTATGCCAAGAAAAGAGGAAGAAGGGGAGAAGAATGCACTTTTAAAGGTCAAGGTGAAGTAGTGTCCTATCCATGCTACAAACTTCTCCATCCTCTTCCTTTTTACCAAGCCCCCCCCCCCCTCTTTTTTCTGTACCATCTAGGCTTTTCACATGACTTGGAAAGGGCGAAGAAGAAAAACTTTATAAGCAAGGCTTAGATTACGCTTTCTTAAATGTGCCTGAATTGAACCGCCCCCCCCCCCCCCCCCGATTTTCAGCAAACTTAGATCCGCCGCTGTATTGTTGACAAATAAACATTTCTGTCATACAATCAATAGAGGAGGCTGGAGGGTATCTAGATCTACTACATTTTCCTTTATGTCATAAAATGAGAGTAAAGTTCATTCAAGCCCACTGAGGTAGAGAGGGGGACTCACTTTAAAAGAAGCTTAATCAAGAGGTCATCATGGGGGGTAACCTTTGGGTGTTCACCTGTGAACAAGGAGACAGGTGCAAATGTCATCTTCTGTCCATCGTATGAAACAAGGGGACTTAACTCATATATTTATTTATGGTGTCTGGCCAAATAGCTCGGGGCTCAACACTGATTGTATAGAGTCACCTTGGATGACCTAGCTATTATATAGCATGGCAATTTTACATTCAGGACGATTCGAATTAATGAATGAAGTAATTTTACGTTTCAATCAAGCAAAAATCCTGAAATGGGGTTGTTCAAAAAGTAATTTGCTGAATAATCATGAAATACCCGGGAGGTGAAGGATTGCCTGGGGGTCCAAAAACTTTTTTGATACATTTGAATCAGTTCCCGATATTTGTTCAAATCTGACTTCTTTCCGGATTTTTGCGGCGGAAACAGGGGCGTAGGTAGTATACAATCATCAGTCTGACAAAAATGACACGTAACATCGCTTTGTCCATTATTCAGAACTTCATTGGTCAACCACATCACAGAATAAATATGTGTGCATTTATTTGTACAAGGACGATGTCAGATATTCAGTTACACAAACCCATGTCATTTCTGTCATAAAACATCTCAAGTGATATCTTGACAAGAGTTTCGCGAAACGTGAGTTAGTCGACAGACACTTATGTTTTAATATACAATACCTATATAAATCACAAAAGTCGTGTGTAGTCAGCAATACAAGTATCAGCAACTTGATCTCCGATATCATGTATTCTTGTGGACAATTATATTCATATAGAATAGAATTCCATTTCCAGATCATTCATGAGAAAAGGAATAAATTCTGTACTATTTCAGCACTTTGAGTATTTCAGTACTAGATCTTTTCATTCATTAATTCAAAAATTAAATTAATCTATACATTTATTCATTTATTCATTTATTTATTCACTCGGTTGTATTTATTTATTTATTTATTTATTTATCAATAGGCCATCATTGAAGTTAACACAAAAACTCTAAAACATTTCAGAAAACAGCTGATGAAATTCACCCGAATATCAAAGTAGATATACGTACATGTATTTCCGGTGCTAAAATTGAATTTCTGGACGTTACCGTTTATGTTGAAAATGGTCGTCTTACTACAGACATATATGCAAAGCCTACAGATAAGTATTTGTTCATTTATTATTTACCTGTTCCTGAACGCTCCCGCTGTTCTCTTGTAGGATCATGATAGCCTCAGATATTTTGACATCTATGGGGTCCACCACGGCCTCTATATTGAAGGGTCCCTCCAAACGCTCGGCTAACTGTTTCATGGCCTCTGTAATTAAAATTATCAAATATATAGTTTGAAATTTACAAACAAGTAAATACTTAACTCCTCATTAGTCATGTTAGCTGCTTTCTTGGAATCAACCAACCCCCGTACCATGTTATTAGTTTTATCATATCTGCAATAAGGATTCCGACTGCAGATTACCCTAATAGAAGTAGAAGTAGAGGGAAGAGAGGTTTATTCTTTTTTTTTCTAAGTCTTTATGTGTGAAATATAAACACCGTACTGCCACAGTCTTTCCAGATATCTTATCGTCAGAATTCAGTGGCGGATTAAGGGGGGTGCGGAGTGGGCGCCCGCCACCCGGCACTGACCCAAAATTTTCCAAAAACAGGTATATTTTGGCCCATTTTCAGTCAAAATCAACAAAAATTCGCCTCTTGAACCCCTGGCAAAGGGACGCTGGATCCGCCGCTGAAATTACATAGGGAGAAGAAGCACTTGGGCATGGGGACTCTGCTTAACAATGTTCGGCAATAAAAAGAAAATTTCGGAGCAGGGACAAATGAATAAGCATATATTTATTTTGAATGAACAACTGTGTAGCGATTACGAAGAAACGAACGAACGGGTGTTTTGTCGCTATCAGTTCTTCTTTTTTCAAATGGCGGTAAGGGTTCATACTTGTTGTCATGGAATTTTGTAAAGTACATAAATTAAAGCATGCAGTTCTTGTCATTTTATGGTGTAAAGCCAAGTTACAGGTCGTGTAAATTTGCTGTTTATGCAGATATAAGGTAAATACCTTACAACCTCGCCATCTATAAATCTTTCCATGCGATAACAATGGCAAATGGAAAAGTAAATGGCCGATAAAACCATGTTGATGTGATGTCGTGAAAGAACATATTGTTATCAAGCCTTGTGCAACGGCATTTCTAAACACCGATCTTGAATATGAATGCATTTTCAGCTTCCTTTACTATTGTTCGCCTTGTACGGCGTAGAAAAATAAATTACCTGGCGTTTGAATATATTGGTATAAATTAATATGTAAAAGGAGGAAATTTGACCTGCACATAAAGCAAAAAATTCGGAAACGCGACACTTGTACCTTTGTTACGTATACCCCGGTTTCCGATGGAATTTTATTCACTTTGAAAGCCGAGTCTCGGGGTAGGACCTGATTTAAATTTATTTATACTTCTGTCGATTATAAATTTAATTTTTCAACTTTATATTGTCAACATTTTTTTCTATATCGCCATACAGGGGGACAGAATGAAATTTCATATCTTGATATGAGAACCAGAACGCTTTCCCCAACTTCATTAAAATTTCAAAGATCTCGGCATATTTTATGGGTCACCTCTGTATCAAAAGATATATAAGCATTTAACACCGGGATTTATGTTCCGACGGCGCAGCAAAACACACGAGGATATTCAATAGAGCATATGGTTAAATAGCTACATGATAATGCTGGGGTATCAACTGTACACGATCGTACCCATGTCACCCCTCAATACCTCTATCATAGGCGGATCAAAGGAAAATTCCATGGGGATCCGATCCATTCGAGGGTGGGGGTTAAGCGTATTATTTTGAAAAAAAAAATTACGCAAAAACTAGGGGAAAAAAGCATTTTTGAAAAATTCCAAAGGTATCCTGACCCCTCAACCCCCCCTTCTCTGGATCCGCGCTTGTCCATACATTCAACATACTGTGGTATACTTTACAATTTTTGTCGCATCCCCGCTGGTATACACAAAGACCTACCTAACACGAGGCTACGGGGATGACTGATTGCCCTAAAGTATCAACAAAAGTGTTGAAATCATCAAAGAATGATTTTTCATTTCAGCTTAATCCTTTATCCATCATCCTATAGTAGATCTCCTCCCGTTTTACTAATCCCAGGGTGCCCGTTTTCGCCATCTTACATCTTTTGTTTAATTAACAAAAAGCTCTCTCAACTATGCTTGTTTGGTCATCGATGTCCTCGGGGGACGATATATATGTATTAAATCTTGGGCTCTTGATCTACCTGACTTGGTTTAATTCTCTACTTTTCATAATTTCGAATCAAACAATAAACAAATATGTGGGTCCGTATGACTCAGAATGCTAGTATTAGGTTGGATAAATTAACATACATAATGGGATTTCGTTAATAATTTAAGTCAATTAAGAAGATTTTTTTTCTATTAATGATAGCTTGATTCATGCATTCCTATCGTTCATTGAAATGTATTTCTTTGAAATTGCAGAACCACACAACACGCGGACCAAAAAAAGTATGCGAAATCTAAAGGCAGCGAAAAATGGGGAAAAAGAGGAAATGAGCACGTTCAAGCTGCAGGAATTTTTCCGAGACAAGAGAATAGGGAAGGAAGGAGAGACGAGTGTAACAGCCACGTAATAAACTTCACTCATCAAAAATATCTGCCTATCTTCACGCAGCATCAGGGGACATAAATCACTCAAACTGGCTGGAATCGTCAACACTCTACTGCTATGAGGGCGCTACATTTCTATAGGTTTTCTCCTCTTTTATGACGCAAACAAAAATTTAATGATCAAGTCTGAAACCACCAAAGTAGTTTCTATTAGCTCGGTATTAGATTTCCCTATGCCATGCTCTACTTTAAGAGTCGGTTTGAACTTTATAAACATCACTATAACCCACCCACCCCCTCCTCCTCCCTCCATCTTCCTCTCGTTTTCTAACATACATCGATGCTGTACTGAATGGTACTCTACTCCATAATGCGGACAGATACCTTTAGTTATCCCCCTATACCCCGCTCTTTTCTTTCTCTTTTATCATAACCACAATTATTCTAAATTCCTATGCAACTCGTAGAGTGAGTAAGATGGATGGCATAACATGGCCAAATGCCGGAAAATTACCTGCACAGTGGGATTGTCTTTTATACAACTTGGCATTGTGAACAAAATTGCATTTTATTTGTGCTTCAATACCTTCATTCTTTCAAAAAATTGCAATAAAGCGGTATCAACAACAAAGATACAGCATATTTTCTAGCGCTCCATTGACGAAACGTTGTTGATTGCATGTTTGTGCGCGATACGGTGATTGTAAACCCATTACTCGCGCCATGTAAATGGCTTATTATGTAATTTTACAAACATATAATATTTACATGAATTACTTTTTCTATCATTAAGTCTTAGTGCCTTGATACCGGGGTTTTATGTTTTATGGTCTCCTGGCCGTAATGTACAGTTCAGATTGATCCCCCCTTTTGATTGAAGTTTTATTTCTTTCCTTGCACAGGAAGATAAATTTCGAATTAAGGAAAACTTTGAAGTTTTGATCGAATCGTAGAATTTAGCGGCAGATTCTAGTACTCAAACCGGATCGTGGCGGAGGTAATTGCATGCAATTATCAGAAAAATATTTCCACGATATGATTTTATATCTTTCAGCTTCCAGAACTCCATGTACTTTTGCTATGGGTCGATCGGTAGATTTTTTCATTCCGTTCGATAAATCACGGCAAAAATCTGGTTTATTTCCTACTGATTTTGTTGGATCGATATTACCCCTACACGTTTTATTTAGAAAACTTTCCTTCATTTGCGACAAAAGAGAGCCATATTTTATAAATATCTCCTAATTTCTTCACTTTCGAATAATAATTCACGATCAAATATCCAAAATGTCTATGTTCTCCTAAAAGCCCCCATTAAAACCGATTTCTATCTTTTCCCTTTAGTAAGTGAAAATGTATTGTTTTGATAGATGTGAAATGCAAGAAGGGAACAGCTGTACAATTCTCACACCCTTAATTACCTAGAATCATTACCTGAATACCTCTATAGATTAGTATGAGCAGCCAATAGTAAAACCTCTTTTCTTCATGTTTTGGGGGAAAACTGCATGGAAAATTTCCGATGGGATGTGAAAGTTTTTCTATCCCTGAAGAGGAAGCATTATTTTCCTGATACTTTTTTTTTTCGTAAATATGTCACTGGGCCAATGAAAATTTTTGTATTCGACTCGAGAATTTTTCGAATTTTCTCAGGCAACGACGAGGGGAGAGAGGTCAAAATTATTTTTCATATATTTTTTATTCCCCCACACCTGGGCGCGTGAAAAATTGGAAATTTATTCAAATTGCACGTAAATCACACCTATTTCAACATGTTTCGCAAACAAAGTATAATTTAGGAATAGAACTGAACATAGGTTAAGGACAAGGAAAATACATTTGTACTTCTGACGCTAATCTACGAATCTTTCCCAATCGCATATTTTCGGGTCTTTCCGTTGAAAGATCGGAAAATATCGTGAAGCGCCGGGAATACCCGACAATGTCCGATTGAAAGTTTCCGAATCTTGCATCATTTCCATCCCATTTTCCTTTAATTATGAACCTAAGAAATGGTAACTTCGCCTCTTCCATCATATTGATATTCTTGGAAACTCTCTCTTCCGTTCAGTTCGGTGATAATAGACATTTTATGACATGTAATTGACGTGTTCTTATCGCTGTACATACAGAGAGGCCTATTTCCATGTTTACTACCCAAATCCCATTAAAATTTACAGAATCAAACGGTAGCGGCTTAAGTTGTGATACCGATAGAGCGCAGCTGAAGTTTTCATTGATAGAATTTTTTTTCTCTCTAAAAATACTGATCTCATACACTGATAACAGAAAAATTGTTTTTTCGTCAAAAATGCGGTCGGTCGGACTCAAGGATACAAATGTAGCATTCCAGTTTCTAGATCAGTCAAATAATCTGAAGAATTTGGTCGACTTGCTTCCTTTAGAGGGAGGAGGGGGTTATAATTACTGAAATACTGATATACAATGGACAATATTCGACTTCCTTCTTTTAAATAAATTTCAATTATATAAAATATTTTTTCAATGCAAATATACTTTTCTATGAAACATGTATTACTATTTTTTATTTATTTATTTATTTTTTTTTTAGGGGGGGGGGGGGGGGGGTTGGAAAGGAAAGGATGTTTCGAAGTACTAAAATTTATTTCAATTTTGTAATGACAAAGAAGGTAGAGGTGGTTTTGACTTGCCAAGTGGTAGAAAACTGAACAAATATAGTCCGACCAAGAGGTTAAATCTTATCAAGCAAATATTTAAACAATGTCAAGAGAGTGGCTACCAGGTAATGTAGAGCCATACGTCCTACCCCCTCACCACTACATCAAAACACATATTAACGCTGAATTATTTTCCTATCACGCCGGGTACGCGACTTTCAATCACCTAAAGTTTACCGCGCTGAATAATGCACTTAAAGATGCGCAGTTTCTTATAGATTTATTCAGTAATTAACACCAAGTTTGAAATTTATAGAGCTTCGATGTCACACATGTTAAAGTGTTGACATATGATTTCAAATAGTCCTGTAAATTTCCTTATGTTCTTTCCTCCTTACAACTAATCGAGTGGGCGCCTATTTAGATTTATGAAATAAAATATCTGCCAATATTGTTTAAGATTATCTCAAGTTATCAAAGGTAATATATTTTTAAAAAGCACTCAAGTATCTGTAAACTTTTTTCCTGATACGTCAATAGAATGATTAGTATAGTGATTCGTCCAATCTTTGTCGTTTGATAAGAGAAGAAGGGGAAAATTGGAAAATTGTCCAAAAATCACACTGTGCATTATAAAAAGGCATTTTAAACGATCAATATTAATCATATCTGACAATAATGGGAAATAATTTTCGGTGACTTTCTGGTGCAATCTGTAACCTCCGAGGATGACTCATAATAGCGTCAGCGAGCGTTTCCAATAGAAAATCCGGTCCAGACCAAACTATCTTTGTCCGAAATCCGCGATCAAATGTTCCGAAATGATGATTCTAGTAAATTACTTTATGACTTATTTCACCCAAAGATGAAAAAATATTATTCTAGGTTGGTGCGTTGCCTTCACGATTTTGAGTAAGAAGGAGTTTCTCCAACAAATAAATGGATACATAGTAGCTCGTTCGAATTTGTATAATCATTTGAAAATAAAAGAAAATGGATCACTTGAATGTACCAGCAATCGCTTAAATATCGATCGGCCAGCGATATGGCCGAATAGCCTCGACTATCCACAGGAGCTCGATGCCAACAACCCTCAATGACACCTGCCCCTTCACATCTCTCTCTATAGTCAAAGTAGAGGCGGATATTCTTGTTGATCGTTGGCATCGAGCTCCTGTGCGACTATCGTATCCTTACAATACCCAAACCTTGAAGGATAAAAAAAAGAGGTTTTCCGATTATAATGTGACACGATAGAGTACCAAAACACTAAATGAAAGGATAAAGTCAAAGATGACCGAGTGCAATGCGACATGACGTTATGAATGACGTACCGATATACTCGTTCCAAGGTGAGTTGAGTTCAGCGTGGTAGGCTAGACATCCCTTCATGGTGTTGAGGCAGAGGTTATTACAGGGCTTGGTCTGGGTAATCCCCCGGCAGTGTGGACAGTAAGTCATCCTCATCAATCCTTTGGTACACGCATCAGTTGGCAGAATCTGAAAGACATGAATGACAACTTAAAAATATGTGGAAAATAAGTCGTAGTTTCGGAGGAGTCTGTACAGGAAGTCAAGAATTGTGTACGGATTGACTGACATACAACAAGAAGGACCAAAGGAGCTCGACGCAAACAACATACGATGACATCCACCTCACTCGACTTTACTTTGTAAACTTTAAAGAAAGTACAAGAAAGGAAGGGGTGAATATCATTGTTGAATGTTGATGTCTAGGTCCTGATAGACGGACGGACAGAAAGACAATGAAGACATACAATATGAATTGATGGACAGTTGATCGAACGCTGGCGTTTCCCATCTTTTAACAAGATAGCCCATAGTAACAGCCATACCATACAAAACGATTTCGATCATATAACAATTTCATTTCATTCAACATAAATATTTGAGCTAAGAGTGCAAAGTACAGAGAGATTTATATCTGCTGCTGAGCATCAGGTACCCAAACTACCGCCAAAAACACCCGAGAAGTGTTCGACAAATAGGTTTGCATAAATCTACTTAATCCTGGTTTTCATCAATCAAGAGGAGCCCCTACTACCTATCGATGTCGCTTTTTAGCAGAATGGTGACATAGCAAGACAATCGGAGATTCTCCGCTACCCATGAGATCAATTATCGCATCAAGCGTTCGGCAATCCACCCGTGATTTACCGGTCCGACCTCATCGTTTATCTCCCCTTAATTCCCTGCCACGCTACTTTTGTACTTTAAAACACTATGACCCAGACATATCATATTCGACTCTTGAAACTCTATCACGATAGTTTTGAAGAAGAGCGCTTTTAAAAGGTTTTTTAAGCTTGTCTTCTGTTCAAAAATTCACGAGTGACATATTTGTGCATTCAAAAACCCACGAGAGACTTACTTTTGTTGATACCAAACTCAGGGGCGAATTTTTAAAAAGATATCTCGAAACCACAAGATAACCTGTTGACACGGTACGATCTCTCTTGCGTCAAAAATTAGCTTGCATTTCCCTATTCCACTACGATTCGCTTATTCATAAAATTTGAATTCTGCTTTGATTCAGCTTTTTAAAACGGTGACATGCAGAAACTAGAGCAGAGGCAATTAAAAGTCTTGTAGAAACATAAAAGATTTCGTAAAGAATTTTATTCTATATTTCTCTTCGACTCGAAACAGTTCGTTTTTCACGGAAACAAACAGTTGGAAAGAGGACAACCAGCCACCAACCAATCGATTTTTTTTTCTTACGAAAAAAACACAAGGACTTGAATCTCTCTTTAAAAATTTGTCTCTATAAATATTTCAGAGAAAATTATTATCGAGGTACTCATTTTAAAACAGGATTCAATTTTCTTTGTGTAAGGGGTATAGTACCACACCTTGAGTTTGTCTCATGCCCATATCATGTGTCTTGATCACCAACGGCGGGGAAACATCTGTGGCCATCAAATGATGTCATTGACAGAAAACTTCCGCTTGACTTTAAACATTGTTATTCATACACATGTACTTATGTTACCTTCACTATCTTTGAATTGTATTGACTGTCAGATGAGGATTCAGTATCCGAATGGAATGTCAGATGAGGATTGTCAGATGAGGATTGTCCTCAGATGAGGAATGTCAGATGAGGATTGTCCTCAGATGAGGAATGTCAGATGAGGATTCATTACCCGAAACATGCATGTCCTGTGTACTTGTGTATCTGGGAGGCTACTTTCTGGCAACGAAACTGGAACACTTCGCTTTTGTTTTTCGGGGAGGTGGGGGAAGGGGGGTGTTAATTAATTCGTTCAATGTGCCGTCTGTCTACGGGACTCTACCATCCTTCTTTCCTCCTTTCATTCTTGTTACCTTGTCCGCTCTTTGATTCATTCATTCGTTCATTTATTCACTAAATAATATTGGCTACTTTGAATCGCTTTTGCTTGGTACACCTGACGAGGGTTCAGTTTCCGAAACATGTTTTGTCCAGAGGGCCAAAATAATTTAATGAATGAGTCAATTCATTCATTCTTACGAAATCCCATCATCGACATCACCATCGTTAGTGGTATTTGATGATGATCAGGTCAGTTTGTTATGCCAGCAGAGTGCCCCTGTCCATGTACAAGATAAATCTGGCTAACAGAACATGGTAATCGCTCTAATCAGACCCATTACATATCAAAGGATTCTCTGTTTGTGTTGGCTTGTAGAACTTGACCAGCACTGTCCGTAATGTATAAATACAAGTGGGATGCATGCCAAAGGTCAACATTGCTGTGGCTTGGGGTTTCGGATTTGGGGTTCTGGTGATACGGAGAACGGTAAACAAATATAAGAAAACATGTCGATAAATCTTGACCTTCAGAATCATTGAAAGAGGGGAGGGGGAGGGGGGGAGGGGATTTCAGAAGATTATACATGTAATAGTCATTTTAGCAATCGGGCCACAAAAAGGTTTTTTTAAATGTATTTCTTCTCTTGTTTGCATCCAACGTCCACTGACCACGCGTCAAGATTGGTCTATCACTCTATGTGTACTTCATCATCGGGTTCAGTTAGTCATGGCAAATACTAGTCTACAGTCAAATAACCTAGTTCCTTGAACTTCCTCCGTCGAAAAAAGGGACACATTGACAAGTATTAGCAACCGAAACCTGCTGGTTTACCGAATGACGAGTAGGCGACTTATTAAAAATTCCTAACACAACAGGTCACTCACCTGAATTCACTTTTGAACTAATGTATGTCTAAAGCTAACTATCTATCTCAAGTGTTGGAGGGGTCGGTCAATCTCACAGCCCCTCGTAGATACCAAAGATCGCGTTTGATCTTAGATACTCGTAATTGCATGGTAAAAACACCCCAGTATTAGTGTTTTTGAGGGTTGTGGCAAACAGAGCGCCAGAAATTCTAGGTCCCAGTGGACCTATTGCGTTGAGTTTCTCACACTAGTATGTGAACCCTTATTGTAGTGGCTTTTTGAACGCCAGTAATAGGCATACTGTTAGTCTGTTACACAATTAATCAAACAGATTTTTTCACAGATAGGATTTAGCGCCTTGATAAGACGGATTCAAGATTTCTTTGTACAGCTCCTTCCGTAGGCCTCTCTAAATAGACCATAAAGTCTAACCTTGACCTAGACTGATCTTGTCAAGTGAACTGTACACTTGATACCTTGACCTTGCATGATCAGACTTTAATGTTCTGATGAAATGCTAAATTTTTTTTATTGATAAAGTCTTTTTAATTAAAGATATGATTTTCTGAACTGAATTCTTCTGGATGGAGAGCGAGATTGATAGCAGATAATACAGAACTTTTTGTCTTTGAATGTCATCTGACATCACTACAGTATCATCAACACATATCGCAACATTAAAAATCTGAAATGAAGAAATATAAAATGTCAAGATCATCTATTTCCTGGTTTATGCTTACCTTTAACACTTCTAGTATCACATCACGTCCTATAGCCAGCCCTTGTACAAACGTCCTTGCCGCTACGAATGACCTTTTGACCTGAGATGACAATTTCTGAGGAACATCACCGAAAGGTTTTAACTTGTCCATTTGGCTAGTGACACAGTCTAAATAATTATCCGTGAATTTATGCGAAACATTAAGTAACTGAAACATTTTCCTGAATAGAGTCTGGAAAAATCTATCCAGTACTGTGAGTAGACTAAGGTCCGTGCCTTTGTAATAACTCCGTAAATCTTCGAATAAACTTGTAAAAACATAGGAATTCTGTTGGTATAATAAGCCGTAAGTCTTTACGAACATTTCGTGTAAATCGGTTTTTGCTTTGTCCAATAATTCTGTGAAAAATTCTGAAAAAATAAGATAACAAAAACTCATTAAAATCACAAAAATGATGGAGTGAACTTATCAAATAATTTAATTCAGACTCTGAAACTACAACAAAGTATGTAAAATTCAGAGAAATAATAAATCAGTTTATAATTTTCTTAAACTAATTTATAACGAAAATATTGTTGTTTTGGACGTGTATTTGGCAAGCTTTGGCAAGGGGGGGGGGGTATATAGTATGGCAATACATTTTTTCGACATCATACTGTACGCTCTATATAAATGAAATTATGCAGGCATTCAAAAAGTTATTCTGAAAATTATGTGCAAAATTTTATAAAATGTTCATTTCTGACACATTCCATGAGGATTAAGATGACGGGCGGGAGGAAGAAGGGGGAGGGGGGTCGAACATTCATCCACCCCTGGATCCGCACATAAATGGTGTATCGTATTGTAACAGTTTAAAAGATAGCTATCTCCCGTCCCTAATGAGTTTTCAAGAGCACGAGCGCAAATTACAAAGCGAAAGTTTTTATCCCTCAAAGCGAATCTGAGACTAATCACGTATCAATTATTTGAATCCTGAGCCCCGAATTTCTTGCTTTGTAATTGATTAAATACATTTCTAGACTAAACACAATGCATGGAATCCTCACTTAGAAAGTGATATACCGGTGTAATTAGGCATTGGCAGAGTCTGGCTTTCAAAATTTTGTCATAAATACTGTCTATCAATGGCAAAATTAGCTTTCGATACAATTCCCTTCCATAAAGCCGAGCTAATTTACCCATACATGTATTCTATAGGATACCATTACGTTTGAGATGCTGCCAGACAAAGCAACAAAAGGGACATGAATAGAGCATTAAAGCCGACGTCAACCTCGGACAAAAGACACGGGATGCAGGACTGTTGTAAATAGCTTCTCCACTTCCAGTTGTTCCTTCGATCCGTCTGCATTTCCGAGCAATTTTGAACACGGTCGATTTGTAATAATTAGAAGGTATTAATTTTCTTTTGCTAATAATAATTCCGATCATTCATCATCATTTTCCTCTTTCTTTTTTCGTTATCTGTAGACAGGCTAGTAATTACAATGGCACTCGACTCCATTAAACAAAGAAATTGACGTGACGATGTAAATTACTTGTATCTGTTATGAATAAGGTTATTACTCAAATTCCACATTATGTAATTTCTTTACGTTATATGCATAATTACGAACATGCTCAGAATTCAGGCACGCTCGCTCGAAGGAAAGCCGAAACGGCACCAACGATTATATTTGAGACCTCGCGTAAAGTTTCCTTGGGAGGAGGGAATGCGATCGTAAAGTCCTTAACCTATCTTGGTGCACACGACCTTGTTTTGTCTACAAGTATAATATGACGAATTACGAATCTTATGGCGCAACTACATGAAAAAGATCTACGACTCGACCTCACGGCAATACCCCCAAGTGGACTCTGATACAGAAATCAATGGCGCCGGTTATTCCGGTTCGATATATACTGTGTGTTCATCCGGATTAGTGGCGCGCAAGACCCTCTAACATACAAATATCCTCGAAATTACATGAAGCGTAGTTTTATATTGTAATTATTCTTTTGAGATTTTATGGGTTGAGATCACTTATGTTACGAGAGAAAAAGGACAAAAGGAAATGACGGACATGAGACATGTATACCATTTCTAGCAGGAGGTATAATTTAACAGGAGGTACATGGATAAAAGTCTCTCTCTCTCCTTCTCTCTCTCTCTCTCTCTCTCTCTGGGATAATTTCATATCAGGAGGTGTTACACCACAATGTACTTCACAGATGTTTTGCTAAATTCTTATGTCATATCTTTAACCATGCTGTAAAACGAAAATATTTCCTACAGGGTGCTTGATAAGTTCGGGACACGATATAGAAGCGTACACTTCAGGGCTATGTTTTTGTGATAATTCAATTCAGCGTGTAACGAGGCATTTTGGAGAGTCAAATAGGTGCATAGCTGTTTCACTTTACAGTTACTTTCAATCGCACCTTACAAAAATTCTAATGCCACATTAAACCTGCTAATAGGTTTTTTTCTTTACGAAATTTTACCATCAAATACTTCATTCATATCACAAGTACATCCTATTGCCGAGTGAGTCACCCATATAAGTGAATTTCAGATTCGAAAATAGATATATGATATAATAACACGAGCGTTATGTAGAAAACTTAAAATGTAAAGATGTGTTATTATTGAATGAAGTTAATTTGTGAAGATCGAACACTCAATCTATTTTTTTTTATTGGGGACGAAAAGAGGGGATGTGAGGCGAGGGGAAGAAGAAGGCGGGATTGGTTGAGACGCGAGGGGAGGAATGCTAGGGGGATGGGGGAGGAGGAGAGGGGAGGGGAGAATAGTGGGGGTATATGGGGGCATAGCCAAAGAACCGTATTTTTTTCTATCATTAATTCTCTAAAATGAATAGCACTGTATAAATTTACTAATATACAGATTTATGTAAAACAGCTGATTTCTACATACAATAGTACGTTCATTCAAGATTCCGCCAACCTTTCATTCACAATCGCATTCCTTCTCAAAATTGAGGGCTGTAAAGAAAATGACTCATGGATTGCAAAGGGTGATAAATTATTCATTAGCGCTTTTCCAATATAGAATTTTTTTTCCTATACACTTTGTTATAGATTATATACTTCATCCATAGTCAATTAACTCCTCATGCTGACATAGATGTATCAATCGGGTTTCTTTGGTGACATATCACCGTCTTCGGTCTTTTGATATTTGATCCCTAATTTCCCGAGCACGCAGGTAGACTGGGAGGGAAAACTGCGAACATTTGAAAAAGGAACGAGGGACAGTATCGCCCCATTCCAAATTCAGGCGCGGGTCTAGGGGGAATGAAGGTCAGGAACTCCCCCCCCCCCCCCCCCTCATCGTCGGAATTCCCAAAACTTGTTTCTCCCTTTTTTTGTACATGTACACACAGCCGAAAATCACAGGCTAGCAACCCCCCCCCCCCCGAAAAAAACCTGGATCCGCTCCTGAACTTGCGAGGTTACTTTGTCATAATAGGGTGTTTTATGGTTTTGGATGGCGGTAGAAGTCTTTATGTGATAAACGATTGGGTCTCGTTTAGAAACCAGACCTTGTCATGTTTGTAAAGATCGGCATTTTTCTACTCTATAATTACGCCGTACTTTCATCTAGATTAGGAGATTACTTACAAGGTTTTAGATGGCGAAAGTCAGGTGAAACGGCTATTTTTCAAATCCCTTAAGTCGTTTTGCAAGTCACTCGGGCCGATAAAAATGTTCATAGAGGTTAATTTATATCCATAATTATGCTAATAGTTTCCCCCTTTTACAATAATGAAGAGCATGTGGAATTTAAATTGATTTTGTACCGGAGCGATAAAGTGACAGCCATTCTAAGGAAACCAGTAAATCTCTTGTCTGTTCAACTGTTCAAACTGACATTGAAATTTTCTTCTTGAATATGACTTAGAAATGGGTGTTTCATGCGCGAATCTAGAAACTTTTTCCCCGGGGTTGAGGGGATGGGTGGTCCAGCTTTGCCAGAGGGAAGATTCATACTTGCACTTGAGGTTCTGACCTTTCGTAAACCCTGTCTCCCGTCCACTCTGGATCTGCGCATGTCTTGTCTTTACAAAAAGACATTTTTTACTTCAAAATAACACCATTCGGGACGAGATGTAGGTGGACACCCGGTGGGCTGGTGGGATGTGCGGGTGGGATTGGGGTTGCACACATGCCCCAAGTTTCTATTCAAATCAGGAGAGGACGAGTGAGATCAAACATGACGAAGAAACAATTATGATATAATATGCAATGACAACTGATCAATTTATAGGATTGACCATCGTTCAGGCGAAAAGAAGGCAAGATCATCTTTACACAAGGACGATAGTCTTACGGTCGTCTGCTTCTGGGAACCCATTAACATACTAATGCCACGGCTGTCAAGGGAGAAAGAGTATTTGAATTTAGATGACTGCATGTTTTAGCTATAAAGCTTTGTTCTAACCCAGTCTCCTAACTTTTTGTTGCTACCATCTGTCTAGCAAGGCTATCGAGGATTCTATAAGCCGACAAAATGTTCCCCAATGTCTAGCAAGCTCGCTCGTGATCACACCGACATTGGATCTCTCTAATTCATTTTAGTCTCTGCCAATCTTTCTCTTGATACCATCAATGAACAGTTTATCTAAAGGCTAAATATCCAAATTGATGTTATTTTCCCCAATGATACTTTGTTTCGGTGCAATTTACCCTCTTTGTGCAGATGGCATATTTGCATTTCGGCGGTTTGGGTGATTGGAGTCGCACAACAATTCAATTCGGCTAAAGCAGTTGGAAAACAACAATTGCACATTTTTACTGGTTGACATTTTGAGGGTATTGGTTTAGTTTTTGCAACTTTATCATTTTATGACGGTTAGCGTTGATGATGATGATGATGATGATGATGATGATGATGATGATGATGATGATGATACGGACCACGACGACGACAACAAAGACGAGAAAGAGAAGGAGGATAAGCTGTTAGTTTCAGCTTTAATAAGCACATTTTTAACACATAGGTGTACTTGAAGCATGATTTACAAAAACTACGTATCCGAAAAACTTGAACCACACATTTTCCTGATTACTAAATTCTCTTTATTTTTTGCAAACGGAGTTTTTGCCTGACCATCCCAAAGCATCTGCTTGAAGGAATCGTTAACTCCATTAGACATGCATTAGGATTTTACCCTGTCTGTGCAGGGATGAATCACTTCAAACAAAAGGAAATCTGTTAAATTCCGCCTTGAAATGAAATCAATGTAGAATGCCTAAAACATTGATTTTTAGGATGATACCATGGTATAGTGTAGAACGTCGCCTGAGAGGGCTGGATTTGCTGTAGAAAGATACGAAAGAACTATATGCATACTGAGATATTTTGGCGTTTACATGATCGAATCTTTGGAAGTCTAGTTGCTTCCATCTAGAAATTCTCGTTATATGTACTTTTCTCAAAATTCTGCATACAATTTACTGAAAATCCCACAAGGCTGATTCACGTCCTCCTAGAGTCCAAGACAAGGATCGACAAAGATCGTCTAGACCACGCACGTTCTTTTTATTTTCTTGTAATCTCGAAATAAGTACAAGTCTGTATTAGTGCTTAGGCAACTTTTTTAATAAAATATGGAGCTTATATTTCTCCTGTTTTCTTACAACCTCTAATCGATAGCACATGCAGATTGCCCTCAAGTTTATTACTGATGCATTTTCGATTTATGAATCACACCTCATATGGTGCCTTCCATCCTTTGTTAACGCAATCTAACACCCGCCGCAACCTCAAATTCAAAGCTCTGCCCATATCATATCTGCGAAAATATTTATCTAAAGATTTTATCTGAATTAACATAAATATAACGAACATGACTTAGACCAGTAAAGATGTTATCTTGCTCGTTAGAAATTCAGGTATTCCCGCATTCCTTTCCCCTCTCTTATACGGTCCCTTCGTCTGAATTTTTTTTATTCTGATACTTTCCCCTACTTGTAATCTTCTTTACCACCAACATGTGTAGTTTATCCATGTTTTATCTTAGAAACACAACCTATGGCTGGGTCATGCAACCCTATGGTACAGATGAATTTACATATCGATACTTAATAACAATGAAGCAGTTGATGCAAGAGATGAAAGGCTCTATTATGTCTGCTATATTTATTGATCTTGCTCCAGTGATTTTTCCCGGAAAGACAGAGTCCATAAACTTGGGCTCATTTTGAAAACTGAAGATAATTTCGGGAAATATCAAACTCACCTCTCTCACTCTCTCTCATCCACTTATAGGAATCTAATTTGAACATGTACTAAACTTCTCAAAGCTTGAAAGCTACTCAAGCTAACATCTTCCAGAATCCGACACGCACTACTATTTTCAATCTTTACCCTATCAAAACATGATCGATTGATGAAAAAAAAATATTTGTTCCAATAAATTGCTAATATACAGTGCAGTAGATGGGTAAGAAAAAGGGGGGGGGGGGTTGTTTAGGAGGAGAACAATTTAGAGTCATAACAATACAGTCATACTCACCATCAAATTTTCTTGTCCTCGATACAAATGTACCTTTTGCATATTTAAAAGCATTATCTAAAAATTTATTATATTCTTTCTCGCTAAGTGACTTTAATTTGGACTCCATGTCTTTTGTACAACACGTGGATCCTTGTGGACATACTTCTAAATGTTCCCCTGAAAAAGACAAAAATGAAATTTAAATTATTATTCAACTTCATTTTCAATTTCAAATCTTATACAAATGTAAAATATGTATTGTGTATTCATGTTTTGTGGTAGACTAGTAGCATGTTCAACGCTCATATTTGCATCTTGCGCGATGAACTTGCAAACAGTACAAAGAAAGGTGTATGACCCTACCGTCACTACACCCTAGCCTTAGGAAACTTGTTATTCGAATATGGCAAGTAGAATAAATATGCAGGTACAAATACCGTACTAGAAAGGCAACGATTTGAAATGTTGGATAGCCGCATTAGCGGCCAACAACGCTTTGATATGGACAGTTGTCCTTTCATGCGGTTTTGATTGGGAGAATGGGTAGGGTAACTTTGCTCCCGTTTGAAAGTTTTATATATTCATGCTTGTGCAAATGGAAAATGAATTTTCCATTTTCAATTTGCAATGAATTTTCCATTTCCATTCGTTTTCAAATGGGTAATCTGAGAAATGCGGATGCCTTAGATATTGAAATTAAATACAAATTCAACACCCCTTCCCCTTTCTGACAAAATGAGCTTCCGTAAATGTCTGTAAAATCTGCGTCCGTGCATTGATGTTGATTGGCTTTCTAAAACAGATTTTGGATAATTAATACTAGAGACGTCATTCTATTCTTTGAGGCAACAAAGCATTTCATTTTCAGTTTATTACAATCCCTCATACATTATATCAACATCTCCTACATGCTGGCAATAAAGATATAAATGAATGATTTTTTGTTTTTTCCTGACGAAAGATGCAAAAACCATTCTTCGTTTCCATAGACAATCGATAGGATACATATGATAAAAGAATTGTTAAGTCTACAACTTTCCCTTCCTTTTATTTCTTTTCCAAAAGCACAGCGGTATGACCTTATCATGCAATCGATTCGAACACCTGAAAATTTTCATTCAAACGAATCTGTTGCATGATTCACGGCTATGAAGAAAGAAGGGTCTTATCAATGAATAATCCATCTTATTCTATAGTCGTCCACGTCAATGACCTATTAATAAAATAACTTGTCAGGGGTGGATCTAGAAAAATGTTCCAGGCGCCCATTCATGCCAGAGGGGGGAGGGGGGTGCTTCTACTTCTATGCTATTATTTTCAACAATTTAGAATCTGAGGAATAGCTAAAAAAATCGAAGTATTCTGGTGAATGTCCTGACCATCTCCAACCGACCCCCCTCCTTCACCCTCCTCCGGTTCTGCACATGAAGTTTTCACTCTGATAAGCTCTAAAAGCAGTGAATACGCAGCGCCGTTTTGAGGCATGGATTTTTTTTTACCTATGTTATAATTTATTTCGCCAAATGTGTCACACGGGGCATATGTTTTCCATATTAAAGTTTAACGAGCCGTCTATAATTTTTTCATACATGTAAGGTAGACCAGTTTCCCCTGGAGATATCCCCTGAGAGAAGAGGCCCTCGGCGACTGGTCCAAACAGAAGTGATTCAGATTTAGAACTACATATTATTAATTGGACATGTCATGACCAAGATCCTTACTTCCTCCCCTTAATGCATCTCCTATCGTGACCCGAATGCAACATTTTCTTGTCTTTTTCTTTTTTTTTTTTTTTTTGTCGTATACGATGGAACGAATGAAAAGTTTCACTTATTGAGGATCACTCTTGTAAAACGTATTTGGATTGCGATGGAACATCACAATGGTCACTAGGTCATCACAGTATCCTTTTTCTGAAGAAACATGATCACAGAGCAACATACAGATGTCCAGCGACCAACATCTCATATTCCAGACAGACCACAGAAGCTTGATGCTTCTCCATTTTCCCCTTTTTCAGTATCAGAAAAAAAAAGAGAAGAAATGTATTTGGTGTCAAGCTGTTGTGCAAGAAACTAACTTCAAATTCGACAGCAAGAAACACCTTTTCCGTCGTAAACGAAAAAAGAAATCATGTAAATCTGAAATCAAGATTGGGGACTCGACCTTTTTAAGTTGTCGTGTAAAGAAATGATATTAAAGTCGATAACATTCATTCATATTCCCCATTCATTCCAAAGTCAGATGAGGTCAAGAATGCCAGCAACGGCGGACGGGTAATAGAGATGCTTTACGCTGGTAAGACATCTTGTAAAGCATATCATCGACACGGATGCCACAACAAAAGGTCAAAGGTTATCCCACCATTTGTACTAACAATGGCAGATCAAACGTTTTCTTAATGAATGGGGGATTTATCGAAAATATTCAAGGTCGTCGAAATACCTCAAGAGTTCAAACTAACCTTTTTCATCAATAGCAGATTTAAATTTCATAATCCTCTTTCAATATAGAAAGACTATTGTGATTTGGGATGGGTTAAAAGTAGAACTTTGAACATTTTAAAGTAGAAACTGAATAATACCACTGCATTGTGCACTTTTGAAACTTTTTTCAATGTAATCTGGTAAAATTTTAGCTTAAAAATATAAGCTGAGACGATAGAAATATACTTCAGTAATAGAATAATAGGACAAAATGATGCATCAGTCGTGAATATAATCTTGCACAATGAACAATGCGCTGTTCACAATAGTACATCATAACATGTAACTTGTCAATGACGTTCATTAGCTATTTGGAACAACACCTGCGTAACTATTATGTTTTTAGGACCACTCTGAAACACATCTATCATAATTTCAAAATTTATGAATGGGAATACGTCGTTAATAGTTTTAAGCATCGACGAGTCCCATGCATAATTACACTGGGTTCTCCGGGGGTTCAGTACCACCAATTACCGAATCATACACCAAAACGACTCGAAACAAATGTTTTGACAATCTCCCATTGACATCGAAGACAATTTTTTGACAAGGAGATACGATCTTAAGTCTACGTCCTCGCAAGACCGTCTTCTAAGGTTGTAATAAATCATTTAATTTTGAATATAAATCAATATACTTGAATCATGCATAAGGCTCATCTGGGTAGGTGGATTCCAGGGTAGTGTGCGTGTCTCCCCACTCGTTACTGGATGAGTAAGAGAAGGGGATTACGTCCGTTTCCTGCTCTCCATTTTTTGGGGGATCACTTCAGTCTTGACAAAAAAAATTCAAAAGATGACATCATACATTTTCTGGGCCAATTGTAAACAACTCCAAAGTTATGCCACCTCTAAGAAGCGCCTGTCAATAACAAATTCCCGCGCATGCAGGAGGTGAAAATTGTTAATCTTCGAGACCATGATCCAAGTAAATGAAACACTCAAGTGAGTCAAGAGAGCTTCCGAAGATAGTGCGAAAGGACACACGAACGGAACACTAGAGAATGGCAGCGTATTCCGAGGAAAGGACGGACGGACAACCGACAAAGTTTTACCTAAGCGTCGCTATGCTTCAAACGACGGTCTCAACCAAGACTTATCTGCCCATACAATTTTAGTATCGTCTGCTGCACAAACATGCTCATCTTTTCAAAAATTGATCATGCGACTGTCGTTTGGTCTTTGACTTGAGGTATATACGATATCAACAAGGTGTGTACTTTTCATCAAGATCTATGGTCTACCTGCCAATCCAATTATAACCCGGCATAAAGTAGACAAAGCAGTTGACGCTCATCCCCCGTGTGACCTACCAATTCAATTGTCTGTTGCTGTTTTATGGGCAATATAATACCCCAGACTTTAGACAAAGTAACAAAATCAGCATGAATAGGCCATCCTCTAAACGTAATAAACTATCTGTACAGTATCTATGTGCAAAATTCGTCATTATCTCATCTAGTTTCCTAGTTTTCTTAACTTGTAAAGTTTAAAAGAGAAAAATATCAATTTTGGAAAACAAGATAAAAGAGAGGGAATTTTGTGAATGCATTCAATTTGATTGAAAAGGGAGGAGGTGGAAATGCGTCAGAAAAAGATTGAAGATGGTACACTTTGCACTCATCATATGTTCGATGCTTTGAATGAATCGAAAAAGCGTTTCCATGGCCACTAGGCAAGGAAAAGTCGAAGCCATAAATTTCAGACGTCAAGTGTAAAAACGCTGCTCGTTTCACGAATCATTAGAGAATGGAGGAATGTATTCAATTCTCCCCATAGGGACTGGGTGATTAGAAAGCCACAAAACTCTCCCCTCTATTTGATCTCGGAGCTTTTTCTGCAATTATCTTAAACTAATTTCTCGATTTTCCTATAAATCATGCATCGACATAAACATAACAGAGACCGCGACAGCCTGGTATTATTAAACGTAAGGAATTCCACAGACTCCACAACTTTCCCCCGAAAAAAAATCGGTAACTTTCCCCGGGATGAAATCTAGACATTTTCATTTTTTTCGGTAACAATCCCGAAATCCTGCTTGCTTAGTCATAGAGCACGATGTCGTTGCGTCAACTGCTGAGTCGATAAATTTTCATTAAAGAATCCGACGGCGCAATTGTCTTAGATAACATTAAGCAGCCAGCATCGGTCCATGTTCGGTTGTTCACTATATAAAACTCAAAGCGAAAAATTCAATTATGACTGACTGAGCTTGCCATCGGTTGTTTCTATGCATTTGTCTGCCATTATCACCCATTGGCGAGCAGAGGAAACTTTTTTTCCTCGGCATCTGTCTACGCTTCGCAGATTCTTGCACGCTGTGATTTATGCAGGATTGCGATTTTATCGGAGAAAACGGTGAACATTTTCAATGAATTTATGTGACTGTGTTGAAAAACTTGCATATTTACGGAGATAAGCAGTGCAAGTATAACAGATCAGGTTTCAAGCAGGTTTCAAATACAAGTACTTTCCTAGCATTCCCCAGGGGTGATACAAAACATCAGACAGCCTTGTGACATTAGTGACTGCTATTATGCCGGGAAGTATGTTCCTGTACTCTAAGATGTAAATTGGGTCTGATTTGTATATTTTGTTTTCACTCCCCGTCCTTGGTCTGAGATGACCCCTAGTGACCTTTCATAACCTAGACATGTCGGGTTACGAAGAAAAACATTTGGGAATAAGTAGGAGGTTAGTTTTGTGGGCCCGTGTGAGATTTATGGGGGAAGTGTTGCTATAAATGACACATATGATGGAAAGTGAGGTTCCGAGCAAAAACTGGCAAGTGCTGACAGATATGCACAGGGGAAACTACTTATATACTATTAGACGCGCCCAACACTTCTGGAAAAAAGCAACATACTCCATTCAATATTTTTCATTTTAACACCCTACATGTAGCTCTCCATCCCTCGATTTTTACATGTACGGAAGACCTTACTCCTGGAAGGAAGGCTTCGATGTATTTCTATGTCTTCTCCCTTTTTATTCAGACCCAAAAAAAAATCGTTTGTGGCAAGAACAGATCTATATCAGCAAACGACGGCCGTCTAAATAAGGGTTATTCCAGATTTAGAACAGATTCTGAATAATTAACAATACATGTAATTCATACGATTGATTTTTTTCTTTTAGCTTATCAATAAAACTTTTAATTATTCAACTTTATGATAAAAGTGACAACAGGTAAAGAGAATTGCATTCAATTGACAAATTCAGACATTTATAATTTATACATCTACACGCTGAAATTAGCGATCCTTAGCGAGAATCAAGTTTCTTTTAAAAAGCATGACAAGCAAGGGCCATAAAAAAGTGTCAGTTTTTTAATAAAACCGATAACAAAATGAAACGCTGTGTTGATATTTGATTATGCAGCTTTTTGTGGCTCAGCCATCTTGGTCAAATCAATTTCATCTCGGTTTCGTTCAAGGCTCTGTGATTTTAATTTCATAGGCACCGCCTGAAGAAATTCACTTCAATTCTCATCAACTGAGAATGCAGCACTCTAGTATAATAAATCCGATTGCACACAGATCCTAAATTGATTTTGTCGGGTTGCCTAGTTATAGATAGGGGAGGATGATGCGGATCCAGAAATTTGATCAAGAGGACACGAGTGCCATTCTACTTGAGACAATGTTTGAAGTTTGGATTGTCCCGTGTTGAGCTTCTTCTCTTCGTGAAGTCAATCTGATTTTCGCTTTTGCGTCGTTATTGGATTAAGATGTGGGATGAGGGTCGGGTAGAGGGATAACTGTACCAATATATGTAATTGGTTTTGACAATTTTACACGATCTAAAGAAATTATAGTTGGGTCCAGAGGAAATTCGAGGGGGGGGGGGGGGGGGGGGGCTGAATTCACTTCCAATTTCATCACGCACATAGTTTTTTTTTTTAAATCTGGGTTCTTGTTAAACACATGTAAATCTTCTACAGAACACGTAGGGGAGGGGTGGAGAAGGTAGGGAGGGGTGGAGAAGGTAGGGAGGGTTTATCTCAATCCTCTTTCCTTTCCCACTCCTGAATCTGCACATGCTTTTATCACGATACTAAGTCTGCAAAAAGACATTCCAGAAGCCTTCCTGATACCGATGGAATTTTCACTCCCAATTCCTTCATGCACACACACGCAGTAGTCTCAAAGTTTTTCCTGTGCTTTTGTTACACCCTTGCAAACTTTTTACACGAAGGGGAAGTAACTGATGCTCTACATCACTCGATAGGGCAAGGAGAGGCCTGGTGTATGTCTATCCACAGACAGATGCGCGCGGGGCCAACGATCACCTGTACCGGTAGCTTCTATACTTAGCATTAGCTAGCACGGAATGGGGAAGGTTTCCTATAATATGATTTGAGTGTGGGGGTTTTGCTAGATTTATGTTGATTCCTACTTTTCTGTACTAATAGCAGCTTATCGTATTAAAAACGGTGGAAACAAACATCAAAACACGAAGCTATTAACACAAAGGCTTCGGCTCTCTCTATATTATACAAATATTCACAGGGTTACCGAGTTTGCCATTGTTGAGTAGTGGAGGATGGTATTTTTCCTTGCAATTTCATCTATAAGCAGTTGGTGGTCTTTCAACTTTGCCCCTTCATTAAGAAAATTAATTGATTAAATCAAGTAATCTTTATTTTTCATATATGAATAATATACATCGGCACATAGGATCGGTGAACCATACAGTTTTACAATCTTTTCGTTACAATGTCGAATGATGATGAATTATTCAATTTCAATAAAGCAATGTTTTACTTCATCATGTTCATAAACGATAAAATGTTTACCTTATTGACAAGTGCAGAAAAATATTTCTTGAAATTAATTATAAACATGATTCAGATGGTGCTGAGCATGTTGAGTGCATTTGCACACATGTATAATTTAAGTTGTTTATTTTAAATAATAAAATTCATATGGGGATAGCCTTCAAATTGTTATGTACCATGATGAACCTGCTGGGTAAATCCGGTGATAGGTTTATCTAATCTCTACCTATTTTACAGGTGATAATTTTACTTGTTTACGAGGCTGGTTGAATAGCTCGAAATCGATTATTACAAGCAACCCCACCCCCTTTTCCAATTCTCTCCCTTATTTTAAGATAAAGGTATACTTTATAAACTATTATTAACTCAAAATGCTAACATACAGAATATCTACACTTCATTCGGGTATGTTAAGTGTAAGTGTCATAACTTGTACTTTTTCCAGACATTGGATATATTATAATATATAAATTTGTAATTGATGTATCTTGACCATGTTGACATTTGAGTGATTTGACAGTTAAAAAGATTGTAGGTTTTTCAAAACTTCAAGGCCCTCAAACACTGATTTTAACTTCTAACCAAAGAAAGTTTTCGCTCTTATTACATGAATGTTTGAGTATCATTTCTGCTCTGACATTCGCATGGCAATTCCGAAGATTCACGATTATATAAACATCGGTCTTAATCGGTAAATTGGCAATTAGGGAAGAAAGATAACCAGAAACATTCACTGCTGGTTGTGACTGCCTTATTATACATGTACATGTAGGCTAGGCTAGCATAGAAAACTTTTGCATGAAATCATAACACACGGTATGCAGAATTTCCTACAGAAGTGATTGATTGAATGAAATTATTTTATTCTTTATTTCTTCAGGGACACAAGAGAATTATGTTTATGCCCCTTCAGTTTGCATTTATTCGATATTTCAACCACCAAACGTAATAAAATGAAATGTTATTTCGAACCTCCGTTAATATAAAATACACACGGACGTAACAAAGGCGCCAAATGTAGTTATTATAGCAAACAGAAATGAAAGCTCGGCAAGTCAAGGAACAGTTACACAAAATATTACGCAAATTTGGGTGAAAACGTCTCCCTATTGAATTTCATTTTCTTTTCCTTTTTTTTAATCTTAAAGAAATATGTAACATAACTTTCTAAATTGCATGTTTCTGAAACAGAATTGAGAAAGAGCTGGGATTTTACTGGCATCAGAAATTTTCTTGACTTAAGATTTACAAATGTATGTTCGAGTGACCCATAAAGCATCGTCGGAAACCCACGGCATTTTCTCCGTTCTACTACGTATATAATTGTAGGGCTGTGGGTTTCCGACGATGCCCATAAAGGTACTTTGCCCAACTATTCAGACAGTGAAACAAAATTATAATCAGTTTTATTGACAAGGGTGTTATGGGAGTGAAGAGGGTACGTTATGTGTTCATTCAGATTGTCTGAAAGGTGAACAAACAAACATGTTTATATCTTATGAAGTTATAAAAATATCAAATATCAAAAAGTAGGTCTCAAAGCAAACGGAAAATCCCATAAATATCTTAAGGGGATTATGGCCCCTTGTTTACTTACCAAGTCATTAACTACGCGTTTTTTACAAGCTCACACATACCTAAGGCTCTATCTTGACTAATTACGTATAATCCACATACAATTAATCTCCGTTAGGTCTAACTTTAGCACCCGTAACGCAAATTACCGGGTACACCCCCCGTGTCAGTATCAAATTTGGGGCATTATCTCAATACTTGTGAATTTGACTAATACCCCATTAATCTATGTAAAGTAGTGTCACTTTCTTTTCAATAGTGCCAAAGTGACGCTATCTATTCTATTCGACGATGACAACCAATATTGCATGCTGAGATAGCATTGTCAAAAGTATACTTGATTGTGAAAATATTGTTAACCTAATAAGCAGGGTAATAGTATGGCACCGTATTGACTTAGCATGTTTTTTTTTTTCATGAATTTTACATTCTTTCTCATTGAAGCCTAGGAATCCATAAATTTGCATATTTCCCCTTGCTTGGTCTTCTGACTTAATGTTCATTTTTCATACGACCTTGATCCATATTAGTTACACGTTTTATCACGCGCATGGTTTGAATAAATTACCGGCGGTTTTTTTTTCGGCGCAAACACTTTCCTCTCTGAAGAAAATATGCGAAAAAATAAACCCAACTTCTTCAATGTAATGAAACTTCAATGGGATAGAAACTACAAATATAACAAAGACAAACTTTAGATCAAAAGTAGGTCCATAATGATAACGTCCGACAGATGATGCTAATCCTACCAAAGTATCAACGTCTGGGGGAAGGCTTTACCTGACATTTATGGTCAGATATACTGAAGTTTGGGGGTCAATCTCGACACGTTATCACCTATTAGTCAAGTAGTGGGCGAATTTCACCTTTAACACAGGAACTGATATGCTAATACCTGACCACATCTTGATATTTATAAGTCATACGGTGTCCCCTAAAAATACACCCAGTGGATGGACACAAAACTACAGGATCTGATCCAGGTGTAACAAAAGGAGGTGTCTCTGGACACATTTTTATTTTTCAAAATGAAAATGCATACTTTTTAGAATTATGTTCAAATACTTAAGTAATTAATTGCTGACACTCGTGACAACCCTCCCCCCCCCCCCCAAAAAAAAACAAAAAAAACGGTGAACCTGCATGGGAAAAAAATCTTCATCCGCTGATGAAAATCTCTGTCTTCATGTTGTCATATCTAATAAACAAACTGGTGTCGGGAACAACTGTTTATTTTGTTGTACAAGTCAAGTCAATATTTCCTGTCGACTATCAAGTGCTTATTTTCCATTATGGGTTTAGGAGATAAAAATTCTATTTGAGGAGATTTAAATTTTACCCCTTTCAACACCCCGCCAATTCACCACGTTCACAAAGGGGACGATGGAAGGACAGTACAAGAGTCAGATGCTAGAATGCGACACCTCTGCTCCAGTGTTATTCACCTATTACTCATTTTCTTTTATTCAAAAGAGTGGTACTTGAATCGATATGCAATTATTTAAAGATCAAATTCCTTAAATTCTTCCCCTTTTTTCTTTCCATTTCCCCGTGCTGTAGAATTATATAAAAAAAAAGCTGATTTCCTTGGATTGGGAAATACCTTTTTTTTCCGTTTTTTCTACTAAGCGGAAAAATATAGTTTTTTATAAAATATAAAACCATGACTGGCATTAATGTATCCATGTACATCACTGTACTTTTACAAGAAGTACAAATGCACTGGACTCAGTGGAAATATTAAACCAGTACAACAAAGGATTAATATTTTCAAATATTACCTACAGGTACTGGAAATGATTCTAATTCAACCAAAGTAGAATTAAGAAAAAAAAAAGTATCATTATGACTGACTTTCTACACTCAACATTCAAACACCAGACTGATTTTTCCAATTTGAAATTCTAAGTCGACCTCCTTCAGATAAAACTGGGCTTAAAAGTCTGAGAGGACGATCTCTCCATTATCTTTAGGACTTGAAAGCCTCCTACTTTAAATACTAAGGGGATTTTAAGAGAAAAACACATGTAAGCAGACAAGACCTGCCAGATGATGTAGGAAGCCAATAGGCGGTAGCCATGTCTGTAATCTAATTTTGTTACAGGCAGATCAATCAAGGCAAGCTACATGTACATAAGCTTTCTATGGAAAAATACACATGCAGATGTACCGGTAGAGAGGAAGGGCCTGGGTCCAATCCCTAGACAGTATGACTTTGTTGTTAAACTGAACTTTGAATACCAAATAATTTGTCGACAATCATTGACTGGACTTCCTGTTTGGACTTGACCACCTGGATTTTTTTTTCTAGATCCACCAATGAATCATGGTGTGCCCTTCCCTTTCAGAATGTGTAAACAATCTGTACAAGTATTTTGAATGTGTCACAGGGAGTTCTATCCAAACAAAAATTACAAATGCACCGGGTACTACCTCAACAAGGGGGGGACCAAATTCATTCCGACAGGATAGGCGCATACAATTACATATTGACATGTATACGTAATGTGCTCAATTATCTTTTGAAGTGATACAATCGTAGGCTCATTGCATGTCCATTGTATGCTGGTAAGAATAATTAATATATCTATGACCGATTACGCTAAAGATCTAAAGTTTGGTAGTCATTTGATCCATTACAAATTGTTAGGAGATACTGCATCAAGCAGGTCACTAACCTAACACAATTGTATAAATCTGACAGCACTTGGCCTCATGTGGCTGTAATAGGACTAAATACTATTTGTCTGACATGTGATTTGTGATTACCATCAATTTTCGGAGACTGCTCTTATCGTGCCCCCATGAATGGCTTTGTTTTTCGGAGACTGCTCTTATCGTGCCCCCATGAATGAGCAACCTTTGTATTCTGGTGATCAATTAAATGCTCAACAAGCATTAAAAACCTATAATGTTAATTTACAGATTTATATTTTTCTGTATATTTCCATTCTGTTTTGCTTACCATCTATTTGAAATTAAAATACTACATGAACAGAAATCAACAGATGAAGTATTGAACAAACATTCAGTGATTCACACAAATTTTAAATAAATTTCATAAATGATAATAAAATTTAAACATTTTACATTAAAATACACTCTATATTAATGAACACAATGTTCCATTCCTCCTTTGAAAAAAAAGAAATAAGCTAAGAGTAAGAAACTATTGCAAGGGTTCCTGTACAAGAGAGAAAGAAGATAGATTGAATAATTTTTACATACCTGATATGGCTTGAATAGGCACCTCATTTTCATTCCCTCCTTTTTGTGTATAAGCTTTTTTCACTTCTATACAATGTAAATCTGGCGAACACAAGCCTCTAACGAAAAGCAGGAACAAAACACAACAGCTTAAACACTGATTAATTCCTAACCGTCTGATCTTGGCGGCCATTTTCTTTGAAGTTTTGTGTATTTAGATCACCTTTAAAAACTTGCTTAAACCATCGATATAAATCAAAGAAAACACTACATCCCTATTACTTAGACTTACATGATACCAAGTGTAACGAAAGTGCATCACATTTTCATATAAATTTCCAAGATCGGCCGTAAATTTCCTCTGATAGTAAAACACATGCACACAACTCCACAACTCATCGGTATCTGTTTACTGGCTGTTCCTTTCACACCCCTCCGCGCATCCAGCAAAGGTATTTCCGGTCAGTGCCCCGTTTCGGTTTTGGGTTGTTCTATTTTTAATGATTTATTTATTGAAATATTGAAATGTTATTTATTTGTTTTGGATGTTTTTATTCACATAGTTGGTTTTTTTTTTTCGCTTTTTGATTTATACAAATTAGAAAAATGATATCAAGGGGGACTGAAAAAGAGCTACAGTATGGTTCAAAAAGTGTTAATTTTGATAAACCTTTTTTTCTAATAGATTTACGTTATCTCAAGGACTTCTGTACATACAGTTGTGAAAATTTTCAATATTTTAATAGAGAAAGGTAACAATATCGTTTCTAAGAACAGGGATGTACTAAGTATATAAAAATTATTAACGATAAGAATTTTGTCTTATATCAAGGACTTATAGTTATACATGGGGGGGGGGGGGCGGACAGGGGGGTACCTCTCTCCCCCTCCCACCCCCTTACCTCCCTCCTCCCTCCCCCTCCTTTTCACTCTCCCTTTACCTCCCCCTCCCGCCCTCCTTCCTCCCTCCTCCCGCCCCTTCTCTCCCGCCTCCCCCCGTTCTCCCCCTCCCTCCCTTTTTGCTCCTTCCCTCCCTCCTCCCTCCCTCCTCCCGCCTCCCTTTCACCATGTCAACCCCCTCATATTTTGTAAGTCATTGGCTTTCTTCGAATCTTGTACATATGATCACGAGAAGAAATAGATCGAGGAAAAAGGGAAGGTCAGGAAAAAATATTAGATCATCGGGAGTTGACTCGGAAAGTTCCAAAAAGGAAGCTCGTACGCGGAACTGGAAGAGGGATCAGAGTCATCAGACCCTCCCCCTTCTTCTCTTTTTTTTTTTTTTTTTTTTTTTTTTTTTTTTTTCTTCGTCATTAGCCCCCCTCCAACTTCCGTTCCATTGAGGTGGATCCACGATGGCATAGGATTTGTGGGGGTGGGTTTTTATTTTCTTATTTTATTATCATTTTTTTTTCATTTATTTATATTTTTTTAATGAATGAATGAATTTATTTATTTATTTTTTTTTTCGTGTTTTTTTTTTTTTTTTTTTTTTTTTTTTTTTTTTTTTTAAAGAAAAGCCGAGAGAGCTGTTTTTTTTTTATGTTCAGTCTTTGATCGGTCAAATCACGTTGTACCAAACCAGAGCAACTTGACATGTAACATGGAGATCAACTGATTATCTAATTAATATGTACATTAAAATATCAATGTTAGAAAATAAAAGATCGATAAAATAAAGGCGGGTTATCTTGTAATGTTACAAATGTCTTCCATCACAAATATGGCCGTCAGGTATACAACCTTACACAAAATAACATTGTTAATGTGACATCTAACATCAAAAGTGATTTGAAAGATGACCATATCGAAGAAAATGTCTTCCGTGATGCATGCTAAACATCTTTATTTATAAGAAGATACAAGGAAGGGGTACAATGATTGAAACCTCCTTTCATTCTTTTTTTATTCTATATTCTTTGTTATTTTTATTTTGGGGTTTTTTACCACACCCTGCGTTCTCTTTCCCCTTGCTAGATCACATGCAAAATGTACGTGATTATCGACCAGTTTTTCTTGTTTTGTCTTCGTCAGACTGAATATACTATTAAGTATATCTATTTGATTCATCTTTCTACAATGAAAATACAAAAAAAACTTATAGATCAATGTATACATACAGTACATATATTGATATTGACGGTGTATTATTTTTGAGCTTGTCACGACGAGTCTCTTTTTTTTTTTTCATTATAAATTGACAGAGAAAGAAACGGAAAAAAATACAACTCAAAATGCTAGCATGCATGCACGAATCCAGGGGGGGGGGGGGGGCGCAGAATGGTCACTATCCCCATCCCCTGTGGAATTCATTAATAATGTTAATTTTTCCAAAATTTTGCGTATGACTTTCTCAAAATCTGAAACTCCCCCCCCCCTCTTCCTTACCCTTGAAAAAATCTACAAAATGTAGATCTTTGCAAGCGACATATATAGCTTTTTTACTTGTAGATATTGTATTTTTGACAAATAATGAAAAATTATTTGTGGTTATCACAAAATATATAGAGATTTTTTTTTACATGTTCATGCTTTTGTAATAACAAAAGACAGATCAGATTTCTGTCCATATGGGTGGGAGGTAATGTTCTCACGAGCTCGCTTGGGCGATAGGATCCTTTGTTTTTGTTTATAAATCATTACGCTTTCAGAAAAATTAGTCCTCATCATTGTTGAAAACACCGCTAGTGTAAAATCCTTTTCTCTAAGGAGATAACGATTTTTACAAAAGATCTAGCTCCCGTAATTTGCCTTTTGTTACACATGGAAAGATTTTGCAAGAGATAGGATGTTGTTAAAAACGGGCCGTGTCCCGCGGCTGTTTGGTTTTTCGATCTACACTACAAAGTCTAGACCTACATGTAAATTGCAGTAGGCTTTAAAATCACTATATCTGATAGATCAATATGGAAATGACAACGGTATGAAATCTGTGGAGTGCGAAGTTCATTTGGTTCGATTTCATTTTTTTTTTCCTTCTTCTTTTTTTTTTTTTAATTTCTTCTTCACTGTTTGATTTTTCTTAATAGATTTTTTTGCAATGAAATTGAATTGATTGATTTTATTTGGTTTATTGCCCTGCTAAGCATCAATTACTCTGGTTTAATATTTTCATCTATACTTTGTAAAGTACAAATGCGTGTGCCATTGATTTTTTACTAGCAAATTAGGGCCGAATTTCGGCTCTTTTCCAATGCCAAATTCCTACTATTTCCCCCCCCCCCAAAAAAAGTGACTTAAAACTTCCCAAAAATTGAGAGTACAGTTTGATTCAACATGAAATAATTTTACACGAAATGTCTTCACTTGATCAAAGACCAGAAAACAAGAAAAATGGCCTTACAAGGGACAATCATGACGACATATTTTGATAATAAACTGTTCCAAATGTTCATTTTTCCGAATTGAAAAAAAGTCAGTATGCAGTCGATTTTTTTTTTTTTTTTTTTTTTTTTTTTTGGTAAATGGGACAAGGATAACAGAGTTGTCTTTCCTGGTCTGCCATGAACTATAGGAATAACGACAAAAAATGTACATGAATAATCACTGCATCGATCAAATGTATGATTTTTGACGCTCAGTTGATGGAACTAGCCATCCTCGAAAACCCAGGCTCGATTACGCTTAATCTTTTTGTCTATTACATTGAAATAAGTGTAACGCAATGGAGTTTCTGAGGATGGGAACTAGCGTATACATCTTATTTTATTGAAAGTGTCCTTTGATAAGCATACGTTTCCGCTCTTGTTGTCTACATATTTCACATGCGGGTCTTGGAATATCATACCATGGAGAAGCCCGGTTCCAGATTAATCCGATAAAGCTAATGATAATGACGTCAATAGGTTGGAGAAACTTCAGTCACATTAGAAATTTACAAATTACCGAGAAACTCTTAAGTTAAGGTTTACGCTTTCATAAACTAGTAAAGACTTTCTGGAATTGTACAAAAACTAGTCTCGGCTTCTTGTGGAATTCGGATCTACACCTGCAACAGAGTTAGTATACTAGTATTACGTACTTTGGTCATTTTGCAACCTATTTTTATAGAAACTCAACAAAATAAGAAGGATTTTCAAAGCCTTTCAAAGGTAGGCTGAATTTCCATCAAAAATACGTCAAACTACATACCGTGGATACGATTCTGGCGTCACCAGTTCACTCTGCATGGTACTTGACCCGTCTACAAACTTGTATCAGCGCATTGATTGACTGTGACGACGAGACTCCATGACGCGCAACTTGTCCTTAAAGTTACCAGGACTCCTCGGGTGATTGCAACTCTCTCCGGCCAGCAGAACATGGGCTGTGTTCCGTGGGCCTTTATACTTTTGATATCCATCTATTTGTTACGTAGGTCCCTTTTGTCGTCATTTTCCCAGGTAACACAAAACATTTTCGAAATATTTTCGAATGGTTACAAACAAGTTTCTGTTGAAACATTTCTGGCAAAACGTTCCAAGAACATTTTTAATTAAAACACCGTGCTAATTGTATAGAATGTTTTTAAAACGTTTTAACAACATTTAAGAGCGCTGAACAAAATGAAATGTTTCCAAAAATGTTTTATTGATATTTCTGGAACCATACAAAATCACGTTTCTATAACATTTACTGAAATATTTTTGATATGTTTTTAAAACATGCTTGTGTTAACAGGGTTACAGCTAGGAGATTATTTTACACATAAACAGTGGGATCTTCGAGACCACCGGGTAACCGGACAAGTGGAAGGGTTGTGTGCACTTAATACGGATAACTACACCATCTGCTATTAGCGTAGTAGAAGGTCGTCCTAAGAAGGCACTAGTTGCCCTTTGGTCTCGTTGGTTTATGTGTAGTCTTTGGTGTGTGGTGTTTTGATGACGTCTTTTGTGTGTGGTGTTTTGATGACGTCTTTTGTGTTTGGTGTTTTGATTACATCTTTGGTGTTTGGTGTTTTGATGACGTCTTTGGTGTGTGGTGTTTTGATGACGTCTTTTGTGTTTGGTGTTTTGATGACGTCTTTGGTGTTTGGTGTGTTGATGACGTCTTTGGTGTTTGGTGTTTTGATGACGTCTTTGGTGTTTGGTGTTTTGATGACGTCTTTTGTGTGTGGTGTTTTGATGACGTCTTTTGTATTTGGTGTGTTGATGACTTCTTTTGTGTTTGGTGTTTTGATGACGTCTTTGGTGTTTGGTGTTTTGATGACATCTTTGGTGTTTGGTGTTTTGATGACGTCTTTGGTGTGTGATGTTTTGATGACGTCTTTGGTGTTTGGTGTTTTTATGACGTCTTTGGTGTGTGGTGTTTTTATGACGTCTTTGGTGTTTGGTGTTTTGATGACGTCTTTGGTGTTTGGTGTTTTGATGACGTCTTTTGTGTTTTGATGACGTCTTTTGTGTTTGGTGTTTTGATGAGGTCTTTGGTGTTTTGATGACGTCTTTTGTGTTTGGTGTTTTGATGACGTCTTTGGTGTTTTGATGACGTCTTTTGTGTTTGGTGTTTTGATGACATCTTTGGTGTTTGGTGTTTTGATGACGTCTTTGGTGTTTGGTGTTTTGATGACGTCTTTGGTGTGTGGTGTTTTGATGACGTCTTTTGTGTGTGGTGTTTTGATGACGTCTTTGGTGTTTGGTGTTTTGATGACGTCTTTTGTATTTGGTGTTTTGATGACGTCTTTTATATTTGGTGTTTTGATGACGTCTTTTGTATTTGGTGTTTTGATGACGTCTTTTGTATTTGGTGTTTTGATGACGTCTTTTGTATTTGGTGTTTTGATGACGTCTTTTGTATTTGGTGTTTTGATGACGTCTTTTGTATTTGGTGTTTTGATGACGTCTTTTGTATTTGGTGTTTTGATGACGTCTTTTGTATTTGGTGTTTTGATGACGTTTTTAGTGTTTGGTGTTATGATGAAGTCTTTGGTGTTTGGTGTTTTGATGACGTCTTTTGTGTGTGGTGTTTTGATGACGTCTTCTGTGTTTGGTGTTTTGATGACGTCTTTGGTGTTTGGTGTTTTGATGACGTCTTCTGTGTGTGGTGTTTTGATGACGTCTTTTGTATTTGGTGTTTTGATGACGTCTTTTGTATTTGGTGTTTTGATGACGTCTTTTGTATTTGGTGTTTTGATGACGTCTTTTGTATTTGGTGTTTTGATGACGTCTTTTGCATTTGGTGTTTTGATGACGTCTTTTGTGTTTGGTGTTTTGATGACGTCTTTAGTGTTTGGTGTTTTGATGACGTCTTTGGTATTTGGTGTTTTGATGACGTCTTTGGTGTTTGGTGTTTTGATGACGTCTTTTGTGTTTGGTGTTTTGATGACGTCTTTGGTGTTTGGTGTTTTGATGACGTCTTTTGTGTTTGGTGTTTTGATGACGTCTTTGGTGTTTTGATGACGTCTTTGGTGTTTGGTGTTTTGATGACGTCTTTTGTGTGTGGTGTTTTGATGACGTCTTTGGTGTTTTGATGACGTCTTTTGTATTTGGTGTTTTGATGAAGTCTTTTGTGTTTGATGTTTTGATGACGTCTATGGTGTTTGGTATTTTGATGACCTCTTTTGTATTTGGTGTTTTGATGACGTCTTTTGTGTGTGGTGTTTTGATGACGTCTTTGGTGTTTGGTGTTTTGATGACGTCTCTTGTGTTTGGTGTTTTGATGACGTCTTTTGTGTTTGGTGTTTTGATGACGTCTTTTGTATTTGGTGTTTTGATGACGTCTCTTGTGTTTGGTGTTTTGATGACGTCTTTTGTGTTTGGTGTTTTGATGACGTCTTTTGTCTTTGATGTTTTGATGACGTCTTTGGTGTGTGGTGTTTTGATGACGTCTTTGGTGTGTGGTGTTTTGATGACGTCTTTGGTGTTTGGTGTGTTGATGACGTCTTTGGTGTGTGGTGTTTTGATGACGTCTTTGGTGTTTGGTGTGTTGATGACGTCTTTGGTGTGTGGTGTGTTGATGACGTCTTTGGTGTTTGGTGTGTTGATGACGTCTTTTGTGTTTGGTGTTTTGATGACGTCTTTGGTGTTTGGTGTGTTGATGACGTCTTTGGTGTTTGGTGTTTTGATGACGACTTTGGTGTTTGGTGTTTTGATGACGTCTTTGGTGTTTGGTGTTTTGATGACGTGTTTGGTGTTTGGTGTTTTGGTGACGTCTTTGGTGTTTGGTGTTTTGATGACGTCTTTGGTGTTTGGTGTTTTGATGACGTCTTTGGTGTTTGGTGTTTTGATGACGTCTTTTGTGTTTGGTGTTTTGATGGCGTCTTTGGTGTTTGGTGTTTTGATGATGTTTTTTGTGTTTGGTGTTTTGATGACGTCTTTTGTGTTTGGTGTTTTGATGACGTCTGTTGTGTTTGGTGTTTTGATGACGTCTTTGGTGTTTGGTCTTCCTTGTCCCTTTGATATACATGTATCTTCTAGTGCTTATCCATGTTGTGTTTTCGCATTTGGGTTTTTTGTGTGTTTTGCTGTTGGTGATGAAACCGAGTCCTGTTGGAGACCCCCTCCTTTCTTTCGTTTGAATACCACGAAAATGTTACTACAAGGTGAAATATCTCTATTACCTCAGTTTTGAACAGTATACTGAGGGTCCGTCGATGCTCAATTTTGTGCTCTATTGTGAGTGCTGTTGAGATTGTCGTCAGGATCTTCTCTATCTCATTTGTGTCTTACTTATGCCCTTTGCCTTGAGAAGCTCGTAAAAAATCCCCGTGAGGGGTTTGACAATAAGTGTTTTAAATATTTTCCCTGACATGGTCGCCGTAGCACTTTTTATATTATATAGACATAACCTCAGACAGTGCATGTCATGAGGATATTGTTTTCATTTTCGTGCGTGAGTATCGACGGCGGTTGTGGCTAGCTACACAGGGGATGCTTACTCTTCCCGCATACCTGGTCCTACCTCTAGCTTGCTGGGGGTCCGTCGATGTTCAATTTGTTGTTTTATCTTATTTTATAATATTATGAAATATGCTTTATCATGTTTTTTCTGGTGTCATCCTGATTGTCCAACATTTATATAAAAAGGTAAAAATGTGGTATATTTTTTGTTGGACAATCAGGATTTTAGGTAGTACCAATTTCATTGTTTGCATAATTACTTAGTTAATTGATTTCATTGATCTTGCCGCTAATTGGCTCAGGTAAATGTTGGACAGATATGGCATAACCTCATGAATTTAAAATAAATAAGATAAAATACGTATACTAAGTACATGTATCTTAAGTATTTTTTTAACTTTTTAAAGTACTTCTACCAGGGACATATACATATATACGTCCCTGCTTCTTCACCATTTGATGTCATCAGTATCACAGGTGCCTGCAGATATGATCGTTTCCAACCCCTCCCCCCTCTTTCCTTCTCAGAATCATGGCTAAATGGCCGTGGAGTAAAGAAGGTTTTTTTCTTCTATTTTCTTCCCCCCCCCCCCTTTCTTTATTCCATGACCATTTTAGCCATGATTCTGAGAAAGAAAGAGGGGGGGGGGAGGTTGGAAACGATCATATCTGCAGGCACCTGTGCTCAGTATGAACATTTACGGACTATATTTGATAAAACAAATTTTTCGTTGGAAATAGACAATTGTACATGTAGATGTTGGCGGCTTTTATGAGATTAGCGGAGAAATTCCATTCATATTTTTTTATCTCAAACTAGCAGACAAACAACAGGCGTGTAAGACAGACAGCAGACATAACCATCCATATTAAAATTAGCTGATTCTATAACAAACATTTAGCATATAAGAATTGCATGCGCATGAACAACCTCCAATTTACTCCAAAATAGAGGGGGAAAGTAACTTAATTTTTTGTGTTAGTACCATATAAATCGATTGTAAAACCATGGAATTCATATCCTTTATTGCAGGAATCGCTTGCATTTTATAGAAAATATCCAGAAATCTGCTCCTCTTTATGAAAACTGCTATTTTTAAAAGACTTTAAGAGCGGACGTCTCCCCATTTCTACTCAAAATGGTACAAAGATGGTTACCATGTTTACATTCTGGTCAACACAATAGCACATAGAGTGAATAAACGGTTATAGCTGCCCCTAATACATTTTGAAGCAATTTTTATTAGTACTTCTAAACTGAAGAACTTGATTGACTAAGAAGTCCCCTAAAAATTGTTAAGGTCGTACATGTAGGACCCATTGCCAAGGTTACTTAGACTGTGATATACCAAAGTTGACAAAATTCTGAGACTTTTCGTACAAAAATGATAGGTATTAACTCAGAAGTCATGAAATATTGGGATATTGGATATCCTGAATTTGTTGTTTGTATGACAGTATGTCATAAATGATGCACGTACATAAAAAAATGAATACATAATAAATAAATGTTTCATTTTTTTTTGGCGAAAAGCTCGTTTTCTAGATCTTTTTTTTTAACTTTACTATAGAGTGTAGTGTATTTTTCTCCTTATTGTCCTCATCATTGTAAGTAATTATCTACTATTGCATGTAGTCGATGATCTACTGAAAATCATAATTGAGAAATAAATTAATTTTGAGTGAAACTTTAACATTTATTTTACTTTTTTATATATCAAATTTAAATTAACTTTGTTCAATTTGGTGAAAACAGATTTCAACTATGATAAAAGCCCTAATTGGTATGTTTATTTAGCCAAATAGGTGTGTTTATTTAACAATACAGGTGACCTTAAATATTTTGTTGGACAATCAGGATATGGGATTTTCAAAATGTTGGACAATCAGGATTGAACCTTTTTTCTGTGGTTGGCTGAGTGATGGGGTAGGAGGACTATTTATAAAGGATGGCTTCATTTTCTTAACTTTTCTTATTTAGTATCATTTTTTTTTATGTTCAATTTTATTCTAGGCCATATGTTTAAATTACGATCAAAGAATCTGCCGTACTGTGGAAACATCGATAGGATCTTGGAATCATTCTGTTATGAAAAATAAAGGAAAAACGCAATTGGACATTTTGTCACTGCATGTCCACCAAATACAGGTATTGGCGGATTTGGAACCATAGCCTCTTCGAGGACCGATTTCCTGTGATGATGGTAAAATCCATAATTTTTCTTCCTTCGAATAGTCCATAACTTGTTCAAATATTTGAGTAAATGGAAAATAACTTGAAGTAGTTTTAATGTAAACTTGTCCGAATTCATTTCAGATGACGCCATACGCCTTCGAAATCCCAGTGCGATGGAACAGGGTCCAACTAAAATGAATTCAATGACCTTTTTTAACGTGGAAAAGAAACACCTAGCTAGGCTCAATCTTGTCAATCCTTAGCGGTGATGGCCATTTTGTAGATAAATATGATACAACCTTTTATTTCCCTTCTCCTGACAGAATGCCCTTTTACGAGCTGCAGAGACGGACTGGACAGTAAGTGTTTTGAATATTTTTCCCTGACATTGTCGCCATAGCACTTTCTATATAGACATAACCATAGACAGTGCATGTATTTAATATATTTTCATTTTTGTGCGTGAACATCGACGGCGGGTGCGGCTAGCCAACAGGGGATGCTTACTCCTCCCGGGCACCTGGTCCCACCTCTAGCTTGCTAGGGGTCCGTCGATGCTCCATTTGGTGCTCTATTGTGAGTGCTGTTGAGATTATCGTCAGGATCTTCTTTAATTCATTTGTGTCACACTTATGTCCTTTGCCGTGTGGAGCTCGTAAAAAAAGTTCCCCGCGAGGGATTTGACAGTAAGTGTTTTGAATATTTTTCCCTGACATTGTCGCCATAGCACTTTCTATATAGACAGAACCATAGACAGTGCATATATTTAATATATTTACATTTTTGCGCGTGAACATCGACGGCGGGTGCGGCTAGCCAACAGGGGATGCTTACTCCTCCCGGGCACATGGTCCCACCTCTAGCTTGCTAGGGGTACGTCGATGCTCCATTTGGTGCTCTATTGTGAGTGCTGTTGAGATTATCGTCAGGATAATCTAGTTTAACTCATTTGAGAACAGAAAAAATGGGCTGTCCTTTAGTTGGTTGGACTCTCCAAGAGATAGATCAAGTTCTATAATGCACATTGGGGCATGTACATATAAAAGTTTGCAATATGCTCATTTTCATGGACGATGAAGGTGTTTTTCCGATAGACAAACAGACAATTGGACGGTCGGGCATATGGATGGAGGGAAGAACTTACGGACAAACGGACAGGGACCGACCGACAAATTAACCAACCGATTTACTGACAGACATATTCACAGAATCATATAATCACGGGATCACAGACCACAGAATCACAGACTTACAGAATAACACACGTTGACAAACTGAATCCAATGAACTCACAGACTCAAAGACAGTCATGCAATATCAGCAATATACATGTACTCAATGAATCACTTATAGACTCACAGAATCTCAGAAAGACTCGATGTACATATAGACTAACAGAATCATATATAGACTCACAGAATCTCAGAAAGACTCGATGTACATATAGACTAACAGAATCATATATAGACTCACAGAATCTCAGAAAGACTCGATGTACATATAGACTAACAGAATTATATATAGACTCACAGAATCTCAGAAAGACTCGATGTACATATAGACTAACAGAATCATATATAGACTCACAGAATCTCAGAAAGACTCGATGTACATATAGACTAACAGAATCATATATAGACTCACAGAATCTCAGAAAGACTCGATGTACATATAGACTAACAGAATCATATATAGACTCACAGAATCTCAGAAAGACTCGATGTACATATAGACTAACAGAATCATATATAGACTCACAGAATCTCAGAAAGACTCGATGTACATATAGACTAACAGAATCATATATAGACTCACAGAATCTCAGAAAGACTCGATGTACATATAGACTAACAGAATCATATATAGACTCACAGAATCTCAGAAAGACTCGATGTACATATAGACTAACAGAATCATATATAGACTCACAGAATCTCAGAAAGACTCGATGTACATATAGACTAACAGAATTATATATAGACTCACAGAATCTCAGAAAGACTCGATGTACATATAGACTAACAGAATCATATATAGACTCACAGAATCAGAAACTGACTCATAGTCACTAGTGCTGTATATTGAAATATTTTTTTCAATACAATACAAAACAATATATTTTGCTTCAATACTCAGTATTTTCAATACAATACGCATTTTTACATTTTTCTCAAATAAATCATAGTAATGAATCAATAAATGGTGTTTTTTTTAAAATATTTTTTAATCAATGAAAAATTTATAAACAGAACAAAAATAAACATTAATGGATGCTTTCCATTATTTCAAAATCAAAAAAGGAATAAAAAGATGGCAATGACAGGTATGGAAAGTGTTTCTTAGTCTACCAAAGAATTCTGGTTGGTGACTGGTCACGTGCAAATTCCGTGAATTATCGCGAATTATACACCCATTAACCAAAACTCAGACATTCATTTTTAAAATTTATTTACATTTCTCTAAATATTAAACACCCTATTTTTGCACGAACATCGAAGGCACAGCAAATTACAGCGTCAAAAGTATACTAACGTTGGCAAATTTTTCCTAAGTTCAAAATTTGGACGTGACGTCACATTGGCTACCCGATTAATCGAAATATAATTACGATAGAAACTTTATTTGAACTTGTATGTCTGAACGTTGATGTGATCAAAGAAGATTAAGAAGAAATATTAAATTATGAACCAAAAACGAATTAAAAGTTTAGGATTTTATTTTCTTATCAAATGTATTGAAAGTATCGATACTCAGCATTTGTGTATCGATGCGTATTGAAAATCTCAAAGTATCGATACTCTTCAATATTTCAATATCAATATACAGCACTAATAGTCACATAAAGACTCATAAAATCACATAAAAACTCACAAAATCACAAAAAGACTCACAGTAGACTCTTTATATGACAAAGAAACCATAGAATTACAAAATCACATATAGACTCACAGGCTTACATATTGACTCAGATAATCACACATTGACTAATTGAATCACGGAAAACTCACAGAATCAAATACAGACTAACAAAATAGGTAATAGATTCAATGAATCACATATCAACTCACAGAAGTACAGCAAGACTCACATATTTACATATGGACTAAGAAAATCACATATAGACCCAGAGTCACAAATTGACTCGCAATCGCATAAAGACTACCAAAGTCATACTAGTATATAAACTCACACTGACTCACAGAATATATTCACACACTGACTCATAGAATAACAAAGTATCTCAAAGAAGCAAGCAGAACTCACAGATTCAGACTCACAAAATCATATACTAGTATAGATTCACAGAATCAAATGTATGATTCCAAAATCACAGACAGACCATCAGAATCATATACATGTATGAATCACATATAGAATCACATAATCACATATAGACAAAATTAATTACATATAGATTAAAACATATTGACTGTCAGAATTACATATTGATTTACAGAATTAAATAGATTTTATTGACTCGAACAATCAGAAAGAACCCAAAGAATCACAGACTCACAAAAATCACACATAGACTAACAGAAACACATAGACTGTGACTCATAGAATCGCAGACAGACAGACAGACTCAGAGAATCTCATATAGACCCACAGATTCAGGGATACCTCACAGAATCATAGACAGACTCACATAATCTCAGACAGATTCACAGAATAACTGATAGATAGAATCACACACAGAGTCATAGACTCATAGAATCACAGTCAGATTCACATAATCTTGTTAACTCAGAATCACTGATAGACTCATAGAATCACAGACGGACTCACAGAATCGTAGACAATCTCAAAAGCATACATGTACACGAATCACAGACAGACTCGTAGAATCACAGACGGACTCACAGAATCACAGTCAGATTCACAGAATACTATTGACTCAGAATCACAGATAGACTCATAGATTCACAGACGGACTCACAGAATCGTAGACAGTCTCACAAACATACACGTACTTACAGAATTACAGACAGAATCATAGAATCACAGACGGACTCGCAGAATCGTAGACAGTCTCACAAACATACATGTACTTACAGAATCTCAGAATCCTATAGACTCAGAATCACAAACAGACGCACAGAATCACAGACAGATATCACAGACACTATACTCACAGACTCACGGAATCAAAGCAGACGCACATGCAGAATCACAGTTCTAAGAACAAAAACTTTAAGCCTTTTTTTATATTGCATGCATGCTTAATGACAGAAATGCTAAATAAATTACATTGTATTATCATTAGATATCATGTGTGTAGTTGTATTATCATTAGATATAATGTGTGTAGTTGTATTATCATTAGATATCATGTGTGTAGTTGTATTATCATTAGATATCATGTGTGTAGTTGTATTATCATTAGATATCATGTGTGTAGTTGTATTATCATTAGATATCATGTGTGTAGTTGTATTATCATTAGATATCATGTGTGTAGTTGTATTATCATTAGATATCATGTGTGTAGTTGTATTATCATTAGATATCATGTGTGTAGTTGTATTATCATTAGATATCATGTGTGTAGTTGTATTATCATTAGATATCATGTATGTAGTTGTATTATCATTAGATATCATGTGTGTAGTTGTATTATCATTAAATATCATGTGTGTAGTTGAAATTTGGATCGACGTCATCTACTTGTCTTTTGAATAACCTACACTTTATCGACGCCGCGATATTGACGATTTTCAATTATATATATAGTGCTCAAACAGCCTATTTCTCCTTCCTTTTCGTTTCAAAAGTGTTTGCTTCATTCGAATCGCGAATTTGACTTTAACATATAGATGCCGCGTTCACATCGTTGCTTTAGCATCGTAATTACTCGCTACATTGACGACATCGGCTTTATTATGTTTCTTTACTATTGCTACTAGAGCGAGCCTTCTAGACTCGTACAATATTTTTTTCATAGGCTGTACTCAACAATTAGTATCACTGATGAATGTATACTTGATGAGAAACATCTTCAGATTTATCGAAAACAGCAAGAAATTATACAAATGAGTCGTCGGACTGTTATTTTTTTGTTACAAGTAATTGGTGATGAGCTCGCTTCAGTTTGCACGGCATAGACTGTTTTCTGAATATCCAATGCCTTTGATACCCCCCCCCCCCCCTTTTTTTACACAGTTTTTGTTTTACCGAAAGCTACCGTGTTTTACTTTCTTGTTTGTGATGTCGCCTTACAGTGAGAAGGTTTACTCCTCGAAATGCCCCTGTGTATCAGGTATGTGGGAGGGTTGTGCGCGCACAATTCGGATAACCACACCATTCCCTATCATATATATAGCGGTTTGCCGTGCAAATTCGCGGCTTTTCGTGTACATTGGTCTCTTTCATTCTAAATGTTGTGTAACGTGTTTCGGTCTGCCTGCTTTGATTAGTCTTGTTGATGGATTTGTGTGACTGATACCGTGTGTCTCGTTGTCTCTTGTTGTTTGTTTTGTCGTGTGTCCATTGTTTGTTCCAACCCTATGTGTATGTTCCGCTGTGGTCAGTGCAACGGTGCTAAAATTTTGCAGTTATAATTTCCAAAAGAAGAAAGATAACACATGTAGAGAATAGTAAGTATCCTAGGAGTTACCTTTCTTTATATCAATAGCACCACATAAAGATGGTTTCAGTTACGATATGGACCAAGATCGCAGGATAAAAAAGATGCATTGGTATGTGGTAAACAGAAAGCATGCCAAACTGAAAGCCCAACTCATTAGAAAGTAATTACTTAAGGTTAGGGTTGCGACTACAGGGAGATAACTCTATTTTCACATCACATAATATTTGAAACCGACATAAACGATACATGGTATAAGCTCAGATTGTTACATCATTTTAGAAAAAAATAATAATCCTTGAAACTTTCATTGTTGAATGGATATTTTTGGGAAAAATGCATATTTTTCAATGAAAAATCGCCGAAAATAGGAAAAAAATTGTCATTTTCGCATGAGTTATGCTACAAAAGATTCAAACATCAGAATATTAACTATCTATTATACTCTTTAAAAGTGAGATAATTAGAAATTCGAACTTCAAGTTAAACTCTATGTTTTTGGGTCAAAATGTTGCTTTTTTGCATAAATTATTGAGCTATTTATAGAAAAAGTCATTAATTCGGGCACATATTGATTTGACTGCTTTAGGATAAAGCAATACCATAGATATATATGTAGAAAAAAATTGTGTTGCTGGCGACCTTCTAGCTATTAATAAAAATAATGAGTTGTTGCCATAGCAACCAGCAACATAGTTTTTATAAGAAAATATTCTTCTTAGAACTGATTATTTTATCAGAATTTCTCAAAATAGCCATTAATTCATCCAAGAGCTATAAGAATCTTAAAAAATAAGGATATATATGAATTTTTGAAATTTCATGCATTTCAGAGTTATGTAAAGTTATGATGTGGTATTCTCTTAAATGACAAAAATGTTAAAAAAGGCCAAAAATGGACGTTTATAGCCAAAAAACGAGACGGGCAAATTTTGATTTTTTGGTCTGAATAGTTCGAGGAGATGTTCTTCTACATATGAACCGATCCATCTTTCTTCTATCTTATTTCTATTAAAAGTCGCCACCCTGACCTTAATTTTATTCACTGTAAAGGTTTTGAAAAAATGGTTTAATGTCAGGATCTAGTAGGTAGAATGGTTTTCTCACTTAGGCCATTTCTTTGTTATTTTCTGTTTTGCGTCCTCGTGCTGGTAGGTTTTGATCCCATAGTCATAAAACAAAACAAAATTTAATTGATAAAATCTTTGCAAATTTAATGTACTTTGTACAAAAATTACATAGAATTTTTTTAATTCCTTAAATTACATGTAAAAATGTAAAAGTACTTCAATGATTCAAGACATTCATTCTTTTGTTGTCTAAAATCTGTTAATATCAAAATGAAATGAATTTCTGTCTGATTTCACATAGCACTTATAGTACTTCGTGAACATATCATGAAATTGCTACTTTGTTTAATATGCCTGTTTGTTTTTCTCCCTGGCTGGCTGGTAGGTTTTTCAATTTCAAAGGACGCAAAACAGAATAAAAACAAGAAATGGCCTTAGTCCAGTACATTTATAAATGATGTAATCAAGTCAAGGTCACATAATAATACTAGAAATCAAAATTTCTTGTACCAAAAGATAAAAAAGGTTCTGTTTTTAATGGCAAATGTTATTCGAGTTTAATACTGATGAAGCGCATACATGTCACACATATAATATCAAATTCATTGAATTTTCAGATGACCGTCCAGAATTTTAGTCATTTCTTAAAAAAGACTACGCATAAAGTAACGAGACCAAAGGGCGACCGGTACCGACTTAGGACGGTCATCTGCAATTTTCGTAGCAAATTGTGTCAGTGGTTATTCGGATTGCATGACCGAGCGGCTTCGAAGAACACATTATTATTGTGTATAAAAGCCTCTTCACTGTATGACAACTCAAACAAGACAGCAAAACGCAGAGGCAAAACTGACGCCAAAGTCACAGCAAAACGCAGAGGCAAACTGACGCCAAAGTCACAGTAAAACGCAGAGGCAAACTGACGCCAAAGTCACAGCAAAACGCAGGGGCAAACTGACGCCAAAGTCACAGCAAAACGCAGGGGCAAAACTGACGCCAAAGTCACAGCAAAACGCAGGGGCAAAACTGACGCCAAAGTCACAGCAAAACGCAGAGGCAAAACTGACGCCAAAGTCAAAGCAAAACGCAGAGGCAAACTGACGCCAAAGTCACAGTAAAACGCAGGGGCAAACTGACGCCAAAGTCACAGCAAAACGCAGGGGCAAAACTGACGCCAAAGTCACAGCAAAACGCAGAGGCAAACTGACGCAAAAGTCACAGTAAAACGCAGGGGCAAACTGACGCCAAAGTCACAGCAAAACGCAGAGGCAAAACTGACGCCAAAGTCACAGCAAAACGCAGAGGCAAACTGACGCCAAAGTCACAGTAAAACGCAGGGGCAAACTGACGCCAAAGTCACAGCAAAACGCAAGGGCAAAACTGACGCCAAAGTCACAGCAAAACGCAGGGGCAAAACTGACGCCAAGGTCACAGCAAAACGCAGAGGCAAAACTGACGCCAACGTCACAGCAAAACGCAGAGGCAAAACTGACGCCAAAGTCACAGCAAAACGCAGAGGAAAACTGGCGCCAAAGTCACAGCAAAACGCAGAGGCAAACTGACGCCAAAGTCACAGCAAAACATAGAGGCAAAACTGACGCCAAAGTCACAGCAAATCGCATGGGCAAACTGACGCCAAAGTCACAGTAAAACGCAGGGGCAAACTGACGCCAAAGTCACAGCAAAACGCAGGGGCAAAACTGACGTCAAAGTCACAGCAAACGCAGAGGCAAAACTGACGCCAAAGTCACAGCAAAACGCAGAGGCAAAACTGACGCCAAAGTCACAGCAAAACGCAGAGGCAAAACTGACGCCAAAGTCACAGCAAAACGCAGAGGCAAACTGACGCCAAAGTCACAGCAAAACGTAGAGGCAAAACTGACGCCAAAGTCACAGCAAAACGCATGGGCAAACTGACGCCAAAGTCACAGTAAAACGCAGGGGCAAACTGACGCCAAAGTCACAGCAAACGCAGAGGCAAAACTGACGCCAAAGTCACAGCAAAACGCAGGGGCAAACTGACGCCAAAGTGACAGTAAAACGCAGGGGCAAACTGACGCCAAAGTCACAGCAAAACCCAGGGGCAAAACTGACGCCAAAGTCACAGCAAACGCAGAGGCAAAACTGACGCCAAAGTCACAGCAAAACGCAGAGGCAAACTGACGCCAAAGTCACAGTAAAACGCAGGGGCAAACTGACGCCAAAGTCACAGCAAAATGCAGGGGCAAAACTGACGCCAAAGTCACAGCAAAACGCAGAGGCAAAACTGACGCCAAAGTCACAGCAAAACGCAGAGGCAAAACTGACGCCAAAGTCACAGCAAAACGCAGAGGCAAAACTGACGCCAAAGTCACAGCAAAACGCAAGGGCAAAACTGACGCCAAAGTCACAGCAAAACGCAAGGGCAAAACTGACGCCAAAGTCACAGCAAAACGCAGGGGCAAAACTGACGCCCAAGTCACGAAACGACACACTTGTACGAGGGTTGTCCCAGAAAATAGTAGACATCGGCAATAAGAAAGTTGTAAAGGGCTGCATTTTTATAAACATTGCACTGATAAATTTGACATACAAATCGCCTTCTGTACATGAAAAATCAATAATTTATCTTCAATAGTAAAATTTTTATAGAAGAAATAAAGATGTAGGGTGACGTCCACCGGCGCATGATATGTAACGTCATGATTTCAGCGACTGCGGTTAAGAATATGTCTAAAGGAAGCAACTCATAAATTCATCTCATGTATTTGATAATAGAATTTGGCACTCATTGAGCAGAAACGAGATACATATTAAATCCACTTGACAGGATTTTCTGCAAAGTAAACATATACTTATATGGACCCTCTCTTCTATTTCTTTTACTGTTCGATGCCGGTTTTCATCAATTTTCTCGCCAAATTTACTGTCTGAATATCGCTCCTCTCCTTGTGCCCTTGTTTAGTTTTGTCTGTTAATTCGTAGACGAATCTCTTGTACATACTTGTATACTAATACTCTACGAACATTTCCATACTTTTCTGATGTTTTCATTTCTTACTTTGTCTTAAAAGGGGTCAATCAACGATCAACACAATATCTTAGTACCATTTACTGCTACGCTAATAAAGCTGACGTCGCCGTTTTTTGAAAGATTGATGAGGGATTGTGTTATAAATTCCTTTGTAATTAAATTGTTTATTACGTCATTGACAAAAATATAGCATGTATATACCCGCTGAAATAAGTTCTTTCTGTTAATTAGACTTTTAGTACTATTCATTCATGCATTGATAAGTATTCAACAGGTTTTATTATCGATTCATTTTTGGCGCATGAAAATTTTGGACTGCTCCAGTACGGTCCAACCGCTCCTCTAATAATTTAATTATTTTTCAATATTAACGGCAGATTTCAACACCATTAACATTTTATGCTTCCCAGATACTTAAATTTACATCTGGGAAAATCTTGTTTAGATTTATCGCTAAATGAAGGAATTGTGAGCAATGTCTACGTTTTTCTGGGACAGCCCTCGTACCTGGATCAACTTGCAACAAGGTCATAGACGGCACAGGCTTGCAGTAGATTTCAAAGTGAAGAAAAGCGGAACTGAAATCGGACAAATGCGTAGGAGATTGGTACATGGATATTATAAGCAGAAGGACCTACGGTCCTTGCTCTTCCGACTGGAGCAAGCTCATACATACAGTTACCCGAGAAGTCCGATCGGGAAATGTTGTCATGCAGGGCCCCGTCTCCTCTCCCCAGGGTTGGACAGGGTCCGTCACGGAGACCCGTCGTCACAGTCAGTCTGCATCTCTCAAAATGCGCTGATGTATAAGGTTATTGATGGGTCAAATACCACGCAGAGTGTCCATCTGGTGACACCAGGCTCTTCGTATCCACGGTATATTAGGCGAATGAGTATGGCCTATTACCGACGGATACATATAATTGATAAAAACAAATGATAAATGGTAGTAGTATCTATCCGGCTATGAAAAAGGGACCTCAATCAACTCAGGCTCTCAAAAAATACCCCTACCCCAATAATCAGTCTTATAATGAATTTCGATGTTTCAGTCTCAGGAACGCCTTGTTTTATTTTGTTAAAACCCAAGTTCAAAAAACCTTGCTAACTTTTGCCATATTGATCAGATAGGAAAAGAGTTGCTAACTTTTGTCATATTGATCAGATAGGAAAAGACACAGTTCTTGATCGACATTCAATGTTAATTAATATCACATTTGGACCCTCAGACTCACTCACAATCTGTTGAACTTTCCGTTGCGTCAATAGAATCTAAAAAAAAAAAAAAAAAAAAAAAATTGAGGAAGTTCTTCGGTCGCCATGGGGATTTTTGGACATTTTTCAAGAGGACAGACTTCGCACTCCGGACTTTGCACTTTAGGGGTCATATTAAAATAATCAGTTCCAAAGATGAAAAGACACTTAAGAGCTTTAAATTTGTATATTAACACATGTAAATACATTGGGATAACATCAACATTTTTTTTACATGGTCCCTTCCAAGTGCGGTGTCCGAAGTGCGAAGTCCGCGAACATGAAAAATGTCTATTAATAAAATCATATCAGATCCCCCTTTCCAGAATGATCAGTGACATTCTGGATTGCGATTGAATGACTGCCATCATCATCAAACAATAAATATTTACCTGATATGTACATCAATATGTACATCCAGACAACCACTGAATTTGACATTTTTCATAGAGCTGTTGCGACGGGTGTTGCATGCAATCAGGAGACGCTGACTCACCCCGGGCACCTGGTCTCACTTCGGAATGTTATTCATTCCGAGGTTCGCAACCGTTCCAATGGAAACTCTGATGATTTTGCTTTGCCTTCTCGACTTTGAGACTGAATAACTGATAGGTACTTCTTTGATAATTATTACTTATTATATATTGTTTTGTTTTCATTTCTTTTAGCTTTTTTACGAAATTACCCCAAATCTAGGTTTTATCTAGAAAATAGTCTTTAATTTCTTGTGTTTGATACACAAAGACAAGCAAAACACAATTACGCTAAAAGTAATACCCCTCTCCCTTTTCAATATTTTTGTTATATAAGGCCATTTCTTGTTTTTATTCTGTTTTGCGTCCTTTTTGAAATTGAGAAAGCTACCAGCCAGCCAGGGAGAAAAACAAACAAGCATATAAAACAAAGTTGCAATTTCATATTATTTTATTATATGAAACATGATAGATACTTGTTTCATTTGATTAACAATATATTTTATTTAACAAAAGAATGATAGATAATTCAATGTCTTGTATCAGTGTATTACTTTTACATTTTTTACATGAAACTTAAAAAAGATAAACTATTTCTTTTAATGTTTGTAGAAAACACATTGAATTAGCAAAAGATTTTACCATTTGATTTTGTTTTGTTTTATGACCTACCAGCACGAGGACGCAAAACAGAAAATAACAAAGAAATGGCCTAATATTAAAATTAAAATTCAAGACAGTCTAAGACTATTTTCTTCCAATGTTCGAGTTCTATTTCGTTGTTACTCTTCAAACACCCTTTAAATATAAAATTTCGTCATATTCAGGAAAAGAATATTGTTTTCAACGCGGTTTAGAAATTGCACCACTAGGTTTCCATACAAATATTTACCTTTAAATCACTATCCAATCAGAATGCTCGTCTCATTTATAGAACAAACGTTATTCTAAAGGGACGTAACTCGCATGTATTCATTCATTCATTGGCAAGGTGTCTGAACAGCTGAGAGCTGCCGGTCGGATTATAGTGAATAATATGGTGAAGTGAATATAAGCAATCGTGATTGTAACAACTTCATCTGAAAGTGTGATATTTATGTTTAATCCTTGAATTTTGTGACTGACACCATGAAAATGCCGAATATTAATCCTTTTCAGTGTCTGATCTGTGTTATAGTCTGGACATTTGGGTTATCTTTAGATACGGACCATGAATGTCATCGTGTGAAACAAGAGTTTTTACATAGGGGAATAGGTAGTTCACATTTAGTCCCAGATAACCCTGTATATGGTACGTAGAAGTTTATTTATTTATTTATTTATTTATTTATTTATTTATTTATTTATTTATTTATTTATTTATTTATTTATTTATTTATTTATTTATTTATTTATTTATTTATTTATTTATTTATCGATGTTTATTGTTTATTTATTAATCCATCGATGTTTATTGTTTATTCATTTATTGATTTGTCCGTGAAAATTCATTATTAAATAAAAGCATCAAAATCAAGTTTTAAAATACCAAACTTCATCAAGTTTTTGAAATACTTGTATTTCAATTAAAATTACATGTATATTTTAATTAAATTTCATGTTCATTTCTATTTTCAGATAAAAACATTTCCATATGCTTCAATGCAGCTTCAAGGAATTCAAACCAAAAAACTTGTTGCACCAGAGACATGGAATTAAAATATAAAATTGCAGCTGGAAAATATCTTACAAACAGCATTAAATCAAAGAATGCACATTTAAAAAAACTAGTGATGGATCATTTACTAGAGTATCAAGGTAAATAGTGGTGTTAATGAAGAAAAATGTACTTAACGTTTATTTATTTCATTTGCAGATATATGAAAAAAAAATTGAGGAGAGGGGGGTGCTACGCCCTAGAATCAGGTTGGGATGGGTATTCCAAGCTTTGATTCTGAGAAAATTATAGCTGAAAAAATGAAAGAAAGAAAAATTAGTCCTTTGACAATTTTAATAAGCATCACTATCATGTATTTAATCTCTTTCAAGAATGAATTGAATCAAACAGATGGACATGCAGGTTTGCGAATGATTGGACGAACGGACGGACAGAAAACCGGTACGACATATGATATATGATGTGTTTATGGTACAAACCATTTTATTAACAGACGCACTGACGAATTGATGGAAGCTTTTTAAAATTAATTGCTTGAACATTGTAACGTTTAATTCAAACGATAGAAAAAACATTGAGTATTTATATAGCAGTTAAATAAGTTATTGCTGAATAATTTAACATACTTTGTAAAAACATTGGCCCGAATTCCACATTCCTCAAATATGTCAGCCTATGACAGAGTTGACATATTGTGATTAGTCTTTGGCCGTCCATAGACTTATACAAAGGTACTGTCTGCGAGTTAATTAAATCACCCATTAACACCTTATTAGTAGAGGTATACTTGAATAGAGCAACCCCTTTAATTACATTAATTAAGCTTAATTAGTTTTCATAGCACGTGTTAAGGAAGCTTTGATGCCCCTTTTCAAGATTTTTATGCCCCTTTTGAGTCCTATTTTTCGGAGCACCTGATTGTCTCGATATACGTAAATAATGGGGAAAACGGGAAAATAATGGCACCAGACATGATAAAATGAAAAATGGAGACAAATACCTAAAAAAAAAAAGGAAGCTGATCAGTGTCATCACAGTCGCGGAACCAAGGTCGGAAAAGACTTTTTTTGTAGTGATGAAAATTTTGAAACTTTCGAAATTTGATGATAAGAAAAATAGATAAAAGTAAATAATACCAAGGACGTATATGTAATATATACGTCCCCTGATAAGACCACCTTTATCTTCCCGTTGTGATTTTTGTCACCGATAAATCAGGAGCCCTCCACCCTCCCCTCCATCCGATTCCCTCATCCCACTCCCGGGTTATCAACCTTTGGAACGAAGGAGAAGGGTTGTGACAGGTAGAACAAGGGGTAAAGTCATCGTCCGTCTTCCTTTGTCCCTACAGGAAATATCGTACAATATTACTCTATCAAAACTTTTTATCAAAGCATCTCCCTTCTTCTTTACAAGGTAACACTTGGTATAGCTTCCTTAATCGTAAGTGATACGAACTCAAACATGGGCGGATTTAGACAATTTTTCCAAGGGGGGGGGGGGGGGGGGGGGGGGTGGGGGGAGGGGGGGGGGGGTTGAGGCGTCAGGAGAGAGAAATCTAACATATAGTTTTGAAACGGGAGAAATAAGCAATTTTGGCAAATTCCGAGGTGGGGGGGGGGGATGGGTTATTGACCTCTAGATTCGCGCGTTCTCAGACAAAGGGGAGAGGAGGTTACGATATAACCGATCATTTTGCATAATTTAAGAAAAGATTTTTTTTCATTCTTCTTTAATTGCCAAGTAGTGATAGAAATTTACGGATCAAAATCAAAACAAAAACGCTTCCAGCTTTTTAGCTACAGTGTGGTCAGTAAATTAAAAGAGCGATTAATTGAAAGCTTTATTATTTAATGAGGGTATTGTTGTACACGGGTATCCTAACATGCTAGATCCAGTGAAACGCTAAGTAGCCAGGGATAAGAGGCTATCAGGTTATTTTAATCCTGATTTATGGTTTTGTTAGAGGGGGATTGGTTTTATTTGTATGGAATCTCATAATATCATTACAAAAAGCGGCTACTTCAACACTTGTTAACGATGTCACGCTGATTTTACCATAGAAAATAAACGATTATGAAGAATTCTTTGAATGTAGTTTTTACACCTTTTATTAAGTGGTTGTTATGTTTGGTACTTGTTCATTTTTGTATTTTCTTAGCTACAAAAATTAAAGATTAATCCATCTCGTCGCGTGCGAGTATCAAGAAAAGGAGGGGGAATTGTCCAGTCGATGACAAAATGCATCTCTGACGAACTTTAACCCCCCTCCCCACACACAATGTGGTTTTCAGCATATACATGCGGCATAATGTCTTAATATTATATCTTTTTTACGTGAATATTGATTATTGGCAAAGTTTCAAATTCCGGATGATTTTTACACCATGAAAAAACATATCTACTTGTAACGTTGAGGGGAAAATATGCGGAGTAAAAACCGTTTTATACCGCTCTGAAATGAACGACACATGTTAAACACGCTTTGATATCAATGTTCAGACTTCATTAATTAAAAGTGAAAACTATCCCCCATAAATCCACAACTTTAAAAGGCAGAGGGAACTGATCATGAAAACAGCCGGGTTTGCTAAGATTTCTGTTTTTTCCCCACTAAATATCGTTTATTTGAAAGAAAAAAAACCTATAAAAAGCTGATATCTTTGATATATTTTACTTACCAAAGGCGAAAACATTTTAAGGAAAATATGCTTGTTTTAGATGGAAAGATAAAAAAGTGGTGTGTGTGTGTGTCCCCCCCCCCCACACACACACGTAAGGGGGGAGGGTAACTCGGTAAAGGTGGCGGGTGGTGGTGTTCTCGCTATTTGAAAGGACTTGATTGATTTTGTCACGTTGTACATAGAACGTAAAAATGTAAAGATCTGATAACAAAGTATGAAATTCAATGTAAATATCAATAGAAATGGAATGGTTATAGAGAACACCTACTGATTGAAACAATCAGCAAGCCAAATAATGATACAGACGTTATCACGATCGCAAATTCTCACTGGAATTACTAGTAAAAAATGGAATTTTCAGAGACGAGAAAAATCATTTCCCCAGATATTTGTTTCCACACACAGTTACAAATGTTATCGTTATATTATTTATTACTTCTATTCATCATCAGGTCGACAGATTCGGGTCAGTATTTTTATATATGTATCATATTTTCACGCAAATTCATGAGATTTTTCCTCCCTTCAAGTTTCTGAGACTTTTCAATCTGAAGATACGCGATTTTGTTTAAGAATAGTGAAAGCATTCCCCCTCTCCAAAATCATCCCAAGTCTTTAATTTTAAAGTGAATCCCTTATAATTCGAATCGGACAAATCCGGATATTTCAATTCAATTCAATTCTTTATTGAAATCACCATATTTCTTTGCATACATTTAAGATACAGACGTAATGACATTTAGACTACCTTTATTCTTTGACATTCATTGGTATTAAAGGACTGAAAGAAGTTTATGGTATCAGAAAAGTATCTGTGCGATGGTCCTGTCTATCTGTCCGTCCGTCAATACGGTAGTCTTTCAGTATATTCATTCATGTCAGGTATGGTCTATTGTGACCGCCAAAAAACAAACAGCAGACGACATTTGTATGCATTTCCATATGAACCATTACATCTTCATCATATGGTAAACATACTTTTTTTACAGTAACTTTCTAATTCGGTTAATCAGGCGCCTTATGTTTTGCTCTCCTGAAATGTTTTTGCGAAAAAAACTTTCGGTTAATTAAGTACCTTACGTCTTATTTACGTAGTCGAAAACACTCTTTTTGCATATTTATAAAACTTCTTTAAAAACAACTGACAATCTAGAACGTACTGTACCCTATCCTCAACCATTAGGTTCGTTTTCAATTCGATAAACTGAATTACATGTATATATAATATACAGGTAGTCTGAAACAACCCATTGTCCTTAATCAAAAATGTCAAAATCAATCCCTTTTATATTTTAGACTTTTCATCTAAGAGGGGGCGCCAAATCATTTTTGAAAATAGCTGTAGAATTTGGTCGTTTACAGGAGTCCAGATCATCCCATTAAAATGATTTTGGCAGGGGAACGTTTTCATATAATAGCGGTATTCGAATTTTTGAGAATTTAGAGGGGGGTGGCATGGCATGTCCCCCTTTCTAATCCGCCTTTGTACCCCTTGAACATGTTCGTGTATATATTAAGAAACGTTCCACGAGATACGGAGTAATTACAAACAATTGAAGAAACAAGGAATAAAGATAAAAACAACTTTTTTTGGAAGGATTCTGACATTTTCGTAATGCAGAATTTATACATGTGTTAAGGCTAGACCGAGCGATCTTTCATCCGTTTAATGAAGTGTTGACAGATAGGAGATAGGATTGTTTACAAATCTAAGAAAAAAAGAAGGATTATCTTATCGGAAGGGAGATAACTCCGACAAAAAGTGAGGCGATCATTCATCACATATTGTTGAGGGTTGGTTGTCAGCATCCGACACAGTTTCTAGATAATCTATGGCGATATCATGCTATCGAACCCCTGTGCTTCACGGGGTTTGTTTATGTAATTTACATATGCAGGTGCGTCGTTCAAATCCAAAGTCAACAGGGTGCACATTTTGTTCAAATATAGATTTGAAATATTAAATGCAAAATGTGCAATAAAGCTATCTCTAGCGTTTCAATTGATAGATCAAACCGTACCATACCTCTGACCGTAAGTTACACTGACGTCTGCTTGGATCGTTACAGATTTGTAGTTCAAGTTTATCTCATAAATCATCGCATGTTTAACCTGAAGTTACCTTAGATTTGACATTTTCTTAAAGTGGAAACCCCTTTGTACATAATTTTTTTAACATGAAAAAAATTGATAAGTGCGCCGAAAATATAGACGTTTATTACACCGAGAAAGGTCAGTCTCGAGAGATGCTATTTTCAAAGTTTTGTAAAGTGCATAAAGTGATCTATCTAAAATTTTTGACAAGAAAAGCAGGAAGATAAAGTGAAAAGATAGACTGAAAAAGTATGTATACCTGGGCGGATCTAGAAAAAAATATGAAGGGTGAGGGTGGGTTCCAACTGTCGGGGGTCCAACCAATGGTTTTGAAAAAAATAATATATATATATATACGTCAAAACGGGGAAAATATGCATTTAAGGGCGGGGGGGGGGGTTGTTCATTACTTTCTTTCTTGATAGACTTTCTTGATAGAAACATCAGAGACGGAGGCTCCGACCACATTCCACATTCAGTGCAATAAAAGGAATCGGGGGGAGAATGGAAAAAAGAATTAAAGTTTATTCAAAGTTATGTGTAGGATTAAAAAGAAGGAATTGTCGATTTTTTGTATCCTCGTCGTTATATGGACAAATTTTATTGTCACCATCACCATTATGATCATTCGTGAGTCAAGAATCCGAGAGGTAAAACCGGTCCTCTGATCATTTAGAGATTTACCCTCCCTTTGATGGTCCACATTTATGTCCCTTGGAAGGAGCAGTTAATTATAGCGAATTATCCTATGTAAAATACGTGGGCTATAAAAGGTCTCTTTTCACTGTCTGCCATTAACCGTTGTTAACATGTACATAAAATGGACGATTTTAGGATTATAAACTCGACTGAAAGAAAACGTAGTTTTTCATTCCTTGATAGAAATGTTTATGTTCTTTGTGTAAGTAAAAGAAAACTGGGACTGGGAAAGAGGACGTCTTGATTTGCTACTGGAAACAGGTGGAAAGTAAACAAGGACCGGACCGGTCCATAAGTCTGGTCCATAAGTCCGGTCCATGACCATGACGCGCTCCGAAAATACCAGTACTTTCAAATGTGGATCGGTCTTTTGTTTTTTAGCGTTGAGTCTAACTGCCCCAGGCACTCATCTTGAACAATCTTTAGGACAGTAGGCATAAAAATCCCAAATGATTTGATAAACACCATAGGTACGCTCCTTTCCATCCGATCCCCAACTCTAGATCGGCCCATGTCTTATGCACTGAATTACCCACACTCTTGCAACAGAATCAGTTCTTCGTTTTTTATTCACGATTTATTATCAAAGTAATCATTGTGCATATCCTTTGAATTTTTAATCTGAAAGAATTTTAAGAATCAGGAATCAGAATTCACGCAGACAGTTAAATTTGCTCTCAGTTTTCGAATGGCTACTTATAGCTACATTAAAAAATCATGAAGAAAGGACAGAAGGACAAACGGTAAATTTAGGTACTGAAATTTCCAAAATAAGAATTAAAAAAAATCTTCGATTTCACTAAGACCAGGACTTACTATCACATTCCGTTTTCTTTTCTGCCATAAAGATAGATAAGAACAATCGAAATGGCAGCCGAAAAAAAGAAGGGGGGGGGGGGTGTTTGAGCCTTAAAATAAGAGGAAAAAAGGGAGAAAAAGAAAGAGTTGGAAAGGGGGCATTATTAGCTTACTACTGACGTGCTAGACAAGAGTGCTACGGGGCATTTAGTATCAGTAGTATTAAGAAAATAGATGTACCGTACTATGTTTACTGTGTGAATTGGATCTGATCTGGACAAACAATGCCTGTGGTGTACTTAATTGACATCGTAAGTACTCATACAAATGTTTCTGTTGTTTCTGTAGTGGTCAATTTGGCAAGACAGTTCCAATCGTCGAACACAGAGAAATACATGTATATTCAAGTTCCTATCGTAGAACATGGGGAAGTAGCGAAAAAGTACGTGATAGTTGCCTTCGGAAGTTCTAATCGTATAGAACAGGGAAAAATTTCCAATCGTTGATACAAACGGGGAAGTTCCAGTAGTAGAACATAGGGGGGGGGGGGGGGGGGGGGTTCGATTCGATTCGTAGAACATGAGGAAGTTCCAATATGGGGAAGTTCTAATAGAAGGGAAAGTAGCGAAACAATTCTGAGGTTGCCTTGGGAAGTTCCAACAGTAGTGGAACATTGACAAAGTTCCAATTGTAGAACATGGGAAAGTTTCGACAATCGTAGAACATGGGAAAGCTCCTATTGTAGAACATAGGGAAATTCCAATCGTAGGACATGGGGAAGTTCCTATCGTAGAATCGTAGAACATGGGAAAGTTCCAATCGTAGAACATGGAGAAATTCCAATGTTACACATGGGGAAGTTCCAATCGTAGAACATGGGGAAGTTCAATCGTAGAGCATAGGAAAGTTCCAATTGTAGAACATGGAGAAATTCCAATCGTAGAACACAGAGAAAGTTCCAATCGAAGAAAATGGGGAAGTTCCTATCGTCGAATATGGGAAAGTTCTAATTGTAGAACATGGGGAAGTTCCAATCGTAGAAAAAAGGGAAAGTTCCAATTGTAGAACATGGGAAAGTTCCAATTGTAGAACATGGAGAAGTTCTAATTGTAGAACATGGGAAAGTAATTCCAATCGAAGAACATGGGAAAGTTTCTATCGTTGAACATGGGAAAGTTCTAACTGTAGAACATGGGGAAGTTCCAATCGTAGAACAAGGAGAAGTGGCGAAAAAGTCTGTGATGTTCTCCTTTTTGTGAAGGAAAGACAAAGTGGAAATATAAGGATTTGTTTTAAAGTGGCAAAATGAGGGTTGTGTTGGGAAGTAACAAAACGAAACAAAACCAAAACAAATACAAAAAGAGGGGGTGGTGATATTGAAGCCCTGCTATAAATGGACAGTTTTATTTTCTTAAGGTCTTATCTGGACGGACACCAGAAATAATCGTTCAGATTTACTTTACACGCGTCTTTTATTATTTTAGAATCACTTCATCAAATATTTGAGTATCGAGTTGTTAATATTTGCAGGAAGGGATCGTTGCTACAAGCTGTCTCTGAAAATTCAATCTGAAAGCTATTCCTAACTTTAAGTGACAGATATCACTGTACAGTATTAAATTTCTCTATTGATTTTAGACCTTAAAATAGACTTTAAGCGCAAGAAAAGACTGAATAAAATTTCGCATCCTTCGTGAACTCCTCCAGACTTGCAAAATAATTTCAGAATTTAGAACTTGGTATGTAATGGCAAAAATTCTCATAGCAAAAAGGCAGGCATTGATCTAAGAAATTTTGGTCTTGGGGGCGGAACGGAAAAAAGGGTTGGATAGTGTTTCCAAATTCAAAAATTTATTTCTTTGTGCAAATAACACATCAGAATTAAATATAACTGTAAACAAATATGAATAAACAATAGTTTAAAAAATGACAATAGTTACCAAAGAGAGTGGGTGTCAAAATGTAGTAGCAGATAATGAAACATTATTCTAGCCATTTATAAATCCAGCACTGCAGTTTAGACTGTTTTTATTTGATTTTAAGGGGAGAAATTGGCATTTCTCAGGGAAATAAGATACTTCTTTAAAGCTCATTGTTTTTGGATAAACGTGCTCGAAATATGTCGGTCAGAATCACATAAAAAAGGGGGAATGAATCACAAACCAGCATTAAAATTGAAAAATGAAATCTCGTTTTTCATTTGATACCAGGTGTATAAAGTTTATCAGTTTCAACCGATTAAATTACAGTTTAGTTGCACTATACAAAACAATATAACACAAAACACAGTTCAACGTAGACCAACATAGACAAAGATTTCATTTGAGATCTATTTATGGAAGTCCCCTCACAAACTGACGGACTGTATGCCGGCAGGTACAAGGTGACTGTATGTAGTCCCCCGTGTATCCCCCTTGATCCTAGGTTGTACTACACTGTTTCCGACAGACATCCGTCTGTGTGCAGCATATGGTACTAATTGATTTTATACAATGGAGAAGGTCTTTATTCAACGCTATTTACACATTCCGGACGATTCCCTACCTACTTGACCCTCCTCATGTTGAATTTATTTGACTGATCGTGTGCTTGAAGGGGATATTTTACTCCAAAGAATAAGGACTACGTAAGAAGGATATTTAAAGTCCATTTTTTGGTCCAACATAATCAGTAGTACTTTATAGTGACATGGTCATGTCACCAACAATAATGATAGTTTGTCTGTCTGTCCGTCTGTCTGTCTGTCTGTCTGTCTGTCTGTCTGTCCGTCATTAACTGTGTTTCTGTCCCTCGATGAGTTTCACACCTTTTCTGAGATTCTTGGGGTCTATATTAGTATGGTTCTCAGTACGTTACGGTACTTGCGTACTTTGTGAAAATTTCTCATGAACTCAGTTTTACATGATATAAAAAGAATAATGGAACATCATTTAAAATTCCATTCCCACTTTTCTTCCGCAGATTTTGACCCGTTTCTTACAGGGCTTACAAGGCGGAGCGCACATCCTCCCTCCAAGTTGCAGTGGACGCCTGCCAAATATTTTTTAAGCTTTGTGTCTATAGTAGAAATGAAGTATTTTGTAATTGGCGTTTGATACCTCCCTCGTATTAGCATACAGCGTATTACCTATAAACACTTTGATTATCTGATCTAATGCTCATTTCCAGACCTGCTACCTGCTTGCGAGCGCGCGCCTTGTAACTTTCAAACGCGGCGGTAGCATGGAAGGGATCTTAATTACGGAGAGGAAGGGAATTTTGCAAATAACATTAGCCATGCATTGTTTTTCTTCTCTAGATTTTTAGAATTGCTTTTCCTGTAGCGAAAGTTGAAACATTCGTTTAAAACATCAGTATTTCTTGGTCCTGTCTTAGGCTTTGATGCAAAAGTAAGATATGAGAAACTGATGGTGGCTTTCCTTGTTTTATTGATGACCTTGACCTATGACCGTGGAATGATTTATGATGAATGAAGAGTGAAGTTTCATTGGGATGATAAAAAAACCCTATGACCATGGCATCTGAATTATTTAAAAAAAAAAAAAGCTGAAAGATTATATAATGAGTGCTACTACTAGCAAGTCAAAAATATGTTTTTACTTTTGACCTCTGCATTTGACACTTAAGTAAAGGAAACTTCTTGTAAATGTATGTGCACTTTCAAGGAATTCACATGAAGTTTGTTATATTTGTTTTGACTTTCAAGAGATTTTGTTCAGATTGATTCTACCGTAGTTTTAAGAAGCTACTATATGAAATTTTGTAGTAAAAATAAATTACATTCTGTTTGTGTTTTTTTTTTTTGATGCAAGAACATTTCCTACAAATGTTTTCTCTATGTCTCATTTAGGGAAGTTTCTCATACGGCACGGGGAATATTTCAAATTTTTGACTCAAAAACCCAAATTTTACTGATTTTGATTAATCATGCGCATACTGCACGATTTCAAGTGCAATGCTACAAAGTTTTACCTTCCTCCGCCCCCTTGAAACAGACACCCTTGTACTAATCTCTTCTTATGCCATTAGTTTCGGATTAAGTGTTGGTTTAACGCTTTTAAGTTTCATTTTCCTCTAACCTTTTCCTTTTCTCATGAATATTGAGTGAATGTAACAATTTTGAGGAAACTGTACCGGATCAGACCGGTGTGAGAAATAAAAAACACAATAGTGAACTTAATATCGGCTTGTGTTATGCAATAGAACTAAACATTTCTACTGATCAATGTGGGATTTATTGATAGACTTAAAACAATATCCCACTGTGCTGTTTATACGTTTCCTAGGGGGTTGAACAGTGCAAATGCGTTAAACAGTTATTTGTGGCGGGGAAAGTGATGTCATCGAAACTGATGAGAAAAATATTTGATTTCAATTAATTCTAGTGCTAAATATTACTAAGATTCTCGATCAAAAAATGAGAGAGAGAGAGAGAGAGAGAGAGAGAGAGAGAGAGAGAGAGAGAGAGAGATTTCAACGTATGCGAACGACATTTTCCGAACAAATGCCAAAAATCAATTATTACTATTTATATGTCATGCATTTGAATTTTAAAACCTTTTAAAAGTGAGAGTTTCCAATAAAGAAATATTCGTGACAATTGAGAGTAATGCGACAACAATAAAGTTTGAAACATTAACAGCTAGACAATCAGTGTCGCTAGATAACTATTTACTTCGCATTGGCAAATTTTTTTGTAAGTTTCTTTAGAAAAAAATTGCACGGAAATTTCAGAAACTTAATTTCGAGACAATTATGTAAAAAAAAAAGTTGTAGGTAAATTGCACATTGCACTCTATTTGGTGCTTTAATGTTGCTTCACACCCTTGGATGATCCGTATAAGTGTTGTGTACCCGTTGATAACCTGTTAAGTAAAGCTAGCACATGATGGATGAGCCGCAATAACGTATTATGGAAACGTCTGCACGCAACGAATAGCGCCGATGGAAATGAAAGATGGCCCGTTCTGACAAGCAGAAAATAAAATTAACTTAAAGAACTCTCGTTCAGGAAGGCTAATTAGACCCTGTGTCATGAATGCATTGTTGAAAATCTACTTCTTGTTTTGACAAAATTTCGAAAATTGCCATCTTCGTAATTCCTTCAGCTTTTCCGCTAGTTTGACACATAACGAGTTACTGTAAAATTAATGAAAGAGTCCAGTCCTCAAATTACTTTCGTGTAACATTTGAAAAGAAACTTTTTCACTATTTTCCATCATGCATGTAATATCTCAAACGAGAAATCGTAAAAAGCCATGAATTATCTAGCATTTTGTCAGGCTCAAATAACGTCAGGTGTAATCGAAGCTTCTTTAATATGTGGTAGAGGGTAAAGACGAGGAGGTGGGACCGTCCCTATGTGTTTATTATGGAAATTATAGTGTACAAGATAAACGGAAACAAACATCCTAATTATTTCATCAGCATATGAGCACGTGCAAAGAGATGTACTTCCTTAAATGCGCCAAAAAAGTTGCTGTATAATAGAATAAAGTTACACCCCTATAGAATTTTAAGGTCTCGGACCACTCTTTGTTTGCTTTGCTTCCAGTAAAATAACTGAATATATCCGGTTGAACATGGAAATATTTCTTTGGTTTACGAAGTTGCAAAGTTTTTATTATTGGTTACTGTTCTAGTTATTTTCTAAAAAGTTTATTCCGAAGCAGAGCTGGTACTCCGGCATCACACAAATACTTTAGAAAAACTAGACCCACGGGTATTGTAACGAAAACGACTGTCGGCTACGTTGTCCGTCACTTATCTAGGTGATAAGCTTCTTTCCAGTAGCACAAAATGTGCTTGGAGCATAATTAATGGAGAGCCCGAATTTATTTTATTATTTTTTTTTTCTTCATTGTAAATGAATACTTTTGTCATTCAACTCATTAATGACGCATCAATATTTTAAAGTGGGACAGCTTGATAGAGTATGATTGTACACGCTTCTATAGTAAATATCATCCTTATCTCTATTCTTTTACGCGCGACAATTACTAAAGAAAACGGAGATTTAAACATGGTCGATCTTCTCATATATGTTCAACTTATGGCCTTTTGAATTCAACGAGTACATTCCACGAAGTCCGATCTGCGTTGTTAGAATTATATTCCTTCCAGTAGTTGGTGCCCCTACGACATCCAAATCCAGATAGCATTGTAGGATGCCGTGATAAGAGGGTTTTGTCCCCTGTTTTTATCAATGTCGTTTCTATTGATGGAATTTAACGGCTGTTTCAGTCATACGGGGAATGATTCAGCCGATGGCCACGATAAAATGTTGCAGTTTGATCGCAGACTTTTGTCATAGCGGTATTATCGATACCCCCATCATCCGTAATGATGTCAGAGGCCACGTGTTAATGTCTAGTATGTGTTTACACGTAATACAAAACTGCTTTCCTTCAGATTTCCAGATTACGGACACACAAAACGATGCCAAGGACATAAATTTTAAATTTCTTACAAAAGACCTTCACGACAAGATAAATCCTTACCTTTATAGTCTTAATTACTGCAAAAACATAACATGCTTATACACGTGCGGAATTAGAGAGAGAGGGGGAGAAGGGTGTGTCATCCTCGCAAGTCACGTGGGGATCTGTTTGTTCTGAAACCTTTGGCTTACGAAGATATGGGATCCGAACTTTTTGTCCAAATGTTCGAAAATTATTGACTGAAAAATCATAGACTGACCACGTCTCCCCTTTGTGCCCGGACTTGACCCTGTATTCCCTAAAACATATTCTAGTTCTGCTAGTGTTGTACGATTTTCGCACATTTGGCAGCATCCACTTCTGGCATTATGTCTTGTCGCCAATATGTCGGCTTTAGTCTATTGCTCTTACAAGTGTATTGGCATCGAGGAGATCGTACTTATAAATGATAATGTGTGTGTAATAATGACTTGTATACTACTAGTACATGTATATATCTCATTGTACAGAGGCGAACGGTGGTTTCTACAGAAGCGAGTTTCCTTTCAGATTGATTTTTCTCGTAAAGAAATAAGTCAAATTTGGTCTGTAGCTGTGGATTTCAATACCACAGCACCCAAAATTTACAACAACTGTCAGAGATTTTGATGCCTTTTTTCAATGTTGTGTATACCATATCATGTTCCATTGTACATTGGCTTTACAAAACCTTTAGTCTGAGTTTTGATGTATCTAAACCATGCAGTCTGTGGTTTGATTTATTAAGATTCAGAAGCTGAAGTTTTCGTTGGCAGTTTTCATCTGTTTGTAGTACAAGTATAATTATATTTTAGATCATTGTTTTCTTGAAAAAAAGTACAATACATTGCCAATTGTTTTTTTTTTATTTTCTCATTACAGAAAGAGTAGAGGAGTTAGTAGTGAGATCAGAAAATAACACTGCACAGTTATTGAGTGATATATACAGAATACCAAGGACTCAACATCAAGCCATTGTGAATGAATTTTACGGAAATATTCGCACATATTTACGTCATAAACACGTCAGTATATATGGTGCCGTAAATACATTTTTTGATAGTATTTTTCCTTTTGTGTATTCGAGTGCTTCTTGGAAGCAACCAGCCTCGATTTTGTCCGAGGAGCACAAGACTTGTTTGCGGCAAAGCCGACAGGATATTGTACCAAAGCCTTTCAAAACTTTCCCAAATAACATTTCGCACGGTTTGAATCGAGCTTTCTCCATTTCCAAATCATATGTGGACGTGCTTTCTCTTATTGTGGAGGCGATTAACACTACAGACTATTTGAACGTGACGGAAAAATGTCAAGACCGAATCACAAGGTTACAATATTGTTCCCAATGTCAAGGTCACGTCAGCGTCAAACCTTGTAAGGGACTGTGTTTGAACTCTATGCGGCAATGTCTGGCCCAGTTTTCAGTGATCAGCGAGGAGTGGAGCGGTCTGGTCACTGCCATGGTCAGACTCGAGGGAGGGGTCAGTCAGACCAACAGCATTGAGAGGATGCTAGGTGACCTTGACACCTTTATTGATCGAGCCATCGACTACGCCAAGGTTACGTACCAAAGCTACATGGATGATGTAAGTACACATGCACTTTTCAAATCGTACTTTTCTTTTACCCATTTCTGCAGCAGACGGCATTATTTCCAGAAGATGTCGATCTGATTGCATAATAGTTACATCAGCCACATTTTTACATATTTTATGATGGCCATTGATAGCAGAGTCAGTTATACAGAACTTCATTTCCGTGTCATATTTCGATGTTTATGGATTCGGTATGTTATTGAAGATTAACAGCATTAAAGTCAACACCTGCTGCTGGTCTAGACCCCAGTTTGCCCTCGCACGGACCCCTAAACTTCTGTAATCATTGGATAGATTTAGATATTTCAGCTTCTTACTATATATACATGTAATATGTCACTGTCAGTAACTGAAACTTCACCAAGTTTTCCTTGCGACCTAAACTTTAAGTATGAAATGTTTTCATTCATTTAATTCATGTTCTAGATTCACACTAATTTTCTAATTTGAATAAGAAAATTTGTGTGAATCTAGAACAGGGGTGGAATAAGTGGGGAACACGACAGTCCGACATGTCATGATCCCCTGGTATTGGCCGAAAATGCTTATTTTTCGTTGATTTTTTTTTCAATTAAAACTCTACTCAGTTGGCACTATAAATCTAAAAGCTAATTTAAAGTTACGCTTTCATCCATTATTGTTTCTCAATTATCAGAATTTAGAAATCCTTCCGTGGTCATGGTGGTTAGTACTTTCGTCTGTTCAGATGTTTGTCCTCTGAGATCAATTTGTCTTTAACCAGGCTTGATTATGAAAGTTTGACATCCCAATTTCCTTCCGAGATTTGATATTCGAGTGGGCGCAGAGGACAAAATTGAAAAAAAAGAAGAAGACGTAGACATTTTTTGCTGTATTAGATTCCAAGTCAGTTCAGAATTATCATCCCCGATGAGACACGGGAGAAATGGTCTGGAACATTTTCATAGATTATTTTATGATCAATATCACCAATTTTAAGAGGGAATTTAAGTACTCCGAATAGGATAAACTGTATTTTTGATTCATCAGAAATTTATAGGGTTGACGCGTGCGTTTTTCCCTAACATCTCCTATTTTCCATTGTCTGTAAGTGACGCATTTATTGGCTTAGTTTCTTTGATGCGAGAGTCCATTTTTCTAAAAAGAAAGAAGAAAAGAAAAGAAAAAAAAATATCTATTGCGATCTTGACTCTTAACATCTTTAAACAACCCCGCCTCCGTTTAACAAAATTTCATATAGGTCTGCCTTATCAAGGAGAAGCCTTTTTCGAACCGGCGTCTAGAAATTGATCCATATTTGAAAATTTGTCTGATTCACCTATACAACAAAAGATTGTAGTGTGAAAGGCACAATTTAATCTGATGCATTTATACAAATATTGGATTTTCGGTAATACATTATGAAAACATTTCAAGTGTTGATTTTGGCATTCCAACCATTCTTTATGCAGTAGGCCTATGGATCACCCAATTGAAAAAGTTTGCGTCCAAATTCTAAGGACTTTGTTAGCTCATTCAATTTCGCGAAGAAATAAAGACACTTTTAAACTGATTTAAACAAGTGGCGGAAAGGAAAGAAAAACCAGTAACCTCTTGGGTCGATGCCAATCGTCGAAGTAGAAAATGTGACATCCGTCCTACATGCCAAGTTTGAAGCAAATCGGCTTAACAAAGAAACTGTCCTCTTTCTTCTTTTTTCTTTGTCTGGCTGTTCTTTGTATATACATGTATATATATGTGTACCTACTTACACCCATCTTTTCGTGTCATCCTCATTTATCAAAGAAGAAAAATACAAAGTTGCATTCAGATCAGTTTGTCTGAATTTCTCTCTTACACGAGAGGAATGTCTTTGTATTTGAAGAAAAAGTTATGTATGATTAAAAAAGCAAATTCTCTGAATTTTTCTTTTACACGAATGGAATGTCTTTCTATTTGAAAAAAAGTTGGAAATTATTCTTTGTGTTTGGGGAAAAAAAAATATAGATGATGAAATAAAAGATATTCTTAAAAGCCGTCAATAAAAAAATGCACTAGTAAAAGACTTCTTAAAATGTCCATCAAGGAACTTTCGAATGTACATGAACATATTGTAGAAATGTCTTTAAAAGAATAATAGATCTATAGATATCTATAGAGTAAAGGAATGCCTTTGTCACATTTGACTTTAATATTTGACGTAAATTGTAGGGTTATGGTGCGAAAAAGAAGAATCTGCTCTAACATTATCTAGATATTTTCTATTCTACTTATAAGGTATTTTTTTTTGATCGATCGATCAAGGGATAAAAAAATCTGTGAAAAGTAATTGACTTTTACTGCATTCGCTCATAAATCACCTGTAATAGTTTATTTTTACTAAACGTTTGACTTCTAAACGATTCAATTCACTTAAATTACTCAGAGGATCGAATTTCACTTCCCACCCCGAGATAAAGAAGTCCCCCAAAATATCTCATGAATGTACATTACTGAATGTCATCATGTCCAAATACAGCAGCGGGTCTGAGGGATCATGTATCAAATTTGGCTTTGAAATATGTCCCTCCTTTTCGGCTTAAAGGTCTCACTTTAATCTCCCCCTTAAGGTCGTAACGTCACAGTGGTTACTAATGTCCCGAGCTTGCATCAAGTCTATATTTTGTCTGGGTTTTGCCAGGTAAGCCGTGGGGAATGTGTGTGGGGGCCAATGATCTTTTACCTGAAGTATTTTATCCTTTAAATACCGTAGTTGACCCAAAAAATTACGTCTGGGAAGTGAACTATGTGACGGTTTGACGGTTTTATTCTACCGTAATCAATAAGTGTAAACAAGGGCAGAAAAGGGCGAAAATCATGAACGGGAAGAGTAACGATGTCTTGATCCTTCAGAAAAAACTTGTGCTCAAAAAGCATTGTTGATTGACAACAAAGACATTGAAAGACTGAAAAATTCTCATATTTGTTTGAAAAACAATGGATAATGGATAAAAAGAGAAACATTCATTTTTTAATAAACAATGAATTTGTTACAAAACAGCAATTTAATTAACAGCCCAATCACATAACTCGACGTGAACGACTCTCAATGAAATGGTGAGTATATCCGGCTTTATCACATGATACACCCGTTATGCAGTTTCATAAAGCCATTTCATAATCAAATGTTATGATAACACGTTTCATATCGCTCTGCTCGAATATGATTGGTCAAGTTTGGAGCCTCATCACCTACACTGTGACAAGTGTGACCTTTCAAATATCGGTCATGTGTTAAATTAAGACGCAAATTCAATATCAATGATTGAAATTTTTGTTGATGAAAGAATTATTACATTAAAGTACTAAACAAAGTTAAAATATTTTCCCCTTTACGCACAGAACATCTACGATGGAGAACTACTTCTCATAGCGTAGCAGACGACTTCTAAAGGTCATGGCGTGATTCGCCTCTAGTTCTCGAAATCGTTAATTTCACGTTGGAAATAAACATTTTTTTTTTTTTTTGCAGGATAATGTGATAAAAAGAATCTGAAATGAATTTTCATTTCATACGATGTATTATGAAACTCGTTGTGCGTTTTATATCCCCTCGCCAAGGCTCGGGGATATAAAACACACAACTCGTTTCATAATACATCGTATGAAATGAAAATTCATTTCAGATCCTATATATATGTACATAACCCTCACTTCTCGACAATAAATGGTGAGTATATCCGGCTACATCCTTGTGATTTTTGTAATATATCCCTATGTTCTATGTTCTCTATGCTCTATGCCTTCTAGGTAAATGAAAGGGTTAAGTGCATGTATCCAGATGCACACATTTTCATATGTTATCGAGAAGTGGGGATTATGAACATAAGTTAATTCATGTTATTTTTAAATTATAGAAACGCATCATGTTTACATGATATATTCTGAGTCTATAAATCATATGTAGAAGCATGTTGAATTTCGGTAAACGCTCGTAATTCTGTAACGGGAAGTTGGTATTAAAAAGAAACATTAACGAAGTACATCGTCCATGTCATCGTGTAATTGTTTCCGTTAAAGACTTTAAAAGCGGTCGATAGATCTCAATCAAGTTGGTGAATGAAATTTTATCTCGTTGAGATGAATTGAAAAAATCTTATCTGAAAATCTTGCATGCATAGTCGCCATTTTGAATCTTGATACACCTTAATATTTCCATGTTCTCACGTTGGCAGCATACAGTAAACGACATGGGCGGATCCAGAGTGTTTTCACAGGAGGGAGGGGTCAAGTCTGTGTTATTTGGTAAAATTTGGCTACTGAAAAGTAGCCCCCCCCCCCCCTTCTCCGGTAGCTTTACAAGCTCCAGTGAGGTCTGGATCCCCTTTATACCACCTTCTAGGTCCACGCTTGAGTAACATGTTTCGTTTCTTCTGTGTTAAGATCAGAGGCTTTCTTCTTGTCTTGTAAAATGTTTGACTTTTAAAGTTGTAATGATAATAATGTATTTAATAACTATCTCAATAAGGGTCATTGAAAAGAAGATTGAAAATTCGTGTTCTATAATTGGAAGCAGATATCAATCTCTCTAAATTCCAAAGCGGTTACTTAAGGCTTTTAAAATAGACATGATTCTAGCGATAGGCACCCTTGTTCGAATTCTTTTGTCCATTTAAGAGCGTTGATAAATTCATCTAGGCATCATTAATATTTGTTGATCCCAGCAGATCAAAAATGGGACTTTGCATACCAATGGGAAACACGGGTTGAGGGGGTTTAGCCTGTATATCACACTGTTTACAGACACTTAGCACCCCGCTGTCTTCGTTATATTTTGTTAGATAATACCATAGTTTCCATGTTGGGAATCACAGTTGCGAACTGTTTTACGAAATATGTGCAGTGTACCAAGCCGGAGGTTTTGATTAAAATTTGATGTAGCCTACATAATGTAGATAACAAAAATTGCTTAAAAAACAAGACCTTCCTACCAACAATTTCAAAGAAGAATGTATCTCTGTGTCGGCGACATTTTGATTGATGGACGAAGACATTTTCGAAATATGAAATCGCAAACTTTGAAAAGATGAACGTATAAATGATACTTCCACAATCACTCAATCCTACTGGACACTTGATCTTAGCTTTACGATTGGTTCTCCGCAAAAGTCTTATCTCCAATTGTCAAGTGCATTTCCCCTTTGGTAACTAAATTGGTATCTATTAGACATATTGTCATATTTCTTTGCTCATTTGATTCGAAACTTTATAATTACGCGAAAAAAAAAATCAACTTAAAAAAACAATCAAATTCAATTTATAAAATTCGAGCAACGACCAATCAAATTTGTTAGCTCGTTAAAAAAAATTACGGTGTATGATGGACGATGGTTTCTCGTATATATTTCTGCACATAGCCGATGATTGGAATGAAACAGCATATGAGAAATTATGAAATACAAACATATTCCCAAAATGTCAAAATTGCAGACGACAGGAAATTGTTGTCGTCAGGAACAGAAGCATGACACAAGCTCGAAATGGGCAAACATTCATGAACCTTTTCCTAATGTATTTCAATTCCCCATCAGCCGCTGATAAGATTTTTGACCAATCATTAGAGTTAGCTCTTGGGGTCGATTAGGGGTGCTTTCATTTACATTGCAAACAGCATTGTCCCTTAAGGAATTCCAAGCAGCTGTTGATTAGGACAATATAAATAAAGATTTCCCTCTTCAGAAAATGCTTTTCGATCAAAAAACAATGGATGCACCTTGATCAGAGGAATGTGGGGGCACAGATGCTGCCTTACAATGGGGAAGAGTGTGACCATTGTTTGTACTGGAGATTTACGTGGGCAGTTCTGTCCTTATTCGACAACTGTCCCTTCTTGTTCGGTCAATATTGAACCTCCGTGTGGTCAAACATTGGACTCTCGCTTTAATGTTTGCTCAAGAAAAAAATGAGATGGAAATTGGTCTGACGAAGTTATGGCGTATTGAGGGATTTAGTCCTACACAAACAAGAAGGTTAAATGGTTTTTTACGCCCTTCGTAATGTAAACCTGTTATATTGAAGTTCTTGATATGGGAGCTTTTCTTATGGAGATAGCTCGTCGTCAGGTGATAAAGAGTTTTAGTAAATAAAGTAATCTAAGACCCCCAGCTTCTGAAGGATGAATTACGACTTTTTCATACAAAGTTGACTGCTACCTTGTTCATATTAGGTAGCAGATGTTAATGACTTGTGCCAGGGTATTGTTAAAGGAAGTCAGATATTGAGAGGAAGTTGGGCGGCAGCGTGTAATTTGCATAGATAGTTCGGACACCTTGCTCGTTGGAATGCTCAAACAGATGGCAACACACGCGACCTGAACATTGGTCGAATCGTCTTGAATTTCTGAGCAAAAGGGCAAAAAACTAATTTCTGAAATTTTTGATCATCTCCTGTTTCAAAGAAATGGTTTGACTTCAGCTGCAGGTTCTTCAGTTTCATTGGCTTTGGTTCTTAAATTTTATGTGCTTGAGTTCACTGCATTTGTTGCACTCCCCCTTCTTGAATGCCGGTATTGCCCACAGCGTTTGACCTTGCCTGACTCCCAACTTTGTGCTCTTCACTTTGAATCGAGGGGTGGGCATGACATTGTATCGTTGACTACGAGGAATTATCTATCAAATTTGGCACACATCAATTTGGCATGTGTGTTGAAAAATTAAACGACGTGCGATGTGTTTTATTCTTGACAAAAACATAGGTTCTGTCTTGCAGGCCTTTCTCGCAGCGCTGTGATAATACTGCTCCACCCGTCATTTACTGCCGGCTTCTTTTGATTTTTATCACCTACAAAGCGTATAAGCTTGGAAATTGAAATTTTCAAATTCAGCGGCAGCTGTGGCGTAACTTTTTACACGATTACGTCTGCGTATACTATCTGTGAGATATCTACGTGATAGATTTATTGCAAAATATATAAACTGTGAAATATATGATTAATTAAAATCTTTTCTTGAAAACAAACAAACGAGATTGATGAGACTTTATAATTTCACTTACACGTTTTTAAGCTCGCTGGGGCCTTTAGAGCTCACTTTCCGAGTTTTTCCGCTTATTGATTTATAGATGCAAAGCATCTCAACCTGGAAAATGGCCACCATGGCTTCTAATTGTCAAGTTTTTTGTTGTTGTTGTTTTCGATTTCCTTGCAGTTGCGCGATATTATATATTTATGTTAAAATTTGCATCAAATATAGGCATTTGCTCCGATTTAGAACCCCATTACCGCGACCATTTTGTTTCATTTTTTTTTGCATTGTGGGAAGTATAATTTGTGTATCTTAGAAACAAACCTTATCAGTAATCACCAATAATGTTTTGATGTTATAGCCCGGACAGCGCGCCATACTTCATCATGCAGAAGAAGTCGTAAATCAAACATTGTCTAATGCATTTCCCATCGAAAATGACAATGATAACGTTGGAATGTAATTAATGCAGGCCAAATTGCAGTGCTTGATGCAGGCTGCTGCACAGTAATGAAGCGGTAATGGACACGATCAGAGGATGATGACCTCTTTATCAAAGGGAGGACTTGACTTTGAATACAAATGTATAATGCAGCGTCTTCCGTATTGAATCTGACATTTATGCAAGCGAAAATGTATAAAGATACGAGAGCTTGTCCTACATTTGATCGATTCTTGTAAATGTAAGTAGGAAATATATCAAGACTCTATATATTCTCGATTGCAAAGCTAAGGATTCCTTGACATTTTTGTTGTCGTGATTGAGAGTCAATGGTTGCTATGCTGCTCTTTGTGGAAAAACAGAGAGTTGCGAACGCCCTCTGTGGAGAGATTGACTCAGAGAGAGAGAGAGGTTGTTTTCCAAGAACGCTATGTCCAGTTTCTTCAGAACGGTTTATCAATTGGGTTGAAAAAAAAAATAAAATAAGGGTTGCTCTATGCTTCGAAGAAGACACAAAACTCAGACATTCTAACTCAGCCCGTGAACCCCATTTTGTATCCGCGCCTTTCAAGATTCCTTAAATTCACAAAATTCTGTTACATCCTTGACCCTGTGAAATTGTTCAGAAATTTCCTCTTGGATGTTTGTTCTGCATGTTAAATACACGGAAATAAAAGGTTTTTCCGTACCCTCCCCGCCATGCTGTCTTCGGTCTGATAATATTCTGAGAGACTCGCGTGCTATCCACCATACTAAGTTTTTAATTTTCTGATTATATAAAGCTTTCAATGTAGTTTCCCTGATCAATTCCTTGGCGTCTAGAGCTCGTGTACCAGTCTGCATATTCGATGGATTTAAGGTCCCCGTCTAAACCTATTTGCATTTTTCTTTAATTAAGGAAACATGCTGAAAATTCTTATATAATTAGGTCACAATTCAAATAATTTGATCGAGAATAAAAATTGTGAATTATGGATTATGAATATATGAATTAATTAGTAGATAAAATGAGTATGATAAGATACATGAGAGAATGAAAGGAATTTGCTCCTGAAAGTTTTGAATTCTTTGACTTCTTTTTCGTTCAATACGAAATTTAACGTCTTTCGACGCTTGATGTGATATTTTCCTCCATTTCTGTTTATAACAATAGGTATTTTAGACTACTTTTAATACAGTACTTCAAGTCTTTTGTTATAATTTGCAAAACGCAAAACGTGAATTAAAATGTACAGCAGAATAAACCAAAACCGTCAGTTGGAAAAGCATAATTCAAAAATCAGACAAAACTCCCCCCCCCCCCAAAAAAAAAACAGAAGAAAAATTAAACCCAACCCTAAAACGAAAACACCATCAAAACCAACAAAAACAAACTAAGAAGTCTACCATGCATGTCATGTGAACTGCTACATTGTCTTTAACAACAAAAAAGTGAGAGTAAAACATATACGCCACGAAGAGTAAGCATCAACTGCCCATACCACGTGCGTTAAATACTTTTACAGAACCTATAGTTTCCAGTTCTTTATATTCGAACAATCAAACTTGAAGATTTGTTTGACGATACGCACATTTATTTTGGATATAATATAACTATATATTAAAAAAATGTTAATTTGTGTTAAATGTTTTATATTTACATCAAAAGATACAAATGCCGTATATGTAAGGCGCAACATACACATATCAAGACTTACATTAGAATAAAATTAAAATTTACTATATGCATCCAGTTATTTTAGAAAACATAAAAAAATCATTGACCTGATTATATAGAAATAGACACCTGTCGACCTATTTACCTTACTGGCCTACTTCATTATAGATTAAGCGTGATTAATCCTCGAAACATTGGAAAAATTAAAAAAAAGAAGAAAAAAAAAGCAAGAAAGACTCTTAAATATTTCTTCATCTCCTCAAACTGCACGCGACAAGATCGATTTGTTGACTGTACTAGGTCGAACTAAGTATACATATAATTCCCCTTTTGGTCGGATACTGTATGAAATATTAATTTCCTACACTCTGATCATGCAATCTGAAGTTGATGTGAGTGCAGAGTGTTATGACTATCGATGATTGATTGATTTTTAGTATGCTAGTTTTACCTTTGTAATAATTGATCTGAGGATTATGCAGCGAGCCAACGACCGGCGCGAGAGGAATTCGGCATTCCTGTAAAACCATTGTAAGTTTGGCCCTTTGTTTTACTGCTCTACATACAAAAAGATTTATGGCCGTTTTTTGCGAGACAAATAAAGCTCAATTTACCAAATAAAGATTCCTATTTGTCCAACAAACTGCTTTATAACGGGAAAGATTTCATGCGGCAAACTAGACAAGAAAAATCAGGAGCACATTTTTTTTTTTGGCAAAATGACCAAAATTGACATACAAGAACTCCCTTAAAGGCTGAAATGGCAAAGTTTTGGACTCTCGTATCATTGACTCTTCTAGCTTTCGCACACATGCATGGTATTATCTAGACCGAGGACAGGCCAACATTTTATTCTTGAGTTTGTAATACCAACTCAAGAATAAAATTTTGGCCTGTTCTCGGTCTAGGTATATAATCCTTGCCAGCGTGTTAGTTTCATAGCAATATATATATCACATGCTGTTGAAATATGCATTTCCATCAAATTTCCATCAAGCGATGACGCGATGAAAGGCTGAATGTCAATTACAGGGTGAGATGAAAAGTATATTTCACATCTTCTGTAGCACGATTCGAACACTTGCGTAACAAGGAAAAAGAAATAAGATATTTTAAAGGTTTTAATTAGTACCTTTAACTTCGTTATTTTCAAAGTTAGTTTTTGCCTATCATTTGTAACAGAATGACACTCTTCTTTTTTTGCTAATATTGATTTTAGAGGAATGCACTGAGCACATACTTCCTGATTACACTTTAACTTTTAAATTGTTCAATGTTTTAAGTCTAAAAAATCCATTGTTCTTCGGTAGTTATATTGTGTAATATTTGTAAGTCCATGGAAAGAAATCTGTCGTGATTCTTTTACTCTTTGGAGATTGAAATTCTCTTGCAGTGTTTGGAATTTGGGATACTTAAGTTCCAATTAAACCCCTGATCAAAGATCACAGCCTCGTAAATTACTGGGAAAATACACAATCGAATCGAATTTAAAAGGCATTTATTACTGTAAATCAAACTTTCTCGCCCACGGATTCATTTTTATCGGAGATGTGATAAATATTGCCCAAGAGAACCATGCACCTTAAGCTTATGGCCTTAAGGTACATCGCGGCGTTACGGCACGGAAAATTTTGCGAGAAGACATAGCCTGAAAATTTGTCTACATGAAATATAAGATTTGATCAATCTTTGATATAATTTTCATGTAACTATTTCACGAAGTTTTTGAGATTTTAAGCCTTAAAGACGGCATTGACGTTCTAATTCGAAAATATGCATTTTCTGAATTGAAATAATTTTAATCTAGAAAATTGACCAAGGAGGGTGAAAAGGGAGATCAAAAATATTGTTGCCATGTTGAGTATTGTATTTCTACGGATTATTGTGTCTCTAAGGGGAAATTTGCAATTTTTATCGCCATTTTGCAACTTATTATTCAAAAATCCGCACTCATTCAAAAGGCAAACCACGGCTTGCTTCATTATCATTTTCTCCATTAAGTTGTGGAGGTCCTTAAAGCCCTTCTTACACGTAAAAGTAGAGAATGAGCTGAATTCGAATATATAAAAACATGGATAGGTCTTCTCGGCAGATTTTTTGCAATTTAAGATTGAAAATTTGTTTTGCGTGGCTTCGGCGTCAATTTTACTCGCAACGTCAAAGTCACAGCGTGTTCAGATCGCATATGTCAACATGACGTCAAGGAGTATGCGGAATATTTGATTCTCTGTAACGGTCTTCTTTAAAACATCCAGAAACCTTTTTCTTTAAGATAATTAATCAACAATTACATGGGCTGTATTCGAACTAGACCTTATATCTTAATGTAAAAATAAAATTCTCAAATATATGAAAACATCATACGGAACAGACGGACGGACATGCTCATTACTATTTAATCCGATATCTTTTGGCGGGGTATACAGAAAAATTCCCTCTTGTTTATATGTACATATACTTTATAATATCGGATAAGGGTTAGGGAGGGGCGGTCCATATAAGATATACATTGTGATTTTCATTTCATGCTCGTTTTCTATCATTACGTTCAGCCGCCTCGATTGTCGTGATATATATTATTAAAATGAAATTTCCATTTCTCCAAGTTCAGGAATTCCTCAAGAAGGCAGTACGGTATCTTTTTTTCCGATAACAAAAAAAAAAAAAAAAAAAATAATAATAATAATAAATAAATGAATAAATAAATAAAATGAAAATCCAAACAAACAAACAACTTGCACATATGTAGTCTCTTTGGCAAATTTTTAACACTGACCTTGACTCCTAAGTATGACCCCCCCTTTTTTTTTTTTTTTTGCTTGTCAGGATTGTTACAGGTTAAAAATAAACATTCTGATCTTTAGTTACTGGAAAATAAATATTCCGGCCGGCCGTGCGTTGAAAATAAATAATCTGACCCGAAAAATTTTGCCAGCCCCCCTCCCCCCTCAGGATCAAATTGGTCGTCCCCTTACAAAACAATTCCGGTTCGCTTTGCTTTCTGATATATATACAAATCTTTGTCTTACGTCATAATCGAACTTTCAGACACTATGTATTCCTAAATTCTTAAAGTAAATCACCGCTTTGCATATAATTAAAAAAATATTGAAAAGATTAATTTTATTTTATAAGGCAGCCTCTCCTCCTTTTCTGCCGGACAACCCCCCGCCCCCCCCCCCCCCACCCCACCCCCACCCTCGCTTTCCCCGATTGTGCACACTGAGAAACAAGCAACAAGGAGAGCGAGAAAAAGACTGATAAAAAGTAAAGCCTTCACCAGATCCTATAGAAATATGGAATTATATTCATTGTACCTTGTGTCAGAATAAAAGAGAAAACGAATTAAAAGCAGATGGGAAACTTTAAATTTGATTTTTGAAAACTAATCACGACAGCTTTTGAATTTCAATAATTTTTTATCACGATAGAAATATTAAGGATAATTATACTCATGTATAATCCTGAGATGAAACCAAATTATATACAATACCGTTTAACCTTGTATATTTCATGTAATGTCTTACATGTATATGCAATATTATGTTATCATTATCTATAGAAGATATGTGCATTTTTTTATGTCAACATACAAGTTGTGGTGAATAAAAACAATAAAAAAGTAAAGCCTTCTCCGTCCGTCTATATGGTGCAATAAAGAAATTAGATAAGGATGGAGGAGGATGGATGAAAGAACATTAATTTCCAACGTAATATTTGAAGAAAAAATTGCATTCATATACTAGTATCATTCCCTAGAAATAGTCAAAATATAACCAAACATCCCTCAAAGTTTCCGGTTCTCATTGCAAGCGTGTCTAAATACATTGACTGAATCTAGACACAATGTAAAGTTTACGTTTAAAAATTTCGGCTCGCTACGCTTACTAGAAAATATAAGTATTTAAAAAAAAAACATTATTTGCGCCATAACGATATATGTCGCGCAACGTAACGTGACGTTACGATCAAGTTAGGTTTATGACGTCATAGCGTAGATGTGCACATAAAAAAATTCGAGGGTGAAACCTGCGTACACATTTGATTGTGATGAAAGCTTCCCCGCGAGCTACGTTAAGTCTCCTATGTCTACATTAGACCAATATATTACCTTTTCTCAATGAAAATACCAAGTGAGTGTTTATTTAAGAATTGGGTTATCTCCCTTCAGACATAGAGGTCGCCACATCGGTCCACTTTTTTATAGGGTATCAACTCAAAAGGTCATATAGAATAGCTGCTGACGACAAAATAAAACAAACTCCTCCTTTCTTATCTATACAAGGTTATGAATTCAAGTTCTTATATGACATAATAATAACAAGTCACAAATCAATAGAGTCGAATGCCACATTGACCGGAAGTAAGAATTCCGGAAGTGCATAAGAAAAATGTCCAATGTTCTCAAAGTTTCCAAATGTCAAAAATGAGAGTGTTAAAATAAAAGATATTTGTAGAAATCTTGGAGAGAAAGTACAAAGTCTTACAAAGTATTTTCACCTACTTTGTATTTCATTTCAGGTCCAGAAATTATGCAATTACAAAGTCACCGTTCCGGTGGAGCGAACGCCGCCGTCAAAATTGCCGATTCGAACGTCGAAGTTACCCATACGAGAGTCGAGAACGAAGAGATCGTTCACTGGCTCCCTCTACGAAAGAGTTTTGGAAGTGAAGAAAGAATTGCTGAACGCGCGAAAGATGTTCGACACTTTTGCAGACGACATTTGTGACGGGGATATCACGTACGAACAAGATTATAATAGCACGACGTGTTGGAATGGACTGGAAGTTGGAAAGTAAGTTATATTTTTTTTTCTGATTCCTATAATATTCAATCCGTCCTTATGTGAAGTTTCGTCTGACCGGCCACGTACTCGCGTTGTCCTTCAAAGTTTGCAATTGACTTTGGTCACATGGTGCCATAAAGTTTCTTTAGTACCATTTATAGAAACTGTTTTGCCACTCTCGGTCTCTGCTCCCCACGTTTGTTATTGGTTGGGAGTGCACAGAATGGATTCGAGCCCCTATGGTATAATGAAATATGTATAGTTATTAGAACTGAGTGACAAGTTGAAAAGAATCCATCTTGGTTTAGCAATTAATACAAACATAGGCAGAAGAAGCAAAGAAATCGAATTATAATTATTTTGTCAAGAATTATTGGAATTTCATATATTGTTCCAATATTACGAATCTTGGTGGCATAATAAAGGGGGGGGGGGGGGGTGATGGTGTTGCCACTCAAAACGTCAGTATCGGGTAATATGAGCGTTATGTCGCGGTCATGTCTGTCCAAACGTGTCTATCTAGACAAAAAAAAGTGAAGTACTTCTGCCATTAAATCGTTAACATTTACACGACATATCGAGATAACACTGTCATATGCACATAAACTGAGAGATTTAAACTCCATTTATTCCAGTCAGGTTCCTCTCATAAGGAGGACAGACAAATCTTGTAAACACTCTGGTATCAAAATTGTTAACATTTTGATAATATTTTCATTACCTATGATACGCGTAGTTCATTCAAAATGCCGCCCTTTATAGCTTTACTTTTTTTACTTTTCTATGGATGAAACCCAAGAAAAAGATCCCTCTTTGTGGGGTACAAATATTTTATGGGTGGCCTTATCTAAAATTCCTCGTTGGCACAATTGAAAAGATTATCACCAAACTTGGTACGTAGGTATTTTAAGGTAGGTAAAGGATACCAGTAATCGACCTGATGAGAAAAGCCGGCGGGAAGATTTAGTTTCATTCATACATGAAGGTCTTAACTCAGAAAAGGAAATCTTTCATTCAGTCATGCTTTTTAAAGAGTTGAAAGAAATGCTTTTAATGTTTGGCACACGCGTCTCGAATCGCTGTTTTATATATAGATAGTTAAGATACAGAATCTGATGACCTCTAAAAAGTAATTCAAATATGGAAGGTAGATAAGACACCTACCGGTTGAAAAGGTTTGCAAACTGATCACGTGCTATTTGTCCCCACTTTCTCCCCCCCCCCAAAAAAGAGACATTTGTTTCAAAAAATTTTCTCGTTGATTTTCAAAAAAAAAAAAAAAAAAAATAGACATAGACATAGCTTTCTACCGAGCGGGTTGGAATTACTGCCCTCCCCTTTATTTGTGCTTTGTTATTATCATTTTTTAAGTCGCTGTTGCGGCTTTTTCCTAACTTTGTGACAAGAGGTGAAAACGAACTGTGCACCTTGGTGTGCATTGGCATGTCTTAAGTATATGCAATTCATAGGTAAATTTGGCCTTTGATTCCCAAAACAGCAGGTAAAATATGTCCTGACGAATAACCGCCATTGAAATCCTATACATTTATCAATATTTATCGTTTGCTGATACAAATAATAAAGGGTAGATAACCCATCCATTGTTGTCCGTCTGAGCTGAGACGCTTTTTCAGCTTTTTCAGTGTCATGTGAATAGAAGGATCTAACTTTACTGTTTAGTTTGAAATATTTGCTAGCTTCAAGTTTTGAGCACATTTGATACAATGCCTTTTAGATGTTCGCTCGTAAAAGTGATCATTTGTCTGATTTTATACACGGTCGTGGTGAAATACCGGTAATCAAACACCAGTAGTATTTAACGTTTTGCGAACACTCAACAGGTCTTTAATTATGCAAACCTGTTCTTTGATATCACTGTAAATGGCTGTAGACGAAGAGACTCTCAAAAATGTCATGCATGGTCATAATCAAGGTGATATTTTTCCTCTTAGTTCATGTGATCTTGTTATTATAACAATCGTTACGCTTTATTCATTGTTCGAAAGATGCATGTATGGTGCGCCAAATTTGTCTTGCTGTGTCCGCGAAGGCAGTTCTCCTCCGGTTCAGTGTCGGTGTTCTTTTTCGCAATCGGTATTCTATATTTCTGCTTCATATTCGCAAAAGAAAGGAGAGATAATTTGGACCTTTTCAGGTTTGCGTCATCATATAGATCAGGTGACTTAACTCTTTCTTGATTGACCTGTCGGTACGTCCGCACGCCGGTATGTCTATCATTAGTCATTGATCTTAAGGCTGGAATACGAAGTTGACGCATTGATAATTTGATATTTGAAGACACCTAGTCTTCCATCCCGATTTCTCGCTCTACATTTCTACGAAAGAAGCATCCAAGACAGAGATCGCGAGTTTGAAATGATTTACCTAGTTTTAGAATAGTAACAGCGACTCGCATCACTTCCAGCTCTCACTTCCGAATACCTAGGTGTCATGTGAGTGGAAATCAATAATTCTGGGTGTGAAAAAAAGATGGAACACTGCAGTTGCTACAAACAACCATCTGTTCCGTCTGTAAAAAATAAAATGGGGGTTTCCCTGAAAATAACGCGCTTCTTAGCGGGATCTCGTTCTATTACGCGCCAAATTTCTGTCGGGATTCGCCGTATCTAATTACTTCTGCAGAGTCTGTTTCTTCAACGATCGTCTCGTAAAATAACGTGGCACCTTGTGCAAACACATGAAAAGAGAATTTTTCGTCAAACTGTCAAGATCTTTCCCTCTTTCTTCCTAATGATCCGAAAAAACAGAATATGTTACGTGTTACGTAAAAAATCGTTAAATCAAAGACGCGGAAAATTGGCTTATGATTGCACAACATGTAAATGTTTCCAATGCTCAAGGTTGATCTCATTGGACGCAGGGGGTACTTAAAAGAGCGCGTTACACTCCTAAGAATAATGTTCGTATAACCCAAACCGTTGGTAGGTATTGATTAAATTTGCGGGAAAGAAAGCATCTGCGTTGTTTGAATTCAGATATAAAATTTCTTTTTACGTGCTGCCTTAATTTTGAGATTCTGCATCTTGTTCAAAGCGTCTGGTGGAGCAGTTATGACGTCATTGCATCTTTGGAAAACATTTGCAAGACTATGACTGCATGGGAGTAGCAATATTCAGATTTTGCATTTAATTTAGACAATGCAACGTACATTTAATTGAATATTTTATGTGTGAATCATTTCATTCATTTGGAGATCAAAATCCTTGAGTAATATGTCCTACTTAATTAATAATATTTGAGGCGTGCGTTGGAATATCTTCAAACAACGGGGATAATTTTCCTTTATGGTCAAATTTAATTTGTTATATAAAAAATAAGGAAAGGCCTTGCATAACGATCGATTATGTTGATTTGATACAGTCTTGGCAAGGACCATTCAATTCCAATCCTTTCGTAACAAGGGAGGAACAGGAGATCATATCGAGCATTGCTTTTCTGGACAAGTCGATCTGCAGACTTCGACAAAGACAAAAAAATCGGATCGTATTTGAGCGCAGATCTAGAGGAAGGAAGAGGCAGTGGAGGAATCAGGAAATCCCCCCCCCCCCCGGAATTCGTCAAAATAGCTAATGTTTTCCCGTTTTTACGTATGATTTAAACAAAAAATATCATAATCATAGGATATTCTTTACATCCCCCTATTTACGAGATGGAACCCCCCCCCCACCCCGTTGAAAGAAAAATCTAGATCCGCTCATAGAGTATTTTATTTCTAATATACATGCTATGTGATCTACTAAATATCTAGGGACTGAGGAATGATCTATTGTTATATAATAGGTATTATGGAGACAGAATGACTGGCTGTCCGTCACTTACTGCGCTGTCTATTCCTCACTAATTATAACAATCTCACTACCATCATTGACTCGTCAATTTCAATATTTGTCCCATTCAATGATTTAATTACTTGCCGTCACTTCTTTGATAGGCATCATACTCTTTGACTGATTGGGCTATTGGATAGTTTCTGCTTTATTTTGTAGCTGGTTTATGCTGAAATACATCGGTTTTGATTACTCGATAGCAGTTTGTTATTAATTTTGTATATGCGTGTTCGATTATTGACTTATCTGTTCTCTTGACTAGTGCAGACTAGTTCTGTCTGGCAAATGCATTTTTGCATGGTAAAAAAACCTAAAACCAGTCTCTTTTTTTTTTGTCTCATGCGAAGCATAGCGACACTGTCCGTTGTCTGTCTGTCTGTCTATCACACTTGGATGTCACACACTATTCCTGAGTGTCGCTATGTTTCGCAGGCGACACATGCATTCTTTGGAATGAATTTAAATGAAAAATGATGTAGAATAACATTATAAGCATTGGTGCCTTGTCCTTTTTGTAGAGCTGTACCCCTTTAGTGCCTTGTAAATGCAATTTGCAAATTTACGTTTTACTGTTTTACGTTGCTATCTTGCAATCCAAGAGAAAAAAGAAACCATAACAACTGATACATACGACCTTTCATAAGTAGGTTTTTCAATCCGTTACCATGGTTACAGATGGGATATCATTATGAAATTTCATAGGGAGATGGGAAATGGTGTGACCTATCTGTTAATAGCAAAAAGTCAAAAGGTCGTATGTGTTACTTACGACCTTTCAATTCTACAGCGTCGTTGTCCTTTTTGTAGAGCTTTACCCCTTTTTATAAGCATTGGTGCCTTGTCCTTTTTGTAGAACTGTACCCCGTTGTTATAAGCATTGGTGCCTTGTCCTTTTTGTAGATCTGTACCCCGTTGTTATAAGCATTGGTGTCCTAGCCTTTTTCTGTCTGCAGTGTCTGAGAATCAAAGCTTTGCACTTCCATTAAAGTTGCAGGGATGGTAAAGCTCACCCCATGTAGGTCAAGGTCTCTTTAAAGGTCAATGCCATTTTAGGCTCAAAGTTGCGACATGCAGCAATCTGTACTTGAACAGTCTATCTTAAAAATAGGACGAAATGAAGAGAAAGAGAGTGCTGGTTTTGTTTCCTTTTGAACTTAGGTTTCTATTTCGTTCCAAATTTACTACGATTTCCTTTTGGCCTGATTCTCGCGCCCCGAGGTCCTATGATTTGGATATGTTACAAATATTTACCGAATAGCCTTAAAGACCAAGCTGGGATCAAATCAGATGGAATATATTTTGGATAATTAAATTCTTTGTAATCTAATCCCCTAGCTTTGTTTACTACCTGCAAAGTCTTTATGATTTATGGTAAACTTTCATAAATCTCGTATAGATTTTCTATTTATATAGATGTAACTTTCTGCACTGATTGAAACGTTTCCCTAGGGTATACGAACAAATTCTGCAATGCAAGAGCGGATCTGGAGGGTGTTACAGGGGTGAGGAACCATTTTGTATTTGCCAAAATACCTGATTTTTCCGTTTCTACGTATACAAAATGTATACTTTTCTCAAAATCTTAGACTGCTCCCCCTCCTTCCCAAAATGCTTGGACTCACCGATGGAATTTTTTTCTTGTAGATCCATGGAATGGAATAAATCTCTCGGCTTTACATAATGATCTTATATGACATAATATTCCTTGATAGCTTGCTTCAAGAAATAGAAACTATTGAATGAATAGTGCACAAGGGCAATAGATACGAGTTGTATGCTGTTTGATTCCGTGACATGTACGCCGGATCGTTGCAGTTGGTAAACTCAATCTTTTGCTGAATGTTTGTACATGGACTTCACACAATATGGGAGGGACCCCCGTGAACAAGCAAACCTTTCTACTCCGCCGTGACCCCGTGACACCCATACTCGTGCGATACCCGCTGACATCCCGTATCGTGCATTTTAATATCATCATTTCATATTTGTGTCATATTTGATGTTGCTTTTGATCCTTGTATTAAATAGGTCATTTGTGTTTTTAAACAAACCTTATCCTGTCAGGTCGGTCGAAGGTTAAAAACAATCAGAGAGCACACCCCTTCTCCCGTGTTTACACAATTCTAGTTGAGACGATCAACGGTGTGACAAGAATAATTTTCATATTCATGTGTTTGAGGTCTTTTGATAATTCCAATAGTCCCATCCTCTTCTTTTTACATCATAATTCTTCAAAGTATAGGGTGTTACTTTCCATATACTAATGTCGACTTTGTTGCATGGTTACTAGATTTTACTATATACATGTCATGTTGAAAGTTTCCCAGTTATTGTGAGAGTTTAGTACCTATCGTCCGTATAACCACACTATCTACCATACCCTTGATGGTGAGCTTTCATAGTAGCTCCCTATTGTCCATTTATCTTTACGATTGATATGTTGTGGTTTGTGTTGAGTGTTTTTGATTCCATGGATTTCTTCTCGTGGCGGTTGCTTCGGGGTTATGATGGGGACTCTAGGTACTTCATAAAAACCGTAGATTTTTGCATAGTATTGTTTGAATGGCGGGATGAAAATGAATTCAGTTATACAACGTAAATATTTCGAATAACTTGTGGGAGGAATATACTCACTGAACGTCTATTATTATTATTTTTCTCTTGCAAATTTATGAACTGAACGAATTTTCATTACCTCGTTCTGACTCATCTGTAATAAACATGCACCAGTATTACGTAGTAGTACGCGAATTCTAATGAAAAAAAAACCCCTCCATACCTTCACAGCGTTTGACTTCAGATTTGAATGAAATTTTTTTTTTACATATATATAGTGTCCCAAATACATACAGGAAATACGAATCACTCGTTTGATACAACATTGCACCGTCTTACCTGGATGAAGTTAATGTTCGGTATTAATAACTTTAAAAAGCTGAAAAACGAAACCAGGGTGTATGTCATTAATCGGCGGGAAACTTTTGGAAAATTGCCCCACTTAAACGACTTTATAATTCGAGAAAAATGTTTTTTATCAGCTTGTTCAAAATATCTCTCTACGTCTTCACGGCCGATGGGCGCATTTAAATCAATTTTCATCGAAGGCACACGTTTGCAAAATGTTTAATAAATTTTGCGAGTGTGTGGTGTAACAACAGCTAGAATAATCGCTAAATGCACAGAGCCAAACGTAATTACGAAGCAAATTGCAAAGGTATATGCAGAGATAAAAATCTGAGCATCTAATACTTAATGCAACTTACATGTTATATAGATTACCTAATGATAATGAAGTCGATTAGACGCATAAATACACCGTTTAATGTACCAAAGGATGCGGTAGATAGCTTTGTTCAACATGTAATTATATAATGCAGTCATTGTGCAACAGGAATATGTGTGATAACAAAAAATGGAGAATTGACATTACGATTTATTACATTTGGTTTATTGGCGATAAATGCTAATGAGAATTGTGACATTTTTACATAAGGCCATAGTAATTAAATACTTTGTTTTACGTCCCGGTCATTTTCTGAAAGGTAGCCTTCCATCAGGCGAGAAAACACACACATGAATTATCAATTAGAAACTTTCAATAAGGGATTGAATAAGGAGAGAAAATGGTAATTTTCCAATATTAAGCTTAACAATTTTAAAATTTTCTTACAAGTGAACTATGACATATTAAAATAAAAATTTTTACATGCCTTAATGACGACTTTTAAGTAAGCTACATACATGTACTACTATATTTAGGCAGATGAAGAATTTTCTGGTCCTAAAGATACTCTAATAGGATTGGATATGAAATGATTTTTTTTCATTTTTTTGATTTCTTTCTTTCTCCAGGGGACGTAAAACAAAACATTTTAATTAATGTGGCCTAACATTGGATTTAAAAGAAGAGCAAAAGATTGGGGGTATCGACGATTTGAGATCGGGTGTGTGTGTGTGGGGGGGGGGGGGGGGTTTCTCGCCACTCGCCCTTCGTATAAGAGAGAGAGAGAAGAGAGAGAGAGAATATTCATACCCACGCTCTCTGCGTTTGAGTTGGACGTCAGGGCATGTAAATTCATTTTCAATAAGTTACATCAAAGGGGGAGAATTTGTATTCGATCCAAATCCATGATAAACACTCAATTTCAAGGTTATATATATAATACATGTTGCATAAACGCTCTTACATTTTTGCTGGTAAATAAATGAGAATAAATAAATTAATTGATTAATTAATAAAATTCCACGACAGGGGAGGAAAACAAAAATGTCGAGGGACCTTCTAGTACCAGTATGTACAATGCGAACTTGATGAGCAGAAACATGCAATGAATTGTCAAGGTTCAGAAATTCTATCAGATTCGGGCGGGATGTCGACATGGTGTCAGAAATGACAGAAACTCCAGAATCCCTCGTATCTCGTGATAAAGAAACCATATACCCCCTATATGGTAGAGATAGGACCTTGAACCCTTCGTGCCAAGCAACTCATTTGTGCATATTCATTGTTCTTCATACATGTCAATTTTTTTTTGTGAATGCATCCTAACTGGATCTTGTACACGGGAAACCGCATTGTAGGTTATTTGATCCGAATCGACATGCATATAATGATAACAGAACAATTACAAGATATCGGCGATGTCTGGTTAAAGGTAATCAACACGGATCATCCAGGAGCGTTGTGGGTTTGTCATATTACAAATAACTTAGAACCGGATACCCCGTCACGATATTAAATCATACGTCATTTCGGCGACGCCGCGTCCGTTGTCATATCACTGTCCCAGACTGTCTGAGCTCTGATACAAGCAAGTCTGGTAATCAAAATATTATTTGGGTTATAAATTGATCGACATCAATTTATTTGTTTGAGCTGAAGGCAAGTGTGTAAGGCCTAACAACAACAAAAAAAGTCTGCATTGAACGCGAAAATCGAAATGACGGCGTCATCAAAATGTTACCGTAAATGGCGTAAAAATACCGTAAAAACGTACATGTTTCACCAAAATCAGATACAACCTATGATTTTCTCAAAATGTTTTGAAAATGACGTATGTATCCTTTAAACTTCGAATACACTCAAGGGGAGCTCCCCAAAATTCAAACCGTATAAAATGGGTCAAAATGATATATATGCACAGCCAATGTAAGTCCTCTAGGATGTTACTATTGAAAGGAACGTGCTGCAATTCGTGTATTAACACTCGTGACGTCACAATGCATAAGATCTAAAGAAGCATGCCGCGACGGCTGTTCTAACCTGCAAAATGAGCCCGCGGTGACCTGAATTTTAACGTCACCCTTTTACCTAGAAAACGCGATTTCAGAAAACAAGAATGAAATAGACAACTATGGTGCATATATATAGAATAAATGTCATAATTTGTGTTTTGTTACGGGTATACAACACACAGCAAGTGCATTTATCGCATGAAATGCGCTAACGCGCATTACATGTACGATAAATGCACTTGCTGTGTGTTGTATACCCGTAACAAAACACAAATTAAGACACTTATTCTCTATTTGAAAAAAAAGAAGGATGGTGTAAATGTCTATTCGGTATGCGGAGTTTCATTAATATACTTCCCATTTAGAACGGTATCCAAACTATTGCCCTGAAATGCATGAAAATGCATGAAAACATGCCTCCTTTTCCATTCTATGATATCTTTTAATAACACTTTCGAAAAAACATCCCCATTCAAGATAAAGGTAGAAAATAAAGGAGCTTAAATGTGTAAATAAGTGCAGTGTCTCTATATATAAAAAAAACCTGCATCTGCATCATCTTCTATGTAATTTAGCTGACCACAAGGAATTCGTTTTCAAAAGCACTGAACCGTCTTGTAAATTTCTGTATGTACAATCCCTGCTAAGCATCAGTGAATTTTCAAATAAGCTCACGTTTCAGTTGCTGCGAAATCATACATATATTGGTAATTACACCTAACTATGTGTGCAATTTTAAATAAAACTCATTCTTCTACTGCGACAGATAATGTGGCATAAAAGATTTCTAAATTGAAAGGAGATTGCTGATAAGATACCGAATTTGTCAATGCTCGATATGGCTGCCAGATGAACTTGATGCCTCTTCTGACAAGGAGGTAGTTTTATGATGTCAGTGCTACGATTTACCTTAATATTTGACAGGTGCGAAAATTTTGAAATGAATTTGTTTGTTAAAGTATGCGAATACTTTTTATGTTAAAATATTCAATTTTAAAATCGTCACGCAAAATTTGTTCTGGAGAGAGAGAGAGAGAGAGAGAGGCTATATCCCTAGAACATTTATCTAGATCTACGCTTTTTGCACTAACATCCAATCGAAAATAGTGAGAGGACCAACATTGATTTTCTACAAAATGATATTGAAAAAAAGGAGAAAATCATCCTTTTTGACGAATCCCTTCCCTCTACCCCCTCTCCCGCTCCGCATCCTCGGTATTTGTATGGAAAGCGATACGAATCTTTGCATGATCCATGTGGACTTAGAAACCCGTGAAGTGGAGGGGTGTCAGATGAATTATTTCTTCATCAGCGCACAGAAAGCATTTTGTTATTTATTGTACAATGGGGACACATCATCTATTTGCTTTGAAAAAAAGGTGTCCCATGATAAACGATTACTACTTTAGACTTCACCTCAATTTGACAGTACAGGAATAGTTGTGACGCTAACTTGACTTGGGGCGATGGACCAGGGTTGAGGTTATGTTATAATAATCTAATTCAACGATCTCCTGGCCTAGACTGTGAACAAACCTCCCACAAGTATTTACTTAAAATATTATTTTGTCTGGTCCGAGATTGGATACAAATCAATGTAAGACATACTGGTACACAGCTTTTTGACGTTGGCCTGTTGCACGAATCCTTGGGTAGGGGGTAGAGGTGGGGGGCAGAATCAAAACCCTGTAATTCTAGTATACGTATATTCATAAGACATGTGAACCATAAAACTGTATTCCCATAGTTTTGAGAAAAAGCCCCCCCCCCCCAAAAAAAAAACCCAAAATAACATCCTTCATAAAAAAAGAGAGATTAAGATAGATTTTAAAAAACCCGAAAAAAAATGATTAAATAGTGAATACTATAAGGACATTTCCCTCGTGTTTTCTTTACCTTATCACAGAAAAAAGACTGAAAAAGGAAATATATACATGTACATTTTTTCAAATAAGGAAGATACATGTGCTGTTCATTAGTCCCCCCTTGATCATATACTGTCTCTTAATTGAACCTTTTCGTTTGACCGGGCCTGTGTTTAATATCGATAAAGGTCCTAATTGTATTTTTGTAGGGACCTTGTAGCGTCCTGTGTTACCGTACTGGACTCTTGTCACCCTCACTTCATTAAACCCCCTCATCGACGAACCTCCCTTGTAACTCCTGCACGCTACATCGTCACGATTCATCCGGTACAAGACGCGTATGTAGAATTTTCCAGGAGGATCCGAAACGACCAATAAGGGGTGGGGGTAGGGGGTTGTACCGACTCTTGATGTTCTCGAGAGCCGGATCTTGGACTCAAGAATTTGAAAAATAGTTGGGTTTTTTTTTACATCGAGGGGCGGAAGTGGGATTTATATCCTGAATCGCCCCGCCCCCTTTCTCCGGATCAGCCTATGATTGTGCTCAGCGATATACATTTTTCTTTTTCCTCGCGTGGGGATTCGGGCGAGAAATCCGCGGACACTTTTTTACGCTGATTAGATTAGTCCTCCACATAAAACAGAGTGAAAAACCATCGATGCCCCGCGGATTTACATAAAAATTCACATTATTCTACTTTATCACGCACACAGATTTTTACACTAAAATTGAAAATGACTCTTATTTATTTTTACATAGACATGACTTTATTTTGCAATCGTCGTTATCTTTCATAAAACTGGAAGCAGAAAGTGAAAAAAAAATTCCCTAAACATTGTTTCTTTGTCCTGCCTTGAATATATACAGTGGATCTTTTGTGATGAAGTTATGTAATAGGGTAGATAAGCTCTGATATTTGAGGTATTTTCTTGTGACAATTTTAAGAGATTTTTTGCTTGCTTGACGTCTTAATTGTGAGAAAGTCGTGCATGCAATGAGAAGTCGGCTATTTCGATTTGATGCAATTTTCAGTTTTATAAATCAAATTGAAAAATAAAAGCTTCTGATTCTGTGACCGGAGAGCTACATCTATGAATATATGCACAGCCAATGTAAAGTCTCGGGATGTTTACTATTGAAAGGAACGTGCTGCAATGGTATAACACTCGTGACGTCACAATGCAATAAGATCTAAAGAAACATCTGCCGCGAGGTGTTCTAACTGCAACATGAACCCGCGTCGGATGAATTTTACGTCACCCTTTTACCTCGAAAAAGCACATTCCAGAAAACAAGAGAAACAGACAATTATGGTGCATATATATAGAAGAAATGTAATAATTTGGTTTTTTACGGGTATGCACCAACATCAAGTGCATTCGCTGAAATGCCCCGCTAACGCGCATTAACATGACGATAATGCATTGCTGTGGGTGCCTACCGTAACAAAACACCCCCCCCCCCCCCCCCTTATAAAAGATAAGGATAAAAGAGTGAAATAGAGACACATTCCCTCGATTGGCCAAATATAATTATAAATTTATGTATAGTGCAAGTATACAAACCCGAGATCTTTTTTGTGTGTGTCTGTCTAAAATTGTCACTTTTATAGGGGAAACATTACATGAATCTATACTTATTTATACAAGCCACTTGGTCTCACTACTAGGTCTCCAGGTATCTAGAAATGCCTAACCCTAGCTGCAGTCTCATTGTTTTCACAGTTAATCAGTCTACGATGTGTGTCATTCGTTGTTGGGTGCAAAATGTGATTATATAATTTGCTCTTTACTTACCCCTGTCGACAATTTCTATGGGATAGGGGTAATCATAGGATTTGTTCTTTATTGAACTCTAGGTGTTTGTAAAAAATATTTTAAACAATTATCCAATATTGGTAATTCGATCTACTAAAATTCTATGTAAGATAGCACCTTTTCATGTCTCCCTCCGCGGGGGACATAATTTTATCCAGCTTGTCTGTATGGTCCTGTATAAATGTATCCGAAACTTACCTTTTCTTTTCACTTCATTTGTAAACAAATCCTGGTTTCCTTGTGTCAAGCCCCCCCCCCCCCAAAAAAAAAAAAAAGGTCTAAAGAAACTTTGGCCTTTGTGATTTTCACCTTGACATAAACTTGAAACTTCACACAAGCAAGAACTAGCATAGTGTTTCACGAACTTTAAAATTTCTCTAAGTATATTGTAAATAATGGAAAACGGAATTATTCCTGGGAACGAGATAAAGAGAACGAAAGACACCCTTCCATCCGCCCGTGGTGATGGTTCGGGAAAAGGGGGGGGGGTTATTACATATAAGAGGAAGGAGGGATATAAATATTTTTAAAATCTTCATCTCAACTGTAGGACTATATATATATATATCTACATATTGAAATGAATCATCACGTTGAAAAAGAGCACACCTTTATTTTCAATTTACAACGTACGTGAATCACCATATATTGCCGCTGACATTACATATTTGGTACAAGGACCAAATTTTTATGGCCCAATTATAAAATACTAAGCGGAATAAATTGAAACATCAAATGCACCTCAGGTGTTTAAATGAAAATTTCAGCGGTTCTCTTGAACGACTCCGATGAATGAATGAGCTTAAAAGTCGCCAGGCGGATGATCGTAAAATTCGATTCATATTTTGCATAATATTGCAGGCTTAATCCCCTCAAGTTGTGTAAAATGAATTTTTTGTTGAGATGAGCATGCGTTGTCTGCGGAGACTGTTTATGACATGTTATGTGAGCAAAGCGGGATAACTCTAATTCTTTTTCAGGTATAATTTTGATGTCGAGGACTTGTCGACTCTGCTGAAGTCTGCATTGGTGATCGACCCCAGCCTGGTTGTGATGAAGGACAAACTGACGCACATGCGCATTGTAAGTATATTTTGTACATGTAAACACTACAAAAAATCATGTTTGGAAATATTTTGAAGATATTTTTTATACATATTGTGCGAAGCTAAGTTTTAAACCGCACTAAAGATAGATAAGTTAAGAATTCAAAAACTAAGAAAAACCCAAAACAAACGAGTAACAGAAAATAAATACACCGAAAATAAAAGAAGAGAAAAATAAAAGTTTGATCACTCCAACAAGAGAACCTTAGTGAACAAATAAGACACCGTTACTACACGAGACCCAAGGCGAAAAAAAATGCGATGAGGTGCAGGGCCGGAGGTTGACGTTTTGCATTTTCACTTGAAGTAGTAGATTGATCTATAACCGTGAAATCGCATCATTTTTATTTTTGTGCAGAACTTGATGACCCGATACCCAGAATCTGATCTCGGACACAGTATGATGGCGGACTCCCGACGGGAAGGAAGTGGATATAACGGCTACCTTCACATCGGTCATGGCACCGTAATAGGCCCCACCGACGACGAAGACATGGTTGACGGATCAGGAAGCGGAAGTGGCAGCGGCGACGGAAATGATAATGTCGACATCAATATAGATAAAGGTAAGCATTATCTATAAGATGTTATCAAGTATTGCTACACAAGTGATATATTAAATATTACTAGTACTGTATTTTATACAGATTTACATTGTATTTCATACACATTTACATTTAATTTCACAGCGTATAGATATCGATTTATCTCCCACTCTACCATGCTTTCTCCACAATGCCTTCACCATGTGTTTTCTTTCTTTCTTTCTTTCGTAAAAAAAGATGACTGATTGCTAGTATTCAGATCTGCTGTATCTATTTTTTTCTGAACGACCATCTAAATTTGTTCTTCAGGTTTTGTTGATCCAGAAGATCCGGGCACTGGGTCAGAAGTCGCAAAACCAGGAAGTGCTGCAGATCATGTGACAGTTTCCATGGTGACATTTGTAACAGTTTCCATAGTAACAATGATACTGTCGTAGCAAAATTAGAGCCTCTCACTTTCATTTTTTTTCAACTCTAACTCACCACTTTTACTATGTGCATTTTCTTGACAAAACATATTATTATAATTCTCAAGTTGCCATAGAAAATGTTTTCATATTTTCTTTTTCCGTTACATCTGATGTGATTTTTAAAAGTATGTAGAAATCTTATCCATGGAAGGCATTATATCAGTATTGTAAATTTGATTTTTTCTCATCACATGTTATATCATTTTCTTTCCATGTATTGATCTTTTTTTGTCACCTAATTTAGATTTTTTTAAACTATCATGGATAAATTTTCACGAAAAAAGCCTTTATGCATCATTCAAAGAAGTGCATTTAAATTCAACAATATCAGGAAGTTGTACCATGCACATTCATATATTTCACCTGATAGTACATTTACTTATTATCTGACAATATAAAAGAAAAAAAGAAGCTTTATTTCAAATGTAAAAATAGAACATGACCATGGTCATACTAATTCACACAATTTCAAGCAGTATATCTTCATTTCGTCATGGGTGCTATTTAGAGTTGATATATGTTTTTGATGCATGTTGAATGTTGGTTTGTTTTGGTTGATAAACATACTGCTGGTTCTTGGCTACTTTGAATGATTTTGATTAAAAACAATTTTTTGTCCTTAACTTTACAAGAAAAAAAAATAGTTATTTGAAGGATAACATAAATCTATATTTTTTTTTTCAAGAACAAGAATATTTAAATTTTAGTTTTAATTAACAGAAAAAAATGAATAAATTTGATAGGATTCAATATCATATCTATTTGATATGAAAATACTAGTAATCCTTCCCCTCAAAATAATTGGAAATCTTGTTAAAAGTCACATTTTCCATAAAAATTATAATAAATTTGCAGCTATAAAATGATACCGCTCTCAAAATTTGAATTTTACTTACTTTACATGGTCACATGTTTGAATTCAATTCCATGTTGTACATAGAATATATGTATATTTCTTGTAATTAGTTGACCTTGGGCTCAAAGCTCAGTTTAATATATTTTCTGTATAAATGTAATTTGCTTATTGAATGTTTTATATGTACATGTTATTTAGATTCTGTGATAATTATTTGTCCTGCTTTCCAACCTCTATCACTATTTCATTTAATGCCACTGGCAGTTTAAGCAAATCCAACATTTTGTGCCACTGGTAAACTACTTTATAAGTAAATCCATTCGATATAATTTTAATGTGCCAACATTTGCAATTGGCAAATGGTTTTATTTTCATATTCTACAAATCTTAAAAATTTCAAAATCAGACCTGATTCTCCCAAATAATTTTAATAAGGATAAAATCTTTCAAAGAAAGATATTCATTTGGACCCAAAGGAAATAATAATATATCTCAATTACACTCTAGCTGGTATGAGCTTATCATTTTTGAAATTATTTGAATTTTAATGTAAAAAAAATGTTGCTCCCCTCATATTTTATCATGTTGCAAATATTGAATGTATATATATATAGTGCTTAAATATATCATGTTACACCATTTTTCCATTCCCAAATAACGGTGATAAAATCACTCTCTATGTCACCATTGTATAATTGTACTGATATATAAGCCGTGATGAATGTGTGTTTAAATGTGACGCTTAGAGTGATTGAAATTCTTTTAATGGGTACATTAAAAGGATGTTTGAAGGTAACTGAAAACATTTCATTAAAATTTTGTAAAAATTTTGTATAATTTCAAGAAAATTACTGTTAAAATTTGTATTTTGTCATTCTAGGATTTCCAAATGCAGGTTCTAAAATAAAGCTGTAAGCAAAATATAACTTGCCTAGTAAAAATGCTGAATTTCACAAATTATTACTTACTTTATATAAAATTTCTTCTGGTGAAATTATTGTTTGCAGAAATGTATTCTGCATAATTTGTTCTTGAACATTGCAATTATCCACTTTTTTTCAATTTCATAAAAAAAAAAAAAAGAAAAATAAGTACATGGTTTTCTATTCCTCTTTAAATGATTTAATCAAAAAGTTTTGGAGCTAGAAAAATATTTGTTTTAGGACCTTCATAAGTGACTTGCCTACTTGTATATGTATATCTTGCATATAAGAGTTTTTAAGAAATTAGCCATAAAATAGATGGAATTTTGACATTGAAAATTTCTATGAAATGTTTTCAGTTGCCATGGTAATAAAAAGTATTTTGATATGGCAGTGATGTGCAAATATACCTATAGAGCTTTCAAATTTCACTTGTTTGTTTGTAGGTCTAGATGTTATTGATATGTACGCGTTATCGTATGCATTTGTTTATTAATGATATTTCTTAAAATGAATATGTATGGGCACTTTGTTAAAATTTCATTTTTTATGTGGTTCACATATCTTTTACTTTAAAATCTATTTTCTGAAATTGTTTTTTTTTTTCACCGAAAAAAAATGGAAATGGAAATATAAGGGACAGAATTTCAGTTAGTTTATTTTTTGGTCAGTCCTCAAGATGTCAATTATGTTAACTATGAAATTTTCCAGAATTGATTCTAGCTTGATCATGAGAAAAAAGCCTTCTTTTCAAAAAACATTTTTAACAAAATCTTATATGCTATGTTGCATACTTCCTCTCGCCTTGATGTTTAGAATAAATCCATTATTTCTTAAATTTGCTTCAAATTGTAAAATCACATTTTTCTGCCATCTAATTTGCATATCCTTCATAAAGATACTAGATCTACTAGTACATGTACATATGAAAATGCAAATCTTCATGAAAAAAAAAATGAAATCATGCTAGTTCAGTCAGGGATTCTATTAATTTAGCTTTATTCAATCTTTGCCTCAATTGTCAGTAAGTGTTATTCGTAAAAACTTTTACAGACTCAGTGTATACATGTAATATTGTTCCTGCAACCTTTTTTTTTTTTTACCTCAATACCGTAAGAAATCCATTATTTGCATTTCAATACTTATATACATTTGTATATTTATCCCCTTATTCTTTGATATATTATTTGATGAATCATACAAAATATACAAATTTACATTTTCCCTTCATCTATGTATTTTCAATTAAATTCATTGAAATTTTAAAAAAAATACGAGAAGAAATAATTAAAAAAAATCATTCCTTAAATTTATACCTTTTTTTAATAATAAGAATTCAAAAAAAAAATTGAGCTTTCTTAACTGTTATTATTGCAAATCAATACCTCTTTTGAAGTAAAAGGAATGGTGAATAAATGAAAAATGAATGGCTTAGAGTATGCTAAGCATGAGAATTTTAGGGAACATTTTATTATAAAAGAAACATCATTTATTTCTGATTACATTCATGGACATGAAACATATTAGAAGTTAACTACAATTATTCTCTAGACAAAGAATAATTGTGCAAATTCAAATCCACGCTAGTATTCTAAGCATGTCATATATCAAATTAATTCAATCTTACCAGACAGATTACATTTTATATTTGAATGAAATGCAAAAACGATGCAGCAAAAAATCGTTGAAACATTTCAAGATGCATTAAACGTCATTTTTATGAAATTAGAGGAATAAAAACTGATTTTAGGGTTGTCATTTTCTTTGACTAATCATCATTTTTATAGCCAAATGTTTTTATGCTTTAATCAAAGATTAAGTTGTAATATGTATATTTCATTATTTTGTGATGACAGTTATTTGCTTAATGACATGTTGTTAATTGTTGTATTAATTAGTGCACCTTTGTATTTTTTTCTCATGATGAAATTTTCGTTGTTTTTGAAATATCTGTATTATGATTGACTTTTTCGAATGATTTTGTTATGTGTATATCTTAAAACTTCATTTATATATATACACATAAGTGTAGTCATAAAGTTTTAGCATAATATGTACTGATGAAAATGAATTTTCTTACAAAATTTGCAAAATACGAGTAAAAATTCCTCTGTTTCTTAAAATTACCAATTTGTGTTATGAAATCCTTTATCATTCTTTGATACAAAAATCTGTGTCATGACCTTGAAATAAATTAATTGTTCGTAAAGTAATTGTAAAAGCTTCACATTAAATTGTCTCTCATTTCATTTACTTTCTGGGTAATGAAGTAAAAACTGTTGAAATAAATATGTATAGACACAATTTTCTTGATTATTTCTTCAGAAGTGATGGAAAAAGGGATACATATCTCTTTTTAAGGAGGAGAAAGCAGAAAAATATTACTCCTCCCAACAAACCTAATATCGTAGAGTACTTTCTGTTTATATTACAGTAGCGTTCAGAACGATAAATGGCTCTTATTGGATATCTGCTCAGCCCTTAATCAAAGATCATTAAGATTTGTGTACTGTATAGGTCTTGGGTCAAAGGTCAGGGTCAGATAAGAATGATGTTGTGTTTCTGCAATACAAGCAATAAGAAAATCGATTTCAATTCTTGTTAAGGCAGAAAACACATAAAACCTATAAGGTTAGTACGTCCAGGTCATAATCTTGAATCACGTGGTGTTATCTTGGATCCACAAATGTGCATCATTCACTCGTACATTTCATGTCCATAAAGCATGAAGACTTAGGTAGGGAATACTTAATGCAGTTATTCCCTGTACCACTTTGATCACATTTCATAAATCAAGTATTTTGGTCTAACGCCTGTCCAGTGATAAGAATTGTACATATGTTTCAGCCAGTAGGATTTGAAGTTTCTTCCATAAAGCATCTTCAGGCTGTATGAGCTCGCTACAGCCAGCAGAGCACGATCTTGTATATACGAACTTCAAGGTTTTGATATCAATTCATGTTTTCGTTTATTTCTTGATTCCATGTGTGAAAAAAAATCATGGATATTGTGCAGCGTCGCCATATTTTGAGGACTCTTGTATAAATTGATTATAACGTTTTCTTATCATTCAATCAAATTTCAAGAATCTTATTGAAAATATATGTTTAATTACTTATATAAGATACAAAATGTTCTTTTAGAGCACTAGCGTAGAGTGCTTCAGGGTTCCAATCAAGTTTGCGATAAAAATGTTATATACACTTCGTTTTTTTCACTCGTTTAGTAAATTGTCCCCTTAGGGGAAAAATATTGCTCCATGAAGGGAAAAATCTCCTGCAAGTCCGCATTGCAGACACCTCAGCCAGACACATACAAGACCCTGACATGCAAAACATTGAGGCTGAGCAGTACACGACCCAAAAACAGACAACGGAGCCGACAGCTAGAATTCATTTAGACTTTGGATTCGATAGTGGTGTGACTTGCAAAAAGCGAGAACGCAAGGCCTACTTACTGTCAAGTTTGTTCTTTTTTCCAAACATATCCGTCAAGAAAATTTTAACATGGCCACCAAAAGGCTGTTATCGGCTGATTCAATTTTGACTCCTCATCTGCGTTTACTTCATGTACAGTGAATTTCGTCAAACCTCGTAACACGTGATCAATGTATCCTATCAATTTATCTATTAGAGCTGTGCAAATGCTACACGGAATTTCACCAAACGTTACAGGCTGCGAGTTCTAGAAGTCGTCTGTTCTGGCCAGATCACTGGCAATGAAGGGTACTTACTGATTGTCTGGTGCATCTTCGCCATACTTATATACCAGCGACCGTTGAACAAATTCCAACAATCCATACGTAGAGAACCTCTTATGACATGGTCCGTCATGTGGTATGGCTGGAGATTATTTCGTTCGTTTGTCTTCTAGTCTTGCACAAGAGAACACTGAACACACAAATCATATACTCAGGGACTAGAATCCCTCTCTAAAATGTGTTACCCCCGTGTATACAACTATAGAATGGGTGCATACACATGGGTTACAATTCAAGTCCCTGTGATCATATCTAGTACGTAATGTTGGATAACATCAACCAGATACCATTTTTTCTAGCCAGTGTTCAGATTCGATTTTATCCATCTCCCCTCCTGACCTATATCTAGGGCACTTCACATTTCATCGAGATTTGTTTTTTTGGCTGTGAAAGTCTTTAGAACGAAATTAAGCGTAATGATATTAAGAAAAAAAAAATTGCCGAGAGCTGGAATCGAACCCAGATCAGCCGCTCAGAAAGCAGGTGCACTTGTAAGAAGACGATATATGTTAATGATAATTCTTCCGAAATAAAAAGATTTGATTTCTCAAATACAATATAATGACATTTTTGGAAAAATAAAAATGCTTCATACGAAAGGAGATTCCAGCCTGTGCTACCCTTCTTCTTCTTCTTTTTCACACGCCACCCTATCTTGCATTCAACCTAGATATGGACCACTAGCAGCGAGATGCCACGCTATCTCGCCCGATAGGTAGGAGAATGTGCGAATTGGTAATTGAAATTGTGGTACATAGTTGTCTTGTAGCATATTCAGATACTTTTCTTACAGAATCTTCAAGTCTATGTTTCCATCCCAAATGCTGAGTGGGGGAATGACGCAAACGTGTATACCCGCAATCGACCCAGTGGAGCAAATGACATAAGTTTCATCAAATTCAAATGTTTCTTGAGGGAATTGATGAATTTCGACGTAAAATTTGTTTCCTTTATTTGAAAGGTTCGTACAACACGACAGATTTACTTCCCTTGTTTCATGCTGGACTTGACGCTAGGTGACGTCTCATGTATGACGTCACAGTGAGTGTTCACGTGATTTTCTGCAGCATCCTAACAACGCGCTGTGATATATGCAGAGTTGGCTGTAAGGAAACGTTTATCAAAATGGAAAGGAAACAGAAGGATTGCTTTAGTTCTGACGATGTCCATCATCGCCGTTTTTACCATGACACCTTTGGCGGAAAAATTTACTTGGTACCGTAATTTTATTCTCATTGCAATTTTCTAGAATGTGGTGGAAAAAAAAAGATGTACACAAAGAAAACTGAATTTGCGCAAAATTCATATTTCAGTTCTATTTACGTTTGTTCTCTTTGAATGACATCTTGATAAATGCTTTAAAACTTTTTCTCACATTTCCATATACATGTATTGCAGTTCGGAGCCAGAGAAAAACTTCGCCTTGATGATTTTAGAGAGGACCTGCTTGGTGACTCCTCGTCCTGTATGCCCCACAGCGTTTGGTACATTTTTGGTACGTAACATGCAATTTTTTATCTTTGAATTTATTATTTTTATTCAAATTTCAATGGTTCACATACACAGCCTGTCAGCTTTTTTTCTACAAGATAAAAATTCCGATCGTTAACTTGATATTTGAATTTTTAGAGCGCTGTAAAGAATATGTGCCTTGCTTTGATGGGAGCCCTGATTGGCTATATGCAAAGAGGCATTGTAAATGGGGAAAGTGACCAAGTGACAGAAGAAGAGGATGAGTACACCCTGTACTTACGTTCTGTGTAAGCTTTTAATTGTATTTATATACAAATACGGATTTAACGGGGGGTGGGGTGGGGGTATCAAACTCCGCACCCCTCCCCCCATTCAAAGTCCTTCTTTTTCATGTTCTTACGTTTACTTTCCCCAAAGCCGTAGACTGGACTTCATCATGGACTGCGTGACGAACCTTAGCGCATCAGACATGTATGTTTCTGATGAAGTGGCGACACCTAGACTGAATCGTTTTATCTCGTGCTTCTTTTGTCAAACTGGATATCTTTGTGAATCATTTCATTTCGTCTTTGAAAAAAATGTTATCAATTGTATGGAAGCATGGAGGGGACATTTGCGATTATTTTATTATGTCGTGGCCACGAGATACTAAGTCATGGCCACGAGATATTAAGTCGTGGCCACGACATCATAAAATAATCGCACATGGCCCTCCATGCTTCCGTACAATTGTTTAATCGTTTAAAAGTAATTTATTATGATGATATTCTATCTTATATATTTATGCCAATATTTTGTCATATTTACTTGTTATTTCAGCATGGAAGAAGTACGTTTCCCAGAGGACTTTATGCACGAGTCGATGATCAAGAAGAGGGATATCTTCTGAGGGAACAAATCTCTTTAAAAGGAAAGGGAATGGCGATTTGAAATAATCTGATCCCTTGTAGTCTTATTTATATATGTATTTAGTAAAAATGTGTTTGTAAAAATGCGATTGTTTTCCTATGACTTTTCTTGAAATCGAAATACTTGTCAATGACATTGCAGACAAATGATGTAAAAAGTTGCTCTGATGAAATCAAATTGTGCATGAAAACAATTCTTGCTCTAGTCACCACAGGAACTGACTGACATGCTCATCATTGAAATATAACGGAACTGGTAAATCTAATTTGAGGTGACGCTGAGGTGAAGGACGTGGCAGAATATACATACTCCTTCTGTGTACCTGGTCTCCATCTCTTAAAGGGAGTTTACCTCTGTTCATGTTAGGAGAATGAGATACCGACTCCACCTGGGTACTTCGTCTCACTCTCTTTAAGGTGCGTCATTGGTCACGGTTTTGGACTATTTTTGCGCATCTCCTGTTTTAGCACTCATTGAGCTTGACTTTTATAGATATTTCAATTTATTATGGCCAATGTATCATTTCTTACCCTTTTTAAGACTTTAATTCATTAGACACATTAAAGCGGCCAAGTTTGAAAATTTGATCCAAAATGAATGAAGAATGCAAGAAAATGCTTCGCGGTAATTTCTGTAAAAATTGACGTGGAGGTACTTTTTTTTAACTGTTCGGATATCTTTTACGTTAGTAATTACCCATGAATTTTGTTTTGACGTAAGGAATATTGTTCAAAAAAAAATTTTGCTCTGAATTTTGATGAAAAAAATAAATTTGCATATGGTGTGTCAGAAAAAAATAATCTTGCTCTTACAAGTAATCTGAATTTGAAGAATTACCATAAAATCATATAACGGTCCTAAATTCGGGGGGGGGGGGGGGAAGCGGGCCTTGGTTTTTTTTTTCAAAAAAAAAAGATTTTGCTCTGAATTTTGTTGAAAAAAATAAATTTGCATATGGTGTGTCAGAAAAAAATAATCTTGCTCTTACAAGTAATCTGAATTTGAAGAATTACCATAAAATTTCGTTAAAACGAATTTTCCCGCTCGCTTCGCTCGCCGCAATTTTCAATTTTCAAAAAAAATTTGGCTCGCTTCGCTCGCCATCCTTTTCTATCAAAACATTTTTCTTTAAAATCAAAAGAATGCATGTTGATGAAAAGAGGCTACCTTAAAATGTATTATTATCAATAGACATGATATGGTGTGTTCCATACGGCCGGGTTAGCGCAGTGGTAGCGCGCTCGCTTCTCACCTCTAAGGTCCCGGGTGCGAATCCCAGATTCGGCGAAGGGTCTTATGTGGGAGGGTAGGTGGTCTCCCACCCATGCCTCAGTAGGAGGTTTTTCCCCGGGTACTCCGGTCTCCTCCTGCTCCTTGGACCCCCTCACGCCAACATCTGAGCAAACGTGAGACAATAACTTGTTTGTTAAACGTTGTAAAATAAATAAAGTTTAAATTTAAAATTAAACATGGTGTGTTCCCATTTCGCCTTAACTGAGAATTTCGGGTAGAAAAATGAAAACATTTCAATTATCGATATTTAGTTGAATAAACAATGAATTCGATGCTCTAATCTATAACAAGTAATATGAATCAAGGCAAAGCCTTTTTGTGCGAGCGGAGAGAAAATAGATATGATTATATAAAATAAAAAAAGATCTTTCTTTTTTATTTTGACTATGATGGCTTATCTTACGTATCTTACAAAACTTTCTGTTTGATGATTGCCAAAAAAGGTAGTATAAGGCGAGTGGAAACACGGAAGCATTTGTAAAATTGATCTAGACCAGCAGATGAACATTTTAAGGAGGGGGGGGGGCTTAAAATATGGTTCTTTAAAGATATGGTTCTTTATAATTCATTTTTAAATTACTTAAGAACAAAAGAAAAAACAAACATATTCCGACTTCTGACAGTACGAAACCACCCGAGACGAGAAAAGCAATCAGAGCGAAACGTCTCGTTTAAAACCGGAAATGTTGGATTTCCCGTGGTTACGCCGCTTTGTTGATGCTTTATCGTTACCTGATTTACGAAAAATATTTTCAATAAATTTAACTTATAAACAAAAATTGAGTATAACATATACGTCTACTTGGAGTCGAAAAAAAAAATGTAATGGCAATATCCAGCATCTCCGCAGCAACTCTGTCTGAGAGGGGACGAAAGTTTTTGAAAGCATAGTAGTACATTCTCATTCTTTGATTCAGCATATTTTCTCAATAAGATATGTGTATAGGTTCCAATATACAGTTTTCGCGCACTGTTCCGAAAGCGCAAAAAGTATGCGCGTCATGCTAAAGTTGAAGTCATTAGACTTTTAAAGTATTCTACATAACTTTATGAACCAGACCTTAGTACAATCAATACATCTAGACCTACAAAACATGTGAAAATCATTGCATCCAGATTTACTGTTTAATCGTTAATCAGTATCGAACGATGTGAAAATGGCAGTCGAGCGCATGCGTTCAACGGATGCGGTAGCCCAAATAGTGAGGTCAATACAGCATTGTTCTCAAAACATTATCTACATCATTTAATACTGAATTGAAAGAGAACATCAGTAGCTTTTATCATGAAAAATTATTTGAATTTTCAACATCTGGATTTTCAGATATATCCGGAAGAGTGCGAAACACCCCTCCGGCACTACCGGCATCAGGAGCCCAGGACACGCGGTACTCGCTTCGCCTTTGTCTCCTATCGCTGTTTACTATATGAACCAATGGCTAAAATTGATGTCCAGTTCTCTTCTTTACATCCTTCCAAACTCATATAAACCCCAAAATTCCAAGTTTTTTCATTAACTGTGCCTACTACAAAAAATTCAAGTCTCAACACTTAGAAATAAAAAAATCTTCCCTGGCCATTTCTTCGAATACGAAACTAAAACTGTATATTGGAATCATACACGTTACCATAAGGGCGAGCTTCGCTCGCTATTACTTTCCAAAACAGTTTGGAAAATATTAATATTTATTTCGTCTTGCAAAAGTTTGATGGAAAAAGATTTTTTTTTAAACAGTATCTGTTCGTTCCATTCCATATTCTACTGCGTTTCATTACGTGTCCGAACTTGTGCCTAGAATCAATTCATCGGGACAAAACTTTATACTCGCATACCAAAATAAGTCTCCACAATGGCGAAAAATCTGGAAAAGTAAAGTGTGACAGACAGACGGACTGGTACATAGACGGACGGAGTGGAGACCATAGAATACGGCTCTGTCAGAAGAGAAATAATAAAAGCTTATATGTAGTAATATTGTCAGGGCACTCGATCGTTAAAAATTCGGCCGAAATTCTGATGGATTTCCCTTAGATATATAAAACTCCCCATCATATTCAGCTGCTTTGATAAAAACAAACCCTAAAATTGGAGAGGAACTTGTAAGTTTGATAACTTGTTTCCAATCAATTTGGTTTTTAATGCAATGAAATATGTTTAAATAAAAAAAAAAGCCTTAAAATTACAGAATATTCCTCAGGATCCAGTCTATACCGATTAATAATTTGTTTTTTGTCCCATTCCATTTCTTCGTAAATTGTCGTTGATACCCATCCCCAAAGCGGAGAATGTCCATATCTAGTCCTTACCAAAGAATTGGAGAAATCTTAGATAGTAAACAGGTCTATTTTCATCCTAGAAATGGAACTTGCGCGTCTATATTTTCCTAGTAATTGTAATGGGGGGGGGGGGGGGGATCAGTGTGCGTCGGGATGGATGTTTCTATTCGGAATCCACAGAAGGGTGCATCTTGACAATTTCCTAAGAATATTTGCAATGATTTTAACTCTTTTTCACAATGCAAAGCATGTTTGAAATGTTTTGAGATGTTTGAAAAAAAAAAACGAAATGCAATTTAAAAAAAAAAAAAAAAAACTGGGAGCTTATAACTGGTATAGTTAAACTGTTTTTGTGAAACGCTATTGCAAGGCCGGGAGGGGGGGGGGGCACTCTCCAAGTCCACTGAGTTGGATGGTCTGCCTAATGGAGGGTATTGGTGATAAAGTACGGAGAATGTTGGAAGCCGACTGGCTACTTCTCGTGTCTGCGAGTCCCCTCGTTGTATAAGATGAAATAATAGTCGGCATCTCGACTCTGAAACGGACCTTGTTTGACTGCTTCTTTATTCATTCATGTAACCTTTATAATGTTGGTTGGGGGGGGGGGGGGTCCTTAAACATGCAAATTTAATTTTTATCAAACCTGAATTGAAGAAGAAATATGGAAAAATTCATTTTTTGTGCAAAAATATTAATGTTAAGATAAGAAAGTTTAAAAGACAATTTGCAGTTAAAAGGCAAGGAGTTGTTTAATTATTGTCTAATTGATGTCAATTAAGACTTAATTAAAATTTGATTACACCATTTCGCCAACTGGTGTATTTCGCCTTACTAAAACTTCCCATTTCGCCTTAGTACTTTTTTACATAAAATTTAGCCTGAAATACATAGTTAAGGCGAAATGGGAACAAACCCATGATACAATGTATATGCATGTATCACTTTAGAGTCTCATTTTATATACAGGTTTGGAAGCAGAACTTCAGTTTATTCTAAATTTGGAAATTTGTCTAGAAGACCCTCCCCTCATACCCATTTACTTGTACCTTATAGAAACTTTGTTTACTGAGGATTATATTGTAAAATTCTTTTATCTCTCTGTCTAGAAGTGAATTAAATATTTGCATAAAAATAAAGCAATATTTTAGAGATTTTAGTAAAAAATAAAGAATTCTATTTATAAAACACAAACATTCTTATCACATTTCACACCAATAATGTTAGAAAAAAAATTTCTTGCTCCAACTTTGCAAGTAAAAAATAATTTTTCTCTGGTCCGGGGCGAAAAAAATCTTGCTCCGACAAAAAAACCCAAGCCCCCGAATATCAAATGGACCGTGCCTTAATGCTTATCGACCATATGAAACATAGGGTAATCAAAGATGACATAGCTCGCAATAAGGGTTGAAACGATTAACCGAAAGGTCAGTTAACCGCGGTTCAAAATATCACGGTTCAATTCAAGAATTTCCAGCTGAATAGAATGATGATAAATAAAAAAAATCAAATTCTGAATGAAAGATATACATACACAATAGCACCTATACATGTATACAATTTTTTAAAAATTCATTAAAAATCAAAAAGTTGCAATTTGAGAAAACTCTTGCACGGTTACATTTCTTACAATAAATATCGAAAAGTACATGAACAATTTCAGGGAAGAAGTTGAAAATGTTTTAAAAATGACCATCCCCCTTCCTTTTTGCAGTTGAAAAAAATCATAAGAAAAAAAAAAGCAAAATTCTTTCAGATAAGTATTCCACTAATTTATTATGGCTGAAATGAACTAAATTGGGACAGAAAATTTAGCTAAGAAAAATAGCAATCCAAGGAATGCTTGTGTCGCCTGCGAAGCGGCTTATTCTAGGAGGTGGATCACATGGTTCAAAATTACTGGTATCACTATAAAAGTCTTGTCTAATGAAATTCATATGTGAAATATCAGACCTCTTACTTACCAATTGAAAGATATGGTCAATCTCAAATTTTCAGAAAATAGTGTCAATCAACTAGGTCAAGGTCACTACGTTAGTAATATATAAAAGGTCACATAATAAGAAATATATGTGTGAAGTATTAAAGCCTTATCACTTAGCAATCAAAAGATATACGCAATTCTTAGAAAAAAAGGTCAAATATCTAGGTCAAGGTCACTAGGTAAAAAAATATGGTATGTTTAGAAAGGTCTTAACACAAAGAATACACATGTAAAATATCAAAGACCTATCACTAACCTATCAAAAGATATAGCGAATCCCAACTTTTTTGAAAAGTAGGTCAAATATCTATGTCAAGGTCACAAGGTCAAAAACCATGGTAATGTGCAGAAAGGTCTTGTTACAAGGAATACACAAGTGAAATTTCAAAGCCTTATCCCTTACCAATCAAAAGACATATACAATCTTAATTTTTTTTAAAGTAGGTCAAATATGTAGGTCAAGGTCACTAGGGTCAAAAATTATGGTATGTGTAGAAAGGTCTTGTTACAACCAATACACGTGTGAAATATCAAAGCCCTATCACTAACCATTCAAAAGATATAGCAATCTTTAACTTTTTTTGAAAAGTAGGTCAAATATCTAGGTCAAGGTCACTAGGTCAAAAATTATGGTATGAGTACAAAGGTCTAGTCACAAGGAATACGTGTGTGAAATATCAAAGCCCTATCCCTTACCAATCAAAAGATATGAGCAATCTTATTTTTTTTGAAAAGTAGGTCAAATATGTAGGTCAAGGTCACTAGGTCAAAAATTATGGTATGTGTAGAAAGGTCTTGTCACAAGGAATACACATGTGAAATATCAAAGCCCTATCACTTACCACTCAAAAGTTATGGGCTGTGACACCCAAAGTGTGACAGACAGACAGATGGACAGACGGACAAAGTGATCCCTAAGTGTCGCTATGCTTCGCAGGCGACACAAAAAAGAAATCTCAATTATGCAGCGGCTCTGGAGAATATTTTTAGGAGGGGTACCCTCCTGGATCTATTTGACCCCACCCTGGATCCACCCCTTAAGGGATCGGACCAAAATGAACAAACTTGGGAGATGACCTTCAGTACTTCATGCATACTTAATTGCATCAAAATCCTTCGAGCGGTTTCAGAGGAGATGTCGAAAATGTGAAAAGTAAACGGACGGACGACAGACAACAGACGCCGGACAAATAGGTATAATAATAGCTCACTTTGAGTCTTTGGCTCAGGTAATTGAAAAAAAAGGGGGATGGGTTGTGGTTGGGGTGGAGAGGAATTGTTGTGAAACTAGAATTTTGGAATGAAGTAGTGTCCTCCGTAGGGAAGTTTAATATAATAAATAACAATGAACACTCTATATCCACTTAATAAAAAGTTCAATAAAAACAATAAAAAATAAAACGTTTGACCATGATAATTTTAGAGAGGTCCGGCTTGGTACTCCTCGTCAAGTATGCTCCATTGCTTTTGTAACATTTTTGGTACGAAATTCTGTATTTTGAAAATATTTTCTTTTTATTTTCTATTTTAAAAAGTGGATATAGAGTGTTCATTGTTATTTATGGAATTTTATGCACGGCATTAATTTTTATTCGAGCTACAAATTTACCTCCCTTGTTCCTTCTACAGTACATTAGACGCTAGGGGACGTTTCATGTATGACGTCACAATGAGTATTCACGTGACTTTTATAGAATTCTGACAACGCTTTGCGATATATGCAGAGTTGGCTGTAAGGAAGCGTTTATCAAAATGGAAAGGAAACAGAAGGATTGCTTTAGTTCTGACGATGTCCATCATCGCATGTTTTTATCATGGGTCCTTTGGCGGAAAAATTCACTTGCTACCGTAAACTTTTTCTGAATTTATGAAATACTTACTAGTATATACATTTATGTATTTTGTACAATGAAAATTGTGTCTGCGCAACTTGCCACAAGACTGATATTTTCATCTGTTCTTCGTTTATGAATCATTGAAAAATGTCTTATTTACGTTTCGATATATTTCAGTTCGGAGCCGAAGGAAAGTTTGACCATGATAATTTTAGAGAGGTTCGGCTTGGTGACTCCTCATCCAGTATGCCCCACTGCTTTTGTAACATTTTTGGTACGAAATTCTGTATTTTGAAAATATTTTCTTTTTATTTTCAATGATACATAATTATACAAAGTCTGTTCTTTTCAATAGAAAAAAGTCAATTTCAGATTATTAACTTAATATTTGATTTTTAGAGCACAGTAAAGAACCTGTGCCTTGCTCTGATGGGAGCCCTGAGTGGCTACATGCGAAGAAGCATCGTCGATGTTGAAAATGAGCCAATCAAGGAAGAGGAGGACAAGTACACCCTATACTTACGTAGCGTGTAAGTTATTTACTTGTAGCTCCATGCGCGGATTCAGAGGGGGGACCGGGGGTCTGGACCCCCTGAGATTTTCGGAGGTGGGGTCCAGCTTTGGCCCATTTCTAATTGAAATGGGTCTAAAAATGCATGAAAGGGCTTTGAAACCTAAAATTTCGGCTCGCTTCGCTCGCCATTTACAAATACAAAACTATTTTGTCTGCAAAATTCCTTAATTATTTTCAATTGTTCATACGTAAGAATTTTTTATATAATTGTCTTGGGTCTCAGGAACTCATATTTTCAACAGTCCCTTACTTCATAGGATGTAACCATCATCTTTTTCAAGGTTTTGTCATTTTACGATATTTGATTATTTGGGAAAATGTCACATCTCTTCTCTATTTATTCTCATGAAATATTGACAAAATGTGAATTAATAATAAAACATTTGCGGCTCGCTCCGCTCGCCGATATAAGGAGTAAAATAAGCAATGATATAAATAATCATCTCGATCGAATCAAGACAAATAATATTTCATACCTTAAAAAATTTCAGGCTCGCTACGCTCGCCAATTCTTCATAATAATAAACGTGAAAGGAAAGCTAACAATACCCCCCCTCAGAATTGCCCCCCGGCCCTCCCCATCATGTGCACCGATATATTTGTACCAACATCATAGGTATAGACTTCCCAAAATTTTGGACCCCCCCCCCCACTGACAAAAAAAGCTGGATCCGCGCATGCAGCTCTATTTTTTGTTCTGGGAAAGTATATAATACCGGTATGTATACTTAGAAATTTGATTACGTTTTTATTAAATTTTCAATTTCTATATTGTTACACATCATGTACACATATAACACACAAGGATAAAAGCGGTACTCAGGGATCACCCTAGCCCTGCAGAGTAATGAGATAAAAATCTCATTTGCTAAGAAGCAATGAGATTTTTTCGACTTCAATGAGATTTTGAATGAAAATAAAAAAGTGAAATAGAAATCAAACTTCCGTTTCCCTTTATTTTCGTGGAGTCCACATCTAGCAACACATTATTTGAATGTGAGAATCGCCATGGATTTTTTCCCATTGTTTGAATGCCATTTTAAATGACAAATGAGGTCAAATAAGATTAATTCTTTGTTTCTTACACATCGCTATATATATTGTCGCCGACAATAATTTTTTTTCACAACTTAAAAGAAATATCGGCCTTGCCTCATTAACAATGGCTGGTTAAATATGAAGTATCTATTCATTCAAAGGCAATTACATTGTCTTGTGAATGTTTTTTTTTTAATCATGTTAATGTTCCAACGGATTTCTGCGCGTCGTGACAAGTCATTTTACGGAAACGTCGAATCTGCGAGTATGGGGTCATTAGGGTGTACGTCAAGACTTAATATTCTCGCATTGTAAATATTTTAAAGATTGTTCACAGACTTATAAACTGTTTACAAGTCATTGAAGATAACCCGTAGTTATTGCTGAGTACTGGCCACAAATTAAGCCGACACGTTTCGAGTACATAGCCGGTCTACTCGCGTGCGCAATACTATGAAAGTGTTTCAACTGTGTTTGTATGTACTTACTATATAGAATAAATTTCTTTTCCGGTCATTTTCTATGCAAACAAAAGTCAATACCGAGACTGCATTGTAATATTTCATACTCTATCGAGTCTTTGGTATTATAATGACAAGAAAGCACGTACCGCTGACAACCGCTAGAAAAATGTAAAACTAAATGCTCGCATCTACGGCAAAAAAATGCTCGCATACAAACGTCAATACGAGAAACGGGAATTTCGGAGAAAAGATTGGGTATGTATATAAACAGAGTCGGCAATACCTGCCGAGTTGTCATAAATACATACGTGATGTCCCACGCGGAATTCGAATAATCGGCTTACAATTTTGAAAATTATAGACGAAAACTCTTGTTCTGTCGCATTGTACCAACCTAAGTGCGATTTATGCAAAGGAGGTATGCGATTTTTTAGCTCGACAGAGCAGCAAAAATGCGATATTTGAGTAAAAAATGCGAGAATATCGCAAAATCGCGGCCTAGGGTGATCCCTGGGTACTGGTTTGCAGTAGTCTTTGACGGAAGGAGATAGTGCGCTTGCGTGGAAGTTTCAGATAAAGTGGCGACACCTAAAGTGAATTGTTTCATCTCGTGCTTTTGTGTCAACAATCCAGATATGTTTGAAGATCTATCTTTTGTAAAATCTGTACTTTTACCACATAAATATGGAATGTGATAAAATAATAAAGATGTAATTTTATACTACTTTAACTAAGAATATTTACATTGCATTTGCTTTTTTTAATTAGATTTATTTTTTTTAATTTCTAGCATGGAAGAAGTTCATTTCCCAGAGGATTTTATGCACGAATCATTAATCCAGAAGAGGGATATATTCTGAGGGGACAAGCCTCTTTATAAAGAATTCAAAGGGAATGACGATTTATAGTGATCCGATCCCTTGTATTTATATTTATGTTTTTTAAATAGATAAATTTTCAAAATATAGAATTCTTGTGTTTCTTTATTTCTCATACCTTACTTTAAATTGAAAATATCACGTTATGACATAACAGTCCAATATCTAAAATAAAAAAAAATCTCTTGAATATGATGTTTTATGAAAAAAAAAAATCGTGTCTTGGACATCATGGTATTATCGAACTAACATGATCCTCATTGGAGTATGCTGGATTTGTTTATTCTCATCTGAGCTCTGATAACCTGGGACGACAGGAGATGCTTACTCTTCCTCGGTACCTGCTGTTATTTCTGTCCTTTTTGTGATGTAATGAACCTTGAAAGAAACGGAAAATCAGGCGATCTCCAACAAGACAACGTGGCAGTGATCACAGCGGTATACTCACACACACATGAGACCGAAATAAACAAAGGAAACATGTTCATTCATTTTCACTCATTCTTTATTTCCTCTTTGCATGAGATTATGACATGAACAATATTCAGTAGATGTATAAGCAATAGCTAGTCAGTCAGTTTTGGATATGTAAATAAACGCTTAGCATAATTCATTAAGCAGAAACATGAAGAAGAACAAAAATATACATGTATATATATCGGAAAAATTCCCTGATGACGCTTTGCTTCATATTTTATCAGAAAAAATAAATCAATACATATAGGAAGAAGGAAAATATTAAGATCTGTGTCAAAAAATGTGAAAAATGGAGGTCCGACGATTGCACACACTAGTATTATAGAGAAAGTCGGTCTATCGAGCGGCGGAATCGCAAACTAAACCAAAAAAAAAGAGAAAAATTTGCTAATGCGAAACATATTTCGTTTTTCAAGTCGAGAACGTAAGAGGTATGGCGGCCCAAATTACAAAAAAGTCCAACAAACAAGGAAAGACAACAAAGCCAACTTTCTTTGACGGCCATCTGCTTTATTGATAGCAAATGGCATGGTAATCTGGATTACGTGCGGATAACCCACTTACATGACATAGATCTCCCAAGACACAGAATTTTGCTGTATAAACAAACAGCCCTTCACCGACATACCACAACTAAGCCCATACCACACAGGGTCCCATGTAAGACGATAACGTACGTTAACTCTTTGAACAACTAAAATTACTTGGACTATACAATTCTAGCATATTGATACATAAAAGGTATTTAGCATACCATGTTCTGCTTTCTGGTGCGAGCTCATGTTATGTTATTCGAGAAGTCCGATCAAAGTTCAGAGTCCAGTCTTCTCTTTTGAGCTTTTTACAACTTAACCATGTATATTAGAGTCCCATCTTCATGGTTTGTCAGTATGCAATGTTTAATAATGTATCAAATTATTTTTTTCCTGTTTGCGAATCATATTGAAGTCCAAAATTGGTGTTTTCATAAGTAACATCCACCAGCGGTAACACCCACATCTACGTGAAAAAAAGTTGTTTGTGTACTTACTCTCTAGCTTCTTTTGCTCGACAAAAAGATGCCTGTTTCATCTAGCTCCCCATGAGTCCCTTTTCATTGAGTTGATAAAGGAATCAAGTGTTGTTCAAAACTAAACTTATTAAGGTATAGTTGGTCAAGATGATGTGCACAAATAACTTTGAAGAATGATACCTTGGCACTTCAAAGAGAGGGAGATCGCGCGTGAATCCATTTTGCTACATTTTTGATGACTCAAAACCAAAACCAATTTTCAAATAAGTTCATTGTGCTGACATATCAGTGCAAAAACACTTATAAACTATGAAACATATATCACTATTTTATGGTATTCCATACATCATTTCTTGCATTTTGCCATGCAATTTTTCATGAAATGCTCTGAATGTCGCTATTGAGGGTTATTCTTCTTTGATAAGGCCATACCAAATTAATTAAATGTTCTTTGGATTTTCTTGTGAAAAAAGGGTGCGAGCAAGCGAAAATGTAATTATTTTATTTTCTTAAGTATTGCAGCGAGCGAGTGAAATAATATATTTCTGATGTTTTCAGTACTTACAAAGGAATCCCCATAGGAATCTGGTGACTAGGAAGCCTGGCAAATAGAAGATTTTCGAACATTCCCCCTCCTTGACTTTCAGTGCCATGTATATGGCCCATGGGACAACAAATTTGCTCCCAACGAAATTTTTCAAACACAAAAAGTATAATTTTCTTCGATATTTGCACAATCTGAGACTTCTAGAAGCTTTAAAATGTGCAGAAATCAGAACCGACCCTAAAAAAATTCTTGAGCCAGAAATTTATTGGTGCGGGCGAGCATTTTATTTTTAATTATATTATTTTTCTAACTTTGAAAAATATGGTGCTGGAAATTCAAAGAATATTTGATTAATTTGGTATGGCCTAAATATGCCAAAAGAGGGAGAAAGAGAGCGACTGGGCCCAAAAGAAGGGCCTGAGATTTTGGTCTCCCCCGCGGGAGAAATGCCAGGGAGGGAGATGAGGTCAAAAAGAGGGAGTCTCCTTCCTAAAGAAGGAGAGTTGACAGGTATAATTAACGAATCAGGTTATATGTTGGGAATATATCCGTCTTAAAATATTGGTCCACAGGATATGTGGGAAAATCACGATGTGTTCATTAATTCACATAGCCAATATCGCCAAATAAAACAATCGCGAATTACAGTACAGATTTTTTTTAATTATATGGACCTATCTTTTGTAAAGTAAGTTTTGAAGTTTTACAAAGGATATATGATCTTTAATTAATATTTGCAGTCTAATGCGGCAGCTACACTGAATTTTTTTTTAAAAGCATTAAAATCCGGAACTGAAAAGCACGTTGTCGTTCCAAATATTATTCTGTGTGACTTGTTGCCGTTTTGACGAAGTTGTGGGTGGCAAAATCAATAATATAAATATTTTGATTTCTGGACATCAAGATGGACAAGGGACACGCTAAATCACTGGCTGCCACTGCCCCAGCTGTAGCCTGTATGAAGTTAATGTTGATGATATTTAATTTTGTATTTTGGGTGAGTACACGAGGGTCAAGCAGGTACAGCTGTTCTTTTAGCAGTTATGGCCAAGGAATTGATGAATCATTGCACTTGGGCCGATTTGGCAATAATAATCTGTCAAATCCTAATCATGTGATTCCCAGTCAGTGGTGGCAAAACAGATTCATGTAAAAGGGAAACCAAGGGATGACATGATCCTTATGTCACACTATCAAATCTTTTCTATCATTTATGTCCCCCACAAAGAGGGATAACTCTTGCATATTCCGTAGTGAAGAACAAACTTTGAAAAACTACTTTGACATGTTCCCTAATCCCTTTTTCAATAATATTGCATGAATTTGTTTTATGCTGTATTATTTGCATCATAAAAAATCTATAATTATGAGTATAAATAATAGATTTTTAATTATTTATAAAAATCAAATGTTTAGTAGCCTTGACGCACCTGAAATGGTTCTTGTCGCAAGACAAAAATATTGTTTCTTGGTCTCAAGGTCATACCAAAAAATTAAAATTCTCCACAAAGAAGAAGTTATTTCATCCAGAAAAAATAAGAAAGTCGTAAAATCTACAAAAATTATGTTGCACAAAAAAATCCACCTCTGGGTAAGGAAAATCGGTCAGAAAAATTGATACTAGTTACAATTTCAGCCAGTCAGAAAGAACTTATTTCTCTGCGTAGCTTGAAAAATAGTCCTTTCATTTCACTGCACAAGAACACAATGAGACTTTTCCTTTCGGTATGCTTCTAAACACTACCATATGATCTATGTGTCTCGAGATCGATCTTCATGTAAACTCGAGACTCCTAGGACATTGTGGGTAACCCCAAAACAGGGCTGTTTGAAGATGACTGTAAAATGATAGTGTGGCAGGATTGTTGATCCTAAATTAGCTTATTTCATAGTGACAAGAAGATAAAGAGAAAATACAGTTCAAGCCGGTACATGTAGATAAATAAAATTTGCGGCCAAAACTTGTAAAGGGGTAGGGCCACAAGACCCCTAAATCGGCCCTCGATTTTTCACTAGAAATAAATTCCATGTGAAATACTTGGTATCTCTCATGAAAATACACTAATGTTTACTGCTTTTCATGAAAAGAAAAATATCATCAAACTAAGTGTCATTTAATTGTAATGACGTCATGAAATGATGTAATTTTGACGTTATTGACAAAATATGGCGAAAATTGCTGGGAATTTTGTCTTCTGTCAAAGAATTCAATGTGGCTGCATGCGTTAACTGAGACAAAATGTTTATGACAAAAGGATATAATGATAATCTTTCACATATAAATGTTCCATCTTAGTTAATGCATGCGGCCATTGCTAATTTAATAGAAATATGCAGATTTTGCATCAATTTCGCAAAATATGACCAATTTTGGTGTTTTCAAAGGTCAAAAAGGTATTGATAAACGCAATGTTTTCAAAAGATAGATTCGTAATTCAGTAGAGAACGTTTCAAAATGTTAAATAACAGTTAAAACTTCTATGAAGTACTATGTTGAAAATTGGGGCCAATATCGGTTAATAATTTAGTTTGTAGATCTCTCTGTATTGAACAAATCTGAATCATACTTTATATATCAATATACCCACTTCAAAATTCCTTAAATAAGAAATACTTTTTCTTTTCTTGTTGGTCAGTTTTTCTTAGCACTTGATCAGAAAATGATGTAATTAACTTAAAAAACATATGTACTTTCATTTGAGACACAAAATTTTAGTGCATGAAATATTACATGTAAATGTAATGCGCATATGATCAATTGATGCTTTCACACTTATGTACAGTTTACTTTCGTCTCTTCATAGAACATTTTGTCCACCAAAAACAATCAAATGAATTCATTCTGTCCCATCATTACATCTGTTTTTGTATTGTAATGAATGGCATTATTTGGTTGCTCTGGTGGACAAAAACGTTGTATGAACAATGATGAAGAGGACAAAAGTGAACCAAATGAACATCAGTGTGAAAGGGTCTTTAGTAGTAACTTGCAATTGTAATTTGATTTTTATAATTACTAGATGGAACAGGCAAATTGGTTATGTTTGTAAAAACTAACCTTAAGGATTAATTCTGAATTGTTATTTATACATTAACTTTTTTTGTTACAAGACCTTAAAAAGGCTTTCTCTACATGTAACTCTTGATACGACAATTTTTGACAGTGACTCTGTCAGTGGCCTTGGAGTTACACCTACTTACCAAGTTTAACATGTGTATCAAGCCATGTTAAAGGACTGACTTCTGAATGGTCAGTGAAAGGGCTGTATTGAATATTCCTTTTGATAAAGCTTAATCTACCCGCTGAAAACTTTAACATTTAACTTAATTTGAATTAAGGGAAAGTGATATGACTTTAAAGGAGCTGATAAGATAAGGCGTAAAATCTGCCCTGAAAAAGTGGAATTTTCAAAATGGGAACTTCAAAAAATTTCTTTCACAAAATTTATGCCAGTTCTTGGTTTCATCATAATCAGCAGTTGCACAAGATTTATCATGCATTGTTTTCCTTAATTTTGGGGCAAAATATGTCTTTTTTCTATAGAAACCAATGGAAAATTGAAAAGTTTTTTAAAACATTGTTCCCCCCTCAGCTACAGAACGCCACTTTTACAGAAGGTGTATATCACTAATACACATCTTTTGACAAAGTGGGGTTCTGTAGCTAAGGGGGGAACGATGTCCCAGAGACAAAAAACTGAAAAAGGGAGGGTGGGTGGCTTTTTACAAATCTGTGTTTTAGGCCGTAATATAAGCAAAATATAATTTTTCCCCTTTTAAAGTCATTCATTTATTTATTCTAAACATGTTCACATGAAATGCACAAGATTTTGGAATGAACGAAACAGGATTGTGCTGTTTATTTCTGCACAATGTGTATTTCTCGGTAAAATGTCTACTTTTTAGCCAATGAATACAACAAACAACTATATTTCATATTCAAAATATTAAAATTTATGGAAAAAATTGAGACCAGTCTTTTGAATTTAATTTCTAGTATCTTGTTTAGACTTTAACTATGTTTTTAAGTTTATTGATATCCATATTAGCCAGATTGTTCTTTATTTTCAACGTCTTTTGATCAATATTAGCTTCTTTCAACATGGCTACCCCCTACTCTTTGGACTGTTATTTAAGTATCTAGAAATAAGCTTACCAAAATAAAAGTTATATCAGGAATCTCCAAATACATTACATTTTAGTAATTATCAAGTTTTTCTTGCGTACAGATCATTGTATAGAAGAAATACTTGATGAGATTCAGGGCTAAATACAGCCCTTATCTTATCAGCTCCTTCAAATTAGAGATACAGATAGTACATGTATACATGTGAATTATAATTTTGCATTTATCATGTTGCATACTCCAAAATCTAAAGAATAAAGCCTTGTCTATATTGAATATGACATTATTAAATTCTGTCATCTTGTGATGTTAACTGTAAACTTTAAGGTGAATATACTTTACTATTTTTAGTTTGAAATCAATACTGGGGCAAAGTTTCAACTTCTTAAGGTTGCTTTGCCTTTATGTCGCCTACAATGCAAGAGTGACATATAACGATCACTCTGTCTATTTGTCTGTCCGTTCATCTGTCCATCCGTCTGTCCTTCCATTTGTCTGGTACACATGGTATACATGTAGTCACACTTTCACATCAATGACCATATGTAACTCGATTGATATTCATTGTACTTCAATGAAACTTGCAGGGATGGTCAAGCATGATCAGGCTCAACACCAAATGAGGACCAAGGTCACCTGCAAGGTCAAGGTCACATATTTAGATTCAAACAGAGGACAGGCAATATACCTGTTTTTGAACTGTTCCATTTAACTTTCATTTATTGCATTATACAGGATGTATACGTACAATTTTTTTTATCACATTCAACAGGTAACAGGTATAGCTATCCTTGCAATAGGAATATGGACCAAAGTAGACCTATACAAGTATATGGAATTATCGTCAATTTACTACAAGGAATCTCCGTACGTCCTGATTGGAGTGGGTGCCGTCATTGTTGTGGTCGGCTCACTGGGATGTTGCTGTACGATGAAAGGAAATTCCTGTCTTCTGTACATGGTAAGTTAAGATAACAAGGGTATGAGTTATAATACATCATATTTTAAGTAGAACATGGTAAGATAAGATAACAAGGGTATGAGTTATAATACATCATATTCCAAGTAGAACATCGTAAGATAAGATGTCAAATGTACATGCAAGCAGAGGAGTTTGATATTTTGTCGGTAAATTGCACTGCGATGATGCAAACTGCTCCCTTCTCAGAAATTATTCTTTATTGTGTATCTGAAATGGAGGCAGTTTGAGACGTCACAGTTCAATTTTGAACTCCTTTGATGTTAGTGAGTATATTGTAGGTGAAGATGGCAAGGGTGTAACAAATTTAGTTTTAAGCTTATGGTTTCTAAGTTAAAAGTTCATTGGATACCATGATTGTTGTATAGGTATATGATTTTCCCTACTTCCCATATTTTACTAAAATTAATCAATATAAAAGTAAATAGGACAACAAAATAAAAAGAAACATTGTATTCTTGATTCAGTCTGCAATTCATCCTTATTTTCATATTACCGCAGTAGACCTGAATGTTATACAGACCAAGACCTGACATCACAACATTTAACTTAAGTTTTAAATGTGATGTTGATATATATCCATGATGCATAATAAAAAAAAGGTTGTGATGTCGGGTATTATGTAGAATGTCTAAAATGCAAGTCTAGCGGTAATATGCAAATGGTCTAATAGACCATTTCCCGATCTTGTTAGAGAGCACAAAATGTCCGAGTCAACACAAATTGGCATTGTTTCACATTATTATGCACTGTTAAAAGACGCAATTCCATTGTGATGTAACAATGAAAAGTGTGCAAAAATTGCCTACCTCGGACATTTTTCGTCATTTTGTCAGCCATTATGAATTTTGGCAAGTGGCCTATTGAGACGGAGACTCAACGCACGTAGAATCTCAAGAACTTTCATCCCTAAGCTGTTGAAATGTTTGTTTTTGCTAGATATGTATATATTTTATATACATCCCTGCTTTTGCTGACAAGCATATAGACTATTTTAAAATCTAAATACTTGTATTATCTTCAAAGGTGAAAAAAATAAATGTATCGATAAGAGGATTCGGTGTTTGGATTTGAGTTCCTTGGATATAAGCATGATAAGTATTGGGCTGTAGGGGGAGAGAGACAGTTCAAGTTCAAGGTCATGAGCATTTTACTCAATCTTAAATTAATTTTAATCATTTATCATGTTTATTGTAATGTTGTTCATTCTTTGGTTTATCTCTTGTACATTAACTTGTTTTCTATGTAATGTGAAATTGGTTGGGATGAGATAGATATTTCATAACACCAAATACTTCCAGTTTCTATATCATGTACAACAATCTGTTTCTGGCAATCTTATTTTATAGCTTAGAAGTCTAACAATAGGTCCAAATACAGAATGTATCATTACATAAGCACCAGTTGATATTATACTTCACAAAAATAACCTATCCTAATGCTACAATTTATTTCGCATGAGCAAGTTAACTACACATTTCATATTCCACCTACACCCTACCAGATTGAAATAGAATTATATGGAGACGGCACATTTTGTACGTAGACCTATTTTGATGTAACTTTGTATTGATTTAATCCAAATCACAAGGGTTTTGGTATGTTAATTATACATCTCTGATGAATAATGATCCCATTCATATAATCGCTTGATACAGCCTCAACTATTGATCTGATATGCAATAGAAGGAGGGAAATTACGGCATGTTTCATGATTATAGCTATTTTTGTAACAAACACTTGGCAGGGTGTATAGTTACGTGATAGCTGCACAGACAAAAATGATAAAGTTAGATCAAGCGTTTCATGTATGCATCAAAGTTGTTGTATGCAACATGTTTTTTTCCAGCATGTTAGTCTGGAGAAGATTCTAGACAAAACTTTTTTTTAATGTTAGCTATAGTTCCAATTACGTAAATGTAATAAAATTTGGTCAAATTGAAGGAAAAGTAAAGCAAAATATGAAGGATTGGAAATGTAGGAAATATACAGTGATTGGTGCTGTGAATAAAGCAGTGGCATATGATTTGCTGAAATTGAAAAAGAAATATTACTCCTTAAATAGGAATAAATTAAACATGTCAGATACAATTTGAAAATTATATTGGAATACAATGCTAGTATATGCAGGGGTCTAGAATTCCCATTTCCCATTACCAGGGGCAAGTGAAAAGTTATGCTGGGAAAGTGCAAATGAAGTGTTCACTTGCCTTTGGGCAAGTAAGACTTGTTGAAAAATTTTCCTCTTCATTCAGATTTCTTTTATTTCTCCCAATTCTAAGACAGCATGTCAATTTATTCTGAGAAATTAAGCACTGAATTTGCTAGATATGCCACATTTTAACATGGTTTTTAAAATGTATTGCAGTACATATCATTATTAAATAATTGGCAAGTGATTTTCTGGTAAGTAAATTTTATGTCATGAGTTGCCTCACTGTGGCAAGTAGGTTTTGAAAAAAGTTCTAGACCCCTTCTCTTGTAAATGTATATGAAAAAGTTCTTTGATTTTGATTTAGGCACTTCCCTAACCCAAGAGAAGTCGAAATCTGTTTCACTCTTGTCAGATATTAAGTAGTTTTGACAGTCTGGACGATGAAAAGTACCGCAAACTTTTTTTCAGTCCTGTATTTAAAAGAATTTTTGTCAGACATTTTCTGTGGACTTAGCTTATCTATAACACTCTATTAAGCAACTACAGATTCCTATTGAGTATTGAGTCTTTGCGGAATACAGACTTTTCCCCCTTACAGACGGTATCTGACGTAAAACCATTGTGACGTCATGAAAATGGTGTGGTAACGTTGATTTTATATCATCATTTCCCAGACTTTCAGGACTGTTTCCATAGAATTTGGTGACATCATAATCAGTCTATGTCAGATACCGTCTCAAATGGGAAGTAACTCTGGTTTTCAAAAATAGTGAATACCTAAACACTTCTTTGATATGAACATTTAATCGAAAAGTTTTATTTTACAATTGTATCCCTATACTTGACTTGTAAAGTAAAAAATCCACATATTTCATCATTACAGTATGCAGGTTTCCTGGTGGTAGTGTTTGTAGCTTAGCTTTATTACATTCTTATTACAGTATGCAGGTTACCTGGTGATTGTGTTTGTAGCTAAGCTTTATTACATTATTATTACAGTATGCAGGTTTCCTGGTGGTAGTGTTTGTAGCTTAGCTTTATTACATTATTATTACAGTATGCAGGTTTCCTGGTGGTAGTGTTTGTTGCTTAGCTTTATTACATTATTATTACAGTATGCAGGTTTCCTGGTGATTGTGTTTGTAGCTTAGCTTTATTACATTACTATTACAGTATGCAGTTTTCCTGGTGATAGTGTTTGTAGCTTAGCTTCATTACATTATTATTACAGTATGCAGGTTTCCTGGTGATTGTGTTTGTAGCTTAGCTTCATTACATTATTATTACAGTATGCAGGTTTCCTGTGGTAGTGTTTGTAGCTTAGCTTTATTACATTATTATTACATTATGCAGGTTTCCTGGTGATTGTGTTTGTAGCTTAGCTTTATTACATTATTATTACAATATGCAGTTTTCCTGGTGATAGTGTTTGTAGCTTAGCTTTATTACATTATTATTACAGTATGCAGGTTTCCTGGTGATTGTGTTTGTAGCAGAGCTTTATTACTTTATTATTACAGTATGCAGGTTTCCTGGTGATAGTGTTTGTAGCTGAACTTTATTTCTTTATTATTACAGTATGCAAGTTTCCTGGTGATTGTGTTTGTGGCTGAACTTTATTACTTTATTATTACAGTATGCAGGTTTCCTGGCGATTGTGTTTGTAGCTGAACTTTATTACTTTATTATTATAGTATGCAGGTTTCCTGGTGATTGTGTTTGTAGCAGAGCTTTATTACTTTATTATTACAGTATGCAGGTTTCCTGGTGATTGTGTTTGTAGCTTAGCTTCATTACATTATTATTACAGTATGCAGGTTTCCTGGTGATTGTGTTTGTAGCAGAGCTTTATTACTTTATTATTACAGATGTAGCTGAACTTTATTACTTTATTATTACAGTATGCAGGTTTCCTGGTGATTGTGTTTGTAGCAGAGCTTTATTACTTTATTATTACAGTATGCAGGTTTCCTGGTGATTGTGTTTGTAGCTTAGCTTCATTACATTATTATTACAGTATGCAGGTTTCTTGGTGATAGTGTTTGTAGCAGAGCTTTATTACTTTACTATTACAGTATGCAGGTTTCCTGGTGATCCTGTTTGTAGCTGAGCTTTATTACTTTATTATTACAGTATGCAGGTTTCCTGGTGATTGTGTTTGTAGCAGAGCTTTATTACTTTATTATTACAGTATGCAGGTTTCCTGGTGATTGTGTTTGTAGCTTAGCTTCATTACATTATTATTACAGTATGCAGGTTTCCTGGTGATTGTGTTTGTAGCAGAGCTTTATTACTTTATTATTACAGATGTAGCTGAACTTTATTACTTTATTATTACAGTATGCAGGTTTCCTGGTGATTGTGTTTGTAGCAGAGCTTTATTACTTTATTATTACAGTATGCAGGTTTCCTGGTGATAGTGTTTGTAGCTGAGCTTTATTACTTTATTATTACAGTATGCAGGTTTCCTGGTGATTGTGTTTGTAGCTGAGCTTTATTACTTTATTATTACAGTATGCAGGTTTCCTGGTGATAGTGTTTGTAGCTTAGCTTTATTACTTTAATATTACAGTATGCAGGTTTCCTGGTGATAGTGTTTGTAGCACAGCTTTATTACTTTATTATTACAGTATGCAGGTTTCCTGGTGATAGTGTTTGTAGCTTTGCTTTATTACTTTATTTTTACAGATGTAGCTGAACTTTATTACTTTATTATTACAGTATGCAGGTTTCCTGGTGATTGTGTTTGTAGCTGAGCTTTATTACTTTATTATTACAGATGTAGCTGAACCTTATTACTTTATTATTACAGTATGCAGGTTTCCTGGTGATTGTGTTTGTAGCAGAGCTTTATACTTTATTATTACAGTATGCAGGTTTCCTGGTGATCCTGTTTGTAGCTGAGCTTTATTACTTTATTATTGTAGTATGCAGGTTTCCTGGTGATTGTGTTTGTAGCAGAGCTTTATTACTTTATTATTACAGTATGCAGGTTTCCTGGTGATTGTGTTTGTAGCTGAACTGAGTGCTGGATGTACTGGATTCATCTACAAAGGAAAGGTACTGTTTTGTTTTTAGCCGAATTGCAACGCTCAACTCTTATTAGTAGGGTGAGGAGACATGCAGGCTTTAATAATTTACTGTCTGTGCTCTATTCAACATCAATGAAACTTCATACACAGAAAGTGAATGGTGAGAGGATGAAAGCTATTGATTTAGGGTTAAAAGGTCAAAGGGATTCCAGGTCATTATTATGCTTTCCATGCTGTGTACTCTTTGCTGTAAAGCTGACAATAATCAAACTTGATTTGCTTATATAAAAAAAAAAAGATTGCGGAGCTCTCATTTGGTACGTTTTGTATCTCTGACTTTTGATGATATAACCTTGACCTCAATTTTAACTTAAATGATGCAGCTTCGTAATCTGGCCATGCCACCTAATTTAAAGCACGTCCTTGTTATTATTATGTTTGCTGATACAGGTAATTCACATGTTTTAGACATTTTAGCCTTATGGTAAGCTAGAAGCTGATATGCTCAAGTACATTTGAATGCTGTCATGTAATTACCTTTAACTAAATGAAAAAAAAAAAAATATGATAATTTGTTGCCATGGTAATAGTATTTAAAAATTCAAAATCTAGCTCTTGCAGATGTGTTTTCACCTTTATATTTTTAGTATACATAGTGTGACCTTGATCTTGAAATGATTTCTTCTATAAGCAAATCCACTCCTAAAAATTTTCCTAATTCGAAAAGAATAGAGTAAGGGGTACCATGGAGTGAATTCCTCGGAAATAGTTCAGTTTCATTATATGTATATTTTAATTTTGTTTCATTATTATTTTCAGCTTGAGAAGGGATTCAAGGAAGGTTTAACCAATGCCATCAAGAAGTATGGTAGTAATGATGACATCACTGTTGCCATGGACAACATGCAGAAACAGGTAAGTATGGCAATAGAAAAAAAAGTCAGAAAACAACTGTCCTCCTTAACATAATTGAAAAATCATTCATTAAAGATTTTAGATGAATAAAAACTATGCCATATAATCAGTTACTTAAGGGCATTTGACTACATAACAACCACATAAACCAACATTTTATCCACAGAAAACATTGTTTATATACATTGTATGAGAAAATTTATCCGTACAAGTCCTCTGTACTTGACAGAATTGACATCCATTTAAATTTTACTAGAAATTAGAATGAGTTATAAAATTTGGAATAGTGTTGACATTTTCTGCAATCCTTATATACGTGTAAATAAGGTAACATACTCAATAACAATAAAGCTGAGCTATGAAAAAATTAAAGTATCTTAAGATTTCCATAGTATGTAAATATGGACAAATTACCAATATATTTCAGTTGCACTGTTGCGGTAACTCTGCCTACACAGACTGGTTTAACTCTACCTGGGGGAGCGGTAAGAATTACTCTGTGCCGGAATCCTGCTGCCGATCAGACGTCTCGACCGTTTGTCAGAATGTCAACGTTAAAACTGTGGGATATAATGCCAGTATCTACACTGAGGTAACATTGACGGAGGAAACTTGAATGTGTATGAAGGAAATAATTGGTACGAGATGTAGAAAATTCTCCAGGGGGTTCAACCTGGGAAGGGGAGGATCCAGTTTATGATTATGAGGAATTTATATGCAAAAATGGGTTCTGCCCTTGAAGAAACAAACTTCAGACCTCAATCAAACATAAAAAAATATATTTTTCTGAAAATTTTAGTGTGATTGGGAGAGTCTATTAGATATTTAGAAATAACACATTTGACACTAAGAAGATTTTATTGAATGAATGATTTGTTATTTTCCCATATAGGGCTGTGCCTCGACAGTGATTGACTTCATGCAGGCCAAGATGGGGATGATAGGAGGTGTGGCCCTAGGGATATCCTTCTTCCAAGTAAGTTACAGAAATAAATCTACATTAAACGTAGATTTCTTTCTGGGAATTTTTTTTTGTATTCTTTTCATATCTGAAGCTCTTCCTTGTTCACAGCCATATACAATTTTTGTGTCGCTGCAAAGCATAGCAACACTTAGGGATCACTTCGTCTGTTGTCCGTCTATCTGTCTGTCCATCTATCTGTCTGTCCATCTGTATGTCACACTTGGATGTCTCACCCTGTAAAAGTGATTCCTGAGTGTCCTTAGAATGATTTTTTTTTGTAAGCTTCTGATGGCAAAACTATTTTATGATTTTCTTTACAAACATTGACAGCAACAAATTTTTCATATTTTTCATGGTTGAGGGTACATATGAATATTTTAGGGATATTTTGAAATAGGAAAGCGGCAAGCAAAGTTTGAAAACTATATTTTATAGTAAAGAAATTTGACTTGAAGGACAAAATTGATAAATTCGTAATTATAGATAAAAAACTTTAGATAAAATATACCTTTTTTGCTCTCCTAAAAATAATTCTGTAGCAGTGTGAAGAGGATATGTGCCACAACCCTCCCATGCACATGCACATGTAATTAATTTCCACATCAGATGATTTGAAAATGAATAGCAACAAGTTGAAATTACAAACAAGATTTAAGGAATCATTGTAATATTTTTTTTGTTGATCGAGGTATCAACACCAAAAATTGAGGGAAAACTGCATCATGCACATAGCACAAGATGCATAAGTTTTCTCTCAATTTTTGGTGTTGATACCTGGATCAACCAAAAAAATATTACATTGATTACTTATAATTTCATTTTGTCACTTTCCAACGTTTATTTCAGCTTTGAAATCGTGTCGCTAACGAAGTTGTTTATGACGTTGCTAAGCGCGTACTTACGTTTTGTGTTGATACAGGTATCAACAAAATTTCTCAGCCAATCAGAATCGTCGTTTCTTGATAATAAAAATGGAAATTAAATGATTAGTTAATCTCACTCACAAGAAAATTGAATCGCCATGCTATGCGGTTAAGCATAATTTTACACAGATTTCCAGTTATCAAATTAGATTAGAGAAAAATCTAACCAGTATATAATATATATACCCTATACAAGGATGCTGATTTCACATAATTATTTGATACTTTACAGCTGTTTGGCGCCCTCCTGGCCTGCTGTCTAGCAAAGAACATCAACAGATCCAAGTATGAACAAGTGGCCTAGATAATCACATGTAGCATTATGGGTAGTAAATTGGATTATGGGTAATATAAGTAGATGAATATCAAGTTAACAGCTAGATCTGGTACTTAATACATGAAACAGGTATACCATTGTTTTCTCCTAATCTTTTCATTAACATCTGTATTCAACTGAACTTAATTGAAACAATTTTTTGTTTTACATCTGGGTCATTGTTTTGAGAGGTACCCTCCTGGTGGATTGAAGAAATACTTATATGGTCATACTTCTTTGTTTACTGAAAGTCGTGAGTGAAAAAGCATAATCTATTCATTAAAATAAATATATATTGTTATTAATTGGAGTAACTACCTTCTGATTAAGAACGGTTGACAAATTAATAAAACATCTTTTTTGAAAAGATGTCTGAATAAACATTTTCGATTTTTTCCTGATTGGAAAATTTATGTGTTGAATTTTTTAAATTTATTTTTTGATAAATCTTAACCACAAATACCCACAAACAATAGTAAAATTATAGCATGTTTTCTTACATTAGTCATTTGACGAAAAAAATCTTAATGATTGTCGAGTCATATCGATGAAAATTGTTATTATTCTTTATTTCTTTAATTAAAATTCAAAGGGGTAGGTTCACTTACTACCAAAATCGGCCCTAAATTTTTGCGAAAAAATAATTTTATGAAAAGTATGATTCAGCATATCTTATATTCATCTCAAATGCCTGCCGAAATAGAAAGTAAATATCTTTCATTGTCAAAACTTCACATGCGTTAGTTATGACGTCACATTGTGACGTCATTTGTTCTGCATGACGGAAAATGAAGGAAAATTGCCATATTTTCTGCGTAAATCTTTAAAATTAGTATAGGCGCCAACCCTTACCCAACATCAATTTTATGTAGATCGAAAGTTAATTTGCAAATTTAACTTTTTATATGAAAATTGTTTTGGGTGAGGGCTGGCGCCCTACTTATTTTGATAAATTTGGACAAGAATTATGCCAATTTCTTACGATTTTTCAGCATTTTACGACTTAAAGCCGATTTTGAAGCCATATCTTTCGGTGTATTGCACGTAAATTAAAATATTTATTTGGTATTTCAAACAACCAAACATTTAACTTCCTTGATACGAAATACAATCGAAATCTAAACCATTCTAAAATTAGGGCCGATTTTCCATGTTACCGAACCTGCTCCTTTGAAGCTTGAAAGGGAAGCAGTATGCTGTTTCCTAGTTAAAGATGATTTTGTGTCTTGTAAGAAATGTGAATTTCATCTTTACAATTTGTGCTGAACTGATAGAGATGTTTTTATTAAAAAAGAGTACATACATGTTAACATTTTTGTTGGCATTTATTTTTATTCAAATTTCTTTGATTGAAAGAAATGATCCTACTTAAAATTGACTTATTTATCAAGCTAATTCATCTTGAATTATTCCTTTTCTCAAAGATTTTTGGGTTTGAAAAATAATTCAATTTCAAGGTTTGTTTTTCTGTCACTTGAATGGATTTTATTGAGAAATCAATTAGTTGAGTCATTCTTACTTATTTGTACTAATTAGATTTTAAAAATGTGCAATTAAACTCAATATTTGTGATTCTGGTACTGGAACTCTAAAGTTACACAGCCTATTGTGCCTCACATGAAGTTCATACGAAATTAGCATCATGTAAATTTCACATTAGATTTATGTGAAAAATATTTCACATAAATTACTTCACATTAATTTTACATGAATTTTTCTATGTGACCTTCATGTAAAATTTAATTTATATGAAATTCATGTCAGAAACTTCACTTGATTTTAATGAAAAAAAATTCATGTTCATGCTCGTTTCACATAAATTTTATGTAAACTTTTAAAATGTAAAATTCATGTTAATTTCACATGAATTTCATATGAAGCACAAATGGCTATGTACAAGGCATAATGAAGGTATGAATAATCATCTTTTCATATTCAATCTTTTTCATGTTGTCGCATTGTTGTTGAACTTTTGCATTTTAATGAAAATAACTACACCGGTATGATAATGTCAAAACTATAAAGCAAAATACGAATGTGATATTTACTGTATGCGTAGAAACATTTGCTGTGATTTAACCTTCGCTACTTTCACAGTTACATGTGGCTTCGTACCGCAAAATAAATATGCATAGTTCAATAGTATTAGGAACGGATTCATGAATTGTTGTCAAAGGGAAGGGGTTTACTTTTATAAAACAGCAAAAGAAAGTACCAGCGAATGATTCTACTTATACAGTACTATGTGCAATACATACATGTATGTCTTTATCGCTCAATGTTTTATGTGACTTTTATGTAAGGGTAGGTTACATTGTACAAGAAGATGTTTATGGAATTGAAAATAACCTTAACTCTCAGTGTTGTTTTTAAAAGTAGTAATGATGGATTAAAAACATTGAAAAAATCTATTTAAATTAAACTTTTAAAACAATTTGATTCACTGTAAACGTTGTTGTTTTTGCTGGGGGAAAATTTTTGCAAAGTGACCTCTGCAACAATACACATAGGGGTAATTTTGGCAAAATCGGGAGTATCCCCTTAAGTCCTATAAACATGTTGTATATTTCACACACTGGGCTATTTCCCGAAGCCAAAAATTAGCCCCAAGCCAACATTTCCACGTTTACAATCATTTTCAAGTTACAAATAGTAGAATGATGTCATCTGAAACAGCTTTGTAAAAAGCTGATTGGATTCAAAGAAACTTAAAAATAGTTTTAAAATTTTCAAAAATTTTAATTTTTTTACATGTTGATTTTTTATATCTTATTCTTTTGAAATATTTTTTAAACGCAGTACTGAACACAAGCAAAATGCAGTATGACCCACCAAGAGAATAATATTTTATTTATATCTATGGTTTACCATACTAAATAAAATGGAATATTTTATATATGTTATTGTTGATTTACAACATTTTGTATAGTTTGTTTTATTCTTCAAATTTTTATGAATCTTTGGTTGTTAAATCATCGTTAAATGGTTATTTGCTATTTATACTGTGAAGAAACAAGGGACCAAAGTGTTTAAAAATAACCAGACTATTTTCGCAAGAAACTTTGTTCTGCCCTAACATGTACCAGCATTATTTGATGGGTTATTGACATATTTTGAATGAATCAAATTTAAGCACAGTATTTTCTTGAATGAAAAAATAGATTACTTCCTTCATTACCACAATTTTTAAAGGTGCGGTAGTTTTTTGAATTAAATAAAAAAATTATTTCTTTCGTCACTGCTGTTTTGTGAAAAAATGACTGACTGTTTTTTTTATCTTCAATATTGGCCAGTGTCTCAGTTGGAGAATACCGGTACCTTTCCTTTACAGCTACATTTTTTTCAATTTTTTTTTCTTCAAAATTATGATGCTTGAATTGATAGTTATGAGTCTCAATATTTTGTAATAGTAAATCAGTTAAGCAAGTCAATAATCTTAACATAATGTTGCAATTTATGTTCAAATTTATCAGAACTTATTTCAACACATTATTGTGATGCCTCAGGTCAAAGGAAACTGACATCAAAAACTTAGTATTATTATTAACTAGTCTATAAGGAATCTAAATATTTCTCTGATTTCTTACACAAATGTGGTCTTAATTTGCACTAACAAACAATCAGCAGAGTCGATTAATTTTACCAAGTTTCAAAAATAGAACTCAAAATGTCCAAGTTGGTATTGTTGAGGCTCTGTTCTTGATTTTGACGTAATTGTTAAAGACTTAAAATTTTACGTTGCATTAATAACAGAAAAACATTGCCAAAGTTAATTATGAACTTGAACATAATTAGAGCTCCATTTTACAAATTTGCAAGTTGTCTGCTTTTAATGAGTTTTTCAGGAAAAGTATACTTGCATAACTTTGTAGGTTACTTTATATTTATAGAAATAAAGGTTGTTTTTCCTCGAAGATTTTGAAAAAAAATATTATTGCTAATATATTTTCTATGTCTTACCACAATTTTTACCTCCCTTTATTATAACAGCTGAAATGAATATAGATTAAAATCTTTTTATACGGAACAGGTATCTGCATTTTGTAGTTTATGTTTCCTGCAAAGCAAATACAACATATAGTAGTAGTAGTAGTAGTATTTAGTAGCTACTGAATAAATACTACTACTAACTACTACTACATATAGTATTCACTTTATTTGATGTCCATCTGCCTGCCTGTCTGTCTGTCTGATTGTTATAATTAGTGTAACTTGTTTGATATACATATACTAACATCAAACTTGCAGGGAGTTTCAAGGGACTCAACGTCCATTGAAGACTAAGGTCACATATTTATTAGGGTTTAACATGCAATTTGTAATGTAACCTTTTCTTGAACAGCCTATTATGCCCTTGAGAATCAGGGGATTCTCAAAGATACTCCAGAACGCTTTATAAAATTTTGCTTGTTTAACGTAAAAGTTTGTTCAATTAGTCTGTAAAGATCAGCCCGCCAATAAATCCCTGAATACTGTGCTTTTAAAATATTCTTTAAGGTGAAGTTTTCTTCAAATATTTTAGACGTGTATTTTAAAATTGTGTTACATGTATTAAGCTTTCTTGACATTTAACATTATGTAGAAAATTTACTTTTTACGAATTCTGCTTTTTGAACGAATCTCCGATTCTGAATATACTTAGCGTTAGATTGATGTATCTATAAGATAGTTTTACGAGTAGTTTGATATCTAACTTTATCAATCTTGCTTATTATGTATATATATGCATGTATTTTACTGCAATGCTTGTTTAAAGTCTGTTACGATATTGAAGTTTTATTATATATATTCTACAAATCTTTGTTCTTTGTTATTGTATGCCTATAGTCAAGTTTGAGATCAAATAAATATATTGTTAAACTTCAAAGGTTTTATGTATTTGAAAACATCATGATTAATTAAATCTTGGCTCCTAATTTGCTACCTACAAAAGGGGCAATTTGGATGAGGAGAAGCAGCCATACATTTGAGGTCTTTGTTTGAGGATTATGTCTCCCCCCAACAGGGAGGAGACATATTGGTTTTGCCTTCGTCGTCCGTCTGTCACATATTGTGTCCGGGCTATATCTCCTGAACCGTTTGCCCGATCACTTTCATATTTTAGTATGTTGTTGCATATGATCCGAAGGTTTCGCATCACCTTGACCCAAGGTCATGTGACCAAGGTCAAGGCCACTTAGTGCATTTTTAATGAAATTATGCATACATTCCTGTCCGGGCTATATCTCTTGAACCCTTTGCCCGATAACTTTCATATTTTAGTATGTTGTTGCTTATGACCCGAAGGTTTCACATCACCTTGACCCAAGGTCAAGGTCACTTAGTGCATTTTTAATGAAATTATGCATACATTCCTGTACGGGCTATATCTCTTGAACCGTTTGCCGGATCACTTTCATATTTTAGTGTGTTGTTGCTTATGACCTGAAGGTTTCACATCACCATGACCCAAGGTCATGTGACCAAGGTCAAGGTCACTTAGTGCATTTTTAATGAAATTATGTATACATTCCCAGGGATTTATTTTCCTTGTTTTGGGGCCGAATTTCGGCCCCTTCCCAATGCCAAATTTCCTCTATTTTTCACAAAAATTTACTCTGAAATTCCCAAAGAGGAAAATAAAAAATCACCTGAGAAATAAGACTCAAAACCTGGAAGTCAGCACAAAATGTCCTATTTCTAAGTGCATCTTTAAGTTTTTCATTCATCCCTTGTTTAGTTCAAGCAAATCAATGGATTAGCAGTGTGAATAAATGATGCTTTAGGGTTTTACTGTGATGACAATTTGTATAAAATTTTTCCCACTTTCAGCAAAATGTCGCAGATTTTCCCAAATGAGACAGGCACAGGCACCTTCCCCAAAATAAAAAAAAAACCCTGATTCCTGTCCGGGCTATATCTCTTGAACTGTTTGCCGGATAACTTTCATATTTTAGGATGTTGTTGCTTATGACCCGTATGTTTCACATCACCTTGACCCAAGGTCAAGGTCACATAGTGCATTTTTAGCTCTACTGGTCTAAGACCAGTCGAGCTTATGCGATCGCCCTGTGTCCGGCGTCTGTCCGTCCGTTAAACTTTTCTTGTGAGCGCGAATCCTCTGAATCTGTGAATAGTACAAAATAAATTCTTTTTGCATTATAATGGTCCTCTGGTCTAGTTGTGCACCTGATGTTTTGTTTTAGCCCCTGACCCCCAGGGTCTTGGAAAATGGGTGTGGTCATTTTCTCCATTATAACTCTATGTAATCTTGTGAGCACAAATTCTCAGAAAGAATAAATGATAGAAAGATGATTATTTTTGCATTATTCTCAGTCTGTGGTCTAGATGTGCACCTGATATTTTGTTTGAGCCCCTGACCCCTAGGGTCTTGGAAAATGGATGTGGTCATTTTCTCCATTATAACTCTATGTAATCTTGTGAGCACCAATTCTCAGAAAGTATAATTGATAGAAAGATAATTGATTTTGCATTATTCTCGGTCTGTGGTCTCGATGTGCACCTGATATTTTGTTTGAGCCCCCTGACCCCCAGGGTCTTGGAAAATGGGTGTGGTCATTTTCTCCTATGTAATCTTGTGAGCACCAATTCTCAGAAAGTATAATTGATAAAAAGATAATTGTTTTTGCATTATTCTCAGTCTGTGGTCTAGATGTGCACCTGATATTTTGTTTGAGCCCCTGGCCCCCAGGGTCTTAGAAAATGGGTGTGAACATTTTCTCCATTATTACTCTATGTAATCTTGTGAGCACCAATTCTCAGAAAGTATAATTGATAGAAAGATAATTGTTTTTGCTTTATTCTCAGTCTGTGGTCTAGATTTGCACCTGATATTTTTTTTTGAGCCCCTGGCCCCCAGGGTCTTAGAAAATGGGTGTGGTAATTTTCTCCTATATAACTCCTAAAATGACCCGATTAAAAATCTTTTTTCTAATACTGGTACATACCATCATGGTACAAAAGTTGCTGCAACTTCAAAAAACATACAAAAAATTTATGCAAATAATTTCAATATTTTGGACATGATTTGGTTCTCTAAACGTCTAATACGTTAAACCTGAGGTTCGCTCATGGTTAGCACTTTGTGGCCGAGTAGTCCTTCAATCAAGGAGTTGAAAGTCGCTGTTTCGAATCCGTCTATACTTTTTTCAAATAAAAGTTTGTCAAATGAGAAAAAGTCATATTTTCACATTTCTCCCTTTTTTCTTTATTTCGTTTTTATAGTTTCTTTCCTCTCAATGACATATTGAATGTATTGTATACCTATTGCACATTATCAAGACTAATCTATCTATTTTGTGGGAAAGATCTATAGCTTCTGCCCAGCAATGTTGTTTTATTACAGATCATTCCAATTCTTTTATTTAATTATTTCGCTTGCGTATTCACAAAAGATTGATATTCAGACAAAGAATAAAACTATATTTAAAAGAGGGTATTTCGATCGCAGATCTTGTATTTACATTTCAAACTTAGTCGCTACTTACTTTACGAGCTCCATCAAAAATGATCAAATTTCTCAACATTGAGCCTTAATTCATATTCTTTAAAACCTATGACATGAAAAACGTTAACAAGGACATCGAGAAATTAGGATCTACAATGATCTTTTGATATTTTTTCTATAAATAGTAAGATCACTTATGCAAGACCCGCATGACTAAAATAAATGCTGTATGGAGATATCTCCATTTAAAGATGATTTTTTTTATAAACATCGGAACGCATATTTGCATATAAAAGTATTAAAATGAAATAAACAATTAAAATCGTGAAAACAACTGCACAAACAAGCACTTGGATAAAATAACACACATTTGCTAAACGGAATGTATTGTAGATGGCGCTACGAAAACGAATTTCCAAAGCTTTATTTTCAGTCATCTAATTTAATGAGTTTGCTTTCTCTTGTGAACCCTTTCACTTTCAATGGTGTAATTTTTAGTTTCATCATATCTTTTCAAGATATTTACATCAGAAAAAACACAAGAACACTAAGTCTATACTCAAAAGTAAACAGAATGCACAGCTTTAATTTTTAGAGCAGCCATGTTTTGACGTGTACTCGTAGGGAATTCCCCTTTTTGTTCAGTACTTTCGCTTCACAGAAAGTGTATTTGGTAAAGCAATCTGCACATGGTTTGGGATCTCAAACTTTTCTTGTTGATCCATCTTTTTCAACTTGCATACGTCACTATACCAGACTTTTACCCATGCTCCACTTTGATACCCAAATCTATATTTGAGGATGGCGAGGCGTACTTGGTTGTGTGGTCAACTAACACTGAGGAGATTACCATACATAACAATTATTTTGCATTCTTCGAGATATCTGTGTAACCGGAAAAGTTGGAAGGCCGTGCGCACGTAATCGGGATAACATCGCCATTGGCCCTTCTTAATCGGCACCTATTGCCCTTTGATCTTATTTGGTTATGTGTAGTCTTTTGTGTTTGGTGTTTTCATGCGTATGTGGTGTTGCTCGATTTCCCTTTCCTTGGTGTCTCTTGCTGTGTATGTCTAGCCTGTGTTTTGGAATTGGGGAGGGGATTCGGGGTTTTGCGTTGGGTGCTGCAACCGAGATAGCATTTCTGGTGTAAAAGTATATAGATCGTGTTACTTTATAAAAATTATCGTGTTTACACTGATATGTATGATTTTACTTTTATTTATGATGATCATGTTTTTTTCCTCTTTAATTAATTCTATTTTTCTCTTTTTATTTCTTATTTTATACCCCTCCCCCTTACCCATCCATAAAAAAGGAGGAGGAATGACGAAGACCCCTCCTTGGCGTGTCGGGCTCCATGAGAGGAGAAGGTAGAGGGTGATGCGTATGGGACATTTTATGCGGAAAGAAAGTGAGGACCTGTATTAGAATTGCTTTTCCCTCCCTTCCATTACCCGTTAGAATCCAAAAGGATTTACATTTGTTGTAGTTGAAGTCTTATTTATATGCCGAAAATCCTAATTTATCTTGTGTTGTGTGAGAAGAAGCGATACACAGAAAAATTCAGAAAATACATTTGAATCATGTACATAATGAAGTTGCTTCTCTTTCTCTGATGAAAACATTAAAAAGGATAGACATACTTCTTCATTTCAGAAGGCATAAACTGATGAATAGAACCACTTCTCGATAAAATGTACTCAAACCAGAGAAATGACAAGTGCAACGTTGTACGTACGTCGACAAGGAATAAAGTGAAATAATATATATTAAGGCAATAGATGTATAATAAAGGATAATTGGTTTACCCATTTGTTGAGTTTTGAATTCTAATCTTTTGACATAGTTTTATATCAAAATTTATTGAAAATTTTTCATCAATGCGTTTTACAAAAGGTACTTTCTATAAGAGTTATCAACCCTCAAAATTTACACTGAAGTCTATGGAAAAAAAAAATATTTCAGCCATATTTTCCAAGAAAATAAATAGGGTTCAAATAGTGGTGGATGACAAATTTCAAAAAATAATATTTATCAAATTTCATTAAAAAATCTCAAAGCTTGCATGTCTGGTTCATGCTGCAGATTTATATGTTCTTAAATGATGCTATTGAATTTGAAGACGTTTAACATTTGTACTACTTGGTGCTTCACTGCTTGAAGACCAATATTTTTTCAAACTCTTTGGCCATATTTCATTGTTTAGATTGAGGATCACTGAAGACGGTCAAGTACACGAAACTTGCATGTCTGGTCCATGTTGTAAGGCACGGTCCATTTGCTATTCTGGGGGGGGGGGGGGGGGGAGCTTGGGTTTTTTGTCGGAGCAAGATTATTTTTTTCGCCCCGGACCGGGGAAAAATTTTTTTTCTTGCAAAGTTGGAGCAAGGAATTTTTTTTTTATAACAATTGATGTGAATATAAAGAATGTTTGTGTTTTTTCAATAGAAATTCTTTATTTTTACTTAAATTACTCCAAACATTATTTCTATGTAAAACTTGTATTCACTTCTAAACTGAGAGAGATGAAAGATTTTTACAATGTGTTATATATCATTTTCCGAGAACAAAATTTATATAAGGTCATGTAACATGTAAGAGGGCATGATGCAAGTTTTTACATGTAGAAATGAAAACTAGTGAAAAACTTATTTAAATTCTCCTTCCAAGCTCGTATATAAAATTAGACACTATGGTGATACATGTATCTATTAATAGTAATAAATTATATTTATAATGTATTTAAGCATTTTGTCTCAGTCGCATTCTTCGATATTTTCAAATATGAACTTGCCATTACAGAAGAAAACTATGGAGAGCCAATTTTTTTTTATAGAAAGTAAAAACGAATTTTATGGTTATTCTTCAAATTCAGATCACTTGTAAGAGCAAGATTATTTTTTTCTGTCACACCATAAGCAAATTAATTTTTTTCATCAAAATTCAGAGCAAAATTATTTTTTTTTTCGAAAAAAACCCAAGCCCCCCCCCGAATATCAAATGGACCGTGCCTAAGTCGGCGGTACGGATTGCCCATTGATCTCATTTGGTTATGGGTAGTCTTTTTCATGTGGTGTTCCTCTTATTCATTGGCGTCTCTTGCAGTGTATGTCTAACCTGTGTTTTCGATTATGGAGGTTCGGTGTTTTGCGTTTGTTGTTGCAACCGAGATCCGAAAAAAAAAAAACACAGGTTAGACATACACAGCAAGAAAGGAGGGGATCTCCAACATCACTCGCATGCAGCACCCACAGCAAAACCCAAAAACACCCAATGCTAAAAAAACAAAGGAGGGGATCTCCAACAGCACTGGGTTGCAGCACCCACAGCAAAACTCCAAAACCCCCCAATGCAAAACGCAGAGTATACACACACAGAAAGAGACGCAAAAGAGACAAGGAACACCAACCCACAACATAGAAACATCAAACAAAAAAGTCCACACATAAACCAACGAGACCAATGGGCAACCGGTGCCGACTTAGGACGGCCATCTGCCACGAAAGTAGCAGTAAGTATAGTTATCCAGATTACGTGCGCACAACCCTCCCACTTTGCCGATTACCCAGAATTCTCCAATAACGCACAATTGTGATGTAAAATAACCTCCTCACTGTAAGATGAACATACAAACAGACAGTATGATGCAGGGGACCAAGAAACACATAGATGGATTTGTAAATGTATATAGGAAACAGAAGGCATACGAAATGCAGTCCGTGCTCTATCGGCTGTAGCGAGCTCATGCATGTGATCACCCGAGGAGTCCGACTGAAATTCAGAGAGGACAGTTGGTCGGGGCCATGTGTTATCTAAAGTGGTTTGGACAGGGCCCGTCATGGAGTCCTGTCGCCACAATCAGTCAGAGTGCAATTCTTAAGAATGCGCTGGTACAAGGCTGTAGAGTGGTCCAGTACCAAGTGTCCGTCTGGTGACAGAAGTATCATTCCACGATATAATAGGCGTTTGATGGTCTACCACAATTTCGATGGTAATTCTGTCTACCTTTGATTCTTCTCACTTTGTTAATTATGTCACCATAAAATCCAGGTTGTGAAATACCCAATGTAATATACTCTGTTGCTTGTATGGGTCCGAATCTTAAAAGAAGTCGACCATGATTTTTGTAGAATTTCCAGAGAGTTTTTACTTGCTTGTAAAAGCAAAAACCTTGACATAAAAGGTCCTTTGTAATTTGTAAATTTCTACTATGAAAATCCAAAACATCAGTACATGCTCTAGCATACCGGATGAGCTGTGAAATGTAAATACCGTATGACGGTAATCTCGGAACACCACAGTCAAGCCAGGGAAAATTTACTATGTTGATTCCAAAATCTTGTATGAATCTCTCCATTAACAATTTGATATTTAGATCCAAAATGGGTGTTTCTGTGTTTGTAACATTCGTCTTGTTTAGAATCAATTCTTGTAGATAAATAACATTTTCATATTTTTCAGAAACAGGATAGTCCGTATCAGATAATGTTATTATTATGAGTGACTTTAATTCAAGAACAAGTACACATTCAGATATTGTTTACTCTGATGATTTTTTGTGTAACCAGGTCGGTATTGATGATGAACTACTAGAGGAATTGAGCTATATGAAACTTTTGATAGATGCACAAATTATTTCATATGATAGATGTAACGAAGACAAAGTATTAAATAATCAAGGTAGAAAACTTATAGATTTTTGTTAGAGTAATAATGTTGTAATTCTTAATGGTCGTTTTGGAGAAGACAGAATGGTTGGCAAAGTGACATGTAAAGATGTCAGTACTCTGGATTATGTAATGGCCACGCCTCAGTGCCTGCATTGTGTAAATACTTTTAAAGTTTGTGATTTTTCTGAATTTCTTTCTGATGTACACTGTTCACTGCTTATTGAGATTGTACTACGGCATCAATATTCTCAACAGAATACTGATCATATACATATAAATGAGTCTGCAAGTCATAGTTATCCTCGTTGGAACGCCAACAAAAAGGACGTTTTTATTGAAAATATTGACATTAAAGCAGTACAGGACATACAGACGTTGATGGCGAGTACTGCAGCCGGTAGCGCAACACCAGAAGAAGTAAATAATATTGCTGACTAAATACGAAATATCTATTTAGCGTCTGCTACACATTCATTCTCTTCGTCACATCATGATACTGGTCGAAATCGAAAAAATAACAGGAAGTGGTTTGGCCGGAAATGCCAAGCAGCTAGGCGGAAGTATCACTTATCTAGACGCAGAAATAACGTTCTGAAAAATGAAAATAATCTAAAAGAGATGAAGGAAGCAAGCAAAGAATATAAGCAAACTATGAATACTTACATTGAAAAGGAAAAACACGATACGGAATCCAGACTGAATAATTTGAGGACAAATAAACGGAAAGATTACTGGAAAATATTGAACCGTTTTCGAAAACAAAGTAAAGGGAACATTGGAATAGAAGCGTTATTCGAACATTTTAGAAAAATAAACACAGAAGCCGAAAATGAAGATTTGGATTTGACGGGGATAGAGAGCGGAAATAATAAACTTTTGAATGATGAAATTTGTTTAGACGAAGTACAGAAAGCGATAAAGGATCTAAAAACTGGGAAATCTACAGGTGTTGATGGTATCTACAATGAGGACATAAAGGCAACAGAACACATATTGGCTCCGATTATTTGTCGCTTTTTCAATATCATCTTGGAATCTGGACACATTCCGCATGAATGGCTGGAAGGAATTATTGTTCCTATTTTTAAAGGTGGAAATTCGGCAATTCGAGATAATTATCGACCCAACACACTACTCAGCTGCATGGGGAAGCTTTTTACTTCTGTTCTTAACAATCGCCTAAATTTCTTTCTGGATTCAAATAAAATACTTTCGGAAGTGCAAGCTGGTTTTAGACACGGATACTCAACTTTAGATCACATTTTTGCATTACATTCCATCATCTCTATACTAAATAAGCGCCGGAAAAAACTCTATTGTGCATTTATCGACTTTTCGAAGGCTTTTGATACTGTGTGGCGGACAGGTCTATGGATGAAACTTCTCGAACAAAACATAAATGAAAATTTTCTAAGAATCATCAGAAACATGTATGAAGAAATAAAGTCCTGTGTGAAATTTAATAATGACGTCACTTCCTTTTTCTGCTGTAAATCCGGTCTTCGTCAGGGGGAAAATATTTCGCCGATAATGTTCAGCCTCCTTTTGAATGACCTTGAAGATTACCTTTTGAATAATTCATGCAATGGTGTTAAAGTTCCTGGAGATCTACCTACAGAATTAAGTATCATGATCATCATACTTCTCTACGCCGACGACACTATACTTATAGCAGACAATCCGACCGATCTTCAACAGAACCTTAACTTTTTTCATGATTATTGTATAAGATGGAAATTATTGGTAAACATTCGAAAAACAAAAATTGTTATATTTGCGGGATCTGATCGAGTATTCATATGGAGTAGACGTGTTTTAACGACGCTCCGCTGTTTATGGATTAAATCGTCAAAAATGTTCTTTATATTTCGATAAAATTGGATACATAGATGGCGAATAGAATAAGGAACATCATGCTAGTGTCTACTTGATGTTTTTGTTGGAAAATTACTGTTTTTCTTTGTTTTTGAGAAAGTAAACAAAGCTGTGAATTCCAATCGTGAGTTAATCATCACCTCCCGATACCGGTAAATCTATACAGGTGAATCAACGACATGAGCACCGAAGCGCAGCCAACCAATCAAGAGGCTAATCAATGCAGCAGTGAAGTAGATAACGGTGACAATGATTGGAGTGATTACGATCATGATCAAGAGTCCGAGAATGGTAGCGAAAAGGGGAAAGAAAAAACAAAGAAAAAAATGATTCAACTGAGTTTGAATGCCTACGGAAGACCATCAAAAAAGAGGAAAACGCGTCTAAGTAGTAGCGAACAAAATGGAAACGAGCTATCAGAAATTCACAAAGAGTTGAAACAAATCAACGCATGCATGAAAGGTTTAGTCCGAAAAGATGAAATAAAAGACCTTATTATTTCAATGGCAGGTCAAGTTCTCAAGCAAATGAAAGCTGAAATGAAATCTGAAATCAAGAATGAAATTAAAGCAGAATTAAAGAAAGACATGAAGAAAGAAATAAAAACGGAAATAAAGGGTGAGATAAGGAAGGAATTTCAAAGTGAAATGAAAGCAATAGAAAGAGAAGGGAACAAAAGAGTAGAAATGGTAAAGGAAAGATGTGATGGCTTAGATATGGACCTCCAAAACTTGAGAGAAAAAATCGCACAGGAAGCAAAAGATTTAAGAGAGGCTAAGAACGTCCTAAATGCATGTTTAAGGGATGCTATGGAGGCACTGAAGTTGGCTAACCATAACCAACAGTATTCCCAAAAGAATGATATAAAGATTTTAAATTGGAAAGAAAAGAGAGATGAAAATAGTGAGACTTTGAAGGCAAACTTAATCAGTGAAATGGGAAAGGTAGGAGTCAAAATAGGTGAGAATGATATTCTAGCAATCCACCGTGTACCTGGTAGGAAGGATGGAGCGCCACGTCCAATCATTGTGAAATTCCTGAAGAGTGAGGTAAGACTTAGAGTGATAAAGAAAAGACAAGAAGTAAAAAAGTCCTTTACAATGCTAGATCACATTACAGGAAAAAACTTAGAGTTGATCAATAAACTGAAGGAATGTGAAAATATCCATTCTGTTTGGTACTACAATTGTAATATCCATGCAATTGACCTTACTGGTAAACGTCACAAATTTGACGTTGGTGACAACAATGAACAAAAGTTGTCGGTAATTAAATCAGCCGTGAACAAAGCTGGCATAAGGCCCTAAAATTTCCATACAGCGGATCAGTTTCAGTGTGTTTCAGTCATTTAGTCTGACTGGCTAAACCCAGGATATATAACTCTTTATTTTATTTTCTTTTGCGCATATTTTGTTTTTTTTTTTACTATGAAATGTACACTAATCTATCACACTGCAATACTACCATATCTTCTGTCCCGTGGGCGTGGTTCTGTAGGTTATCTATATCCCCTTCTCCTCAATGACAAATATGGATAATAACCATATCCCTGTATACAGCACAAAATCGATAATTCAAAAATCAGAAAGCGAAGGCATACAAAATCAGGACAAAACAGGAACCAAAGCAAACAAACAAAAACCTCCACCATATGAAAAGAAGCGAACTCCCGATAGGGGAGTGAGACCAGGTGCCCAGGAAGAGTAAGCATCTCCTGCTTGCATGCAACACCCGTCGCTTCAATTCGGTAGAACTGTCACATCCGGTTACTTCCATTTTGGAAGATATAGAGTACAATCTTTGGTTGGATGGTTCAAATGGTCTATGACAGAATATCATCCACCATTCTTGAGAGTGGAACATCATAGTGTATGACGAGTTCCCCATATCGACCGTAGAACTTCCTCAGTGACGATGTTAGTCGGTCACAAACATATCCCTGACTGAGAAGCTTATCTGAAAGACGCCTAGCTCTCAGAACAAAATCCGTATATTTGGTACTTGCTCTGGCATAGCGTATCAACTGAGATATGAACACGCCATAAGCAGGCGATGATGGGATGTTGCTACTCAGAAAAGGAAAGTTTGTAATGCTGAAATTGAAGTCGTCACGTTTGTCATAGAGTGAGGTGTTCATGTGACCATCAGTGTCGTAGGACAACATTATGTCCAAATAGGATGCTGAATTATTTGTCTCTGTGGTTTCTTTGACGTCAAGCTCCGAAGGATAGATACTGCTCAGGTAATCCGCGAATTTTGGATTATTGATGGACAACACATCGTCTATGTATCTGTAAGTGAAGTTAAAGTCAGAAGCTAAGTATCTTTTCCCTTCAGAGACCAGAGATTGAATGAATTCAGCTTCGTACGAGTAAAGGAAAATGTCGGCAAGGAGTGGGGCACAATTGGTCCCCATTGGAATTCCGACAATTTGCTGGAAGACCTTTCCTCCAAACACCACAAAAATGTTGTCGATCAGAAAGTTTAACATCTGAATAATGTCTGTTTCAGTGTACTTATTTTCAGAATCTGACTTTTCTTTTACAAAGTAGGTTTTGTCATAGTTAACAACAATAAATTTGTATTTGCGATTACCGTTCTTACTTGTAAACGCATTACTTATAATTTTTGCGAGTCTTTCTTTCAATTTAGAATGTGGAATTGTAGTGTAAAGTGTCGAAAAATCAAAGGCTTTGATCGAATGGACTCTACTAAAATGAGAGGATTTCAGATGTTCTAAAAGTTCCTTCGAATTCTTTAAAATCCACATCTGGTTGATACCACTGCGAGAATACACTGTCGAACAATATTTTTGAAGCCCAGATTTGATTTCAGATAAAACTTTGGTGAGTAAGATCGATACAGATTTGGTAGAACATTTTGAGGAACCAGCGATGAAACGTTGTTTGTACGGATTCTTATGCATTTTAGGTATGCAGTACAAGTATGGTAAATCTAAATCTAAATTTGTAGTGTCGAAGCCAAAGGAAGTAAGAGCTGATTTGTGGTTATCTATTATTTCAGAGAAAGAAAGGTTTGTTGGGGTGTAAGTGGGATTTCCAGGTGTCGAATTTAAACCCAACTCTAGATGAAATTAAACTTTGTTCCCTCAATTGTAGGGGGCTTGGAAATTTCCAGAAATTAAAAGACGTTTTCCACTATCTCAGAAGTAAACAATTTGATATATATTTCCTACAAGATACTCATCTTACCAATGATGACTTAATAAGAGTCAGGTCAATTTGGGGCTTCGAAATACTCATGAGTCCAGGAACAACAAATTCAAGGGGTACATTGATACTTTTTAACAATACTTTTGAATATAAACTTCTTCGTTTCAAAACAGACTCGTTAGGAAATTTTCTTGTTGCAGAAATACAACTTAGAGATTTTACATTTTTATTGATAAATATATACGGTCCTAACACAGATAGGCCAAATTTCTATATGAATATCTCCAAAATAATTGAAGAATTTAACAGCGACTTTGTTATAATGGCTGGCGACTTCAATCTAGTTATGAATCCTGAACTTGATTACTATAATTATAGGCGCACAAATAATCCAAATGCTAGAAAACAGGTTTTAAAACTTATGGAGGAACATAACTTATCGGATGTATGGAGAGTACAACATGATAATATAAAACGTTACACTTGGTCTACGCGGAATCCTACTAAAAGAGCTAGGTTAGATTTTTTTCTGTTATCCGATGAACTTCTGACGGTACTTGATACGAGTAAAATAAGTCATGGCTATAGATCTGACCACTCTATGATTGATATGACTCTTAAATTTGGCAAACAAGTAAAAGGTAAGGGATTTTGGAGATTTAATAATTCATTGTTGAAAGAGAGAGATTTCTCCAATTTCATAAAAAATGAAATTAAGCGAACTAAACAACAATATTGTGTTCTTTCAGAGAACGAGTCTATTGAATCTGTTGAAGACAAAGACGTAAAATTCTCTATTAGCGACGATTTGTTTTTCGATACACTTTTAATGAATTTAAGGGGAGTAACGATCTCGTATGCATCTTACCGAAAAAAATCCAGAGAGAATAGAGAAGTTAAACTAGAAAGTGACATCAACGCGTTACAAAACTCCGAGGATCTATCAAATGAATCACAATCCTTACTAAATAGTTTAATAACAGAATTAGAAGAACTCAGAAAGGAAAAAATAAAGGGAGTTATGTTAAGGTGCAATGCAAGATGGATAGAAGACGGGGAAAAACCGTCAAAATATTTTTGTAGTCTTGAGAAAAGACATTTTATAAACAAAACTGTCTCAAAGCTTGTAGATGAAAATAATGAAATTATATCGGAACATAAAGAAATCTTGCTTAACATTAAGAATTTCTATGAATCTCTATATACGTCAAGAGATGATGAGTTGAGTGATGTCGAGATAAGTTCACTTATTTCTTCAAATGATATCCCGAAATTAAGCGAAGAAGAAGCCATCAAGCTTGAAGATGATATCACCCTAGCGGAGGCAGGTAAAGTGTTGAAAAAGATGAAAAATAACAAATCTCCCGGACCTGACGGATTCACAACCGAATTTTTCAAATTCTTTTGGACTGATCTGAGAGTTTTCCTTCTTCGTTCCTGGAAATTTGCCTTCATTAAGAAAGAATTATCTATTACACAAAGACAAGGAATTATATCAATCTTACCAAAAGGTAACAAACCACGTGAGTATATAAAAAATTGGCGCCCTATCTCCCTGTTAAATGTCTCGTATAAGATTCTTTCTGGTATCTTAGCGGATCGACTTAAAACTGTTTTACCAAAACTTGTTCATATGAACCAAAAAGGATTTATGGCTAATAGATATATAAGTGATAATACTCGAACCATTTATGATATTCTGCAAATTACCAAAGAAAGAAAAATTCCATGTATGCTCTTGCTCGTTGACTTTGAAAAGGCGTTCGATTCTATATCTTGGAAATTCATGTTTAAGTGTCTAACCTATTTCAGATTTAAAGAAAAATATATTCAGTGGTTAAAAATCCTTTGTACTAAATTCAAACTTTGTATCATACAAAACGGTAACTTTTCAGAATTCTTTGATATCGGTAGAGGCTGCAGACAAGGTGACCCCATTTCTCCCTATATCTTTAATTTATGTGTGGAAATTCTGGGAATTATGATGAGAGAAAATAAAGATATCAAAGGAATCGTTATAGGTAAAGAGGAATTTTGTCTTTTGCAATATGCAGACGATACGTGTCTCTTTCTAGACGGTAGTGAACAAAGCCTAAAGAGTGCCTTAGATTTGCTCTTTCAATTCTCTAAATTTTCAGGATTAAAACCTAATATTGATAAAACAGAGGTTGTATGGATCGGAAGTAAATCTGGCTGTAAAGAACAAATGTGTAAAAGCTATAATTTAAAATGGAACGATTCAGTTTTCACAGTTCTAGGTATTCATTTCGCGACTGACTTAGCGGAAATTGAAAAACTAAACTTTTCTCCAAAAATACTTTCAATCGAGAATGATATAAAGTCATGGTCGAAAAGAAATATTAGCACTCTTGGAAGAATTACAGTGATTAAAACTTTACTTCTTCCAAAAATAACACATTTACTTTTTACGATTCCATCTCCTAGTAATTCAACTATAAAAAAAATGAATAATTTGTTTTTTAGTTACATATGGAAATCAAAGAGAGATAAAGTTAGTAGAAAACAAATGATAAAAATTACAGCAACGGAGGATGTAGAATGATCGATATATCAACATACATAAAATCAATAAAACTAAGTCTTTTTAGACGACTACTAAACTCAACTTGTGACTGGTCGGTACTTTTTTGTGAAACAAGCCACTGTGAGATAAAAAAAAACTGGCAACTTGTGGCGACGAATATTCTAAACATTGTGCAATGAAAACTAAGAATTTATTTTGGAAAGAAACACTACAAATTCTTCATGAATTCATTAAAATAACAGACCAAAATGAATTAGATCCAGCTGGTAAATCCATATTATATAATTCTAAATTATAACTTAATAATGAACCAATCAGATATAGGATATTTTTTGAAAATAATATAATCTTTGTTCATGATCTTTTTGATTCAAACGGTAACCTGTTGTCTTTGCAATTTTTGAAAGAAAGATTTGATATTAATCTTTGCTATACAACATTCATAGGTCTCAGAAAATCCTTGTTTCGGGCATGGCCATCTTTGAAAAATGGCTTAGGCAATAAGGTATCCCCGTCAATTCCTAGCTTTATTAAAGCGTTTTTTAAAGATAAAAAAGGAACACGCTCTTTATACGATCTATGGATATCAAAAGTCGAATATACGGAAAAATATAAAGAAAAATGGCGAATCAACCAGTTATCATCAAATGTCAATTGGGAAACAATAAATGAAAATATATTTACTTGTACAGATAGCAAAAAACTGCAATGGCTTCAATATAGAATAATCCATAGAATTTTAGGCACAAATAGAACTTTATTTTTCATGAAAATTAAAGATAGTCCATTGTGCAGCTTTTGTTCTCAGCAAGACGAAACCATCCAACATTTGTTCTTTGAATGTAATCAGGTTTATGAACTTCTTTCAAATTTCGTAACTTGGATAAATACACACTCTGAACATCCTATTAACTTAAACAAAACAGAATATTTATTAGGAGTAATAGGCAAAGAAAATAAAGCACTCAACACAATTTTTATGTTAACAAAAGTATACATATATGAATCAAAATTAAAAGGAGAAAGATTAAATTTAGATTTAATGAAAAATCAAATACTACTTTACGTTAAAACAGAAAAGTATATACATAGGAAGAATAATACTTTAGATTTATTCCAAATCAAATGGAAGAATTTTTCGTTTCTTGCAGACGCCACGGGACAAACTAGAAACTAAATTACAGATTTTTTTTTCTTCTTCGGATGTATGAATGTAGGACATATAAAATTTGTAAGTGTGTGTATGATGATGAGGATGTGCAGTGAAAATGGATGTATGAGGGAGCGTAAGCTGTATGTGTGAGGTACGAGAGGGTGTGACAATAGCAATGTGCTCTGATGTCTGTCTTTGCTCTATTTAGGAAGTACACATACATGTACTAACAGCACACTGGCACCAATAACAATCTAATCATCATGATATGCATATTAATATTTTTTTAATGAAATTTGTAAAACGTACATATAAATATATTGCATACAATATGACGTACAATGTTACGAACTTAGTCAAATAAGCCCGTTATTAGCTTTAATATGTCTGTCTCCAAAGAGTTAGGTGAGGAACTCTCATCAGCTCAATTCTATGGAATCTTATCTGACACTCCTAAAAGCTAGGTGAGGAATTCTCATCAGCTATCTATTTCTCTTTTCTAACCTTTTTCTAAACGGGCAAAATACAGTATTTATGTATATTATGTATATGTATCATTATCATCGTTTCTTTCAAGAAATCATATGATGTACAATTATCGATTATAATAATTACATGTATGAATTAATATCCAATAAAGAATGGTGCTATGATGATGACAAATGGCCGTGATGAAGTGTCCATATCTTCCACATACTGCACAACTTATACACATTTTATCACTTACTAATCACTATGAACCTTATAAAGAAATGCTTAAAACAGATTTAAAACACCATTGTATATGAAAACATATTGCTGAATTATTGACTTACTTCCTATATATTAATACCTAATATACTAACTGGAAGTGGACATATTAGTACGAGCCAAACGTCTGAGCACTTAAAAAAAAAAAAAAAAAAAAAAAAAAAAAAAAAAAAAAAAATTGTTATATTTGGAAGTCGTGGTATTGCCAACCTTAATTTTAGGTACGGAACACACACAATAGAGATTGTGGATTCTTATAAATATCTTGGAGTTATGTTCAAAAATACTGGTAATTATAGATTAGCATTAAGTACAATAGCATTGCAGGCAAAGAAAGCTTTACATCTTTTCTATACTCGAATTGTAAACCTTGACTTTCTGTTAACTGTCAGATAATGCTTTTTAACCAAACAATTGTTCCTATCCTTTTATATGGGTGTGAAATATGGGGATTTTGTAATGTTAAGATTCTAGAGAAAATTCAATGTGAATTCTTACGATTTATTTTGCGTGTAAAAAGTAGTACTCCACATTGTATGTTGTATGGAGAAACGGGAGTCCAACCATTGATTTATACAATAAAACATAGAATTTTGAATTTTTGGTCAAAACTTGTCAATGGAAAAGCTAATAAGATATCTTGTTTGTTGTACAAAACTTTATTAAATGATAATTGTATTAATGTAGAGCATAGTTGGATTAAGAATGTTGAAAATATCTTAAATGAACTGGGTTTATCATACATTTGGCAATCACAAAATGTTACGAATATTAAATGGTTCTCAGAGACAGTAAAGCAAAGGCTTGCTGATCATGCTAGACAATCTTGGCTGTGTACAGTAAATGACTCTCCTAAATGCATTATTTATCATTGCTTTAAGACTTCCCTTGATTTAGAACCGTATCTTTTTATCTTACCTACATCATTTCGCATTGTTCTTACAAAATTTCGCACTACAAATCATAGATTGCCAATAGAGACAGGTAGATGGATTAATATAGAAAGATCTGAAAGAAAATGTAATCTATGTAACAGTAATACTATTGGGGACGAGTTTCATTATTTGTTTGAATGTAGTTTTTACTCGGTGCAACGTTCTTTATACATAGATAATTACAATTTTTCAAGGCCAAATGTCATAAAATTTCAGCAGTTACTCTCTTGTAAGAATCAACTAAAGTTATCAAATTTATGTAAATTTCTAAGAATTGTAATGAGTAAATTTTCATAAATGCAATAAGTAAAATTGTCATAGTATATATTATTTAAGTACATGTACATCTCGTTAACGTATGTTATTTGTTTAATATAATTGTATGTATCCTCGATATGTCATATGTCATGATCTCGAGTTGTAAATAAAGTTCTGTTCTGTTCTGTTCCGTAGTAAGAATACCATCCAGGTACCTAGAAGTACTAATGAAACGTTTCAAATCATCATGTTTTACAGAGAAGACACGCAGAGAAAGGGACGCAAAAGGTACAGGGAAAGCCAAATCACATTGAAACATGAAACGTAAATGACTAAACATAAACCAACGAGACCATTGGGCAATCGGTGCCGACTTAGGACGGCAATCTGCCACATTAGTAGCAGAAAGTGTGTTTATCCGGATTACGTGCGCACAACCCTCCCACCTTTCCAATTATCCAGAGGTCTCGAAGAACGTAAAATAGCGATGTAAAATAACCTCCTCAGTGTAAGATGACCATACAAACAGACAGCATAACTCAGGGACCAAAGCAAGAGACGCAAAGGAAGGCGAGGTACACCAAATACGACATGAACACACGAAACACAAAATACTACACATAAAACAACGAGACCAATGTGCAGAGGGTGCCGACTTAGAACGGACATATGTCACGTTAATAGCAAACGGTTAGGTTATCCTGATTACGTGCGCACAACCTTCCTACTTTTCTGATTACACGGAAGTCTCGAAGAACTCACAATAATATTGTTATGTATAATAGCCTCATCAGTGTAAGTTGACCACATAAACAAGTACGACACACTATTCTCAAATATAGATTTGGGTATCAAAGTGATGGGTGGGTAAAATTTTGATGTTTCTCTCATACTTGCGTATGTTTACAGAGTAGGCCCATGAAATACAGCTATGAAATGAACTGCAAAGATTTTACGGTCCGAGTAAGTTGCACGGTTCAACTTATTGCATATGTTTTGACAATGCCGAATAAACAAATAAAAGTCAAACACCAAACAAAAAATCAAACTTCAAAAATCATAATCAGTGGTATAAATAAAAACACAAACACTCAAATACACAAATTTTCAGTCCCTTGGCCTTTATCCAATATAATAAACGAAACATAAGAATTGAAATGTTCAATTTTGACAGATTATTGAAGTATGAACTTTGGTTTGTCGCATCACAAAATAATGTTTTAATTTTTACCTCGGTAAATACGTTAGTTTAGCTCCCCGAGAAGACAATTTTCACAGAGCCCGTGTACTTGAGTGTTTGTGTTTTAATTATATAATCCCTTCCCTCTGGAAGAAACATTTTAATCTACATAATCAGTGGGTATACAAAACAATGACAAATATGGATAATGACCATATCCCTGTATACCGCACAAAATCGATAATTCAGAAAATCAGAAACCGAAGGCATACAAAATCAGGATAAAACAGGAACCAAAGCAAACAAACAAAAACCTCCACCATATGAAAAGAAGCGAACTCCCGATATGGGAGTGAGACCAGGTGCCCAGGAAGAGTAAGCATCTCCTGCTTGCATGCAACACCCGCAGCTTCAATTCGGTAGAACTGTCACATCCGGATATTGAAATGACATGTACAAAACAAAACATAATTGCTTAAACATTCTGCAAAACAGCATAAGTGAATCCCTGATGGAGATGAAATCAGGTGCCCAGGATGGAGATGAGATCAGATACCCAGGATGGAGATGAGATCAGATACCCAGGATGGAGATGAGATCAGATACCCAGGATGGAGATGAGATCAGATACCCAGGATGGAGATGAGATCAGATACCCAGGATGGAGATGAGATCAGACGCTCAGGATGGAGATAAGAGCAGATAACAAGGATGGAGATGAGATCAGATACCCAGGATGGAGATGAGATCAGATACCCAGGATGGAGATGAGATCAGATACCCAGGATGGAGATGAGATCAGATACCCAGGATGGAGATGAGATCAGGCGCCCAGGATGGAGATAAGAGCAGATAACACGGATGGAGATGAAATCAGATACCCAGGATGGAGATGAGATCAGGCGCCCAGGATGGAGATAAGAGCAGATAACAATGATGGAGATGAGATCAGATACCCAGGATGGAGATGAGATCAGATACCCAGGATGGAGATGAGATTAGATACCCAGGATGGAGATGAGATCAGATACCCAGGATGGAGATGAGATCAGGCGCCCAGGATGGAGATAAGAGCAGATAACAAGGATGGAGATGAGATCAGATACCCAGGATGGAGATGAGATCAGATACCCAGGATGGAGATGAGATCAGATACCCAGGATGGAGATGAGATCAGATACCCAGGATGGAGATGAGATCAGATACCCAGGATGGAGATGAGATCAGGCGCCCAGGATGGAGATAAGAGCAGATAACAAGGATGGAGATGAAATCAGATACCCAGGATGGAGATGAGATCAGGCGCCCAGGATGGAGATAAGAGCAGATAACAATGATGGAGATGAGATCAGATACCCAGGATGGAGATGAGATCAGATACCCAGGATGGAGATGAGATCAGGCGCCCAGGATGGAGATAAGAGCAGATAACAAGGATGGAGATGAGATCAGATACCCAGGATGGAGATGAGATCAGATACCCAGGATGGAGATGAGATCAGGCGCCCAGGATGGAGATAAGAGCAGATAACAAGGATGGAGATGAAATCAGATACCCAGGATGGAGATGAGATCAGATACCCAGGATGGAGATGAGATCAGGCGCCCAGGATGGAGATAAGAGCAGATAACAAGGATGGAGATGAGATCAGATACCCAGGATGGAGATGAGATCAGATACCCAGGATGGAGATGAGATCAGGCGCCCAGGATGGAGATAAGAGCAGATAACAAGGATGGAGATGAAATCAGATACCCAGGATGGAGATGAGATCAGATACCCAGGATGGAGATGAGATCAGGCGCCCAGGATGGAGATAAGAGCAGATAACAAGGATGGAGATGAAATCAGATACCCAGGATGGAGATGAAATCAGGAGCCCAGGAAGAGTAAGCATCTCTTGCAGGTTAGTAGCACCGGTAACTGTTGTCGTACAGAAAGGTTTGAAACCAGGAAATGCGTAAAATTATGTGTTTTAGGATGGTTCTAAATTCTAATTGAAATTATCTTTCAACATTGTGGAAACCGAGATATTGAAACGTTTTATGTCTTTATTGTATCGTCCAATTTTTTTTGCAGTGACTCTGCAAACGGTCTCAAATATATTGTTTATCTCTGGTTGAGTATTTGGTCATTTCCCTTGCCCTCAGAACGGAATCATTTTAGATTGAGATTGCTCTGGATCAGGGTATCATTTTCAATATCAGTACAGCATCAGCGGGGACGAAGAAATGAGACTTTATAGGAATGTGAATTTGTCATTTTGAAGTTGAAATCAATTTTGTCATATATTGAAGTCTTTTGTGAGTATTGTAGTTAACTTGAGATCTTAAAATAAAGCTGTATTTTTTTAATGCTAGGTACAATATTTTGCACACGTTGTTGTCTCTATATGAATATTTGTGTGCGTCTTTACCTTCGATTAACTACCATACACATGAGTAATGCGTGGGGTGGGTGAAATGCTGAAGCTAGCGCAATATTACCTCTCAACTTTGAAATCTTAAAAAATGGGAGATCTCCCTAGCTCCTTGGCACTTAAAAAAGAGGGAAATTGCGTGTTAACCCTATTTGCTACATTTTCAATTAATTTGTGCAAAACAAATTTTTAAATAATTTCAATGCAAAAATATTAATAAACAATGAAACATGTATCAATCATTATAGCATCCTATACATCTTTTCTTGCATTTTGTTGTGCAATTTCTCATGAAATGCTTTGGATAACGCTATCTAGAGCTATTCTTATTCGGTAAATATGCCAAAAGTGGGTGATTGGGCCAAAAGTGGGAGATTTTGGTCTTTCTCGAGAAAGAAACGTCAATGAGGGAGATGAGGTCAAGAAGAGGGAGTCTCCCTACAAAAGAGGGAGAGTTGACAGGTATGCTAGCGTGATTCTAGATAACAACATGGAATGTAAAGCTGGGCATTGCAAGAATTAAACACTAAGACGGCAATGTGTCTTACATGTTTTCTCAAAATATATGTTTCTCAAAAAAAGGTTCATATCATTTCTTTGCTTATTGACATTTATGAAGATGTCAAGCGGATGCTTCTTCTTCTTATGAAAAATAGGTTTACATATAACGAGAATAGCTGATAATTGTGTCGAAGTTTTTTGTTCGAAATGGAAAACAAGTTTGCAAACGGAAAAGAGACAAAACAACACTGCAAGCTATCAACGGGTCTTTGTTTATATGGTTTTTACCAAATTTGATCAGTTGCTCTTGAAAATAGGTAAAAACGTCTAAAATGCAAGGATATTCTTGAAATATTTTTGTAGTCTTGAGAAAAGACATTTTATAAACAAAACTGTCTCAAAGCTTGTAGATGAAAATAATGAAATTATATCGGAACATAAAGAAATCTTGCTTAACATTAAGAATTTCTATGAATCTCTATATACGTCAAGAGATGATGAGTTGAGTGATGTCGAGATAAGTTCACTTATTTCTTCAAATGATATCCCGAAATTAAGCGAAGAAGAAGCCATCAAGCTTGAAGATGATATCACCCTAGCGGAGGCAGGTAAAGTGTTGTAAAAGATGAAAAATAACAAATCTCCCGGACCTGACGGATTCACAACCGAATTTTTCAAATTCTTTTGGACTGATCTGAGAGTTTTCCTTCTTCGTTCCTGGAAATTTGCCTTCATTAAGAAAGAATTATCTATTACACAAAGACAAGGAATTATATCAATCTTACCAAAAGGTAACAAACCACGTGAGTATATAAAAAAATTGGCGCCCTATCTCCCTGTTAAGTGTCTCGTATAAGATTCTTTCTGGTATCTTAGCGGATCGACTTAAAACTGTTTTACCAAAACTTGTTCATATGAACCAAAAAGGATTTATGGCTAATAGATATATAAGTGATAATACTCGAACCATTTATGATATTCTGCAAATTACCAAAGAAAGAAAAATTCCATGTATGCTCTTGCTCGTTGACTTTGAAAATGCGTTCGATTCTATATCTTGGAAATTCATGTTTAAGTGTCTAACCTATTTCAGATTTAAAGAAAAATATATTCAGTGGTTAAAAATCCTTTGTACTAAATTCAAACTTTGTATCATACAAAACGGTAACTTTTCAGAATTCTTTGATATCGGTAGAGGCTGCAGACAAGGTGACCCCATTTCTCCCTATATCTTTAATTTATGTGTGGAAATTCTGGGAATTATGATGAGAGAAAATAAAGATATCAAAGGAATCGTTATAGGTAAAGAGGAATTTTGTCTTTTGCAATATGCAGACGATACGTGTCTCTTTCTAGACGGTAGTGAACAAAGCCTAAAGAGTGCCTTAGATTTGCTCTTTCAATTCTCTAAATTTTCAGGATTAAAACCTAATATTGATAAAACAGAGGTTGTATGGATCGGAAGTAAATCTGGCTGTAAAGAACAAATGTGTAAAAGCTATAATTTAAAATGGAACGATTCAGTTTTCACAGTTCTAGGTATTCATTTCGCGACTGACTTAGCGGAAATTGAAAAACTAAACTTTTCTCCAAAAATACTTTCAATCGAGAATGATATAAAGTCATGGTCGAAAAGAAATATTAGCACTCTTGGAAGAATTACAGTGATTAAAACTTTACTTCTTCCAAAAATAACACATTTACTTTTTACGATTCCATCTCCTAGTAATTCAACTATAAAAAAAATGAATAATTTGTTTTTTAGTTACATATGGAAATCAAAGAGAGATAAAGTTAGTAGAAAACAAATGATAAAAATTACAGCAATGGAGGATGTAGAATGATCGATATATCAACATACATAAAATCAATAAAACTAAGTCTTTTTAGACGACTACTAAACTCAACTTGTGACTGGTCGGTACTTTTTTGTGAAACAAGCCACTGTGAGATAAAAAAAACTGGCAACTTGTGGCGACGAATACTCTAAACATTGTGCAATGAAAACTAAGAATTTATTTTGGAAAGAAACACTACAAATTCTTCATGAATTCATTAAAATAACAGACCAAAATGAATTAGATCCAGCTGGTAAATCCATATTATATAATTCTAAATTATTACTTAATAATGAACCAATCAGATATAGGATATTTTTTGAAAATAATATAATCTTTGTTCATGATCTTTTTGATTCAAACGGTAACCTGTTGTCTTTGCAATTTTTGAAAGAAAGATTTGATATTAATCTTTGCTATACAACATTCATAGGTCTCAGAAAATCCTTGTTTCGGGCATGGCCATCTTTGAAAAATGGCTTAGGCAATAAGGTATCCCCGTCAATTCCTAGCTTTATTAAAGCGTTGTTTAAAGATAAAAAAGGAACACGCTCTTTATACGATCTATGGATATCAAAAGTCGAACATACGGAAAAATATAAAGAAAAATGGCGAATCAACCAGTTATCATCAAATGTCAATTGGGAAACAATAAATGAAAATATATTTACTTGTACAGATAGCAAAAAACTGCAATGGCTTCAATATAGAATAATCCATAGAATTTTAGGCACAAATAGAACTTTATTTTTCATGAAAATTAAAGATAGTCCATTGTGCAGCTTTTGTTCACAGCAAGACGAAACCATCCAACATTTGTTCTTTGAATGTAATCAGGTTTATGAACTTCTTTCAAATTTCGTAACTTGGATAAATACACACTCTGAACATCCTATTAACTTAAACAAAACAGAATATTTATTAGGAGTAATAGGCAAAGAAAATAAAGCACTCAACACAATTTTTATGTTAACAAAAGTATACATATATGAATCAAAATTAAAAGGAGAAAGATTAAATTTAGATTTAATGAAAAATCAAATACTACTTTACGTTAAAACAGAAAAGTATATACATAGGAAGAATAATACTTTAGATTTATTCCAAATCAAATGGAAGAATTTTTCGTTTCTTGCAGACGCCACGGGACAAACTAGAAACTAAATTACAGATTTTTATTTCTTCTTCGGATGTATGAATGTAGGACATATAAAATTTGTAAGTGTGTGTATGATGATGAGGATGCAGTGAAAATGGATGTATGAGGGAGCGTAAGCTGTATGTGTGAGGTACGAGAGGGTGTGACAATAGCAATGTGCTCTGATGTCTGTCTTTGCTCTATTTAGGAAGTACACATACATGTACTAACAGCACACTGGCACCAATAACAATCTAATCATCATGATATGCATATTAATATTTTTTTAATGAAATTCGTAAAACGTACATATAAATATATTGCATACAATATGACGTACAATGTTACGAACTTAGTCAAATAAGCCCGTTATTAGCTTTAATATGTCTGTCTCCAAAGAGTTAGGTGAGGAACTCTCATCAGCTCAATTCTATGGAATCTTATCTGACACTCCTAAAAGCTAGGTGAGGAATTCTCATCAGCTATCTATTTCTCTTTTCTAACCTTTTTCTAAACGGGCAAAATACAGTATTTATGTATATTATGTATATGTATCATTATCATCGTTTCTTTCAAGAAATCATATGATGTACAATTATCGATTATAATAATTACATGTATGAATTAATATCCAATAAAGAATGGTGCTATGATGATGACAAATGGCCGTGATGAAGTGTCCATATCTTCCACATACTGCACAACTTATACACATTTTATCACTTACTAATCACTATGAACCTTATAAAGAAATGCTTAAAACAGATTTAAAACACCATTGTATATGAAAACATATTGCTGAATTATTGACTTACTTCCTATATATTAATACCTAATATACTAACTGGAAGTGGACATATTAGTACGAGCCAAACGTCTGAGCACTTAAAAAAAAAAAAAAAAAAAAAAAATTGTTATATTTGGAAGTCGTGGTATTGCCAACCTTAATTTTAGGTACGGAACACACACAATAGAGATTGTGGATTCTTATAAATATCTTGGAGTTATGTTCAAAAATACTGGTAATTATAGATTAGCATTAAGTACAATAGCATTGCAGGCAAAGAAAGCTTTACATCTTTTCTATACTCGAATTGTAAACCTTGACTTTCTGTTAACTGTCAGATAATGCTTTTTAACCAAACAATTGTTCCTATCCTTTTATATGGGTGTGAAATATGGGGATTTTGTAATGTTAAGATTCTAGAGAAAATTCAATGTGAATTCTTACGATTTATTTTGCGTGTAAAAAGTAGTACTCCACATTGTATGTTGTATGGAGAAACGGGAGTCCAACCATTGATTTATACAATAAAACATAGAATTTTGAATTTTTGGTCAAAACTTGTCAATGGAAAAGCTAATAAGATATCTTGTTTGTTGTACAAAACTTTATTAAATGATAATTGTATTAATGTAGAGCATAGTTGGATTAAAAATGTTGAAAATATCTTAAATGAACTGGGTTTATCATACATTTGGCAATCACAAAATGTTACGAATATTAAATGGTTCTCAGAGACAGTAAAGCAAAGGCTTGCTGATCATGCTAGACAATCTTGGCTGTGTACAGTAAATGACTCTCCTAAATGCATTATTTATCATTGCTTTAAGACTTCCCTTGATTTAGAACCGTATCTTTTTATCTTACCTACATCATTTCGCATTGTTCTTACAAAATTTCGCACTACAAATCATAGATTGCCAATAGAGACAGGTAGATGGATTAATATAGAAAGATCTGAAAGAAAATGTAATCTATGTAACAGTAATACTATTGGGGACGAGTTTCATAATTTGTTTGAATGTAGTTTTTACTCGGTGCAAAGTTCTTTATACATAGATAATTACAATTTTTCAAGGCCAAATGTCATAAAATTTCAGCAGTTACTCTCTTGTAAGAATCAACTAAAGTTATCAAATTTATGTAAATTTCTAAGAATTGTAATGAGTAAATTTTCATAAATGCAATAAGTAAAATTGTCATAGTATATATTATTTAAGTACATGTACATCTCGTTAACGTATGTTATTTGTTTAATATAATTGTATGTATCCTCGATATGTCATATATGATCTCGAGTTGTAAATAAAGTTCTGTTCTGTTCTGTTCCGTAGTAAGAATACCATCCAGGTACCTAGAAGTACTAATGAAACGTTTCAAATCATCATGTTTTACAGAGAAGACACGCAGAGAAAGGGACGCAAAAGGTACAGGGAAAGCCAAATCACATTGAAACATGAAACGTAAATGACTAAACATAAACCAACGAGACCATTGGGCAATCGGTGCCGACTTAGGACGGCAATCTGCCACATTAGTAGCAGAAAGTGTGTTTATCCGGATTACGTGCGCACAACCCTCCCACTTTTCCAATTATCCAGAGGTCTCGAAGAACGTTAAATAGCGATGTAAAATAACCTCCTCAGTGTAAGATGACCATACAAACAGACAGCATAACTCAGGGACCAAAGCAAGAGACGCAAAGGAAGGCGAGGTACACCAAATACGACATGAACACACGAAACACAAAATACTACACATAAAACAACGAGACCAATGTGCAGAGGGTGCCGACTTAGAACGGACATATGTCACGTTAATAGCAAACGGTTAGGTTATCCTGATTACGTGCGCACAACCTTCCTACTTTTCTGATTACACGGAAGTCTCGAAGAACTCACAATAATATTGTTATGTATAATAGCCTCATCAGTGTAAGTTGACCACATAAACAAGTACGACACACTATTCTCAAATATAGATTTGGGTATCAAAGTGATGGGTGGGTAAAATTTTGATGTTTCTCTCATACTTGCGTATGTTTACAGAGTAGGCCCATGAAATACAGCTATGAAATGAACTGCAAAGATTTTACGGTCCGAGTAAGTTGCACGGTTCAACTTATTGCATATGTTTTGACAATGCCGAATAAACAAATAAAAGTCAAACACCAAACAAAAAATCAAACTTCAAAAATCATAATCAGTGGTATAAATAAAAACACAAACACTCAAATACGCAAATTTTCAGTCCCTTGGCCTTTATCCAATATAATAAACGAAACATAAGAATTGAAATGTTCAATTTTGACAGATTATTGAAGTATGAACTTTGGTTTGTCGCATCACAAAATAATGTTTTAATTTTTACCTCGGTAAATACGTTAGTTTAGCTCCCCGAGAAGACAATTTTCACAGAGCCCGTGTACTTGAGTGTTTGTGTTTTAATTATATAATCCCTTCCCTCTGGAAGAAACATTTTAATCTACATAATCAGTGGGTATACAAAACAATGACAAATATGGATAATGACCATATCCCTGTATACCGCACAAAATCGATAATTCAGAAAATCAGAAACCGAAGGCATACAAAATCAGGATAAAACAGGAACCAAAGCAAACAAACAAAAACCTCCACCATATGAAAAGAAGCGAACTCCCGATATGGGAGTGAGACCAGGTGCCCAGGAAGAGTAAGCATCTCCTGCTTGCATGCAACACCCGCCGCTTCAATTCGGTAGAACTGTCACATCCGGATATTGAAATGACATGTACAAAACAAAACATAATTGCTTAAACATTCTGCAAAACAGCATAAGTGAATCCCTGATGGAGATGAAATCAGGTGCCCAGGATGGAGATGAGATCAGATACCCAGGATGGAGATGAGATCAGATACCCAGGATGGAGATGAGATCAGATACCCAGGATGGAGATGAGATCAGATACCCAGGATGGAGATGAGATCAGATACCCAGGATGGAGATGAGATCAGGCGCCCAGGATGGAGATAAGAGCAGATAACAAGGATGGAGATGAGATCAGATACCCAGGATGGAGATGAGATCAGATACCCAGGATGGAGATGAGATCAGATACCCAGGATGGAGATGAGATCAGATACCCAGGATGGAGATGAGATCAGATACCCAGGATGGAGATGAGATCAGGCGCCCAGGATGGAGATAAGAGCAGATAACACGGATGGAGATGAAATCAGATACCCAGGATGGAGATGAGATCAGGCGCCCAGGATGGAGATAAGAGCAGATAACAATGATGGAGATGAGATCAGATACCCAGGATGGAGATGAGATCAGATACCCAGGATGGAGATGAGATCAGATACCCAGGATGGAGATGAGATCAGATACCCAGGATGGAGATGAGATCAGGCGCCCAGGATGGAGATAAGAGCAGATAACAAGGATGGAGATGAGATCAGATACCCAGGATGGAGATGAGATCAGATACCCAGGATGGAGATGAGATCAGATACCCAGGATGGAGATGAGATCAGATACCCAGGATGGAGATGAGATCAGATACCCAGGATGGAGATGAGATCAGGCGCCCAGGATGGAGATAAGAGCAGATAACAAGGATGGAGATGAAATCAGATACCCAGGATGGAGATGAGATCAGGCGCCCAGGATGGAGATAAGAGCAGATAACAATGATGGAGATGAGATCAGATACCCAGGATGGAGATGAGATCAGATACCCAGGATGGAGATGAGATCAGGCGCCCAGGATGGAGATAAGAGCAGATAACAAGGATGGAGATGAGATCAGATACCCAGGATGGAGATGAGATCAGATACCCAGGATGGAGATGAGATCAGGCGCCCAGGATGGAGATAAGAGCAGATAACAAGGATGGAGATGAAATCAGATACCCAGGATGGAGATGAGATCAGATACCCAGGATGGAGATGAGATCAGGCGCCCAGGATGGAGATAAGAGCAGATAACAAGGATGGAGATGAGATCAGATACCCAGGATGGAGATGAGATCAGATACCCAGGATGGAGATGAGATCAGGCGCCCAGGATGGAGATAAGAGCAGATAACAAGGATGGAGATGAAATCAGATACCCAGGATGGAGATGAGATCAGATACCCAGGATGGAGATGAGATCAGGCGCCCAGGATGGAGATAAGAGCAGATAACAAGGATGGAGATGAAATCAGATACCCAGGATGGAGATGAAATCAGGAGCCCAGGAAGAGTAAGCATCTCTTGCAGGTTAGTAGCACCGTTAACTGTTGTCGTACAGAAAGGTTTGAAACCAGGAAATGCGTAAAATTATGTGTTTTAGGATGGTTCTAAATTCTAATTGAAATTATCTTTCAACATTGTGGAAACCGAGATATTGAAACGTTTTATGTCTTTATTGTATCGTCCAATTTTTTTTGCAGTGACTCTGCAAACGGTCTCAAATATATTGTTTATCTCTGGTTGAGTATTTGGTCATTTCCCTTGCCCTCAGAACGGAATCATTTTAGATTGAGATTGCTCTGGATCAGGGTATCATTTTCAATATCAGTACAGCATCAGCGGGGACGAAGAAATGAGACTTTATAGGAATGTGAATTTGTCATTTTGAAGTTGAAATCAATTTTGTCATATATTGAAGTCTTTTTGTGAGTATTGTAGTTAACTTGAGATCTTAAAATAAAGCTGTATTTTTTTAATGCTAGGTACAATATTTTGCACACGTTGTTGTCTCTATATGAATATTTGTGTGCGTCTTTACCTTCGATTAACTACCATACACATGAGTAATGCGTGGGGTGGGTGAAATGCTGAAGCTAGCGCAATATTACCTCTCAACTTTGAAATCTTAAAAAATGGGAGATCTCCCTAGCTCCTTGGCACTTAAAAAAGAGGGAAATTGCGTGTTAACCCTATTTGCTACATTTTCAATTAATTTGTGCAAAACAAATTTTTAAATAATTTCAATGCAAAAATATTAATAAACAATGAAACATGTATCAATCATTATAGCATCCTATACATCTTTTCTTGCATTTTGTTGTGCAATTTCTCATGAAATGCTTTGGATAACGCTATCTAGAGCTATTCTTATTCGGTAAATATGCCAAAAGTGGGTGATTGGGCCAAAAGTGGGAAATTTTGGTCTTTCTCGAGAAAGAAACGTCAATGAGGGAGAGGAGGTCAAAAAGAGGGAGTCTCCCTACAAAAGAGGGAGAGTTGACAGGTATGCTAGCGTGATTCTAGATAACAACATGGAATGTAAAGCTGGGCATTGCAAGAATTAAACACTAAGACGGCAATGTGTCTTACATGTTTTCTCAAAATATATGTTTCTCAAAAAAAGGTTCATATCATTTCTTTGCTTATTGACATTTATGAAGATGTCAAGCGGATGCTTCTGCTTCTTATGAAAAATAGGTTTACATATAACTGAGAATAGCTGATAATTGTGTCGAAGTTTTTTGTTCGAAATGGAAAACAAGTTTGCAAACGAAAAGAGACAAAAGAACACTACAAGCTATCAACTGGTCTTTGCTTCTATGGTTTTTACCAAATTTGATCATGTTGCTCTCGAAAATAGGTAAAAACGTCTAAAATGCAAGGATATTCACGTCAACCAGATGGACGAACGAATAGCTGACGGAGCTTCTGGTTAAGATCTCATAATTATTTTATACAAAGTTTGAATAACAAAGTTATATCAAAACTCATTGAGCAATAATGCCGCCTATTGTCCTGCACTTTGTGCTTTTGATCAGATACAGAGCTCGTCAGTCTGGTCTGGAACCTCGATATCACTCATGCCGCTAGTCTTTCTCTTCGTGACTTGATGCATATAAAGCACGTCAAATGTTGATGTGTGTGCGGTATATATATTCGATTAGATACTTTTAATTTTACGCTTTGTTTAATGTTTTCAAAAGAAAAGATTTTTTCTCCACATTTCTAAAGTCTATGTTACATGCACTTTGCAGCTTAAAAGGTTAAAACTTGTATGCACGGATAATTGGAATTCTAAGAAACATATTTTTTTCTCATGAACATATAACATAATTGATTTTTCTTGGAAGTCTACACCTATTGTCAAAGGAATTCTGATACACATGTGTACTAGTCAGCTAATATAGTCGCTATTTGTTGTTTTTGTTGGGGTTTTTTTTTTGTCCAAAGACGAACGTGTTGAAGAAAAGTTATCATATACTGAAAATGATTTTCTCAAAAATATTAGTATAACATATCTGTGGCATGCATGTCTCGTGCACAAGTTTTGTTTTATCAGTTGGATGCAGACTTGCGTCATTTCATTTATCTTTTTTATAAAACTGTGACAAGATACATTCAATTGTTCAAAGTATTACATTTCAATTCAGATGCAGCATTGCATAAGAAAACAATTATTGACACCTTAGTGCATAAAGGTTATATCTGCCTGCACTAGTAACATGTTATAAATTCTAAAGTAGCTTGTATTGGTAACGTAACACTAATCATGGGTTTTCAATTAGTTTATCAGGTCATGCCAATGTCTACTTCTGTTTAACGTCCACCTTTACCTCCAAAACCTACCTACATCTTCAAAAACAAACAAGTATTTCCATAGAAAAAATCTTTTTTATTCAAAACATAAATGAAAAATTAAAACAAGAGAATAAAAATTTTGTATTATGTACCACTTTATAGAAGATGGTAAAACCTATATACCCAAATGAAGACTTCAGAAACAGACCAAAATCGATTTCTTAGATGACCATGGAGTTTATGATTAGGATTTTTTAAAAATCTGAAGTTGTTGATGTTGTTCGTTTTTTTAAGGTTGGCACAAGCAGACACTAAACAGAAATAAAAGTTGGAATGGACTTATATATCATTGAAGTGGGGATTTCACAATATTGGCAAGGTATTGGATGCACAATTTGATGAAGGCACGCAAGTGGTATTTTTTATCGATATTGATACATATTGAATAATAAGATAACTGCAAATTGCAATCAACAGAAAAGTTGATCGGCTGATTATTTCCTTTTCATGTCAAAGGAAGGAGGAAATCTCCAATAAGGCTTGGTTCCAGCACCCAGACCACTGAGTGGACAAGTACCACAAAAGACATCGAATGGACAAGTTCGATCAACTTCGGTTGATCTTTTCTTCGACGCTTTCGAAAATTTCTGTTCACAAAATTTCTTAAAATCTCAAAAACATGGGTCCTATAGCATCATATCCCACCTGTCCTGCTACGTCTTTCGGCACATTTTTGGACATTATAGCTTTCACACTCTTTGGTCATATTACATTGATTAGATTGAGGATCACTGACGAGGGTTAAGTACCCGAAACGTCCATGTCTGGTTCATGCTGCAAATTGATCTGTTCTTAAATGATGCTATCGAATTTGATTAGATTGAGGATCACTGACGAAGGTTAAGAACCCGAAACGTGCATGTCTGGTACATGCAGCAAATTTATCTGATCTGAAATGATGCCATTGAATTTGAAGATGTTTGTTTGACATTAAAATCAAAACACTTAACACAAAAATAGCTATACAAACCATCGAGACCAATGACAAAGGCATTACAACAAAAATACCCACACAAACCATCGATACCAATGACAAAGGCATTACAACAAAAATACCAACAAACCATTGAGACCAATGACAAAGGCATTACAACAAAAATACCAACAAACCATCGAAACCAATGGCAAAGGCATTACAACGAAAATACCCACACGAACCATCGAGATTAATGGCAAAGGCATTACAACAAGAATACCCACAAAAACCATCGAGACCAATGACAAAAGCATTACAACAAAAATACCCACACAAACCATCGAGATTAATGGCAAAGGCATTGCAACAAAAATATCCACACAAAATAGAAAAACTCACTTAAAAATGCTTACACTCTGTCGGCACCAACAAAAAAATGAAAGTATTTCAACTCGTTACACTCTTGAATCAAATTTCAAACCAAGGTCATTACATCAGACACGTGTTTCCGTTAGTAAATTCTCATCAGTGGTACTTAAAGCCAAAGGCAAAGCCAAATTAATTTTAGTAACAGCCTCTTGTTTGATTTGAAAGAAAGGAGGGAATCTCCAACAACACTCGCTTGCAACACCTACAGCAAAAGCATAAACACCCAATGCAAAACACAGAGAAGAAACTCACATAAAGAGACGCAAAAGGGACATAGAGCACCAACTCACACCATAGAAACATCAAACACAAAAGACCACGCATAAACCAACGAGACAAATGGGTAACCGGTGCCGAGTTAGGCCAGCCATCTGACACGCAGGTAGCAGACGATGTGGTTATCCGGATTACTTAGGTGCGCACAACCCTCTCACTTTTCCGTTTATCCAGAGGTGGCGATTACTTTAAGATGTAGAAAATTGAAAATCTAAGTGTCATAATTCCCGAAGGATGCAAAATCTATAGGCGATGTTATAAAGAAATGACGCAAATTACTCGGAGTACACCACACATCAAATATGACCGCTCTGACATAGCTTGATATGATGTATTTTTACACAGAATTAACGCACACATTTTAATATCAAGTTTTCTCTACCTCAAAAACTATATTTTCACTTCTTCCTGAAAACAAATCCAAATTTGAAAATTGCACATTTTGAGCTCTCTAACAAGATCGAAAATTGTCTATTCCTCTCGCTTAAAATAAAACATACGGTATAGCAATTGAATACTGCTTGTTTTGTGTCTTACGACTTCAACGGTCGACTTTTTCTTGGAAAGATGGCGTCGTCTAGCACAGTGAATCGGGGACAGTGTGTGATCATGTTTAGTTTTTCAAGAAAAGGAGGACTAGAAAAGTAATTTTCAGGTGTAGGGACCGAAAATTGCCAAAAGCAGTACGTCGCATTGTCAAGATTTTTTTTCGAGCCGAATTTCACGGGTTTACCCGTTAGCCGCGATAATTGTCTGACTCTGAACGATACCAACAATAACCAACGCTCTTTTTGGGTCAACGGGTAGGACTAAACGATCTTTATTTCGGTTTATGTGTTTGACTTTAACTGATTCATTCTTTATTCAGAATTTTACAGCAGAATTCTAATTGATGAATATTATACGACATAAGAACTTCCTAAATGTCGATTACAAACGTAAACGAATCCAGTCGATTACAAACAGGCCCAGGACTAAGAAGAAAGGATCGGAACTCGAAAAACACTCGACTGCAGCACCCACAGCAAACCCCAAAAATACACAATTTAAAAACACAAAGCACACACGCACAGAAAGAGACGCAAAAGGGACAAGGAACACCAGATCACATAGAAATATCAAACGCAAAAGACCACACATAAACAAACGAGATCAATGGGCGGGCAACTGGTGCCGACTAAGGACGGACATCTGCCACGCCAGTAGCAGATGGTGTGGTTATTCGGATTACGTGCGTATAACCAAGAGGTCTCGAAGAACTCACAATAGTGGTGTAAGATAACCTCCTCGTTGTAAGATGACCATACAATGAGACAGCATGACGCAGGGGGTACAGATGGATATGTAAGAGTAAATAAAAAACAGAAGGCGTACGAAATACAGTCCGTGCTCTGCCGACTATACCGAGTGCATGCATGTTATTACCAAAGATGTCCGACTGACATTCAGATCTTTTTAAAGAGGTTTGGACAGGGCCCGCCATGACGTCCTGAAATCACAGTAAGTCAGAGTGAAATTCTTAAGAATGCGCAAGTACAAGTTCCAAGCAAAGTATCAGTCATATCCGCGGTATCAACGTTAAACGTCTTAAAATTCAACATCATCATTTTAGAATAAAACAAATTTGAAACATGGACCAGACATGCACGTTTCGGGTACTTAACCCTCGTCCGTGATCCTCAATCTAAACTATGTAACATGACCAAAGAGTGTGAAAGTTATTTTGTCAAAAATGTACGTAGCAGGATGGGTGAAATATGGTGCTACAGGACCCACGTTTTAGAAATATCAAGAACTTTTGATATCAGAAATTTCAAATGCGTAGGAAACAAAGGAGGGGATCTCCAACAACACCAGGCTGCAACACCCACATTAAAACCCAAAAACACCCAATGCAAAAACACAAAGCAGACAAGCACAGAAAGAGACGCATAAGGGACAAGGAACGTCAACGCACAACACAGAAACATCAAACACAAAGGACTACACATAAACCAACGAGACCAATGGGCAACCGGTGCCGACTTAGGACGGCCATCTACCACGGAAATAGCAGATGGTGTGGTTATCCTGGATTACGTGCGCACAACCCGCCCACTTTTCCGAATACCCAGAGGTCTCGAAGAACGCACAATTGTGGTGTAAAACAACCTCCTCACTGTCAGATGACCACACACAAACAAGATCGCAAAACACAGGGACCCAAGCAACACAGATGAATATGTAAATGGATATCAAAGGAGGGTGTACGTAATACAGTCCGTGCTCTGCCGGCTGTAGCGAGCTCATGTATGTTATCACCCGAGGAGTCCGACTGACATTCAGAGAGGACATGATTACCGAAGATTGATCGAACTAGAAGATATGATTACCGAAGTTGATCGAACTTGGCTACGTGTGCCCTCGGGGACTCCTGGTCAACCAGCAGTGACACTCACCAAGTGGTACAAATGTTAAACGTCATCAAATTCAATAGTACCATTTTAGAATAGAAAAATTCATCATTTTAGAACAGAAAAACAGAAAAAGGCGTTCGATGATACTAACAGAATGGTAGAGAATGGTAACTCTGTCTATATTCTGATCCTTCTTATTTTGTTTATTATGTCACCATAAAAGGCAGGTTGTGCTATACCCAAAATAATGTAATCTGTTGCTTGTATGGGTCTGTATTGTTTAAGTCAGTCGATTACAAACGCACACAAAACCAGTTCATGACAAGCATGTATATGACTAAGTAGTTGTTGATGACAAACGTACACGAAGTCAGAAAAAAAACCAAGCTCATGATTGAAAAGCATATTGTTACACAATGCAATTTGATGTATGCAATTAATTGCAGATATTTTACGGTCGGAGCGAGCGAGTAGCACGGTTCAACTAATTGCATATACACTATTAAAACTTTCTTAATTACCATTTTTACTAGTTATTGGAATATTATGATTGGTAGAACTAAATTATTTTATATGTACATTTCTTATGCTTTTATATCCATTTACATATTCATCTGTTATTTTACACCGTAATTGTACCTTCTGCGAGACCTCTTGGTAATAGGAAAAGTCGGTACCGGTTGCCAATTGGTCTCGTTGGTTTATGTGTTATCTTTTGTGTTTTATGTTTCTATGGTGTGAGTTGGTCTCGTTGGTTTATGTGTGGTCTTTTTAGTGTTTCATGTTTCTATGGTGTGAGTTGGTCTCGTTGGTTTATGTGTGGTCTTTTGTGTTTCATGTTTCTATGGTGCGAGTTGGTCTCTATGGTTTATGTGTTGTCTTTTGTGTTTCATGTTTCTATGGTGTGAATTGGTGTTCCCTGTCCCTTTTGCGTCTTTTAGTGTGGGTGCCTGTTCTCTGTTTCTTATTGGGAGTTTTGGGGTTTGCTGTGGGTGCTGCAACCGAATGTTGATAGAGATCTCCTCCTTTCCTTTCTAAAAACAAAGAAAGTTATTCAAGTTTAAGTCAAAAAGGAGTAATCCTGTGATGTGTGTATTCAAGTTCCAACGCTTTTAAGCAAAAGAATCGTTCGCTTCCGATTTCAAATCGTTCTTTAAGGTGCGTCATTGGTCACGATTTTGGACCATTCTTGCGCATCTCCTGTTTTAGCACTCGTTGAGCTAGAATTTTATAGATATATCAATTTATTATGGCCAATGTATCATTTCTACCTCTATTTAAGACCCTTTATTCATTAAATGCCTAAAAGCAGATAAGTTTGAAAATTTGATCTAAACTGAATGAAATATGCGTAAGAAAATGCTTTGCGGTAATTTCTATAAAAATAGAGCTGGAGGTACTTTTTTTAACTGTTCGGATTTCTCTTACGAAAGTAATTACCCATGAATTTTGTTTTGAATACGGAATATTATTGATTTAAACTGTTTTATAAGGTAAAGCTGATGGATTCTGAAAAATTATAAATTGTCTAAATTCCACCCAAAATCAGGCAAATTTTACCGCTCTGACACTTCTTCAAGAAAACCACAAAATGGCACTATTTGTGAGCATTTGTTCTCTCTTATTTGAAGACGGACATATACTTTTTCTTCAATATTTTGAAAAGTCTTCCCTAGGAGTACATATTTTGAAATGTGTGTTTGAAAAAATCGTTGAAATTCAGTATCTCTGATATTTTAACCTTAACTAGGATGATTTTCGTTATTTTTGTGTAAAATCGAGAAAATTTTAAATGATCGGTAAAGTTGGTACCTATTGTAAAACTTTATCAAATTCAAGTTTTATACAAAGTTTTTAACCTCTTTCATCGTAAATTAACAAAGAAATCTAAAATAAGATTCAAATGAGGGCATTTCAACACTTTTTGTATTTTCTTCACAAATGTGCTATTTTTAGAAACAAATTTCCGGCATTTTACCCAGTTTTTCAAATAAGCAAAAATCTTGATTTTCATCACGGACCTATTAATTTTCCTTCATAAAATGATTAATTGACACGAATACTATAATTTCAAATGGTAATCATAAAATCGTTGAAATTCCTTCATTCAGAAATGACATGCCTTAATACAGTTACCGAGGGATTCGTTTTTCGAATTTGTAAAATATTTGTGGTTTATAATGCTGTTTCATCGTGACACGCTTACAAGGTTTCTGATGTGTTACGAGTGTTTAACACTTCTGGTATAGTTGATATAGTTGATATACCGGGTGCGAATGCGTTATGAATAGTTTTCTTATGCCATTTGTTATGTTCACTAAGCCTACAAAAAGATGTTAACGTTCGCTCAATGGAAGCATATTTTGCGTACCCCTAGCAAGAGTTATGCGCACGCAGCTGTTATACGGCAAATTCGTTGAGTTTTATTTGCTTCCTATCGCCGTTTTAACAAATCCATTCCATTTGTTTTCTGTTTTTTCTAACGGAATGTGGTAAGAACAATTCTTTTAGTTGTGTTTGGTTGTAATTTATCGATAAAATACGTAAAATACATGAAAATATTTAAAATTAAAATTAAAATTAAAATTTTCCTATTTTAAACTAAAAACATCAAATGTTATCACCCATAAACAATTATTATTAAAATCTTTTAGATTTCACAATAAAGAAAAATGGTAAGTTAGAAATATTTAGAAGTATATTTTGGCTAAAATCCATGCTTTTCCGACCCAAATTTGACAAGTATAATGTGTTTTCAACGGATAATACGACAGATATTAACAATTCTTGTTATAATTTAATTCTCATCACTTCCTCAACCTCGAGTGAGTAGAAACTCTCTGTATAGTAAATACACAAGTTTAAATTCAAAAATAATACAAGAGGGCGCTACAGAAATGAATTTTGGTGGCTCTTGCAAAATCACTTGGGCTGGAAGCATCATGAGAGATGAGAATTTAATATTCAAAACACGTGTCTGGTGCATGAAAATTGGCTTGAAATTTTCCTCAAGAAGATAAAGAGTTGGGACATTTCCGTATTATTAGAAAACCGCCAAATATGGGGTGTACATGTAACGTACTGATGCTCTAGGAGAAAATTAAATTACCGATTTGTCGCTTGCAACTAATTACACACGGTTAGTGCAACAAGGTCATAATGCGATAACGCATTACATGTCGAGAAATTAATTTGCAATGCCTATACAAATGTACACGAAATTTGTCGATCACAAACATGCCGATTACTTAGAAGCGTATATGAAAACAACCCTAAAAGACTTCTCGGCTCATATGAGAAGACAAAGGAATTATGGACACGCTTCGGAAAAAGGAACAAAAGTAAGCCTAGGATGTCCATGAAATATTCATTCTATAATCCCATGGATGTAAAATTGACATCTAGTGATAATAGCAACAAATAATCAAGACAAAAGGTAAATTACATTATTAATTTTCATATGACATACATACTAGTACATCTATACTAGTATGACTCTAAACTGTGTGCATAGAAGAGGAGTCAATTTCAAATGGAATTAATATGACTTTAATTTTACAAAACATGAAAACAGAAAAAAATACTACCCTAGACTTTACTCTTGAAATAAAGTAACTTTAGGGTAATTTCATAGAAAGGCGAGTGGACATCCTCGAATTTAAAGGGACGGTGTCCCTGAAAATTAATTAATTTTACAAAATTTTGTAATGCAAAATCTTTCTTTTTATATGAAAGTATACATTCTCATTTGTACAAATTCAAATTTTCAGGCCAATCTAACGCATACTTTCGCAGTTATAGACCTTTAAAAACGTCATTTCGAATTTGGGGTGCGCAGTTCTAATTCATTCCACTAGCGCCACCTATAATGTATTGAGTTTTTACTATAGAGGTATAAGGAGATTTAATTATTACAAAATCGACAATATTAGAGTGGTTACTGCATATTTTCAAATAAAATTTTTTCTGGCTCATTGTTTCCTCTATCTAGACCGTTTGGAGTAAAATTTACAATTTCAATAAAAAATTATTTTCAGGGACACTGCATCTTTAACGGCTAATTATAACTATTTACCGAACACAGACGAGTTCAAATGTATCGGGTACATACGGATGATAAGAGAAGACATTACAACGAAACAATTAAGCACATCTACGCCAATAGTATGACTTCAGTGAATGTCCATGAAAAATTAACGTTTTTACTTGTAAAAAAACTTATAGTTATGGATGTCCACAAATATTTTTGTGTGTCTTGTCGTGGGCTTAATCACTGAGAAAAAAAGATGTCCAAGAACAAACCTTCTCTAGTACAGCGCCGCATTAAGTCCTTTCAGTGGCACAATTTCAAATGAATTTTGTTTTACAATGAGAATCTGAAAATGAATAATATTCATATATTATGCGGGTGTTGCATGCTGTCAGAGGATGCTCATTCCTTCCGGGCATCTGTTTCTGTCTTCATTCGGGGATTCGCGGTTGCCTTGTCAATGGAGACTAACACAATTGACCCTTCCGATTGCGGGAAAAAAATGCAAAATTTCGTGACATCACAATGCTTTTACCTCGGACAAACAAGCTTCGAACCTCGGTCAAACATCGAAATTGCATTGTGACGTCATGGAATTTCTCAAATTTTTCCCGCGTTCGGAAGGGTCAATTATGCAAAATTAACCCTGGATCTTTGACTCCTGCACTCAGATTGATACTTTTTCTTCTAGATTAAGATGTTAAGATGATGTGATGGAATTGTTCTCGTCGTCTCGACTCATGTGTGTATGTGTTCCACTGTGATCGCTGCAATGTCGTCATAACTTGGGATTCTTCCATTTCTCAGCAATTCGACCTCCCTTTATTTGAAATATTGTTTTACTATTGAATCTCACGGGAAGGATTTCATAATTAATCTTTTACCCTATTTCAGTTTTTAATTATTGTTTCTTTTTTAGCTTTTTTAAACAATTGATTCGATTCGGTTTTGAGTTGAATCGTAAATGTTTTTCTTTCTCGGGGAATCGCTAGGAGTTTTGGAGGAGGGGTAGGGATGTTTTGGGTTTTGAAAGATGTTACACTTATCAAAATTCATAGCATCAATTAAGAACAGATAGATTTCCAGCATGGACCAGACATGCACGTGTTAAGAAGTAATAACTACCACAGAGTGAATCGTGCAGAAACGTTTTCTGAAAATTCTAATAATACTGAAGAGTTCTAACTCTTTACTTTCTTGAAGAAAATTTCAAACCAATTTTAATGCACAGACACGTGTGTCGAATATTAAATGCTCAAAAGTGGTACTTATTATCTCTGACAGCTAAATGTATTTCAGAAGAGTAGTCTGGTTTTATTTTGTTAAAATTCAATTTGTTCACGGCTCAAAATTTTGTGAAGGGTCGATTCAGTAGCGTAGTTAAATGAAATCTATGACCAAAATAGCATTGGTGCTGAGATGTTAACCTTTTTTAATTTCGATGATGTTTGGATGATATGACAAGTTCCCGAAAAAGCAAATAATATATATGATTTAGAATTGATAAAGAGCCAAAACAAAGCTTCTTTCAGGCGACAAGAGCTGGAAAGAAGTAGTCATTACATCCTAACATCCAGTCACGGGGAACGAGATTAAAGTGCTCAAGAAATAGATGTTTATATAGTGAAAATACGGAAATGTTCCAACTCTTTACCTTCTTGAAGAAAATTCTAAAGCAATTTTGATGCACAAGACACGCGTAAGAAAGATTATATGTACAGTGAAATGTGTCTGATATAACTACAAATAAATGAATAGGCCACTTGCCAAAATTCATAATGGCTGACAAAATGACAAAAATGTCCGATGTAGGCAATTTTTGCGCACCATTCATTATTACGTCACAATGGAATTGCGTCTTTTAACAGTGACGTCATAATGTAAAACAACGCCAAAAGATGTTGACTCGGACATTTTGTGCTTTCTATCAAGATCGGAAAATGGTCTATTGGTCAGACACGATTTCTGAAAGACCTTTAAAGACAACAATAGGTATTATTCTACCCCTATCATCAAATGTAATTTCAGATCATAAAGTCAGAATCTAGCTTAGTCACACGACAATAGAAAAATATAGGGGTCAACGGTAAGACAAACATTTACTGAAGCTTAACTGATTGTTAGTAAAATCGATGCTCATATAGCCATCAGCCATTGTCCGAGTTGTGGGCTTTTGATTGGCTTGTCTCAAAGGTAACCACTTAATATCTGAACTTCTGAATTAATGACCGCAAGTTGACGCTAAAGGCGGGACTCCAAGAGAAAGAAACATTCTGATTATTCTATGCGCGATCTGCAAATGGCACTTTAAAACTGTGAATACTCCAAGGAACTTGCTGTCCTGGACCTTGCATATTATCTAAATTCTTGGTGCGAAATTAATCGAATCGGTCCCATCAGGTGAGAGCTTTAACAACGATTCCTGGTATATTTACACGAGGGACCGCGGATCGATCTTGGCGGATGAATTCCATTTTATTAGTTAAAATCATTCGGCACATGTTTGCATTTTCAAACAGATGCATCGGATCGAAATTGTATATTTTCTGGTGAAAGAACATTTGTTAAAGGCCAATAACACAGTGTGAAAGTTACAATAGGATATTACAGAGACAGGGAAATACTTTCTGTATAAGGACTTTTCATTGACTTTGGAAAGAAAAAATTGAAGTATATTGAAGGAGAGTGTTTTTAGTTCCTTACAATTTCTTTTTTCTTTTGACCTGACAAGAAGCGATTAAAAATGTCCGTCATACTGACTGCTTGTAAGAAGAAAGAACTTAATGAGAGGGACATGTCATGCAGAAGAAAAGTAATAAGGTAATTACGTTTTTCTTCAGTTAAGCTTTCATTTATTTTATTTTCAAATTATTTCGGAAAAAAATATTCTTTGAGGAAAAGATTACAAATAGTTATGTTCCTAGAGGAAAGATTATTTCCTAAATAAAGAATCTTGCAATGATGCGTTTTAAAAATGACGATATTGTTATTCAAACTGACTTGTTATAAAATGTAAAAGTTTTTCTGTTCTTTTTCGTAATGTATACTTTTAAAATTCTGAAATGATTAAATCTAAGACTTGAGATTTCAACATTACTTTTGGATAAAAATCATGAATGTGATTGAGTCAAGATAAGAAAAGTAATGTCAGCGAAGAAATCTTTCAAAACGTCAGCCGACCGACCGCTCAATCAATAATATCTTCCGTTACCTATAGTTCGTATCTTAAGCTAATTAAAACAATATGAAAAGTTGAGACCAAAGCTAATTTTCATCAGAAATGGAAATATATTCTGTGTGAAGGAAATCTTATCGGTCTTTGAAAAAAAATCTTGACATTGACTTTCCTTGGTTTTCAACGCTGTGTTTCTTCAAAACAGGATGGTGCCACTCCTCCTTGTACCTCGTGATACCGTAACACCTTGAGCGTTTAATTGACTGATTTGACCGACTGCATTTGTCACTGAGTATGGTTTTGGACGATCCAATAGAAATATAAAACACTATATTAATAATCTCAGTAAAAATGGAAGTAACCGGATGTGATAATTCTACCGAACTGAAGTGACGGGTGTTGCATGCAAGCAGGAGATGCTAACTCTTCCTGGGCACCTGGTCTCACTCCCGTTTTTGGAGTTCGCTTCTTTTTATATGGTGGTGGTTTTTTCTTTGTTCGCTTTGGTTCTTGTTTCATCCTGATTTTGTATGCTTACTCTTCCCGATAACTGATCTCATCTCCATCGGCGATTCACTTTCGCTCCTTGCAGAATGTTCTAGTTTTGTTTCCTTGACTTTTTGTTGTTTAGAATAATTTTAAAATAACGCTAAAATGCGGAAAAGGTCATGTTCAACAGCAATGCCCCCGAAAACGAATCTAAGGTTGAAATGTTTCTTTTGCAAATCATGATGGTTGAAACATCAAGATTTTGTATATGACATTACAATATCGATCCCGTACAAACTCTGTTCAAGACATATTGCAACAAAGGAACAGAAATAAATATACAAAATTTGAATCCTAATAAGTTTAGATTTAATAGGGTTTTTTTTAACTTCAACCATGAAAAACAAATTGATTTTGGTTTTCCTTTTGAATTCTTTCAGAATATTCATTTTCAATGGCTTTTTGAAATTTGAATTTTACTTTTTATAATGAGTCGATCGTGTTTGTGTTATTTTCTGTCTTGTGTGAGGGTTTAATGCCAATAATCTGGATAGCCACATTTTGTGAATTACCAATTTAGATAAAATCGGAAATCTAACTTCTTCTGTCAGAGAGTAATTAACAGTATGTACCGATTTAGAGCTTCAAATTGTAAATATTGAAATATATGTTCTATAGTACCAATTTTTCGTACTAGACACGTGTCTGGGATATTCAATCCGTGTCAGTAAAAGCCAAATAGAATTTTCCTGGTGCCGTCTACAATATAGACTTTTATATCCCTCTTGCTAAAAATGAGCGGCTCCAAAATTTTTGTAGGATGTATTCAGAAGCGTATTTCAGTGAAAAATACGGCCAAAAAGTTGGAGGGTAGGCTCAAGGAGTTTAATTCTAAACATGACCTTAAAAATATGCAGATCTATACAATGAGGGAGATACCCCTTAGTTTTAGATATTTAGGTCTAATTTCAAGAAATTTAGAAGTTTAATCCTAGATATCGGAGACGTTTCTATAAATATCCAGACATCCCTGATCTGAAAGTTTAAAAGTAATTGACCTTTATCACTCTCTCTCGATGAAACCAACATAAAAGGATGTACTAAGCAAGTAGATTTCCTCGTACTTACTCATGCTTCAGAATTCATTATAAGCTGATCTTTTGAAGTCATTTGGTCTGTTAAGACAATTTTGCGATTCAATGAATGCCTTAGGCAGCATACATCCAATTAAATTATGCCTTTCACGGAGTTTGAATTTTTAATGCCTCTGTCCAGGTATTGTTTCCCATGGGTGTCATCGATGGAAATTTTCAGAAGGCAATTATTCAAATTATTTCATTCTGAATGAATTCGGAACAAACTTGCGTTATATGGTTTAAATCTTGATAAATGTTGCAACTGGGTTTATTGTCCGGTCGCACATAATATGGTAAAAGTTAAGTTTCTTTCTCCTTTTTAAAGATAGGGAAAATTTTACCCGAAAATTTTAGGAATAATATCCCGAAGGGGATATTATTCCTAGACAACAAAAGCGATAATTATCCGGTCACTGCCGATTTGTTTTAAACTTTTCCTAATAAGCAAAAAAAAAAAAAAAAAAAGAAAAAAAAAAAAAAAAACTATATATACGTACAATTCTTTAAGTGCATTTTAGCTCTTGTTTAGAATTTGTTATTCATGTATTCACTTCTTGGAATGCTTTTATTTTGGCATCACTGATGATACATAATGAATCATTTTTGTTGAAATGCGAATATTGTACACTGAAATTATATACGTATATCAACTTCGAATATTTCAACCATTTGCCTGTAAGTTCTCTAAAATATCGTTAGCCTATTTTGCAGTGTTTCAGCACTGACTTCAAATATATTTCTTAAATCTTTGTCCCTAAATTTGACAACTTGTTCTAAAGCTAGGGAATCATCCTCAATGCATAGCTCCAGGAGTCCCCGAGGGCACATGTAGCCAAGTTCGATCAATTTCGATTGGTCGTTTATTCAAACGCATTCGAAAATTTCTGTTGACGAAATTTCCTCAAATTTCTGAAACCCGGGTCCTGTAGCATCATATCCCAGTCATCCTGCTACGTACTTCGGTATAGTTTGGGCTTAATTTCCAAAGATTTTGGCCATATTTCATTATTTGGATTGAGGATCACTGACGAGGGCTAAGTACCCGAAACGTGCATGTCTGGTCCATGCTGTTAATTGATCTGCTTTTAAATGATGCTAATGACTTTGTAGACGTTAAACTTTTGTATGTCTATTGTTTGTTTTTTTTTTTTCTGGTTCTTATTTTGGCTTTTTGTTTGATTTTATTGTCTATATTAAGTTTATCGGTCGCATTCAAAGACTGGTGCGTCAGTCATATTTTGGTACTTTTATAAAGAAAGCAGAGTTTCTCGCTAGCTTCTAGTGAGACCAAGACAAAAAATTGTTTTTAGAATAAAAGATCAGTAATATATATCACATTATCAATATTGAAATATTTTTTCTATTGTAAAAGATTCAATGCTCCAAAGCTGGACTTTCAACTGCAATTGAGCTATTTTTAAGGCTGCATGAGCATCATCGTTTTCTAATTATTAAGTTTAAATAAAAGCATACTTTAGAGAAAAAACGTGTAGTCAAAAACTTTTCCTTGGATTTTGTAATTATGTTTGTAATTTCAGTGATACGAGGGCTGATTGATATGTTGTGAGCCTCGTATTTACGAATTTGAATTTTATCAGACATTTTACATTATTTTTCTACATAATCCCCTTCAGTATCCATACACTTTTGCCACCGGTGTTAAAGGGCCTCAATACCACTTTTAAAGTGTTGAACGTCTTCAATTCGGTAGCATCATTTAAGAACAGATCAATTTACAGCATGGACCAGACATGCACGTTTCGGGTACTAAACCCTCGTCAGTGATCCTCAATCTAAACAATGTAATATGAACAAAGTGTGAAACATATTATGTCCAAAAATGTACCGAAAACTGTAGCAGGATGGGTGGGATATGATGCTACAGGACCCACGTTTTAGAAATTTCATGATTTTTTTGATAACAGAAAAATTCCAGTGCGTTGAAGAGACAAACGATCAACCGAAGTTGATCGAACTTGGCTACATGTGCCCTCGGGGACTCCTGGTCCACAAGCAGTGACACTCACCAAGTGGTTCATATGTTAAACGTCTTCAAATTCGATAGCATCATTTAAGAACATTTGACATGACTGGTCAGAAAGCCATCCACTACAAGTTTGACGTCATCATAAGACTAAAAGTGTGTGCCAGAAATAGCTGCTTTTAGTTTTGGGAATGTATGAAAGTCTGATGGAGTAAGATCAGGTGAATAAGGCGGATGTTCAAACAAATTAAAGCAACAATCATGATTGGAAGCCGTGGCTGTGACAGACTTGTGAACAGGAGCAGTGTTCTGATGGAACAACACACCTTATCTAGTGAGCTTTCCGCGGCGCTTAGTTTAATATTTTCACGTACTGTGTCAGAAGTGAAGCATAGTATGTGCCATCGATTATTTGTCCTTTTTGGAGATAATCTATCAGCAGAATACCTTCTGCAACCCAGAGAACCGAGGCTCACAACATATCCATCAGCCCTCGTAGTACAGGACATTTTAGACTGAAATAGATGATCTAATTTTAGCTGCACGCCTTACATCGCTACAGAGACGTATAAAAAAAAACGATGGATTAAACTCATCACGTACATGTGCTTATATAAAAAAGTTATACACAAAGTCAATTTGTTCGAAATTATTGTTATTCGTTGTTTGAATAGCATGAAAAATTGTGTAGTCGGATTTCAACCTTTTAGTTTCAAGTTTAAACTTTGCATTCATAGACCTCATATTTTCTCTTTAATGGGTTATTGATTTATATTTGTGAACACATTTTATTCAAAGCATCCAAATGATAGTGTTATAGTTGAAGAAATGAATTTTAATAGAGTATCGGTCAAATAATGTTAAACGTCTTTAAATTCAATAGCATCATTTAAAACCTGAAAAATTTACAGCATGGACCAGACATCCTATTTCAAGATAGAATCATGTGAAATTAAATTTGAAATAAGGGTATGCAGGCACGCGAAATTGAATATTTCTACTGCAGGCATCTAGCTCACAAATATATCTTTATATCGTGTCTCAATATTCTTTTGTCTGTTTGATTACATTACTTGGGCAACCAGAAATGTGTTCAAGTGGTTCAGCCAAGCCAGGTGTCCAACCTTTAATTTTGAGATAGTTGATTGGATATAAGGTACTAACTGCAAATGTAAAGAAGACGGGTTTCAAATCAAATTTGAGGATCTTTGTTATCAAAATTTCTTGAAATGTCTAAAACATGGGTCCTGTAGTATCATATCCAACGTATCCTACTTCGTCTTTCGGTTCATTTTTGACATGATAACTTTCACACTTTTTGGCCATATTACACTGTTTAGATTGAGGATCACTGACGAGGGTTAAGTACCCGAAACGTGCATATCTGGTCCATGCTGCAAATTTAGAATGTTCTTCAATTATGCAATATAATTTGAAGACGTTTAACAATTGATGATGGAGAAAGTACAATTATATTTCAAGTCTACTGTCGAAACACTGTGAAACTAAGGGGTGACTAAAGGGAATGAGTTAAAGAAGATCCTGACGATAATCTCAACAGCACTCACAATAGAGCAAAAATTAAGCATCGACGGACCCCTGGCAAGCCAGAGGTGGGACAAGATGACACAAGGCGACCATTATTGTCACAAGATGACATGAGAGGTCATTTTAGACACAACCAAAATTCATTTTACTAGCGCCATTGTTGTCACAAGATGTCATAATGCGACCATTATCGTCACATGATGGCATGAGAGGTGAATATGGCGCGAAATAAATGATTTCATTGGTCTCTTTCATCTCTAAATCACATAGATTTAAGGTAATCCACAATTTATTAAGAGTATGTCATCAATCATATATAGTATAGTGTAATGATACCAATAAAACCGGTTGCGTTTTAATTCGGCGTTTGTTTGTTTTTTTTCAATAGTATAGTGTATATAGAGTATAGTGCTTTCGACCCTACAGGAACTTTGGAGCCCCGCACTCTCTGTAATGTAAATGTACAAATCTAAATTCAAAAAAATTAAAGAGGGCGCTACTGAAATTATTTTGGTGGCTCCGCAAGAAGCATCACTGATGAGAATTTAATATTCGAAACACGTGTCTGGTGCATGGAATTTTTTTTGGAATTTTCTTTAGGAAGGTATAGAGATGGAACCCTTCGACATTATTTATTGCAATACAATGTCATCCTCCTGTATTTGTTACAGTGTGCAAACGAGCCAGTGCTTGTTAGGAATGTTTGGTGTTTGGTGTTTACTGTTGAATCAATTACTGTAAACGTGCAAATTTTCGCGTGGGGGTAATTTTCACGTTTTTCGCGAATCGAGGAACCCCTGCGCGAAAATAATCCCCGCTGCATTCTTACCATGGGAAAGACAATTTTATAGCGAATATTTCCCCACGCGATTATGTTATAATGATATTTGATGTTATAATCGCGAAATTTTCCCCCAGCGAAAATAACCATGTTTACAGTAAACATCTTTTGACTTAAAGATAGATGTATAAAAGATTCTTGCCGAAAAAAAAAAGATGTTGTTGGGGGATTATGATAGATTCCCTTTAATCATGGAACATAGTTAGCATCTACACTACGCAGTGTTCTTTGACGACTTAATTTGAAATCCTTTTGGAAATTTTTCATTTTATTGAGTATAACAATAAACATTATACAAACGACTTTCCAAATTTGTATGACAACCACACAAATCTGCATCTTGCAAAGCACTCTTGCGAAGCACAAAAGGACGAGTGACATAGGATCTCAGCCTTATCAAATCCATTGAGAATTCAAATTGCATTTCAGTATTCGAAACGTAGTAAGGTGATTCTCATGAAAAGGGTTATGTTAATAAAATCATTTGCCAATCAATACTCAAAATGCTAAAAAACGAATAATTTTAAAACAGTCGTGTGGTATTGATTTTATCGATGTAAGGCTTTCACGCCGAGAAAAATCTCTTTGAATAAACCTTGTCACTAATTGAAAATTCCTGTTGACATTGTAAGGCGGAGGTACCTATAAAGACAAGGGCTTGGAGACATTAACACAAGTATGATAGCATGAAATCACAAAATAATCAGTGCCATTTTTTTTTTCTTTTGCAAATTGCGAAGTCGGCAGCTAATTAACAATCGATGAGTTCTTAAACCGTTTTATTGGTAGCATAATTCAAAATAATTGGAGTACTTTAATGGTGACCCGTCTGTGTGATGGGACGTGATGATACAATAGAGTAATAGGATGTATAAGATAAAAAACAATACCAGTGGGTGAAATGGTTTTAATTTCATTGTTTTTATTCAATGGGAACTCTGTGTAGCGCACTTTAAAAAGTCAATAGTTCAGTTTAAACATGTTATGTACACATAATATTACCTTTAGATTAATTTGAAGGAGTCTATGCACTTGATTCCTGTAATGACTTAAGTACTTATCATATTTATTACGAAATATTGTTCACATCTTATGACGTCAGCAAAGTTAATTACTAATATTACATTATTGAGTCGTTTGCAATCAGAAGAAGCGATTTACCATAGGATATTACTATTCTCTTTATATTTAGAAAATGTAAGGAAGAAAGGTTTGCATCTTGTCTATTGCCCCATGTTGACCCCTGTATTTTAAATACCATGAAATTTTATTTTGAGAAAGAATATGTAATGTTTTGGTCGATTAAAATGCAGTGCATGTTGGTGACAAATTGAAATCAGTCTTTGGATCAGATACTATATCATGTATATCTTGAATTGTATATACACAGCAGCCTGTTTCACAGAAATACTAACTTTTGATCACGTTACGTACTCAATACAAAATAAGCATCGCTACGTTTTTGTTTCTGAATTAATATTAAGTAGGTAGAAATGATATTAGAATGCACAATATGATCGAAATTGAAAAACATTTTTAGCTTTTATTTAACAGTTAAATTTACGAATATTCCAGAAACTTTTCGTAAGAATTTTTGTGAAACTGGGCTCTGGTACTTAGTGAGGGGAAAACAGACCTCAAATCAGAATCCAAACATCACAATCAATGTTCATTTAAAACCAGCAAAAATACAAAAACCGAACAACTAAAATACCTTGCAAAGGAACAAAAGTGTACACTAAATGGTGATAGGATCAGGTAATAGGGTCAATCAAGATTTCCTGTTTGCAACATCCGTCACTTAGGTCGTGCAGAAAATGTAAAATGAATGAATCAAGTTCGGTGCTTTTAGATAGTTCTAACTATTGGGAACAAAGAGATATCATAGTATTTTATCATTTTTCTTTACATCGTCCAAAATATTTACGTAGTGAAACGGCCAATCCTTCTCAAAAATACTCCTTGTTGAGTGTTTCTTTGTAAGTCGTTTTGCCCTAAGACTAATTAAAGTCGTTGTAGTACCACACCAACTGCTACTTAAGTGGCAGGTGGCCATCTTAAGTCGGCACCAGTTGTCCATTGGTCTCGTTGGTTTATGTTTGGTCTTTTGTGTTTAAGGGTTTCATGTTTCTATGGTGTGAGTTGATGTTCCTTGTCCCTTTTGCGTCTCTTTCTGTGGGTGTCTGTTCTGTGTTTTTTCATTGGGTGTTTTGCTGTGGGTGCTGTCACCGAGTGTTGTTGGAGATCTCCTCCTTTCATAGTGATTTGATGTAGTCTTCGGCGTTTGGTCTATCGTGTCTTGCTGTGCTTGTCAACTCTTTATTTTTTGCATCTTGATGTTTCGGTGTTTTACTAAATATATCATCGAAATTAAAGGAGGTTTAAATCTTAGCACCATACCTTCAATACCATTTTGAACATAGATTTTATTTGGATATGCTACTGAATTGACCCTACAGGAAATTTGGAGCCGCGTACTCTCTGTAAAGAAAATGTACAAATTTAAATTCTAGAAATAAAACCAGAGGGCGCAAGTGAAATGAATTTGGGTGGCTTATAAAAAGCACTTTGGCTGGAAGCATTACTGATGAGAATTTGATATTCGAAACACGTGTATTGTGCATGAAAATTGGTTTGAAATTTTCTTCCAAGAAAGTATAGAGTTGGAACATTCCCTTATTATTACTGTAGGTGCTGCAACGGATACCTGTCGGAGAACCCCTCTTTTCTTCTTGATCTTGAAATAGAATATGCAAGAATGTTAATACCCAGGAATGGGAAAGTTAATTGTTATTTTGAAGTTGAAGTCCTCACGTTTACCTTATATTGGTGTATTTAGTTGACCACTGTCTTCAAAAGATAGCGAGTTCTAAATATGAAACGGACTTCATGTTCACAGGAATCTCTTTAACCTCTAGGTCACGCAAAGACATTGTGCTAAGGTAATCCGCAAACTTTAGATTATTACTGAAGAGTGCATAAACAAAATTGCACGTTAAATGTATCTTTACAAGAAAGAGCATGTAGCATATTTACATGATTCGATGTAGTAATATCACTGATACCCCTGCACATCCAAACTAATTCCAAGATTCAATCACTGTAAACATGGTTAATTTTGCTGGGGGGAAATATCGCGATTATTACATCAAGACGTTAATCGTGGAGGTAATATTGGCGAGAATAAATGTCTTTCCCACTATAAGAATGCAGCGGGGATATTTTTGCGTGGGGGAAATTTTCGCGAAGTCCCTTGATTCACGAAAAATACGAAAATTGCCCCCACGTGAAAATTTCCACGTTTACATCACTTGGAAGTTTATAGTAATGGTTAACCCTATGTAACTCCAATGTCTATGCCGCATTAATAAACAGGTCATTCGCCAATAGGAATTGTAAAATCTGTCGTTATTTCGAATTCAATCGACAGTAATGGACATGCATGCACTTCTTTGCTTTCAGAAAAGCAGGACATCTAGCAAGCGATGGTGTTGCCCAGAAAACAACAGGATGGGAGATCGAAATAGAAGAAAGAAAATACAAGATTGTCTTTTGTAAGTAACAACTAATCTAAGTTCTTTAAAATTACTTGGGATGGAGTTACATACTGAGATTTGTTTGATCAAATGAGCATTTTCTTTTATCCAATGACACTTTCTTCTATCCGAAAGGAATCCTTAAAACTTTTCAAATTATTTTTTTGCAAGCGCGAGATAACCTCCATGTTTGGATAGACGGATACGCCGTGGATACCGTGGTAAGATTATATTTTTAGCTTCTAGATAATTATTTCATATTAAAGAGGACTTCTGTTAATCTGATAGTCAATTTATCGGAATATCACTATCAGATTAACAGGAGTATCAGATTATCAGGAGTTCCATGGAAATACCATAAAATAGGATCCTTAATTGTACTAGAATGTATCTCGGACTTTATTATATGCATTAATTTAATGATATATATACTTTCAAGCCATTTTGAATAGTTTCAAAGGATAAAATATCAATTTCAAGAATTTGATATGATAATCCATTGAAAATGATGTCATAGGAAAAATATCATAGTTGACGGAAAATCCAATAAGATTAAGAGGAGTTTTTAAGATTTTTGATAATTCCTATCAGATTAAGAGGAGTTTTTAAGATTTTTGATAATTCCTATCAGATTAAGAGGAGTAAATTTACACTGATTAAATAGGAAATGGTTTTGTGTTTTGAGATCATATCAGATTAAGAGGAGTATCAGATTATCAGGTATCAGAAGTGGAGTCTTCTGTATTTCATATCATTTTGCTATTTCGGAAACATTTCATCCAAAAATGTCATCGAAATTAGAGGAGGTTAACATCTTAGCACCTAGACCGAGACAGGCCAAAATTTTATTCTTGAGTTGGTATTATATCAACTCAAGAATAAAATTTTGGCCTGTTCTCGGTCTACTTAGCACCATCCCTCCAATGCTGTTTTGAACATATATTTTATTTGGATATGCTACTGAATTGACCCTACAGGAAATTTAGAGCCGCGCACTCTCTGTAAAGTAAATGCACAAAAGCTACTGAAATGAATTTTGGCAGCTCCCGAACATCAGTTCAGCTGGAAGCATCACTGATGAGAATTTAATATTCCAAACACGTGTCTGGTGCATAAAAATTGGTTTGAAAATTTCTTCAAGAAGGTATAGAGTTGGAACACTTCCGTATAATTCTAATTTATTGGAAAAAGTGAAAGGAATACATATGGATATCTTGATTTTACAATATTGCAGTGTTCAAACTCGTTACCTTCTTGAAGAAAATTTCAAACCAATTTTAATGCACCAGACACGTGTTTTGGAAAGTAAATCCTCATCAGTGGTATATAATAATGCCGAAGTGATTTTCAGACACAATCCTTTTTCTATTAGCGCCCTCTAGTTTTATTTTTTGAATTCATAATTTTTTTTTGCAAAGAGTGCGCGTCTCCAAATTTCCTAAAGGGCATAGTTGAATAAAATATTTGTCCAAATTAGCATGGGAGGGATGGTGCTGAGATGTTAGCCTCCTTCAATTTCGATATATTTTTGGATGGAATGATAGGTTTCCGAAATAGCAAAATTATATATGAAGTCAAATTGATAAAGGGCTAAAACTTTAAGTAGTAATATTATACCCTATATAAACCAAAACTCTAAAGTTTAAAGGTTTCAGATGGGAAATCAATACGTATCGTTCGTTGTGGTAAACCCCTCTCTCAAGATGATTTTCTATCCTCTAAAATGGTCATGTAAAAAACTGTGTTGTGATGTATTTTGCAAGTATATAACAGGAAAAATCGTGTCAAGTCGTTAACTGACAAAGGATAAGACTCTCCCCAATGGAGTAACATATAATCTTCACCTACTTAACCAATGAAATCACAAAGATGTATCATGTGACTGAGCTAGGTAGCACATAACTATATATAGATATGTGATTTTAACTCACTCTCTTTCCAGGCCTATATATCTGATGCAGGATACGATGTGGATTTGTTTTTCGACCTTGATGGCTATAAAGGGCATATCTGTAGTGACGTGGAGAACGACAGAGACATAATGAACAACTATTTGCTAATAAACGGAGACTGCGTGGCCAAGTGTTGTCAAAACGCGCACCAAGCCACCAAATAAGGCAATGTGACACCACAACGAGGCTTGCAATTTGGCAAGCAAAAAAAGTAAAAACAATGTGTACATCAACCTTTTGGCTGAAAGATTTTCTAGCATAATTCATTGAGAATATTTTAGCCATAATTACAAAGTAAACATTAGCTTATTCAGGTTATATTTGATTTTTTAATGTCTGTAGGAGCTCGTTATATTTCGATAAAATACTTTAGCTTCACCTTTTTACTATATATTCAATTAAATAAACCTTGTTTTACTTTTTACCTCATAGAATTTAAAAATACGATATTTTGTTTTTGATTCACTTGAGATTTTGTAAGTGTACATATGATATTAAATATTAGCTGTTTGGTTAGTTTAATGTGTCTTATATCTTAGCAAAAGTTGTCTTCTGCTTATTCTTAACGCAATCATTGAGTAGAACTAATCTATAATATTAATCTTTGATGAAAACATAGTTATTGGAAAAGACAATATTGTAGAAAAAGACAACTTATTTCAAAGTTAGCCTAGGTCATACAAAATATTTTAAAAGACTTTTGAAATACATTTTCCACATGTTGTCTGTTTGCTTACAAATGAATTGATTATATCCCGCCCTTTTCTAGTTACATGTTTTAATCTGGTGGCGGAATAGGGACTCTTGTGTACGATAATGCTCTCTGGGTATGCCATTTTTACTTATTGGTCAGTGAATCCAAATTCAACATTCACATAAAATGCCCGAAATGCCACTATACCACTCAAAACAACAGAGAAGTAACAAAACGTACATCACACATAACAACAGCGAAACACACAAGACGTACGCCACACAAAACAACAGTGAAACACACAAACAAGACAATGTCTGGTCCATGCTGCCAATTTATCTGTTCTTAAATGATGCTATTCAATTTGAAGACGTTAAACATTTATACCACTTGGTGAGTGTCACTGCTGGTGGACCAGGGGTCCCCGAGGGCACATGTAGCCAAGTTCGATCAATTTCGGTTGATCGTTTCTTCAACGCATTATAAAATTTCTGTTATCAAAATTTCTTGAAATTTCTAAAACGTGGGTCCTGTAGCATCATATCCCACATATCCTGCTATGTCTTTCGGTACGCTTTTTCGACATAGTAACTTTCATACTTTTTGGGCTTATTACATGGTTTAGATTTGAGGATCCCTGACGAGGATTAAGTACCCGAAACGTGCATGTCTGGTCCATGCTGCCAATTTATCTGTTCTTAAATGATGCTATTCAATTTGAAGACGTTAAACATACACCACATCAAACAAAAGCAAAAAAACACAAACAAAACGAACACCACACAAAACAACAACCAAACACTCAAGACGTACGTCACTCAAAACAACAGCCAAACACTCAATTAAGACGTACGTCACTCAAATCAACAGCCAAACACTCAATTAAGACGTACACCACACAAAACAACAGCCAAACACACATATAAGACGTACATCACACATAACAACAGCCAAACACACAAACAAGACGTACACCTCACAAAACAACAGCCAAACACAAACAAGACGTACACCACACAAAACAACAGCCAAACACAAACAAGACGTACGTCACACAAAACAACAGCCAAACACAAACAAGACGTACACCTCACAGCACAACAGCCAAACACACAAACAAGACGTACGTCACACAAAACAACAGCCAAACACTCAATTAAGACGTACGTCACTCAAATCAACAGCCAAACACAAACAAGACGTACGTCACACAAAACAACAGTGAAACACGAAAATAAGACGTACACCTCACAGCACAACAGCCAAACACAAACAAGACGTACACCTCACAGCACAACAGCGAAACACAAACAAGATCACCTGGTAACATTCAGAGACAACGAGAAAAGCGAGCACGACTCAATTTCAAACAGGAAAACGTAAAGATAACACGAAACATAATGAAGACGAATTTTACAAAGGAGTGTGAGACTTTGTATTTTAAAATACGTACTTAAGCCGTCATGTAGTCATCAATTGTGATGGATTGACGTGCTGATGTAGATGTAAACTTTACCACTGATCATTCAAGACGCAAAGTTGTTTAAAAAGACCTTCTCACTATAAGGCGACATAGCAGACCACCCATTAACTTCCAGATTAAGGGATCAGGGTGCATTTTCCATTACGAGATTTTGACAGTACCTGTAATGGAGTCCCATCAACACGGTTGGTCAGTGTATACTGCTGGAAGAGATACTGGTACAAAATAGTGGAAGGGTCTAGAAGTATGCATATATTTATTCTTATGATGAGTTAATCATCATACTTCCTTGTAAAGAAGATGACTGTTTTTTTTTTTTACATTTTCGAGTAAAGTTAAATCTGCCTTTGATCAATCTTATTTTGTTTATTAAGTCACCATAAAATAAAGGCAAAGAAAAACCACATGCTTCATACTTTGGTGCTGATATTGTCCCGAATTTCAAAGGAAGCACAGAGTTATTGAAGGTTGAAATCTGCTTTAAAGTACCCTTTTTGCCCTGTGATCTGAACTTTACAAATCATTTTATGCAAAATTTCAATATAAAAACTTTACGAATTAAATTGACATTCTTTTCCAAACTCTTTTTAAAATTAATGTATATTTTAAAAAAGAGTACTTGTCAAACTATCACCGAATCGATTAGGAAATCCTTTCTGAAAAAGATCTTAACGGGGGTTTGGAGCACCTGTACTCTTTGTGACACAATTTCTATTCTTAATCCAAAAGTATGGCTATCTGCAATTTATCCAAAACGTACAAATAAACAAACAACAAACAAGTTTAGAATAAAACAAAATTCTGAATTTATCAAAGCAAACATATACTAGTAAAACAAAAGAAAACAAAAAAAAAAAAACCACAAAAAAAACCCCATTAAGTGAATAAATTATAATAAATAAAAGATTATACTTTCGAGAAATTACATGTCACCAAACTTGACGTAATTAATAGTTTTTTTTTAATTTTTTTTAAACTGTTACATTTATTTGTTCCAAATGGAGGCAATGTCGTTCGCGATCACCTCTTGTTATGTAGCGGCTCTTTCTGAACACGTTTTTTTATTGCGCGCATTGTTCCTTCCTTGACGGCCATTCAGGAATTCTTGACAAAATAGCAATACGATTTTTCTTTTCAATCAAATGCACAGGCCGTAAAAGCGCCTGGTATGCGTGCGTGTGTGTATTGTATGACAATACACAGGACGCACACATACGCACGCATACCAGGCGCTTGTACGGTCTGTGATCAAACGAGAGGGCGACACTAGATTACTTTGGCTCCTCAGAATCATTTTGGCTTGTAGTGCTTCTCGTTTGAAAATCTGCTGTCTGGCAGCAGAGGACATTTTGTTGTTGTTGTTTTTTTTAATTATATCGACGAAACAACACGAACAATTTTCCAAGGTTGTAAAAATATTCAAGAGCGATCGATTTCTTGGAAATTTACATAGAGAATTCATTGCATTAGAGCAATGCTGTTGAATTCAAATTATTCAATCGTCTGATAGCGCGTTGAGGAGGTGTTAATTTTGTATTCAAGATTTCTGTAGCCTGATCGATTTACTGAATATTTAATATCTATTGAAATATAAGTAGCTTAAACTATTTAAATTGTCCGGCGGCAATATCTTAAAACAATGTGCGGGAAATCAATTTTATCACTTTCATACGGTACATGTATATCGAATGAGTGCAATAATTTTTGAACTTCTCCCAGAAATTTATGGATACATGATAATTGAAAATAAATGCAAATAAACTTGAAACTAAACGTTTCAGTAATACAATGATATCATAAGTAGTCGTAAAAATTGAAATGCATCATTTCATACTGCATGTCGATCAATTATACAGAACGCAAACAAAAATTAAAGCTTGTTTATTGTTCACTTGAAATGTAAAAGCTTTTCCATGGAGAAAAAAAAGTTTTATAATACTTTAACAAGTGAAGGTGAATGCGTACAATTTCCTTTGTATATACAATGTATCAAACTTTACTTACATGTGTAATTTATGAAAAAGTAAATTTTATATTAAATAAACATTAAAAATAAGCAAGGATATGAAAATGTAGTGAAAATCAAGATCGGGAGGATTAAAAGATGTTTTAATTTCTTAGTTAAGTTACTTACATGATAATCATAAACCCTCTCCAACAAATCATAAACCCTCTCCAAAGCCTCTAAACCCTCTCCAACAATTCATAAACCCTCTCCAAAGCCTCTAAACCCTCTCCAACAAATCATAAACCCTCTCCAAACCCTCTCCAACAAATCATAAACCCTCTCCAACAAATCATAAACCCTCTCCAAAGCCTCTAAACCCTCTCCAACAAATTTCATGATGAATTATAAACACTTTCTGCTCGAATGTTCCTAATTAATCATTTCAAACACTGGAATCAAACACAGAGGACATCTTGAAAGTCAATCTATTTTGTGTTAAATGCAAACTCATAAAATGTGGCATCCCTTGCTTAATTTTTTAAATCCCTCGGATTTTTTTTTCTCAAATTGAGACGCTCCAAATCTAGATGACAAATGTGTCCAAGAAACATGTAAGGGTCTATGCAAGGTGTTTTGCCCTCTACATCTGAATGATAAATCAGACCGTAAACAAGGCTTTCAAGTGACTGTATTTAGATGGTATAACGACTTGGTGTAGCTAGAGAAATAACTTCTCTCCGGCGCCAGTGTTGGAATGTCAGTTATTGAAAAACAAAAACCACTCTAAATACCCAGTCGCGGGGACCTATATTACCTGGTCCTCAATGCAAAAAGAAAAAAAAAAAAAAACAAGTGTAAATAAGAAAGAAAAAGAAGTGTTCCAACTCTGCTGTCTCTTCTGGATAAAAATATTTCAAAATTTGGTGCACCAGACCATAGTGATATCTAAGAAACGTTTGCTGATCCTAGTTGTAAACAATCAAGAACGTTCAAAAGCTGTGTTCAAAAATATGGGCACAAGGTGACTCCTTAATGCACAATGCAATGACAAATTTAGCGAGCTTCTGAACAGTTGCATGCTTTTGCGTTTGTACATGTTTTTACCTTGACTTTTCGACCTCAACACATCGCTGAGTCTAAGAGTTTTTTTAAGGTCTATGGAATATTACCGTATCTTGTTTGTATTTCGTTACGCTCAAGGACCTTTTATCAATGCCTTTTAATTCGTAGAATTGGCGAAAAGTAAATTCACTTAAAGAACCATCGATGCGAAAATTTAAAGGATAGAAAATTCTTGCTGTCTAAGTGCATTAGGGTAAAATTCTTCATTGGCCATATCGAGATTCGTGTTCCGCTGTACAGTAATTAAAACCAACCTTCCAAGAAGCATCTGAAACGTTAATGTCCATATTCGTTTATTTAGAGCAATCAAAGTCAGATCATAGATACTCTTAATATCGAAATCGTGTAAAAATACCAGGATCAAAGACTTAGGTGGCTGGGATTCTGTGGATAATCTATACCAAGAACTATGGTCGTGAAATAAATAAAATGGATAAAATGACGTAGCAAAAGATACCGTCCAATTTCTGTCAATAAAATTCTCACTGATTTACATCACCTTAAACATGTCAAAGCCTTAAATCAATATCGGAGTAGTTCAGGTTTGAATAAACAATAATGTTTTAATAGAATTGATTTCCATGTAATCCCTTCATTGGGAAGAAACCGGCATATAGATACATCTAACGCTGGAAATCGAGAGCCGGCGCCCAGGCTTAAAGTAAATTGATCACAGCTAGTCTACCTGAAAATTTTAAACCAAAGATGGCGATCGAATCAATGATTACAACTGAATGAGCGATAAATCTCCCGCGGAAATCGAATCTTGGCAGAACTCAACTTTGTCGATCTGTAACGTAAGCCTGAGAACGGATGATAAGCTATGCCCTATGGCATTTATATCATTCAGGTGGGACATAATTTGCATTCGAATTGACTTGATTAATGACATAAATATTGGAAACTGAGGAGGACATATTGAAGAGAGAATATTTCGATATTTATGTGACTTTGATAAATCTGCAATATTGTAGAATTTGATGCATGAGAATTTTCCTGAAAGAATTTGTTTACAAAGTCTAATATACGAGACAGTTTCGAGAAAAACCTAATTAAATAGATACATCTCTGTTCATTGGAAGACCATATTTCGTTTAAACATAATCTAATTTCATCTCAAAAGCCTTTGATTCAGAATTGGAATTAATCTCCTCATCTTCCTCGACATTTGAGCATGATAAACTCTCAATTCTAATATGACTTGAGATTTTCTCCCTATATGTAGTATAGAGCTCGCCTGGTGTAAAATCTCCAACAAACTTCCAGTCCGCTAAGCTCCGCCCATTCTCGTGCTATAGAACTCGCCTGCTGTAAAATCTTCGCGGTGACAATTCTATTGGTTCATGCGACTCGGGGAATTACTGGACAACAAACCACGGCTAGATAGTTGTTATTTCTTAATTCAGTATCTGGGAACCGTCACCTTGACAAATAAGACTGAAATTGGGATCCTTTTCAGAAAGATAATATTAGAAACTAAGAGCAGTCTTCATCCGATCCCCAAGGTCATTCAAGTGCATTGACCTTCAATATCAATTGGGATCTTCATCTTGTCATGGCGACTGGTTGTTGCACGTTTGAAGATCTTACGACTAACAGTTTGTTCTTCATCCTGCCCACAAGGATATGTGGACACGGACGGACGACAGCACCGGAGTGTAAAGATCTACGACTTACGATTTGGTCTTTATCCTGCCTACAAGTATATGTGGACACGGACGGACGCACGACAACACCGGAGCGTGAAGAGAAGATTTACGACTTACGGTTTGGTCTTCATCCTGCCCACAGGGATATGTGGACACGGACGGACAACATCGGAGTGTAAAAATCTACGACTTACAGTTTGGTCTTCATCCTGCCCACAAGGATATGTGGACACAGACGGACGACAACACCAGAGTGTAAACTCTTTGACTTCCATATACACATTTTTTTCTATTAATTTGTCCCATTTGTTTAGCCATTGTTCTGAAAAACAATCGAAGGAGATACCCTTAAGCACTCAAGTTGTTATCATGGTAGAATGATGACCCAAATGTATCCTCCCAGTGCTTGAAGAAAAGAAAAACCACCAAGACAAAGCAGAGTTCCTCTCGCAGACAACGATAATGAAAACATATAATCCTTCATGTATTTTATCTTCACTTTGTTATAAATGAGAATAATATCAGGATGTTTGCCTGATTCTATATCGTGGACATCAAATTAATCACAAGTTTGTCGAATACAAGTCAGTTATGCCATCGGTTTTAAACAAGGTGTTCAGTTTTCTTTCTCTGGGCTTGTATACCTTGTTTATTGACAGATGCAACCTCTGATTAAGGGCAATTCACATGCATATTTATATGAGCAAACATTTTAATATGTTCTTCCAAGTGTCCATATCATTTTCCTAATATTGCCTTTTGTGACCTTGACCTTTGATCCTCGACCTTGAAATTTAGTAGACTTTGTTCTCCCATGCATACTTTGATATCCAACATATTGGTTCTAATATACCTACAAAATGTTTTGTTCATTGCCTGTCATGACCTTGACCTTAAAACCCAACTATGAAAATAACTTTTTTGTATTATCATCTAACATCTAGAGCTTGACCTCTTTCTGCGATATTATGATTGGAAGACCGCCTTCAAGAATTTTTTTCACTATTGCCTGTTGTGACCTTGACCTTTGAAATGACCTTGAAGATCAAAATGGTCCCATCCTTCCGTCCTTGGCAACTTTTAAAAATGCAAAATTCGGTGATCATCCTAAATAATCTGTATGTCCGATGTCTGAAAGCTTACAGATGGACATACAGACACACATACAAACACAATGGTCTTGTCTTATTATACGTGTATCATGATAGCAACAAAGCTTATTTCAGGGTGGCCACAGATTTTGATAAATGAAATTCCCTGAAATTTCTATGATTTTCCCCCGATTCGTACAAGATTTTCCCCGACAAAATGCGCACAAATACTTGTCTATTTTTACACTTTTTATGTTCAAATATGTAATTAAAATTCCTTACTCATTTCTTGAATATTGTTCTTATCTTTGCATTTAGAGTGTCCATTAGCAAACTGAGAAAATTTTCAAGACAATACATCAGCAATAAAATTTCTTATTTCTTTGTTCAAATGTACATTGTCCATTCCATCAGGTACTTGTTACATGTATATTTTTTTAACATTAACTACAAAATTCTCTGATTTTTCCCTAAATGTTTATGAAATTTTCAAATTCTCTGATTTTTCCCTGCAGGGAATTTTATTTGGCATTTTCCCTGTTTTCCAGAGTCCGTGGCCACCCTGTTATTTACCAATTGAAAGAATTATGATAAATTCTAACCATGACCTGGCTGATGAAATCAAATATTCAGTTGAATTGAAAGATAAATTGATCATGGAAGATGGATTCCATAGAATAATTAGACTAAACCCATTCCATACATAAAATATTCACACCATTGTATAAAATATGGTCTTGTATGGCAGATAGATGTGAATTAGATTGGTTTACAAACATCCTTAGCCCATCCTGTACATATTCTTTACATTTTTCCATGGAAATTTAAAGGGAATGCAAAACAATTTCTATAGGTTTATTCATAATTTATAAAATGCAATCTACAAGCTTGATTCAAAAACAATAAAGATCTTTCGTGTGATAGGATAATGGCATGATCACCTGTAGTTGAACATGGGGATGATTTTAATGGAACTGCCTTGGGAATTCTTCAGTGATGAATGTAACATTGATACTTAACATAATGAGATACTCTATGTATATTTCATATAAATCGATACTTTCAATAAAATAACCATTCCGAGAAAAGAAGGAACTAAGGTATACAAAAAATAGCCTTTAAAGCCCCTTTCCCTTGTCAAGCAAACTTGAAGAAACCTTAAAATTTTTCATCTGAATAACTAAATAACCAATTTTCGAACCTAAATAGAATAAATGAATTATGCAAAGGATTGTGAATGTTAAAAATTATCAAGCTTAAAGAAACTTTCATTTGCCCGATCCACTTCAGAACTTAAGTAGATATCTTCAAAATTTTTGTAATTGTCAACCTCAATTTCAAAGAAGATTTATGAATATCAAAACAGACATGATATAGACAGTTGTTCAAAACTCACAAATAACCTAAACAAGTTATAAAATAAGTTGATAATAGCTGAGAGAAATGAAGTTTTCTTTTCATGAATTCCATTTTATCCATCATAAGATGAGTTGCTTCTCAATTTTTCACAAGGTTGACTGCTGAAAATGTTTTGACCTCTTGGACGGCTTTGACACCCTTTAACTAAAGCATACGCAATGTTTGATATAAAATAAATGTGGAGTTCAGTTGAAAAATGAAAGCGACAGTGTGTTTATGTGCACAATGAAAAATCTATGAAGACGTTAGAAAAAAAAAACAACTAAAGATTGAAATGAGAATGATACACATAAAATGAACAGGAATGTACTACATATGGGCTAATAGTAAAAATAAATCTAAATCTACGACATAGGGCTCATACGTAAAGTGACTCAATCACTTACTCTCATAAAGTACGAGTAAAACATATTATATATATACGTATATATCAGAAGTTATAACTATTCAAACAACATATTGGGACAAACAACGAAATACAACAGGTCTGAAGTCTTCCATTTCTTAACGAATCTATAGAAATATATTAGTTATATACAACAGTGTAACTGAAAATCTGATTAAAATCAAGTTACATGTAGTTCAGTACTGGTCAACATTATACAATTAATTACCTTGTGTGAGGTAGATATAGCAGTATAGCAAACCGAAGGATATGTTATTCACCGAGGCCGCAGGCCGAGGTGAATAACATATGCTGAGGGTTGCTTTACTGCTATATCTACTGAACACAAGGTAATTAATTGTTTTATTGTATGATCATGAAATATAACGATCAGCTTGATAGCATCCATTGCTGTAAGTAATGTATAGGTATTCTCTGATGGCGCGAAATATACGAATACGCCGCTACTATTATAACGTCATAACTACAATACTAATTTTAGAAAGATACAGGGGAAAATATGAGAGTTATTCTAAATTTAGCTCTCTGGAGGTGGTTATAGCGATATATTTCGAAGCTCCAGACATGTTTTCAGCCAATCAGCGATGGACATATTTTCCAGTCATACAATAATATGTGACAATGCCAGTACGTACATGATATAAGAATCAAGACGAAGCAAAGAAAGTTAGCTTCTACCATAAGCTATGCATTATCACTAACATGTAATGAGAAGCAGAATTTGTTTTCTATTTTCATTCAGAAATCTTAGAACTGATTAACCAAGACTTTAAAAATCTTTAAGGTCATAGATGAAATACCGTATACTGCTATTCGATCTTTTCAAATTTAAAAATAGACTTCTGCAAGCAAAATATATGCAAGAACAAATGCTGCCTTATAAACCATAACAAAAAATGTTCTGAAAAATGTTTTTAAAACAAAAGCACAAAATTGATATCTGTATTGCTACTAGGGAAATATCGTGACTGCGCGTTATTAATGCCGGGAAAATAAAATGAGCATAAATAACATAAACAGGTCGAGGAATTCACCTAATACAGAGGTATTATCTAGATAAATATGCTCATCAATATGAGAGTGTAAAAATTCTAGGTACAGCATGTACAGTTGTAAATATTAATTAAAAACAAGTTTGTCACATGCAAAACGTTTACAACATACACTTTGGATTTAAAAGCCAGCATGACCTAATGCATGGTAGCTTTATGAAATTCTGGATCATTAAATAATCCTGTTCAATTATCCACTGAGCACCAATATACTTATGTAATGCAGTACACGAAAGTGATGAATGAATTTACATCATAAGTTCTAGAAACTATTTGATTCAAATATATACAAATCAAGATTATAAATTACAGTAACTGACACTAACTGACACATGCAGAACAGTGAGTGATAAAGTAATAAACATGAGGGTCTTTCAAAATTAAGTTTCCAGGTCAAATCTTTCTTCTTTTACAAAAATGTAGATGGTAATTATAACAGGATAATTTAATTGGCATGAAGAAACTGAATAAAAAAAGGATTGACAGTGGCACTGAGATAATTTCAAGGGTATGGTGTGTAGAAGGTTTTGAGCTCAAGTTAACATTAGGGGACTGCCATTCAAAAGTAAAATAATTTACAATTTAGCATTTCAATGCTTCTAATTACAGAAATCTTTTTGCTGTAGACCTTTCCTCAGATTACTTATATACCTTTTCATTTGATACATCCCCTCTATATAACATCAAATGACAAAGCACAGCTCTAAGATTATACAGGTTACCCACCAAGCAATGACACAATATGATGGTGTCGAGTGGGTAAAATAGAATCAGAAAAGACAAAAGTAATGCAATTACATGGACCTTAAGGTAAAAACATCTATTTCTAGGACTGAAAGTTGGCAATCCCCTGGACAAACGGCTTTGAATTGATACAAATACATGTAGTAGCATTATGTGTACATGGAGAGATGGTGCATAAAGAGAAATGCCTTCTGCTCCAATACTAATTAGAGGGGACTGTGAGATACTCTGAAGTTTAAAAGGATGGCCTGGTGAAAGTACTCGTCAAAAAAATTTGATTAATGAATCCTTCAGATTAATATGATATCATTAAATCTAATTCGTCGAAAAAACTAACTGAATCCTGTCAAGGTGCTCAAAACTTAAAAGAAAACACCTACTGATGTACATGTATATACATAACAAAACGATTTTGTTCGCTCAATATCTTGATTAAAACATTTTAAACACACATAGGGCCCTACATGTATGTACATGCAAAATTATGGCTCATCACACAAATACGTTATTGACCATTCCGAACACGGGAAATTCCATGACGTCACAATGCAATTTCGATGTTTGACCGAGGTTCGAAGCTTGTTTGTCCGAGGTAAACACATGGTAAAAGCATTGTGACGTCACGAAATTTTGCATTTTTTTCCCGCAATCGGAAGGGTAATTTCTTCAGTAATTGTTCAGAAAAAGTATCAAGAGGAAATAAGTACACATGTAATCGTCTACTGGCAAATGTTAACAGTTTGATCTTGAAATGTGACCAATGGAAAGTTGTACAGCAAAACATCGTCTTTTAAAAAGCACAATTATTTTACACAGTTACACATTATGATAGTACAAATATATATGTACGGTGAATACATGTATGTAAACAATTGTTTAAATGAAATAACCGTTAACGAGTCTTGTCTGATAATAATGATTCTATGAATTTGCTGTAGTTTGGAAATTTCCTTCGCACATCATAAATTAAAATGGATATTGTAATACTGTACAGACTTCTATAACACTATATATATGACACAACACTACAACACATTACGGAGACAGGTATGTGTAACACACGAAGAATATAAATACATGAGGGTCTACATGTGAACACTGTGTTAAGATACCGGAAATGGCAGGCGGTTGATCAAGTTTTGAATAACTCTGGACAAGAGTACATTTCTCCTTGACACTCCCTTAATTATTGTGTTTGCGCTTTCACACGTTGAGAGGGCAGGAGTGTACTTCAACAAGCTGAGAAGGGCAGGACTGAGCTAATGTACAGGAGTGTTACTTCCAATGTATGTAGGAGATACTATGCCAACAGCAGGTTATGTATGTTACAACTGGTGGAGATGATGCTACGCTTTGAAACATCTGAAATGAATTAAAGATTTCTATCAATATTAGTTTCTATCATAAACTTAATGCAATTTATTTCAAAATTGCTAAATGGACATGCTTATTTTTATGATAATCTTGTAAAAGAGTTGCGAACAATAATTCCGTTTTTAACTTTACTGTGGCGACCTTATTGAAATCAATAAATTTTTAAAGAAATGCTTTAATGGATAAATTTTGATATTTAAAATATTTGAAATTGTGAAATTTGAATGATTTGAAAATTGTAAAATTTGAAAGATTCAAAATTTGAATAATTGTCAGACTGAAATAGTAATTGAAAGAATTTTGAATTTTAGAAGGAAGAAAATGCAGGAAATTTTAAAATGACTTACTTGACAATATCAGCAATGTCAGACATTCCTTCACCTTCCTCTTCTTGAAATGCTATAGACGTGTATTCTATCCTCTCCAGGTGACTCATCTCCTGACTATCCTCTGACTGCTCGCTAGGTGTCGCCACTTCATTACGGCCCTGATAATCCACAGGTGAGATCGACTTTTGAGGCTTCTCTAATAGATTATCAATCATGAAACCTCTTCCTCCCCCACCCCCACCACTGGCTGCTGACCCTGGGGGCATAGGACCACCCTGCATGGAAGGGGGTGGAGATGTAACGGACGGTGGTGGTGGACCTCCGTTCATACCGTATGGTTCGTATCTTGGTCCCTGGGGAGGAGGTACCATCCCTCCCTGCATGTGATTTGCTGGGGAATCTGGAATCAAACTAGGAGGGCCTGACATTGCTGGATTCATGACACCACCTGGGTGATTCATCATGGGAGGTCGAGAGGGCATGAAGGCTGCATCAGGTCGAATCTGGCTGGGAATTGAATGAGGAAACGGGGGTCTTGGATAGGAGCCCATCATTTCTGGAGGGGGTGACTGCATTGGTTGTGATGGTGGGGCATGTGGACCCGATACAGGGGGCTTTTCTGTGGTCCCTCCATCAGACTTGGGGCTATCGATTGGCTCTCCCTTTTTCTTTTTTGTCTTGCTGCCTTTAGGTCTGCCCCTTTTACTAGCAGCTTTTGGTCCTGGAACAGTTCCATTTGATGGTGAGGTACCTCTATGCTCTCCAGCTGACATGCTAGGTGATGAAGTGGTAACATTGGTCACGGCTGACATGTTTTGGCCTGGGGCCCCAGGGGGACCCTGAGCTCCAGGGGGAACCATCTGTCCTAAAGATGTTAAAGGTCCACTGTACTGACCCTGACTATGAGGAATTGAGGACGACGGCTGACTTCCCATCTGAGGATGCTGATTCATAGGACCTCTGTGCATCATCTGTTCTTGCCCTGGATATCCCATTCTCATATGCATTCCCATATTGCCTGGTGGCCTCATCATCTGATCATGAGGGCCCTGGGGCCTCATACCAGGTCCATGCTGGTAGGGCAAAGGACCTGGCATTCCAGGACGGCCCATCATGCCTTGACCTGGTCCAACTTGTTGCATCATGCCCTGATGCCCTGGCCTCATGGGTCCCATATTTGGTCCTGGGCCTTGCTGGTTGTTAGGTGGCCTTTGCATCTGTGGTGGGTACCCTTGGAAATTAGCAGGATAGTTTCCCATGGGCGGATTTTGGCCTCCCATCATATGATGAGGCTGCATAAGAGGGGGCCGGATCATGCCCTGACCCGACTGTGGCATCATTTGTCCTTGTGATTGAGGCATGTTGTGTGACCCTGACATTTGACCCTGTGACATATTATGAGGACTTGACATTTGACCTTGTGACATGTTATGTGGTGGACTAGACATAGAACTCTTTGAGGAATGAGGTGGACTGGTCACATGGTCTCTGTTAGGAGGCATATAAGGATCTCCTGTAGGGCTGCGGATGTTAGGTGGATTTCCCATAGGTGGTGGTGGATTTGGCATCTGTGGATAATTCTGTGGATATTGTGGAGGAGGTGGATTGCCCTGATGGCCAGGAGCAAATCCATGCTGAGAATGAGGTGGATAATTATGCTGCGGTGAATGAAAACGTTCGTAGTGAGGATGTCCGTACGGCACTCCCTGCATGGGAGGATACCCTGGATGGGGCATATTCTGATGAGGGAAATGTCCATCTGAATATTGAGGAAATGGTCTGGCAATCGGCTGTGGAACTGGCATCTGCTGAGTTGAATCTTCCTCCATTGCCGTCTTCTCTGAGGAGTCCTCATTTTGTTCAACTTTAACATCATGATTCGCCTGTTCTTCTGAAGCGCCCTTGCTCTCATCCCCTTTACTGTTCTCTTCTGCCACATCCGTCTTGACCTGATCATTAACGTTGTTCTCTTCCTCCTGTTTCTCTTCTGATTCTTCTTTATCTCCCTCCTTTTTATCCTCAATATGTTCAGCTTCCTCATTCTCTTCTTTATTCTTCTCTTTCTCTTCCTTGTCCTCTGCTTTTTCCTCACCTTCTTCATCTGAAACAAAAGAAAGAGCAAATGTGGAGGATAAGCTTTATACTGAAAAGACAACTCTACACATATTTTTTTTCATTTTACTTTCATATGAATGTATGTCAAGTAAATATTTCTTTTCACCTCTGACAAACAAACTACAATGTGAGCATTAATTTTACAAAAATGTTCACACCATCAAAAGGGCCCATTTGACCTTGACAATTCATCTAATGACCTCCATATATATGAACATTTATTTGTGTTCTAACTTCAAATGTTCATAAATCACAGGTCCCTCAAAATTGATTTTTACATGTATGTAGCTTAAGGGATTAGCCTGAACATGTCTGACAGATAATGCATAAACATCACAGTGATTTTTTTACCTTTTTTAAAAGCCACCTGTACCTTTTCATTTGGGAAAATATGCAACATTTTGGACAAATTGGGAAAATCCAGAAACAAAATTTCTTTAAAGAAACGCTCAAATTATTGGTTCAAAACAGAAATTTTCATTTAATAACCATATTACAGATCAAACATTACCCCCCCCCCTCTTTAACTGATGAGAAGAAAAGCCATTTGTATGATGCTTCGTACTTTTGGGGTACAAATTTACGATTGTCAGGAACTGGAACGAGACTGCCATCAGAATCGGACGTATAACTGTTGTCCTCATTTGAATTGTCCTTGACTTCTTTATTGGAAACAGAGGCCTGTTCGGGTCGAGAACCGATGCTGTCGGTGACTTCATTTTCAACGGATATTACGGGAGTGTAACCAGCACCTTTATTATCGCAATCCTTTAAAAAAATTAATGGACTTTTGGTAGATCTTTTTTTATTTGGTTTTTGACATACATGTAGTACTTAGACTGTCCCCGTAGCATCCATCAACAAGAAATCAACTTGAAGCCACCAAATGCTTAAGAGATTTTGATTACTTTTGTGCACTTTTCGTGTCAAATTCAATTCAATCTTGAGAACAATTTTGATCTCTGTGTATTGGGAAAATATGAGCCGATTTGGGGGAAAATAAAGCTAATTTTTACGAGGGGAAGCCACCGGTATTCGGCGGTAAATCAGGCCAAAAAAAATCACTGCATCAAAGATATAAATATAATAATTACAATGCCTCACCTGTTGTTTCATCTAGTATTACACCTTTCTTTTTTGTCGGAGGTTTCTGCTCTTCGCCACTTTCACTCTCAGTGTCACTTTCACTACTTTCCGTAGATGTCTCTTTCTTCTTTTTCTTCGAAGATACTTTCCTCTCTTCATCCGATTCAGATCCTAGTAAAGCTTTATAATTCACTTTTTGAGCAAATCTTCGAGAACGTCTCTTACCAATGTCAGATTCACTATCACTGTCACTTGGACTAGCACGTCTTTTTTTCTTCTTCTTTTCTCTACGCCTTTTGTGCGCTTTTTTCACAACTTCACTTTTCGAAGAATCATCACTTTTACTTCCATCTTCATTGTCTTTCTCACTTTCCCCAGATTCATCTTCAGACTTCAATCTTCGTTTAGATTTCTTCCTCTTCTCCTTCTTCCGTTTCTTTTTCTTCTTCTTCTTGGATTTCTTATGTTTCTTTTTGTGATCACTATCGTCTGAACAAAGATCTGAACTATCGATACTTTCTTCTGTTTCCTCTTCCAACTCTGTTTCATCTTCATCCGCTAGGATTTCGTCATAGTTTACACGTTTTCTTGCGGCTTTCCTTCTGGATCGCCGGTAGTCATCACTATCATACTCATCATCAACAACTATAAAAAGAGAAAAATAAAATTATTTTCATGAATTTTGTGAATATTTTCAAAAGCCATACAATACTGATACATTTCAATGGTCAGTGTAAGAACCTTTTACATTTAACAACATCTTAAGGAAAAAACAAATATAAATTTTATCATACAATTTCTATAACAATTCAATTGCATATCATGATTGATCCTGATAAACAAGTGAAAAGTTTGAATGACAAACCATCATTTTTAATATTATCAATCATATTTCTAGAAAAAAATTAGAAAGATTAGGAAATCAAACATAAAGGGCTTATTGGTATGTTGTAAGCCCCACTTATGCTTCAATTGAATGTATAGCTGACACTTACAATTTTTACTTTGACATTTTGTTATCAAATGCTTAGAGTTGTGGTCTTTCATTATCACAATACACATTGGAAATCATAACTTGATAAATAAGGACTCCCATATTGAATTTACTGACCAAAATCCTTGAATCTGCCTGCCCCAGGTCTCCGTCGTGAACTCCTTCTTGAGGACCTTCCGTACTGTGACCTCCGACGACATGATCTCCAGCCCTCCCCGTCCTCGCTGAAGTCACTGATTTCTTCATCATCGTCATCTTCTTCTTCTTCCTCTGGAGGCTCAGAACAGGTCTCACTGAAACAATAAATTTCAATATATATAAACTATCTAAAGCATGGACAATTTTATTTTACCTTAATAAAATACTACATGTACACGAGTCTCCAATTTCACATTTTCTTTCATGCATCTGAAGTAAAAGACATCGAGTGACAGCTTTTTTATTTACTGTTGTAGTTATGGGTGTCATTTATTGCATATAAATTTAGAGAATTGTAAAGAAATTCTTTAGCGTTTCTCACAAGTCAAATCAGAATTACATATTCATGACAAACAAAATTAAATCTTTCATGCATAATATCACATTTACACTTTAAAATATCACTCACCCAAAATGAAATCTGATTTATTTTTCCATCAAAATTATGATAGATTACCCTAATATTTAAAAGCAGGATTGGCATTTCATAATAACAAGAAGATTTTGCAAGAATTTACTACGGCGATTCTACTTCAGTACTTGTTACATCAATATTTTGGAAAAATATTTTTTATATTTATATTTTGGAATAAATGTAGTATTTTAAATATATATTCAAATGAAATTTATCATTCCAAAGTAAATATAGATATCATCTTTCAAAGTACAAAATGTTCATGTGATATATTCAGTTCATGCTGCACATAAACATACTCTGTGAGCTGGAATTCCTCGCTATCATCGTCCTGCGGTTCATCGTCAGAATCGAGCAGCGTCAATTTCCGAGCTTTCTTCCTACTGACGACTGGAGGAGGTTTACCCGTTTCCTCTTCCTCTTCAGATGGATGGTATTCCCGTCCCTCCGCCTCGTATATGTTGGCCATATCCTTTCCTCTGTTACGACCTGCGAGGTATACATGTATTTGTGTTGTAAATGCATTTTCATGTAATTTACCACAGGCACATGTAGCAACTGGGTATGAAAAAGCCTGTATGTCATTGACATCACTGGTAAATACATATCTTCATTCTATTCTCTTATGACCTGTAAAAGGGCATCATACAGGATACTGACCCTCTTTCTACATCTGCCTGTGTAATTTACTATCAAAGTATAAAATATAATCATTATTTGATATATTACAGAAATTATGTTGTTATCTATCTATCATCTGTCTTATAGAGGATACTTTAAGACTTCATAGAAAAATAAATATTGTGAATAAGCAGTTCAGTTCAGTCCATTAATATGACTATATAATAAATGTAAAATGATGAAATTATCATTCTTTTTCACTTTCCATTGATACGTACATGTATCTATAGACTTCATACTCTCATTCTACATGCTAAACACCAAAGGTAGCCATTTTCATGATCAAGCAAACTGCTAACATTGGTGACATTGATAGGATAACAAAACTGATATTTCACGTTTCAAATTTCAAATTGTAAATATGAGAAGTAAATGACTTCTATCATAATTATTCTGAAAATACCTCTAAGAAAGTCTCACCGTAATTTGTTCTTTTGTATTCTGCTTTGTGAACTTTGACCTCTTCCACCTCATCCTTAATGGCGGAATTTATCATTTCGTCAAAGTCTTCAAATTTATAACTAATGGCACCTCGCTGCCGACACGTCCTTTTGGCGTACACAAATTTTCTTTGGGTTGTGATTGTTTATGAAGTTTTCTGTGATGATTATGGTAGATTTTTCTTCTCCGCCTTCTCCGCCGATCAGAACTACTTTCACTTCCATCACTTCCACTGCTTTCTGATTCGTTGCTTTCGTAGTCCTGTTCATATTCCTCAGGTTCAATATTTTCCTTCCGCTCCTGCAACGGAATGAATGGAATGTATCATCAAATTTAATACGATGAACATACAATATTTTGTACAAATGTATAAGTTGAAAATACAATTATTTCAATTTTTTCGGCATGTTTGGAATTTCATCATTATTTCAAAAGAATTTTAAAAGTATAAAAACTTGATTTCAATTCCACTCACCTCTTTAAGAATGTTGTCCAGACTTATACCAACAAATGCAAGCCTCTCTTTCCTGAACGAGAGAAAGCATTGTGTTAAAGGTTATCCAAAAATGGAAGTTGAAGTCATGTGTGGCAAATGTCATAAGCACCACAAAACAAGATGGAACTTGGAAATAATGATTCTCAAATAACTGACGAATGAAGAATTCTCTTAACATGCATTATTAATGAAGCAGAGAAAGCAGTACAATGTATAAATGAGCAAATCTTTTTCAAACTTCATAGGACTCTCGGTCTTAAAAAATTTAAACGGATCCAAATAATTTCTGTTTGAATAGTAAGTATGAGGGCTGAATGAAATATTGTGAGCCTCGTATTTAAGTATTTGAATTTTATCAGATATTTTGCATTATTATTCTACTTAATCCCCTTCAGTATCTATACACTTTTGCCACAATACCACTTTTAAAGAACTCCTTATCTTGACTGGTCAGAAAGCCATCCACTGCAAGTATGATGTTATCATCGGACTGAAAGTGGGTGCAAGAAATAGCTGCTTTCAGTTTTAGGAATAGATGAAAGTCTGATGGAGCAAGATCAGGTGAATAAGGCGGATGCTCAATCAAAATAAAGCCACAATCATGAATGGCAGCCATGGCAGTGACAGACTTGTGAACAGGAGCATTGTCCTGATGGAACAACACATCTTTAACTAGTGAGCTTTCCACAGTGCTTAAGTTTAATATTTTCCCATAACTGTGTCAGAAGTATGTGCCATTGATTGTTTGTCCTTTTGGAGATAATCTATCAGTAGAATACCTTCTGCAACCCAGAAAACCGAGGCTCACAACATATCAATCAGCTCACGTATTTACAAGACTTTAGTACACAAAGCGCCAGAACCCATATTGGACAATGACTGGAATTGACACAAATGAAACAGACTTTGTTCATCAAACTGAGAAAGGTAGTGAATAGTCCAAAAAGTAATTAGAAATTCAATGACTATGAGATAAGTATAGGAGAATTTTTGTAAAGACAGCTCACCTTTTCACAAGTCTATCATGCTTTTTCAGAAGTACATCAAGTTCTCTGAGGTTGTCCTGTAGCTTTGAGACTAGTTGTTTCTGAAAAATTAGAATCATTCTTATCAATAATAATGTTAACACACTACTTGAAATTTTTGATTTGTGAAAAATATACATGTACATGGATTAGGAACTTGAACTCTTACTTTCAAGAGGAAAATACAAATACAGTCAATACTGTATTAAACGTCCACTCGAGGGAAAGAACAAAAATGGTCGCTAAAGACAGATGGTCATTTAAAAGAAAACTCTCACAAAAAGAAATCTAGTTTTAATGTATGAATAAGATAAAAATATTTGCCGCTTTCACGAACTAATAAACAGACAACGTATGAAATATTTACAAAGAGTCTTTATCTCAATAAAGAATTCTGAAGTAGCGTTCACGAACTCCATGAAGCATCAAATCAAAATTGTACAAAAAATTCTGATTTCCGTGTACGATTGCTTACAACAATTTTTTCATATCATGATGGTTTAAATAAATCCAAATTGTCATTTGATAATTCGTCCGCGTCATCGCCGTCATCAATGTCACCATCGTTCCCGCCGCGTAGTGTGACCAGTACTTTCATAGAGCTTCGATTTAAAATAAATTCTCCCATCTGTATTACAAGAGTTTTGACGTTCACAAATACAAGGTCAATACATTCACGGTCAAATAATTCTATTGATAAAATCCGCTGATGTCACTTATACATTGTCATTTAATGATTCGTTTACATGGATCCATTTAAAGTCTTTTCTATCGAGGCATTTCATTTTTTACCTGATCTACGCTGTTTACGTTTTTAAAAATCTTCAGATATTTCGGTTTTACGTATAAGTTGTGAGACCTTCGGGTTTTACTTTCTTTTATTCTTCTATTTTTTTTCAATTCTTGTTTGTTGGAGTTTTTTGTGGTTGTTGATGCATTTCCTTTCTTTTATTTTGTTTTTTCAACGATACCGTTGGTGCATTTTTTTCCGTTTCTCCGAGTTCAAATGCTTCAGTTTCAAATTAAGTTTCGTTATGAATTATGATTAACGAGTTAAAATTTCTGATGTCAACAATACTATTCCAGCGGGTCTAAATCGGTGCGCTTATGTTTTGATAACAATTGCGATACGGCAATTACGCGATCAAACAACCGACGTAATTACCTTAATTGGTCGCTTAATACAAATGAATTGATCATATAGGTAGCAATTAAGATGGACGCTGGTCGCGTTGGACAGATGTCCGTTTAATACAGAGGAATTATATAGCAAAAAACGTTGGGAGGATATTAGACTGGTCTCTGAGGGCAGATGGACGCTTAATACGAGTTGTCGCATTTACAGAATGGACTAATTTATTTTTAACACATTTATCATTACAGCATCCTTCTTCCCTTAAAAAGCATCACATGTGTCGCATACTGTGAAATCATTATATTTGTGGGGACTCAATTTTCGTGGTTTTCATGGGTAGTCTCATCCAAGAATTTACATCCCCATCCAATAATTGTACACAAAGCAAGAATTAATGACAAAACAAGCATGCATACAGGCGATCGATGTATAAACACCTTCCAATAACGTGGACACATATGTTAATTGCTTTTTTGAAATGACAATATTTGTCAACACTGTTTTTACAGCTGTTTGTCACAAGCTAAACTTGTGAAAACCCGCTTTTAATAAAGTCACATTTCAGCGACATCTTGGTGTTAGTTGCATTAATCCTTGAAATTACGTCCCCACGAAAATACTAAATGTCATGAATCCACGAAAATTGGGCCCCACAAAATAATTGATGTCACAGTACATGTGCATAATATATTTTTATCAAACAGAGAATAATACTGATCTAAGACTTACATGTTCACAGGGTGGACAGAACCAATCTCCCTCTGGTATGACAAACAGGGGCGGCCGTAGACACGCTGTGTGATAACCAGCATCACATGTGTCACATAACAGCAGCTGAAAATATATCACGTGCATGTGAATATTACATGGGAATAATACACTTACAATCTCAATTAATTTTTAAAACTGTAGATTGCTATAGGATGCAATGTACACATCATGATAACTTATATCATTTGTGTCACATAATGAAGCAGAGTATGGAAAAATGTTTTACAATATAAAATTTTGTGATAAAATCAAATGATAAGTTAAAATGATGACTGCTACAGAGTTCAGATGTTCTCTTTCAAATTTGACTCTTCAATATTGCCTTGTACTTTCTATCGTAGCTTAACAATTTTTGTACATGCAAGGCAATTCTAATAATAAGTACTTACCCATTCTGGTCTGTCATACTTAAGGCACTTACAGCATGGAGTATCATTATTAATTTCCTCCTGTTCCTCTTGTTCTGAAAAGAATTGTAAGCTTGTCCATAAAAGATCCTTTCAGGTATTATATCAATGATATTATGACATAATAAGAGTGAATGGAATTTAAAAAAAATGTTTTATTTCTCAGTTTCCGACATTGACAGATCCTTCAAGTAGCTCTACAAACACTCTAAAAAAAAATTAAAACTATCAGCCTTGATATTCATTGATACATTATAACAAGTACATGTCAAACAGTCATAAATCTTATTCATATTTTCCACATTCTTCAACAAAACTAGAGCACTGACAAAGTCAGAAAGGGCCCCGCCGGCCACTTCTTTAAGAAGTTGAATGTGAAGGCAACAAGGTCAACATGGTTGGCAACAAAAGAATTGCTGCCAGAGGAATAGAGGCAAACATACAATGCAGTATTCCAATGTCATCGATTTCTTTATCAAAGCCCCATCTCTTACGGTACAACAGTTATGGCCAATGTTAAAGTTTTTCAAATGTAGGTCAAAGGTCAATGTCAAGGTCACATGATAAAAAAATGTTGGTACCAACAGAAAGGTCTTGTCACAAGGAACACACATGTAAAATATCAAAGCCCCATCTCTTACGGTACAATAGTTATGGCCAATGTTAAAGTTTTTCAAATGTAGGTCAAAGGTCACGGTGAAGGTCACATGATGAAAAATGTTGGTACCAATGGAAAGGTCTTGTCACAAGGCACACTCATGTAAAATAAAAAAGCTCTACCTCTTACAGTGCAGAAGTTATGGCCAATGTTAAAGTTTTTGCTGACAGACAGACAGACGGACGGACAGATGGACAGAGTGATTACTATAGGGCACCCGCCTTGTGGCGGGGCCCTAATTATCCATTGCATCTATATACATGAGGATACCTTTTTTTTCCCTGGAATAAGATTTAATCTAAGAAATCTACCATGTTATTTTGCAAATCAACCAAAACATACTTACTTATTCTAGCAGCCTGCCTTAATGCATTCCTCCCCTTAGGTGAGAAATCCACATCGTCTGAATCATCGCTCTCCGCTTCCGACGTCAACTTAAAGTCACTCTCCACCACTTCGTCCTCCTCCAAACTAGAGAATTCCGGAGTCGGCTCCTTCTTCTGCTTTCTCAAAGACTTCACCCTAGCGCTTCTTCTTCTTCCATCGTCAACCTCACTCTCCTTTTCCTCTTCTGACTCCACAACTTTTTTCGACTTGGATTTTTTTGCCGATTTCACAAGCGGTTCATCATCACTACTATACACTATTTTCGAACTTTTGGATTTCTTAGATTTCTTTGGCGTAATTTCATCACTTTTATTTTTCAGTTTCTTACTTGAGCTTTTGCTCTTGTTATTTTTGTCTTTGGACTTGAGCACCTTTTGTTTACTATTTTTACAGAGCTTCTTGATTTTGCCCTGTGGGGCAGGGCTACCCTCGTCACTAGTGCCGAGCTTTTTCACAGGTCGGGAGGGAGATTTTGACGTGGCTATCGTGAGAAACTCATCTTCGTATTCCTCATCACTATGTAACTTCTTTTTCTGTAAAAAAAATTGAAAAAAAAAAAAAATTAATTATGATATTGGGCCTTATTGGCATTAGAAAATGTATTATAATAGAAGTTATGAGAACATCTACTTGAACATGAACACAATTTTATCATTGATTCCATACAAATATCCAATTTATTCTCAAAATGCTTAAATTGAACTCATTTTCTCCCACTTAAGCATGTAAAGGGTGCTCAGACTTGTTGAAAATGTTGCAATGCAGAATCATGTAAGCTGTATTTACAATGTACCTTTGAAGGCCTTGAACTTTTCCTGGTGGGTGTGACAAGAGATTGAGAACTATCAGTTTCTACCCTCTTCCTGGATTTTTGTTTGTTAGGGGTGCGACCCCTACTCATCTGGCTTAAAGGCACATCGTCACTTTCATCTGACGAAAGAGCCTCGACTTTGGACGGAGTTTTCCTTTTACCTTTAGGAAGCATTTTCTTTCCATCTTTTGCTTTCTTGTTTTCAGGTTCCACTACAGAATCTTCTGAGGATTCATCGTATTGAATTCCTCTTTTCCGACTGTTCTTATTCTTATTTGTGTTCTTCGTGGGCGTTTTTTTAGATGTAGAATCATTGTTACATTCCTTCACATCTTTATTTTTCGTCTCCTTAACATTTACTGTCTTTTCAGTACTTTCCAAGTCTTTTTCCTCAGAACCATATTTAGAGGAATTATTTTGGTCAACGTCACTTTTACTAGATCCCTCATTTGTTACATTTTCACTTTTCTTTACAGTTGTTAAATGTTCACTTTTCTTTTCAGTTGATACATTTTCAGTTTTCTTAACATTGCCTTCATCAGAAGAATTTTTCTCCTCCTTTTTTGAAGTGTCCTTTTCCTCTTTGTTTTTACAACTCTCATCGTTTGAGATTTTTGGACCTCTTTCATTGTTTTCTTCTCCCTTACAGTCTTGTTCCGCACTTTGTTCTTTATCAACTTCTTTATCATCAGATTTTTGTGTCAAATTCCCTGTATCTGATCCCTCAACTTCAAGATCCTTATTACCTTGAGCAGGTATCATTTTTATTTCACTAACCTTATCATTTTTCTTATTATCCTCAACTGAATCTTTTTCTGAATCTATTTTTCCTTTCTTTGTTTCACTTGCAGAGTTTGACTTATTTTCAACTACATTGAGATCATTTGGTGGTGTATCCTCTTGTTCGCCCACTTCATCCTCACAAGTAGTTGAGGCTTTTTCTCCGCTTGTGGAGTCCTTTACATCATGTAAATTTGGGGTACTCTTAGCACCATCTTCATTTTGAACGTTTTCCGTCTTTTCATTATGCGATGCACATGAGGTAGTTTTAACTGAGGAATCATATTTTTCGTCACTTTTCTCCTCTGACGACTTTGTTGAACCAACACTTTCTGAAGATTTTTTCTCTTCCTTATGAGAGTCTTTGCACAATTCCTTTTCAGATGAATCTTGAACATCTTCCTTCTTTTCTTCCTTAGAATCAACCTGACAATCTTTTGAATTATCATTATCTTTTCCTGGAATTGAATTATCGTTATCTTTCCCTGGAGCTGCACTTTCACAATCACCCAGCTCTGATGACGCTCCTTCACTTTTAGTTCTATCAACTGATTGAGAATCCTCACTCTCTTTTTCTCCTGTTAAACAGGAGTCAGTTTTTTCCTGAGTTTCTAAATGTCCTTTCTTCACTTTACATTGTACTTCATTATTATCGTTTTGTTCTACTTTCACTTGTACTTTCATAATATCTTCTACTTTCACTTCACACTTAACAATACTTTGTGAAGGTCCCGCCTTTTTATCACCAACTCCATCAACCTCATCTTTCCCAACTTTATCTGGTTCCTTTTTGACATTATGTTTAGTATCTGATAGATTTTTCTGAGTTTCTGAACCCCCTTCCGTTTTTATCTCGGTTTTAACGTCTTTTGACAGTACAGAATCCTGTGAATCTTCAGACACCTCACCTTTGACAGCACCTGGTTCATTCTTTACACTTCCTGTTACGGAGTATGAAAATTTGTTATAATACATAAAAAATTCATGAATAATTGTATGCAAAATTCTTCTGAAGGTAGAGATATCCATAAATGTAAAAAAAAAAAAAAAAAAAGTAAGAGGGTATTTCACAGGGAAATAAATTAATATCTTAACCTTCCATATAAATTTGAATTCCAATGCACATTTGGTAAGGTTAGCTTCTAAATACTTGTAATTCAAGATAATTGGAAAATCTATAAATTGAAGCTTCAATAATAGATTGGATCCCGATCAACCTAAACCTCTAAAACAAATTCCTAGGATATTCACTGGAAAGGTTAAATTTCATACTAACTACTGTAAACGTGGAAATTTTGAAAGGTGGGTAATTTTTGATTTTTTTACGAATGGACTGACTTTGTGCAGATATCCCCCTCGTGATAATAACTCTGCTGCATTCTTACTAAGGCAGAGACATTTATATTGCACATATTTCCCCAGCAAAATGTCTTGAAGTTATAATCACAAAATTTTCCCCAAGCAAAAATAACAATGTTTACAGTATATTTTTCTCCTTACCTGAAGCTTCTGAGTTTGAATCCTTATCCTCTGTTTTTCCTTCGACTGGATCTGCTAATTGACCAATGAGAGTAGCTAATTCTTGACGATTACTGAAAAGAATTGTTTACAATTTTAGGTAAAAATCTATTTCCTTGTATTCTAGTATCAGTTTATACATGTACATGAAATCCTGATCACTTTAAAGACCTGTTAAACTTCCTGCTTCATTACATGCACCTGTAACTAGTCAAATATCTCTGCTCATAATTACATGTATTGAGCTAACTAGGCATTTACATGTAACTTAAACCTTTAAATAAGTACAATAAAGCCTGTGTTTGTGAAACATGAATGCCCCCGGGGGCATCTTTGTTAGTATAAAAACCATTTTCTGTTAAGTAAACGTATGTGAAAGGTCAAGGTAAGGGTCACTGCGTTAAAATTTTCTGGTATCGATGGAATCTTGTGACAAGGAATACACATGCGAAATATCAAATCCATATCACTTACCATTCAAAATTTATTCCCAATGTTAAAGTTTGTTTTTTAAGTAGGTCAAAAGGTCCAAGTCAAGGTAAAAATCTCTGGTATCAATAGAGAGGTCTTGTCACAAGGAATACTCATGTGAAATATGTAAACCATATCACTTACCATTCAAAAGTTATGCCAAATGTTGAAGTTTTTGAGAAGAAGGTCAAAGGTCAATGGAAAGGTCTTGTCACAAGGAATACACATGTGAAACATGAAAGCCCTATCACTTACAATTCAAAAGTTATGCCCAATGTTAAAGTTTTTGAGAAGAAGGTCAAGGTCAAGGTCAAGAGGTAAAAAATTTTGGTATCAATGGAAAGGTTTTGTCACAAGGAATAAACATGTGAAATATGAAAGCCTTATCACTAACCATTCAAAAGTTATGCCCAATGTTAAAGATTTTAAGAAGTAGGTCAAAGGTCAAGGTCACCAGGTCAAAAATTTTGGTATCAATGGAAAGGTCTTGTCACAAGGAATAAACATGTGAAATATGAAAGCCCTGTCACAAGGATTAAACATGTGAAATATGAAAGGCCTGTCACAAGGAATAAACATGTAAAATACATGTATGAAAGCCCTATCACCTCTCATTCAAAAGTTATGTCCAATGTTAAAGTTTTTCGGACAAACAGACAGACAAACAGACAGACAGGTAAAAAACTATATGCCCCCGAATCTTTGATTTATGGGGCATAAAAAATGTACATGTATAAAAAAATTACCCCTTCTGATTTCAGGATTAAAAGTGCTGAATTTCCTTTTGATTACAATGTTTTACAATGAAACTTGCTTTGAATTAATTAAATGCATTGAGACGTCATGATTTTTCTTGTGACAGTTCAGGTACCGTGCCTGGTTAGCTCGATAGAAGAAGGTCTCGGGTTCAATTCCAGGACCAGTTACATTTTACATTCCTGTCTGTCACAGTATGAGTTGCATGTTAAGGGCAACTATGGGGAAGAACGAGATACTTATTTGTCTTTCTTTGTGAGGTTTCCAGTTAAGAACTTTGGGAATCCTCAAGACTTGGTGGGGAGGAGTGTGACAGTTTGAATATCGTTGGTAAGAGCGTCTTCCATGATAGCAGCAGGTCTCGGGTTCGATTACCGGACCGGCCACATTTTCCATTATGCCTGTCACATCTCCAAAGATTTTGCACAATTGGAGTATTATTGGCATAAAATACTAATCAAAGGATGCTTACCTGCAAACTAGTTCCCAAGTCTCGGCATTCACATCGTCTAGGTCTTCTCTGTAAACTCTCAGATTTAAATCCTTGTCCTAAGAAAGGAAACAAATAAAACTCTTCATCACTACATACCAGTATAAGTACAGTATAAGATGTGAAAAAGATGGAAAAGAGCTTCACTTTGGAAATAATTTTCTTCCTCAAAGAAGGAGTCATCCATATTCTGAAGTGTATCAACATACCACACATCATATGAAGTAAATATTAAGATTATCTGCCCTTTACAGACAAAATGTACAGGTGGACAGGAAGACCAGAAGCCTGTTTCACAAAAATACTTACGAAAACTTTCAGGAATTTTCTTAACTTTTAATCGCTTAGTTCATCTTCTATTAACTAAAAATCACGATGTTTTGTTTCTGAATTTGTATTTAGTATGTAGAATTGCTATAAGAAAGGACAACATAATCTAAAGTGAAGAAGATTTTAAGCTTTTATTTGATGATGAAAGTTGCAAAAATTCCTCAAAATATTCGAAAGTATTTTTGTAAAACAGGCTCCAGGACTCATTAAAGCAATGTACCATTTTCTTGTTTTGAAACCAAGTTTTTGAATCTCAAAACTGACATCTTTTGGCCATAATTTTCATTTGTGACAAAATTCTATTGTTATGCCAATTAATCTATGAATCATTTAATTTTTTGAATATCAAACTAAATTTAATTGAATCAGAACTGACACACGGTATTTCCTAAAATGTAGATGTTGAAAAACTTTATGAGAAATTATGAAATGAAAATGGTAAAATTGTAAAGACTTCTTCATACATGAATTTTTCTTTAATGTATTTTTGAGGCAAGCTTGCCACTTACCAGCATGTACCAATATGCCAGTCCATTTTTGTCTCTACCCAGTGGCATGTACCGTAATTCCTCTGGAGTTTTCTCGTTTATCTTCTCCTTAAATGTCTTATTCAGATCAAACTGCCTCTCCATCAATGTCTGTGTATTCAATACAAATTATGAGAAGTAATAATTTAATAAATAGCTACTTCAAATTATACTTAAATTTACATGTATGAAGTAAATCTACCTATAAAATTCATATTCAGGCAAAATTTCTTCACCTAAGGATAGCCTGCGATAGACCAGTCTCCTATCCAGGGGATGATTATCACTTTCTCATCTGCTTGCACTACTGGTAACCGGGTATAAGCACCAGCCTAATGAGCCTTGATTATGAGCCTCAAGACCCAGGAAGGCTTTAAAGGCCGAGCTTGGGGTATAAATAGCAGCCAACCAGGAAAATGGTGGCGAATATGAATTTTCTAGACACGTTCAGATTGCAGAGGAAAATTTCAAATTATCTCATGAAAAAGACAAAATTTTCATATGAAATTTGTTATGCATCTGAACACGACGTTCAATCGTTTATGTATGTAATATGTAGATATTATATTGAGATTTAACTGAGTATTTTCACTCCAAATGATGGAAGCAGGACAAATTTTCAATTCAAATTCAGAAGAGTGACATGCGGAGGGCGTTTCTAACTCTGTTATTGTTTATACTGGATGCTGAGTCATACCGATAGCGCGTTTTCTATTATCATGATTATACTAGATTCTGAACATGCAGCATGCGCGCTTTCTTACCTCATTTCTTCACATTTGTTCCATTACATGAAAATATTGAATCCAAAAACTCATTATTGATGTATGTCATGAGTTTTCAGAGACAACGTGACTAAAGTATGTCCAATATGCCTTTGTTGGGTTTATGCGAAAAATCATTTTCGTATTTTTTTATTTACAGAAACTTTCTCAGTAAAATAATTTCTATGTCGTTTTCACGGCCCGGCTACTTGTACACCCGTTCGTAAACATTCTTACATCGTTGCTGCAATATGTGAAAAGTCCCAAGTTTTATCTTTTAAAGATGATATCCTCGATATAAAGTCAAATAGATCCGTTTTATGTTCAGTGACACCACTATATACACTTTCCACAATAGTCAAGTTTACTTTATTAAACCAGATTTTCACGATCTTCTCTTGGGAGAAACATGCTGTATAGCGCCGGCCATTGTCTACTCTAATTTATGCAGATCCGCGCAAAAGTACCCGCCAAAAACGAGAGGTTTACTTAGGGACGGACAATTTCATTAAATGTAAAATATTCCTTGTCATTTTTTTCTAAGAAAAATGTAGATATACAATTCCAAAAACATGTAAAAACAAAATGAAAAAAAAATAATTTTATTTCGACATCTTTGCGATATCCTCGACGAAATGACCCTTTGCAGCCTCTCCTGCACAATCCTAATTCCCAGCTTCCATTATCTATATGTACATATGTACATGTAGGTCATGCATGTATGTGTAACCTGTCTTTCTAGACATAAAATCATACAAATAGCATTTATAAGACGGCTACTAGTTTTACAAAATTATACTTTTAATATATTGTATTCTGACTCAAGATTTCATAAGTAAACCGTGAATTTTGTGTAAAAGATTCGTCTGCTATCATACACGTGCACCGCTCTGCCACAGCACGCTGTTTGCTATTTTTATCGACGCTGTTAGATAAGAACCGCCCAATGCCCCAGATACTCTCGATGGCTTACCCACCGGTATTTCGACAAATTGGAGTTCGGCCTTTAAATTTCTCACTTTTAACAGTGTTTAAGTGTTAGTGATCTATAAAATACATTTAACTTTCAAATATTAAGATTTTTTAGTCATTAAGTCTGATGCCACATAGAGAGCTACTCACCTTGAGTAATGTAAGTTTTGTAGACACTTTGCTGAGCTTGTAGCCATATCTGTCTATTTCCCATGCATCGACCTCCGAGTAGTTATCAAGGATAAACTGAAAACAAATGATAGAAAATATTACAAATTTCATCAGCTCAAACCCATAATATCTTCATAATTCTTACACTCATACAGTCTTTACGAAAACTTTTAGCAATTTTTAGTTAAGATTTCTCGTGTTTTTTGGAGTATCTCACCTTCATGATGTACTTCTCCCATTTATCTGCCGTGATCTTTTTCCCCATTTTCCTCATCAGTCGTATGTGAATGTCGGACAGAAAAGACGACACTGAAATGAAAAAAAAATTGCATTACAATTAGTTCTGCCTGTAGAGCTCAATCCCTAATGCTAAGTTTTATATCGTTATCATGATTGGGAATTTCTGAATAAACACATTGAAATTGGGAATAAAAGATACAATTCCAGTTAGTAATAAGTAAAATGTATAAGGTTCAACACATGTTTGTGAAACAAATATCCATAGACTGACATTTTATGAAATGAAATTAAATGAAATTTAGGTTCTGCGTGTTTAAATTACAATGGATAATGAGATTAACGTGCGTAGTACAGGCAGAAGCCAAAAAAACTGTTTCTCCGGTAAATACAAGGTTGCTGTGGACTACCAGATGTCTGACACCTCCAGTTGTATGTTGTATTTAGCCGAGGCTAATTAACCGGGTATGAAATGATTGAAAAGATAAACCATAAACCGCTAAAGGCGGTAAGGCCGGATTGCGAAGTGTTTGTATTAGATGACGTATACATTATGGCGCAGACAGAAAGGTCAAAGGTCATTAAAATACTATAGCACAATGAAAAAAAGCTATGGTCATAAGGAATCTAAATGTGAAATATCAAAGCCCTACCCCTTATAGTTCAAAAGTAGGTCAAAGGTCAATGTCAAGGTCATTTGATCAAGTCATAATATCAAATGAAAGGTCTGGTAATGAGGATTCTACAACTGAAATATCAAAATCCTACCTCTTATAATTTAAAAGTAGGTCAAAGGTCAATGTCAAGGTCACTAGGTCAAAAGTCATGATATCAAATGAAAGTTCTGGTCATGAGGAATTCATATGTGAAATACCAAAACCCTACCTCTTATAGTTCTAAAGAAAGTCAAAGGTCAATGTCAAGGTCACTAGGTCAAAAGTCATGATAACAAATGAAAGTTCTGGTCATGAGGAATCTATATAAGAAATATCAAAACCCTACCTTTTATAGTTCAAAAGTAGGTCAAAGATTGATGCCAAGGTCACAAGTCATGATATCAAATGAAAGTTCTGGTCATGAGGAATCTTTATGTGAAATATCAAAGCCCTACCTCGTGTAGTTCAAAAGTAGGTCAAAGGTCAATGTCAAGGCCACTAGGTCAAAAGTCATGACATCAAATGAAAGGTCAGGTCATGAGGATTCTGCATGTGAAATATCAAAGCCATAGCCTCTATAGTTCATGAGATAAATCCAATGTTTATTATTTTCAAAAGTAGGTCAAACTCCAAAGTCAAGGTCACAAGGTCGAAAATTTTGGTATCCATGGAAAGGTTTTGTCACAAGGAACACACAAGTGAAATATGAAAGCCCTATCACTTACCATTCAAAAGTTATGGCTAAGGTTAAAGTTTTTCAAAAGTAGGTCAAACTCCAAGGTCAAGGTCACTAAGTCAAATTTTGCTGCTTTGTTTGATACATTTGACATTTCATCATGGTCTATCACCATGTCAAGTTCCAAGTTGCTGCTTCAAGCAGTTTCTCTCAATGGATTTAAACGCAACACTTTAACCAAAATGTTGACGCACTGACGAACTGACTTCACCATTTCGTAGACGGTAGACCAGATTTTGCTTTGCAATCCAGCCAAAAAGAAGTCAATGAAGGTAAAAAGCATTTTTCTGTTTTCTTTTCATTGATGTGTGTCATATAAAATATAACCAAAACCGAGGCCTTGAACCGCGATACGTATAGTTACAGTCCTAGTATACGAGTTGTCACTGTACATGCCATAATTTTTGTTGTTTTGTAATTGCAAAGAGGGACAAAAAGAGGGAGAAATCATCAAAATGAGGGACAGATATAACGCTACTGAGGGGCATAAAGAGGGACGCTTTTTAATCACTATAATAAGGCATTTTCATAATAACTGAAAGCTTTTTTTTAGCATTTCCTTCACTTTAGATGGATAAATACAGTCAAAACAATGAGCAGTGATTGGGATAAGCATAGTCACAATAGTCACATTCAATTCTAAAATGGCACATTTTAATTTTACCTAGTGCGCCAATGTGGCACATTAGATTTTTAAACAAATTGTGGAAATCTTCCGTTCTTTTATTCAACGTGGTGCTGAGTTCACCATATTCACTTATTTAAAGTTCTTGATGTGATTTAATTTGTTTACTTTTCGTATCAGTTGATACACCAGACAGTAAGGAGCTGTTATGTAGGCTTCACACTGTCCTGATTATGATATCCGATGGACACACAAATATGAAATTTTCAATTTCGTGCGAAGTTACTCCCGAATATGGTTTAGATTCGCTCAGCAACCGATGTTTTTACGATGCTAAAAGATGACTACACAATTGTATCCGAACCGCTCCCGATTACAACACGACGGGACGTATTTTATCTTAAAACATATCCGAAGGTCATACGAAGGCTTACGATGTATTAACGAAGGCTACTAGATTGCTTCACGACGTCGTATCTAGAATGCGATGCATCAGATTATAACCAGGAATGCATCACGTTTTTGATGTTTAAAAATTCTTGTTTAATCAGTAGCACGATATCAATGGTTTCCTCCCCTGCCTTTTATTATTTCTGTCTCAGAAAAATACAAAAAATACCCAAAAGTTAGCAACTCAAATATATCGAATATCTGAATCACACTGTCTATGTAGCATGGTTAGCCAAGATATATGAAATGTTGATTCTTATCATGCCCGACCATCTCTGAAAGTTTGATTTTACAAGGCATATATCATTACAGTTCTTTATGTGAACGTGTGACTACCAGACTGACAAATAGACAACGGGTTCAGTTATCAGTGACCTTTGCGTAACAGTTGACATGTATTATTGTCAACCAAAATCCGTCTTAAATTTAACAAAGTTCATTTATAAACATCATTGGTGGAAACAAGTGAAAGACGTGATGATTCAATGTTACAAAGATGAAAATGGATATATGTCACAACAAGATACTAGTATTACCAGTAATTATCGTAACATTATCAAGACACGTCATTTTGCTTTATAATGCATTGATTGTGAACTTGCAAATTGAACTTGCAAATTTGAAGTAGACAGAAAAGTTTTTATTTTGATAAATTTGGATTTACTTTAAAATACTTTAAAAATGGCTTTGAATATTATGTATTTGAAATGTTTTATTTAATATTTGTGTCTGTCATCTTTTGTATCGGGATCCCATCTTAACGTCATCGTACTAGAGTACGATGACATTACGATGTCATTTTGATGGAATTGCGAGGTTTTCACGAAGTCGTATTGCCTTCCTAACTCCATCGGGAGGTTCTTGACATGTTCGTAATGCCTTCGTATGGCAAAATTTCCCCAATGGTCCTGATGGTAGTTCGAAGGAGAAACAAAGATGTTACGAATACACAAGATGCCTTCTCGATGGTCTTACGAAGGGCAAGATGATTACACGAACCTGTTTCGAAGATAGTCCTTCGGAAATGCCATCGGGAATTTTTTGGCATGCCAAAGATTTTGACAGCACTCCCGAAGTTTGACAAATCAAGCCGGCAGTCATACGATGGTTCAAGATGGCCTTACGAATAGCCCGATGATATTACGATCACACCCGAATTTGAAAAAATCCTTTATCGTGTGGCCATCGGCTGCTTAAATCGGGACAGTGTGACGCCAGCATTAAGATAAAGCGTTAAATCAGCCCTGAAAAGTGGAATTTTGAAAATTGAAATTTCAAGAACTTTTTTATGAAAAAAGTACACCTATACTGCATACCATCAGAATATTAAGTAAATTTTTATCTGTTTTGCACATTATTGCTAATTTTGGGGTCAAAACTTCTCTTTTTCTCATAGAAATCAATAGAAAACGGAAAAGTTTTTTTGAACATTGTTCCCCCCGGATATACAGAAAGCCACTTTTACTGGAGATGTATATCAATGATATATTTTTTTCGGCAAAGTGGGGTTCTGTATCTCCGGGGGGAACACAACCTCATAGACGAAAAACTAAAAATGGAAAGGGGGTGCATTGTTTAAGAATCGTCCTTTTCGACCATAAAATATAGCACATTTTACTATTTTTCCTCTTTAATCCATCAAAAAAATGTAACCTAAATATGACTGAATGAAATATATAAGAATTAAGAATGAAATAAACAAGAATGATGTTCATTTCTCCGCCAAAGTGTATTTCGCGCTAATAGGCCTACATTGTACATTTATAGCCTGAATAAAAAAACATAGGTAATCACAGATTACGAAGCTCACCTAGTGGCAGCCAAATTCAATTTAATCATATTTCTAAGTACATATATATTGGCTTTTAAAGGCAAAATCATTCAACTGGAAAAAGTCATTTTATGAAAGTTTGATCAAAGATACATCCAATATGCAAGTTTGGTACATGTGGCACTTATACTTTGCTCAATATTGGCTTTTAAAGGCAAAATCACTCAAGCGGAAAAAGTAGGTCAAGGTCATTTTATGGAAGTTTGATCAAAGATTCATCCAATATGCAAGTTTGGTACATGTAGCACTTATACTTTGCTCAATATTGGCTTTTAAAGGCAAAATCACTATAGCGGAAAAAGTAGGTCAAGGTCATTTTATGAAAGTTTGATCAAAGATACATCCAATATGCAAGTTTGGAATATGTAGCACTTATTCTTTGCTCAATATTGGCTTTAAAAGGCAAAATCACTCAAGCGGAAAAAGTAGGTCAAGGTCATATTATGAAAGTTTGATCAAAGATATATCCAATATGCAAGTTTGGAAGATGTAGCACTTATACTTTGCTCAATATTGGCTTTTAAAGCAGGGGTTTTTTTTTATTTTGGGGAAGGTGCCTGTGCCTGTCCCATTTGGGAAAATTTGCGACATTTTGCTAAAATTGGGAAATTTTTTGTACAAATTCTCACCAAAGTATAACCTTAAAGTATCATTTATGAACACTGATAATCCATTGATTTGCTTGAACTGAACATGGGATGAATAAAAAACTTTAAAGAATGCACTTAGAAATAGGACTTTTTGTGCTGACTTCCAGGTTTTTGGTCTTATTTTCTCAGGTGATTTTTTCATAATTCCTCTTTGGGAATTTCAGGGTGATTTTTGGGAAAAATAGAGGAAATTTGGCATTGGGAAGGGGCCGAAATTCGGCCCCAAAACAAGGAAAAAAAAAACCCTGTAAAGGCAAAATCACTCAAGCGGAAAAAGAATGTCAAGGTCATTTTATGAAAGTTTGATCAAAGATACATCCAATATGCAAGTTTGGTACATGTAGCACTTATACTTTGCTCAATATTGGCTTTTAAAAGCAAAATCACTCAAGTGGAAAAAGTAGGTCAGATGCTGCATCCGATGCATGGGTCAATCTCAGCATCCAAAGATGAATCACTTGTGCAAGTTTGGTTACTGTAGCATCAGTACTTTGTCAGATACTGAGCTACCCCAAACTTCTTAAACAAGCCACTCTGAGCTACCCCAAACTTCTTAACCAAGTCACTCAAGCGGAAAATGTAGGTCAGATGCAACATCCAATGCATGGGTTCACCTCAGCATCCAAAGATGAATCACTTGTGCAAGTTTGGTTACTGTAGCATCAGTACTTTGCCAAATACTGAGCTACCCCAAACTTCTTAACCGGACGCGGACGCGCGGAGTATAGCATAAGCTCACTCAACTTCGTCGAGGTGAGCTAATGAGACCATATTTTAAGTTCCGGATTGCATTATTTACTGATTAAAGGAGATGGAACGTTCAAAATCTATTTCTGTTACACAATGTAGACATATTTGATGTCTTTTAATTTATATTTATCCATTTTGGGTAAAATATTCTAAAATTTCTACGTTTTTTGTCGATATTATCGGTTTTTCTACCCATGCACCCCTACCTCTTTCGACCTTAATTTTAGAATCTTCAGGTTTCTTTAACGATATGTAAAACATATAAAAGGTCTGCAAATACATTATATTTCAATAATGATTAATGCTTTTCTGTATACGATATGCCACAAAGAAGAAATAAGTCACGAGATTTAGGGCCAAATAGGGCCCTTATCTTAACAGGTCCTTTGAAAGTGTCGTTTATTCAAAACACCAACGTTTCCTATTGCAACAATCCGTATTTCAAAACTTTATTCATGAATGAAAAGTACAAATGGACTTCACCAGCTAAGGTGAATCATGGACTAAATTAATTTGTTCACAAAACGCAAATTTCATACAAATATGAAAGTTTTGTCATTAGATTTGGATGTACTGTAGTTTACAACAATTTACAGCAGAGTGCGTTTTTGGGGGAGGGGGGTTTTCAGGCAAATTTTGAATTATAAATTCAGGTTAAAAGCACGCAAAGAATCTTTAAGACCATCTTTTGAGACTGTTTGGGTGAAATGCATCGCCTTATTTCCCATGTACAGAAAAGTCCGTTTAGACATTTGTAGTTGCGGGTGATGGAGATCTATATATGTTCTTGCTTGTTCGGTTCTTTTTTTTGCAAATTGCTCATGGCACATTCATTTTCAACAATGGCACATTCATTTTGTAAATGGCACATTGACGTTCCAGGATATGGGGCCATTGACACATTCACTTAATTGCCTATCCAAATCACTGAATGAGAAGTGTAAAATTTTCAAAACAAAACCATGTAGTATTTGTTTCTCATATTTCCTCTTCAATTTGTTTGATTTTTTTTCTGAAAATACTGAATTTATCTCACTAAATATCAGCATCTGAGTGTGTCGCATACAACACATCCAAAGCTAACTTTCATAATCATTCGAACTTCAGATATTGCAATCCGAAATTGCACTAGATCATTGCCCTCTGCAAGCGCAAGAAAATAAACCTTATAAAGGTATTAACGCGTGCCGTATACGTAGATGCTCCTGGTCGGACGCATTTCTAAAAGTGGCGCTTCACCCCTCTCTGTGAAGGTTTAATTTTAAGTTCTTACTAAATTGCTCACGTTTTATATTCACAACTTTCTGAACATAATTTTCAAACACCAGCACTGACGTTGGCGAACAATAGCAATTTAAATCAAATGCACAATCGATAACTTAACGACTCAGGTATTAAAAACGACACAAAGTTAACGTACTTTGATTGGTATTGAGGGTTTTTGACATGATAATAATAAAGAGCTTTTCATAATAACTTTAGAGCAAACCAATTGGTTGCCGTATTTTTTTATCTTGTTTACATTTTTTAAATCACATGAGTATGTTGTATCTTCTCATAAAAATGAATTTATATCCTAGCTTACATAAATGGTATTACTCGAACATTGTATATAACTTTTGCTATTGCTTTATTTATTTATTTCAATGATTATTTTGCGAGCAAAAAAACAAACAAACAAACAAACAAACAAGAGAAGGCCTACATGCATGTATTTAGCAACGTTAATTGACTTTTAATGCTTTTTGGACAGCCGACCTTTTATCAGCCTATTACTATTAAAACATAGATCAATATAGTGTAGATATAATCATGAAAATTGGTAACATTTAAATAAACAGTGAAAAATCGACACAGAATAATCAATATTACGCTGAAAAATATTTTTAGATGGGACGTCCAAAACTCGGGATTTTCTGTGTCCCACCGGTGCAGATTTTTGTGGGACAATGGCAAGTAGAGCGCTGTTGAATATTATCGGCAGGGTACAATTATCGGCACCTTTATTTATCGCCTATAACAGTCTTCGTGAAAACTTCGCATTTATGGTAACGCGTATATGTAAGTATGGGAAAATGCACGAGCAAAAGATATACATACTTGGAGCTGAAAAAGTATGGTAACAGGACCGAGGATACGGGTAAAAGTGACTTGATTCCCCTAAACGACAGAGCAGGAGAACATACCTTGACAAAGTCGCAATGGATAGAATTCTTCTATTTTATGGCGTATTAAAATTAAGTGAAACTCGCCGAATTGTTCGTCTGAAAATCAGAAATTCAGCAGCAACTAATCCGCCATCTTTATCACTAATGACGACACAACGGTACGTACATGTAACTCTGTCATATACTTGACGTCATTATTCCTCCATATGTGACTTCATGGTAGCAGTGCGCCTATTTTCACGTGCAAGAATGGTATATTATTGTAGTAATGCAAGAAGGAAAAGTAACACAAAACTACCGCGATTTTCTAACACTTTTCAGTGTATCAAACAAACAAAATAGATAGGATCGAAATAATTATGTAGTAAAGAAGAAAGATTAGAATTTTTCAAATGGATTTCAAGGTCACTAGAGAGGAAATACAAAAATGTAAGAAGGATTTCAGACTCCCTCGCTAATGATCTACGTCTGTGTAAAGTTGATGGGAGGGGTCCACATTTTTTCTTTTTTTTTTTTCTTCTTTTTTTTTTTTTGCAGTGGGAAGGGGAGGTCCAGCTTGACCGCCGGGGAGGGATTCCTGGAATCACAAGGTTATGATTTTGAAAAGTTTCTGATTTTGAAATCATCAAGGTTTTAAGGTTTTACAAAATTTTTGGTGTCTTTGCCTTGATTCATATTATTGCTACAGATTGTAAAAGTCAGACTCGGCTCAGATTACAGACTTTATGCTCAACACGCAAACTGAACATCATTTTCTATAGTCCGACTTGCAGACCTACGACGGTGTTATCTGTTTTTTCGTCTTCGGTCTGACTGCTATGCATAGGTAAAACATGAGAATTTCTGTGTAAAAAAAAATTTGGCAAATCGTCCTTTTTTTTGACAAATTCCGGTCTCTTCAACCAAAAAATAACTCGCCCAGTCCTCCTGCCCCTAAAAAATTCCCTCTAACTTCTAAGCCTGGTTTCATCTCTTTTTCTCTTCCGATTTTCCAATGATCAACGATACTTTGTCATGCGCACAGAGGTGAAACCAGGCCTATAGGGGATTTTTAGGGGCAGGAGGACTGGATTACTAATTTTTTGGTTGGAGGGAGTGGAATTTGTCAAAAAAAGGGATCACTTGCCTTAGTTTTTTTCGCACCGAAATTCTCAAGTTTTGCCTATGCATAGCAGTCAGACCGAAGACAAAAAACAGATAACACCGTCGTAGGTCTGCAACAGGTTGGGGAAAGGCACCGATCAAGCTAATATACCTCGATTGGGCTAATATACCTTGATTGGGCTAATCAATCTGAATATTTTCAGTTGTAAAAAATTAAAACATTCTCAAAATTATTCTTTTGACCAAAATCGCATCAGTTCTTTATAAAAGAAGTTATGTTTACAAAAGAGACATACCTGAAAAGTGAATAGTTACTGAGAAAATATACCTCCACTTTTCTGAATATATTGGGTGAGATTTCTCGAAATCTAAAAAGTTTTCAGGCATACATGCTTTTTAGATATTATTTCTTGATATAAAAACTGGTGCGATTTTGCACCCAAATATGATTTGGAGGTAAAAAGTACTTTTTTCTGAATAAAAAAGTCAGATTGATTAGCCCGATCGAGGTACATTAGCTTGATCGAGGTATATTAGCTCGATCGGTACCTTTCCCCAACCTGTGCAAGTCGGACTACCTTTTCTAGTGCAAATGTGTCTAGGTGAGTTGTAAATGCAGCATTATAAAGCATGTGTTCTGGCATTATTTGGAGAGCTTGCACTTGTGATGTTTACACATTTGAGTTTTTGTTACAAAAGCCGATAATGTTGTGGCTGTATTTCTCAAAATTAGACACACCATGTTTTGTGTCTTCTATCCAGGTTTGAAGATCTGCATATGAAACATCTTTAAAACCCAACAATTCGCCATATCTATCCAGGAAATTGCAAATAACTGCAAAGTTTGGGTCGTTGTGGCAGAGTCCGTCTGATGCGGACGCCATCTTGGATATGCTAATGACTCTTTTGTGGTTATTTGCGTAAATTTTGCATTTCAAAGTGTATTCATATGTCAAATAGAAATAATGAAATAAACATATTAGCTTTAAAATTTTTTCTACAGAAATTGAAAGATATAAAGATTTTTATTTCCAGATACGAAACGAAAGTTAGATAAATTTCTCAGAGACACTTCGGATTGTAGATCAATTCAATCTACAATCACCTCGTATTGTCGGTATTTTTTTTTTTTTTTTTTTTTTTTTTTTTTTTTACTTTTTTAAACATTTAAAATACCGGGATGCTTTTTCTTGAGAGATTGAAGATTGAGTGAAAATAAACGGTTTTTTCTTCTTTTTACCATGGTATTGAAGGATTCAGTCTGCTCGTGAGTGCTGCAAGCTACAAGGTTGACCTTGACATAACTAGGATTCTTTCTATAGCCATGGAAATTTTTTTCATTATTGGTTATCAATAAGCATTTTTACCTTGCATCATTGGGGGGGGGGGACATGCTGACCAAGTAATCCAAATAATGTGACCTTGACCATGTTGACCTTAATGATCATAAGGCTTTTCCTCTTACCACAATGATCCTTTGTTGAAAAATTGAGGTTCCTATTACGAACAAGTTATCAATTTTCCGTTTCCTTAGCCAGAAAGTTTTTCTAGATAAGGTGACTGTTGACCTTGGCATTTGAACTCTGCACCTGAAAATCAATGTTCTTTCTCCAGCCATGCTGCTCTCTGTATATTGAAATAACAGTAAAAGTTGCAACACTATCACAAATATAGATGGCAATGAAGAGATCATTCATCTAATATGACAAGTTTTACAAAAGTTAAAGTTCCTTGAGCAATAAATATAATATTCCATCTAAGCTTGACATGATGACCTTGATAGTCCTCCCTTTTACCTTGTTGATCCTTTGTTGCAAGGTTGAAGATCTTAAGGACGACAGTTTAGTCTATCACCTTCCTAAAGGCTTAAGTTTTCTAGTGTAGTTGACTGTGACCTCCTGACCTGATCTTCCTTGTCACATTGTGACCCTTTATTTTTTTTCAAGATTCTACAGTTAGGTAACACTGTATCCTCCCCAAAAAGTATAGTGAGTGAAGGTGGTTGTGACCTCAACCTTTGACCTTGAACATGCAATTTTTTTTCTATTCATGGTGATCTATGGGCCAGGAGTTTAGTCTGAATCCCCATCACAAGGATACAGGGACAAGGAAGTTGTATAGACCTTGACCTTTGACCTTAAAATGGATATTCTTTTACCTCTATCCATGGTGATCAATGTGGTCAAGCAGAAGTTTATTCTCTATCCCCATTACAAGGACACAAGGATAAGCAAGTGATCGTGACCTTGAAAACTTGACCTCTTGTCCCCATGGATATCCATTGTGGCTTGTTTGAAATCTTCAGTCTGTATCCTCCTATTAAGGTTTAACTAAAAGTGCAATTGGCAAGACTTTTTTATCTGAACGATTTTTATTATACATGTATAAAATTCATCCTAAAACATGACAAAGACATGTACTGAACAAAATAAAAATAACAAAACACATGCAACAATTAATGTAAATTACATTGTAGTATATTAAGTATTTGGTACAATATGCATAATAAATTCCCAGCAATCAGCAATATCATTCTAGAGAATGAAATGGAAGAAGTCATTATGTAAATAATATGTAAAGATCTGGAAAAAAATCTACTTATGTTAAAAACAATAACAAGAAAATAAATAATTCTTCTCTTGTTGCGGGGAGGATATTTAAAGTTCCTACTCAATACAAATAAAGTTATATGTCCATGTCCATATCAAAGCAGTGAATATGAGTAAATTCATTGTCCTAAAATAGGCAGAAGTCTGAAGTCCACAGAGCAGAGTTTTAAGTAGACAAAGAAAACATAATTAGGCATAGGAAATTTCTATTTTTACATGTAAATACACCGAAAAATAAAAGCAGATCTAAATGTTTTCTTTTACTAGTTTTAGTAAACATATAGAAGTTTTGTTAATAATTCACCATATTTTCATACACTAGTATGCAATTTAAAGAAGTATTTATTCTCAACAAGAAGATGCTTATGGTGGTAAACCTAAAAGTCTAAATACTTTTTTGATAGTTTTTTTTTCTCAACATTCATGACATACTGTAAGACAGACAAAAAGAAACTGCTCAATACAGAATTTTACATGTACATTTTACATTTGGTCAAAGTATCTCTTTCTGTAAATTAGAACCATTGAATAGAGAATATATAACAAATTTTAGAACCTCCTTATTGAGCGGAAAACAGAGTTATCACACCTTTGAGACGGTATCTGACGTAAAACTATTATGACTTCATGAAAATGGTATGATAAAGCCGATTTTATACCGTCATTTCCCAGAGTTTTAGGATCGTTTCCATAGAATTTGATAGCACAATTAGTCTACGTCAGATACCGTCCCAAATGGGAAGTAACTCTATTTTTCGAAAATAGGGAATAGCAGATTAGTATCTACATATACATGTAGATATTATAAAAGACTGACATTGATTGAAAGTTACTTAGTGTATACATTTAAATTGATAATGTCAAATGCTAATGTGAGAGATTGTCATATATCACATTTTATCATGACTTTTATAGTATTATACTTACACATGTCGAACAATGTGACTATGTCATTTGGATAATCATTCACAATACATGCAAACCTATTTCATATTATTTTAAATGTCATACCAGTAGTCCTTTTGTTAGTGTTAATGAGAAAAATACCATGTCCCAAAAAAGAACATTTTCTCATATTTTCATACGTAGTGGTTATATGCTTCCATTCAGTCTAAGAAAAAGCTCCTTCATCTTTCTACAGCGTTATAAGACAAAATTTTTACACATGGAAGAAATACTATGGTAATCAATGTACAAATATAGGAAAATGAAAGTACATGGGTATTTTGAAAATAAAATTTGAGGAAGTAGAAGGAACACTTTGAAATATAAAAGACAGAGAACAATTTTTTGGTCAACTTGTCTTCATTAGTCAGCAAAACTCTTTTCATTATATGCAATGTTAACAGCGGTGTAATTATGTATTTAGAATATGTGTATGAAAGGAACATATTTTATCAAATGCTGAGGTGGTACGCACAAAATCTAACCCCTCTCCCCATAAAATGCAACCCCCTCCCCTTTACATGTAAACCCCCTCATGCCAACATCTGAGCCGACGTGAGACGTTAATATAAGTTTGTAGCTTGTTCGTTGAATGTTGTAAAATAAATAAAGTTAAATCAAAATGTAAACCGTTTTTCAGTATTTTTTTTGTTTTTAGGTTGAAGTGGGGGGGAGGGGGGGGAGGGGGGGGGGAGGGGGGGGGGGAGGTTGGCAGGATCTTTCCAAGGTAAAATATTGAAAAATTAAATTTTGAGTAAAATACTGAAATTTTTTGTAAATCATTTACAAATTATTGCCAAATCTATTGAAGTGGATGGATAACAAATACTGAGATACATCAATATAAAGGAATAAAAAATATGTATACTTCAACTACATGTAAATATACATAGAATCAATTACCAATACCGCATAATTTTTGCACCAATATCAACCTTAAACAAAGAAAACATGTATCACAAACATAGTGAACTTTAGTATTACAACATGTAACCAATACATATGTTTCGATAAAGAAAATGATGTGAAGAATTTATGTTTTTATCTGAGAGTTTCTACCTCAGAAGTGAGAATTACACTGTACAACATGGTACATCTTGAAACATTGTATGTGCCATTCAACTTTTTCTTATTCCACTGAAAATTGGGACTTTTGACGGCTGTTGGAACTAGGTAAAAATACATGTACAAATCATGAAGAAATTGTAAATTAAAAATATTAGTAAAAAGAAGTTTGATTGTGTATATAAAATTGTAAAAATCTAATAATTTGTACGAGCATAAGTAAAGCAAATGGAAACAAATATAGGATTTCTGTAATAAACTCCGAGTATATATTTAACTCCAGCCTACAATTACTTACAAAAACATAGTGTAATCAAAGATTACAAAGCTCACCTCATGGCAGCATTCTATCATGGCAGGAGTCAAAGAATACACAGTTTTGAATTTGAAAACCTGTCCTACTGAGAACCAACAAAAATGATTCCACACAAAAACAGAAAAGGGAAGTAGAGTATTTCATTTATTGACCCAAATTTTGCCTGAATAGGTGTACTCTATTGATACCCAAATCTCCCTAACATATGCACTCAAGTGGAAAATGTAGGTCATGACCTACATTTGAACATAGATTCGTGATCTACTCATAAAGACGCATCATCTGTGCAAGTTTGAACTTGACACAGACTCCGACGACAGGGTGATAGCATAAGTTCCCTCTCACTTCGTGAGGTGAGCTAAAAAAGTACACAAATTATTACTGGCATTTTCACTATAATGGCAGATAGAAATTTATGTTACATGTAAGTCTTTAAATACTGAAGTAAACAATTTATTAGGTTTTTACCATTTTTCTTACAACATGAAATTTCTATATAGATCTCTTTCTAATAAATGCTGTATGTATTCCTTAAAAGGAATAAAAATGTTTGCATATGAAAACATACATGTAGTGCAAACAAAATTCCACAAAATTCAGCACTTTTACATGATTTTGATTTACCGAGTACCTACATTTACATGTATATAGCCTATGAGAATACTTGGAGTATTAGCATTGATATGTTTTGTAACTAAATTTTAAAACCATAACATCAAATAATTAGGGCTGTCCCAATCCATGAACATAATTATTGCATTATCCTTCATCAATTGAGTCCTGGTGAGAACAATTGTAATCGATCACCTCATTTACATGTATATACAGTCTACTCTCGATAACTCAAATTTCAAGGGACCATCAGAAATAGTTAGACTTATCAGGAGTTCGACTTATTTAGTACTTGATCAGTAATCAATTTTTCAAGACTTATTTCCCTTTTTCTATCATCGTTCACGAACTTTTGTGTTGCCCACTTTTAGTGACCAATCTAGATTTAATGTTTGTATCAACGACTCCATAGGAAGAAAATATCAATTATCCATCTTCTGATCTCTTTAAGAATTTAAACTCTTCTGTGGTTCGACTTATTGAGGTAAATTTTCAATGTAAAATAAATTATGGGACTTAACAATCAGTTCGACTTATTGATAAGTTCGAGTTATCGGAATTCGAGTTATCAGGAGTAAAAATGCACATAAATCAATGGAAAAGAATCGGGACTTTTTAAAACAGTTCGAGTTAAGCGGAAATTCGAGTTAACCGAGTTTGAGTAAACGAGAGTAAACTGTAGTTGATAACTTCATTTCATAGGCAATTTATTTGAAATATAGTTGATAACTTCATTTCATAGGCAATTTATTTGAAATATAGTTGATAACTTCATTTCATAGGCAATTTATTTGAAATATAGTTGATAACTTTATGTCATAGACAATTTATTTGAAATATAGTTGATAACTTCATGTCATAGGCAATTTATTTGAAATATAGTCTTCGTGACAACTTTTTTATACAAAGACGTAATTCAAATAGCCAATTGTATAATTTATATGACAGCAAAATTTGTAGTACATGTAGCCTTGTGCATTGGGCTGATTAGTTTTTATGAAGACTGATTACAATTTACAATCACCTAGTCATAAAAATCTGACTTGTTCAGATGGTCTGATGAACCACTCTTTCACGTTAGCTACTTGTGTCAAATGAACCAAACCGTGAAGCTCTTACCAATAATGAGAGGGAATAAAATTGAGAAAATTGAAGCCACACCTGGAAATTCATCATCAGGGGACAATCATACTTGCTATCTTTTGAAAGTAAAATTTAAATTGATAATTTTCATACACAAGTTGGTGTCAGTACAATTTTTCATCTCAATAAATATACAAAATTCAAATAATGTTGCCTGTATTTCTTAATATATGTAAAAATCTAACTTTCTAAAGTATAGTAAACATCTCTCTTTCAGAAATGAAACTTTGTAATGAGCTACCTTTTGTAGATATTAATTTCTAAGGAATCAAAACTGAAAGAGAGGGTCCCTTTGTCAGGTTTGACATAATTAGTCACTTAAATTATCAATTATTATCAAATTTGTTACTTTTTAAACAAAATTCATCTTAGATTTTTTTCTTTTTGGCAATCTCAGAAGGTTGGTCTCATAATAAATTGGATTGGCTAAAAGTGGTATTGGAACAGCCCGTAAAATTATGCACATATTTTCCATTAGATGGACAGGTTGGCAAGTCATGCAAATGTTTACCTAGCTAGTAACCAATGCAGCACATACTAAGTATGGCCTGGTATCTACGGATATTAAGTATGTTTCAACAGTTTGATGTCCACAAGATATCCTAGCAACTAAAATCCTTGCCAGTCACTTAGCGCGTCCGAGTCCTCTTCAACGTCAACCTTATAGCACGTGATTCCATTCTTCAATGCTGGCTTGCCTTTACCCTTACCTATGTGTAATAGTATTGAACATGAAACATTAAGACTACAAAATCTTCTCAAGAAATTTATGCATCAAAACAAACATAGGTAATCACAGATTACGAAGCTCACCTCGTGACAGCAAAATTCAATTCAAACATATTTCTTAGTACATGTATATTGGCTTTTAAAGGCAAAACCACTCAAGCAGAAAAAGTAGGTCGAGGTCATTTTATGAAAGTTTGATCAAAGATACATCTAATATGTAAGTTTGGAACATCTAGCAGTTATACTTTGCTCAATATTGGCTTTATAGAGCAAAATCACTCAAGCGGAAAAAGTAGGTCAAGGTCATTTTATGAAAGATTGATCAAAGATATATCCAATATGCAAGTTTGGTACATGTATCACTTATACTTTGCTCAATATTGGCTTTTAAAGGCAAAATCACTCAAGCGGAAAAAGTAGGTCGAGGTCATTTTATGAAAGTTTGATCAAAGATACATCTAATATGCAAGTTTGGAACATCTAGCACTTATACTTTGCTCAATATTGGCTTTTAAAGGCAAAATCACTTAAGCGGAAAAAGTAGGTCAAGGTCATTTTATGAAAGATTGATCAAAGATATATCCAATATGCAAGTTTGGTACATGTATCACTTATACTTTGCTCAATAGTGGCTTTTAAAGGCAAAATCACTCAAGCGGAAAAAGTAGGTCAAGGTCATTTTATGAAAGATTGATCAAAGATATATCCAATATGCAAGTTTGGTACATGTATCACTTATACTTTGCTCAATATTGGCTTTTAAAGGCAAAATCACTCAAGCGGAAAAAGTAGGTCAAGGTCATTTTATGAAAGTTTGATCAAAGATACATCCAATATGCAAGTTTAGTACATGTAGCACTTATACTTTGCTCAATATTGGCTTTTCAAAGTGAAATCACTCAAGTGGAAAAAGTAGGTCAGATGCTGCATCCGATGCATGGGTCCATCTCAGCATCCAAAGATGAATCACTTGTGCAAGTTTGGTAACTGTAGCATTAGTACTTTGTCAGATACTGAGCTACCCCAAACTTCTTATCCAAATCACTCAAGCGGAAAATGTAGGTCAGATGCTGCATCCGATGCATGGGTTCACCTCAGCATCCAAAGATGAATCACTTGTGCAAGTTTGGTTACTGTAGCATCAGTACTTTGTCAGATATTGAGCTACCCCAAGCTTCTTAACCAAGTCACTCAAGCGGAAAATGTAGGTCAGATGCTGCATCCGATGCATGGGTTCACCTCAGCATCCAAAGATGAATCACTTGTGCAAGTTTGGTTACTGTAGCATCAGTACTTTGTCAGATACTGAGCTACCCCAAACTTCTTAACCAAGTCACTCAAGCGGAAAATGTGGGTCAGATGCTGCATACGATGCATGGGTTCACCTCAGCATCCAAAGATGAATCACTTGTGCCAGTTTGGTTACTGTAGCATTAGTACTTTGTCAGATACCAAGCTACCCCAAACTTCTTAACCAAGTCACTCAAGCAGAAAATGTAGGTCAGATGCTGCATCCGATGCATGGGTTCACCTCAGCATCCAAAGATGAATCACTTGTGCAAGTTTGGTTACTGTAGCATTAGTACTTTGTCAGATACTGAGCTACCCCAAACTTCTTAACCGGACGTGGACGCGGACACGGACGCGGACACGGACGCGGACGCGGACGAGGACGCGGACGCGGACGCGGACGCATGGGGTTATAGCATAAGCTCACTCAACTTCGTCGAGGTGAGCTAAAAACACAGTTTGAAAGTATAATGTCAGTCATATTTAGCTTTGATGTGAGAATTCTGAATTTGCACAGAAGACTCTAATTATATTTCTTCATGTTAATATGATCATATCAAATGGAAGGAAAAAGGTCATTAATCTGCCTCAAGTCTTCATATAATTTACAAATATATTTTTGTTATTTCAAAAAGAAAACCTATAATAAGCCTTAATAATTTATCATTCTATATATGGAAAATGAAAATGCCAAAAAAGTAAAGATTTGACATTCTATTGAGCTTAATCCTTACTTATCATAATGTACCATACCTAGCACCCGAGCATGTATTATAATCTTCATAGTTTGATTCTCGTCATTGGCACTTCTCACTTGTAGGATCTCTTGCATAAGTTTTTCTTTATGTGCATGAACTTTGAGCTTGTATTCATGACCACTATCTGAAAACAAATATACATGAATTCTGTACGTAATAGAAACACATAAATTGTATAATCTTACACATGTTACATGTATTACCAATATAAATAATACTCGCTATGATTAAAATGCAGATCTATTTACCCTTTTAAAAATGACTGTGTCAGTATAATGTGAGGTAAGAAATTATATTCTTGAATTATTATCAGTATTTCCTTCCAATTGAATGCACGAAAATGTTATAAACCAAACTACATATTAACATTGCCTTTTTTTCCATGTGCATGTAATAAAAGTCACTCCATATATCAGTTTTTGCATATGTAAATATATGAATATACATTTAAGGTTGACTTTAGACATGTTAAATATGCATTTTATGTCTATTAAACCATAAACCACCAAAGGCAGTAAGGCCAGATTGCGAAGTGTTTGTATTAGATGATGCATACTTTTTTTTTTGGTGCAGACAGAAAGGTCAAAGGTCATTTATACTATAGCTATAGTCATGAGGATTCCACATGTGAAATATCAAAGCCCTAACCCTTATTGTTTAAAAGTAGGTCAAAGGTCAAGGTCACATGGTAAAAAGTCATGATTTCAAATGAAAGTTCTCGTCTTGAGGAATCTATTGTAATATACCAAAATACCTCTTATAGTTAAAAGTAGGTCAAAGGTCAATGTCAAGGTCACTTGGTCAAAAGTCATGATATCTCTACATGTGAAATATCAAAGCCCTACCCCTTATAGTACATGAGATATCCCAGGATGGTTTTTCAACAGTAGGTCAAACTTCATGACCAAGGTCACTAGGTCAAAAGTCAAGATATCAAATGAAAGGTCTAGCCATGAGGATTCTGCATGTGAAATATCAAAGCCATATCCTTTATATGTTATAGTTCATGAGATATAGCCAAGGTTTTTTTTTTTTTAAGTAGGTCATCAAACTTCAAGGTCAAGGTCACAAGGTCAAATTTTGTTGCTGCTTTTGATTCATGTCATCATGGTCTATCACCATGTAACGTTACAAGTTGCTACTCCAAACAGTTTTCTCAAAAAAGACTTAAACGCAACACTTTAACCAAAATGTTGACACACTGACGGAGGGATGGACTGACAGACGGATGGACTTACAGACTTTGCCATTTCATAGGCTGGATTTTGCTTCACGACTAAAAAGTACAATATAAATACTTTTTGTAAAATTAATGGATCCATATTTTTCTACTCCAATTTGCATTCCCTATTTTTAGTTAAAATGACAAAATAATTAAATCAATATATGGAGGGTAAATAGATATGAAAATGCATGAAATTAATAAGAAAAGGGACCGTAGAAAGAAATAGAAAAATCTAGGTACCATCTTCTTTCGGCATGACACTTTCTATTTGTACATGGAGATTCTGTAAAGGGTCATGGGAAATTTCGTGTCCTAGATTGTCAGCGATGCTGAACGTCACATTGTAATGGTGATGGATCTGTAGGAAGCCCAGGTGCACATCTGCCTGTCTGTCTGTCTGCTTTATCTGTATCTCAAGGTTGTGAGCAGCTACCTGGTCAGGTGCAAAGTGCACATGCTCATGATGATCATGATGATGAGCAACTGAAAAGGAAAATTGTAAAAATGTGTAAATTACTGGAATCAACAACTCAAAGAAGAATAAAAACAAAGCAACGCAAAGTGTAGCATCCCCTCACAAGGCATCAATATCAATGTGCCCACAAGCTACATATAGCTAGTAGGCAATGGCTTTCAATTAATACCAATATTTTATTAAAACCAGTATCAATTTTCTCTTATGAATTGATGAACTTGAAATTCTGACATCATGACTCGTAAGACTCATAACATATGCAAAACATGTGGCAATATGAACTTGAAATTCTGATGTTACAACATATGCAAAACATTGGTAAAGTTCTGTTTAAAAGTGCCCCACTTTTCTGTTATCTTGACCTTTGACCTTGATATAAATCAACATTGGTGTTCCTTATGAAGCTGGAACTAAATACATGTATGTTGATTGATATCTAGAGTCTATCCAAGGATTTCAATCAATTCCATTCCAATCTGTGACTTGACCTTTGGCCTATAACCTTGAAAATCGATAGGACTCTTCCACATGCCACGGTATCAAACTAGTACATCTTAGACACATGTTAGACTTTGTTCATAACGATTTGTTAAATATATTTTACATGTACCTGTAAGCATATTTATTATCCTTTCACAACATTGTTGCAAAAGAGGGGGGGGGGGGATAGCGCTTGTGTGCTGATTTTCAAGGCCTTAGGTCAAAGGTCACAGGTTGGAAATGTTTAATATCCTTTTATACAGACCAGAGGGCACAGTTTTTATTCATCTTGACCAAACTTCGTTTCTACACTGATTGCTCATGTCAATAGGATTTTCAAATTCAAAGGTCAAAGTTCAAGGTCACAGCTTGCAAATGTTTAAAGTCCTTGTACATGTATACCACTTAGGTAGAGATTGAAGATTTTAGTCTAATGCTGAAAGAATCAAGTCTCTGCCATTTGTAGAACCAAAGATATGGACAAACAGCGATAATTACTGCTTGGCGATAACGTAACTTCCGTTCCAGTACATGGTATTTCTTCTTTGGCTATATCTGTCTTATCAGACTTATGTATTGAAAACAGAAATAATCGAAGAAGAAATATATAATGACTCTGTTGCATTGAAACTAGCTGATAGGTAGTTACAGTGGCAACAGATTGGCGTTTTCAGAGGGAAAAAATACCAAACAGCATTAAACTAACCGATAGGTGTAGAGCTCTATGTAACTATCATTTCATTGTCAGAACATATTTAATTTATTGAGGTCAAGCGATATAAATCATTCTAACAACGAACAACATCTATGCCTTCTGACATACATAATGCATAATCTGATCAAAATATTGAAAAGTTCTAGGCAGAAGTAAAATGTTGTCTTTTCTCCCAGTTTTACCTTGCCCCTCCTCAATTGTTCCAAGATGCTCCATTACGGCGTTCTACACAGAAATATCGATAGCAGCAGGTATGATGTACAAAGTGGAAAACAATCAGTGAGTGAACACTACATCTACGTGCCTCTATGATTAATTAATTGACATCCTTGGCAGCCAAGATAAGTTTTACTTCATTTTCCTACTTAAAACGTTTTGGTGATATCTATATTCAGTGTTTTACGGACGCTTACAAAGAATATAAGCTAGCGCAAAATGAAAGATAGTAAAATGCGAGCTAATGCGAGAAGAAATTTAGCTCACCTGAAAATACTTTGGATAAAAGTCATCTTCTCTTCGTGATGTAAATTTCGCTTTGCAGCGTCATTACCTTCACAAGTTTCCAGCTGGACCAAAGAAAGTACATATCTTCCATCGGACATTTACAAAGGTGTCATTCCTGAATGAAGGATTTTCAACGATTTCATCATGTGATACCCGGCATATGAAATTATACTATTCATGTAAATCAAAATCATTTTATAATAAATTTTTTGCTTATTTGGAAAAGTTGCTGAAATAGCACATTTGTAAAGAAGTTGAAATTATAATGCACTGGCTCCGATATTTTATTTTCATTGTAGTTTTCTTTGTTAATATGCGATAAAATTGTAGGTTAGAAACATCGTATGAAACTTGAATTTGATAAAGTTTACCATTTATAGGTACAAAATTCACCAATCATGCGGCATTAAAATTTTTCTCGCTTTTACACAAAATAACGATTCGAAATTCATCCAAGTTCAGGTAAAAATATCAGAGATATACTGAATATAACATTTTTTTTCAAACACACATTAACATGTAATAAGGGAAGACAATCAGCTTTCATTGTATTTTCAAACCGAAAGCCAGGGAAATATAAATTCCAGACAAGTATCGGACCATATTACCTGTCTGGAACCGTAATAACATTTTTGTCATACTGCAAACTTTTTCATTTGTTGATGGATTGTAAAATTTTCTTCAGCATTAAAAATATCGTACCCATAATTGCATAAATGGTTTATTCAAAATGAATAAGCCACGAATGAAATTAATTTTAGCAGAAAAATAAGATTAAAGGTTCTGAAGCGAGAGGTAAATTTTGAATGTTTTTACGGGAAGTGCTCGCTATGACGTCAAGAAACAATATGGTGTCCATGACGTCATAAAGTTCCATATTTACGGAATTTATATTTCCCGAGCCGAAAAACCATGATAACCATATTTGAAGTTATATATGGTATCGCAGGGATTCCTGTGAATGGGGTTTTAAAAACACTACCATTTGAATATCTATACATGTATATTTATGAGGCGCCATTTTACTATTGATTCCCTATTTTTTGATATCACAGATTATGCATGGGTCCATCTCATCATCCAAAGATGAATCACTTGTGCAAGTTTGGTTACTGTAGCATTAGTACTTTGTCAGATACTGAGCTACCCCAAACTTCTTATCCAAATCACTAAAGCGGAAAATGTAGGTCAGATGCTGAATCCGATGCATGGGTTCACCTCAGCATCCAAAGATGAATCACTTGTGCCAGTTTGGTTACTGTAGCATCAGTACTTTGTCAGATACTGAGCTACCCCAAACTTCTTAACCAAGTCACTCAAGCGGAAAATGTAGGTCAGATGCTGCATCCGATGCATGGGTTCACCTCAGCATCCAAAGATGAATCACTTGTGCCAGTTTGGTTACTGTAGCATCAGTACTTTGTCAGATACTGAGCTACCCCAAACTTCTTAACCAAGTCACTCAAGCGGAAAATGTAGGTCAGATGCTGCATCCGATGCATGGGTTCACCTCAGCATCCAAAGATGAATCACTTGTGCAAGTTTGGTTACTGTAGCATTAGTACTTTGTCAGATACTGAGCTACCCCAAACTTCTTAACCAAGTCACTCAAGCGGAAAATGTAGGTCAGATGCTGCATCCGATGCATGGGTTCACCTCAGCATCCAAAGATGAATCACTTGTGCAAGTTTGGTTACTGTAGCATTAGTACTTTGTCAGATACTGAGCTACCCCAAACTTCTTAACCGGACGTGGACGCGTGGATAGCATAAGCTCACTCAACTTCGTCGAGGTTAGCTAAAAATCAATTTGTATTAGCCGTTTTACTATTTATTCCCTATTTTTTGATATCAAAAAATAGAAGTTGTGATATCACAAATTTGATTTTATGATATCAAAAAATCGATTTTTTGATATCACAAATTCTGTCATATTTTGTGATATAAAAAAACCGATTTTTTTGATATCACAAATTCCCATTCCCAAATCGAATTTGTATGCTTTTTAAAAATCCTTACGATAGAAAAAATAACAAATTTTGAGTAATTTTTGAGAAATATTGGTGCAAGACAAAACTGTACTTTCAAGAACATTGTCATACCTCGAGGAAAATATCCAAAGGTAATATGTTGTACAGTGTTGTACAATAAAGTCTCATTCAAAATTTTAATTTAAATACCCCTAAGTTCAAGGTCAATGCTCGGAATCAAGACCATGACTCATGCTCTACCATTCTACATGTACATTTTAACCTCCTACAGGCAAATCCAGATGGCCAGGACTTCTAGTTTTAATGTGATATTTTGTATAGTATTTGTACAAAATAGTCTCATCCAATTTATTATTTTTTGAAGGTCAAGGACAAACTTTTATAAAACCGAGTTCTACCTCCATAGCAAGTATCAATGTGACACTTCATATAGTTTAAGTTCCAATAGTCTGAATAAAATTATTTTGTAAGGTCAAGAACAACCGGCATGGATAATGGAATCAGGTCCACTCACCAAGGTCCATTCCCATGCCATATTTAATTAGATATTTCTTAGTATTGATACAATATAGTCTGATTAAAGTTTATATGTTTTACTTCAAGGTCAAGGTCAAACTTTCAGGGTAAAACCAATGCATATGATGCAGTCCATTAATTTGTTTATCCTCATGCTCTGCTGCAGTTACGCTCTGAGTACTCTCATACTACAGCTGAACTTTAATTACAATTTCAAGGTCAAACCTCAAAAAAAAGGTCAAGGACAATACAACTTTAAATTGCATTCATGCAGTTCAGCTCTCTATCCAATTTCAACATTGTACACTTTCATATATCATATTTCTTTCATGACTAATCTTAATGCAATAGATAAACCAAACTGTTGTCACAATTAAACGGATGGACAGACAAAATTTCAGACATGATTTTACTTTGGTTGGTAATAGACGTAAACAAACATACTTTAATACAGCCTGTAAGGCATATTGTGAAAAGATTACATAGTCAAAACTTTGAATTTTTCTTCAGATTTAAAAAAGACAATGGTCTAAGTAACTTTTTATGGATTTATTCAGTTTATAAATAATATCACAGACTAATATGATCACATTTGAAGATAAGTCTAAGGAAAATCAATGGAAGGCAAAATATATTACTTTAAAATTTCCCCTTTTTCATATAACTACATATTTTTTTCTATCTACTACTGAGAATATCAGATATATTTAAAATAATTATTCAACATTTTTAATCAAATCATCATACATGTATTGATTTATTAATTTAGAGTAAAAATATTAAGAAATCTGCGAAGCAAAATTTGTCAGACAATTATAAACGAGGCTGAAGCTACATGTATATAGATTGAGTGTGTTACTCGTCTACATTTAACATTTTCATTGAGAAGTTTTTAATCAAGTATTGTCGTTACAAAGTGACCTGGCCAAGAGGAGCTTTATTTCAACTGGTAAAAGGTTACATATTAAATACGGCCAGGTTAACAGACCTGCATACCTGTTTCTTGCCGGAAGTGTAATTTTGAGGAGCAAAGTGTAATATGAATCACAAATTAATTTTTTTTTAAAGAAAACATTGTCTTTTCAATGCCTAAATCACAAAAATAGGAGATCTGGGTAACATTATACAATGAAGGTAATGAGAGTAATGGAATTTCAATTAATTATTATGCTTAAACGTATGTTCTCTTATATTATATAATTATTATCTAAGATTTCTTTTGCTCCAATTCTTGATTGTTTGACTGATTAATAACTACTCACTCAAGCTTATTTTGCTATGATTAAAATCATTTTCTTTAAAAAATCACATTAAAGATGAAAAAATGTAAATGTAAATGTAATCTATTTTTAAAAAACTTACTTTAAAAATGTATAAATATCAAAACATTTATGTTTAATTAATGAAAACAAATTTTAATTCAAATGGACCAAAATTATTAGAACTATTTCTACAGAATGAACTTCCCCAAATTTAACATTTACGGATCAAAATTTCAGTATCTGCAATGAAGCAATCTAACTAGGGAAAATGGATTGCAGAATTAATGTATGGTTCACATATCACATCAACATCACATCAATAAAATTTTAAGATGTTTATACATGACATTGTACATTGTTATTATTTCAGTTGAAACATAATTTGATTATCTACATGAATGTCAAATGAATAAAGATAGTAATCCTCAACTGTAATTGAATCCCTGAGATAGGTGTTTTATGTGTCTGTGGCATAATAAATTTTATCACGCCTCATACTAATTTCAGCCAATGACATTGCGATATACTGGTCACGTGGTGTCCTACTTTCACGCCGAGGTAGGTCACTAAATTTTCAAACGTCAAGAATTACAAAGACCGTAAAGGGTGTGTTCCTGTTATACTTCCTACTACTTTGGCCTTAACCCCCACCCTCACACCAATTCACACACCTACGTTGAGTAGGAAGTATCTATAACTAATAATACACAGTTTCATACATGTGAACCTCCCGGCGGGAGGACGAAATCTCCCGACGAAACGAGGACCCTCCCGATGAAAAATAGTCCTCCCGATTCCTCCCGACGAAACAGAATCCTCCCGACGAAAACGAAAAATCCTCCAGATTTCTCCAGATGAAATGCAAAATCCCCATTTGTGTATTACGTTACGCATTATGCCGTCTGTAGTTACCAGACAATCAATTTAATAAGTGCTAATTATACAGGTGACAGGTATATTGCTGGAAAAACAAAGCAATTAGCGTCGCATTCTCTTCACCGCCACGGGTACTCGACTTCCCCGGGGGACGTTATACCCAGTACATCTTAACAGGGGTCGTCAAATTCACGTACCAAATTGATGTACAATCTTCTTGATGCCGTAAATTAATATTATATTTATATATAACACGAAAAAGTGAGGAAATGCAGTAAAAGTTCGCTGATTAATAAATAAATGCGTAGGAAAAACGACGTCATGTAATTCACGTACTCTGTATAAGCGTGTATAACCTGAGGCAGATAATGGCCGTCTCGTTTATTATTCTCCTAACAATGGGATTTAAATCTGATGAGTGGTCAGTTTAAACCCCATGAAGAGCAGTTATTGATTTTCTGTACAGGTGTACTCAAGTAGCAGAAGCAAGGTAAAAGAAATCAACCGTATTATCAACGGACGTCATTGAGACAACTCTCGGAACTCCGAATTGTTTTTGTTGTTGTATGAGAGCGGAATCTGTCCTTGTTGAAAAGCGAGTTGAGAAAATTCGTCCGTAGATTAAAAAAAAAGGGGGGGAGGGGTCCGAATACCGATAAATCCTCCCTATGAAAAATTAAAAACCTCCCGACGAGAGGCCAAATCTCCAGATGAAAATTGGAAATCCTCCAGATTTGTGGAGGCAAAAGGTTCACATGTATGCAGTTTTTTTTCACATGATCAGAAAATTGTGCCATGGGTATAAAATCGTGTATTCAAGGAACACAATATACATGTATGCTGTGTTACTTTTAAATGATGCCAATACCTTTGACATTAAGCAGAATGGTATATTTTCTTAGAATAAAATGAAAAACAAATTCTCTTAAAACTTGACGCTCATGAATGTGTTCAGAAAAGAGTCACAAAAATAAATCTATGAGGAATATACATGTATGTAAAGTCAACCTAATGTCTTCTTAGACTTTGAGGTAAACACAAAACTTCTTTGAAAAATTCTTTGATTCAGACAAATAAAAACATGGGAATCAATACATGTACAAAAACTTGAAGTTACTGCATTTTCCCATTGCATATTTGCATAAATATATCATATAAAAAAAAAAAATGAGCAAATGCATGTACGATAAATAATAACCTCAGTCACTAACTTATAAATATATGATACATACATGTAAACCAAATTTGAGCAAATCCAAGTAACAAAAATTTCGAATCTCACTAACCTATGAATGATAACATACACGTACATGTAAGTATTTAATCTTTTTTCATCTATAACACCTAATGCTGTAGATCAATGAAAGGGACTATCATGCCATCTTTGAAAAATCGACTAAAATCATCACAGAGTTTTGTATCTTTTAAACGAGCCCATTTGTAATTTTCATTCTTTGGCTTCGGAGTATCGTCAATGTCTAGGGAAATTAGCGTAGTAATGCAACAGCCATAGAGCTCACTTCCTTTCGAAGAATTATATTCCAAATTTAAAAGACCACATTGCCGCAGTTTATATTGGTGTCTGCCAAAGGCCTCCTGGAAATAAAGAAATCATTTGCTATACTTTGCCAGTCACACAAAGAATAAAGATAAAACTTGTATATTTAATTGTTGTATATGAGTAAATACATGTAAAATCTTCAGTAAAAAATCTTGATGGACAAAGAAGTTGATCTTTGTGATATGTGAGGCTGAAATTACAATTTTTTTGCAGGATTCACATTTAAGCAGAGTTGGCACATCTAAGAATGTAGTCATTCAAAACTTCACTAGAACTGAAGTGGATGAATTATACCCCCCGCAGGACATTTTTCTCTAAACGGATTCATTTATGACATAACACAGAAAGCTCTGGTCATAAGGAGTCTATATGTGAAATATCAAAGTCCTATCCCTTATAGTTTAAAAGTAGGTCAAAGGTCAAGGTCACTATTTCAAAAGTCAAGATATCAGATGAAAGCTCTGGTCATGAGAAATCTATATGTGAAATATCAAATCCCTATCCCTTATAATTTAAAAGTAAATCAAAGGTCAAGGTCACTAGGTCAAAAAGTCATGGTATCAAATGAAAGCTTTCGTCATTAGGAATATATATGTGAAATATCAAAGCCCTATCCCTTATAGTTTGAAAGTAGGTCAAAGGTCAAGATCAAGGTCACTAGGTCAAAAGTCATGATATCAAATGAAAGCTCTCATCATGAGGAATATGTATGTGAAATATCAAAGCCCTATCTCTTAGTTTAAAAGTAACAAAATGTTTTACTTATTATGGTGAATGTATGTATGAAATATGAAAGCCCTATCACTCATACTTGAAGAGAGTTATCTGCTTTAAGAACTTCTTAAACGGACGGAAAGGGTGTTTCCTATATACCCCCAAACCTTTTTTGGGGGGGGGGGGGTATACATGTAATTACAGAGAAAATATGCCGTGCTATATGTAGGATTACCCTAAAATAAGAGCACCAACACTGTACAAAACAAAATGCATTTTATCAGATAAAGTATGGGAAAACTCACAGTTAGGATACTATATGGAGTAATGATAGCGGAGAAAACTCACAGTTAGGATACTGTATGGAGTAATGATAGCGGAGAAAACTCACAGTTAGGATAATATATGGAGTAATGATAGCGGATAAAACTCACAGTAAGGATACTATATGGAGTAATGATAGCGGAGAAAACTCACAGTTAGGATACTATATGGAGTAATGATAGCGGAGAAAACTCTGTTGTTGTCATATCCTGATGGTAGATGATCTCCTCCCTCAGTGTTCACCAAAATCTGTATGTCCCTGAAATCATATCACGTACAGGTAGTCATGTAAATCGTATGAAATTCCGTCTTTTTTAAATACAGACTTATACTTCCCACTTGTGCAGGTATTTGCCATAAACTCATTGTGACATTGTCAATTCTAAGCGAACAGCATAAAATTTCAGGGAAACTGACATATTACAAATATGATGTTTCGAAAGGAATCAAATTATGTCACAAAATGATGCCTTTATGTCAGACAATGTCACAATATGAAACATAATATGTATAACCATTTTAAATTCAATAGATGGAATTGCTTCATACTTTCGTCATCTTCACTTGTCGCAGCTCTTCTCTTCTCAATATTGATCATCTCAACTCGTGAAGATGAATTTCCAAGATATTTCAATGGAATATGACTTTGATGCTATGAATCAATAATCAGCAATAGTTACCAAAAAAAAAAATCAAACAGGAATCCTTGTGCAAAATAAATTTAAAATAAAACACCGCTAAAGATTGCAAAGTAAGTTTTTGTCACCAACTGGGTCAAGGTCACTGGGTCAAATGTTACGGCATAAACTGAAAGGTCTCATCATGGGCAACCTACATGTATAATATAAAGTTTCTACTGCATACAGTTCCTTAGATTTTGCTTAAACCAGAAACTTTAACCAAAATCTTTAACAAGGTCAAAGTCCAAGGTCAAAGTCACTAGGTCCAATGTTACGGCATAAATTGAAAGGTCTCATCATGGGCAACCTATATGTATAATATAAGGTTTCTACTGCATACAGTTCCTTAGATTTTGCTTAAACCAGGAACTTTAACCAAAATCTTTAACTAGGTCAAAGTCCAAGGTCAAGGTCACTAGGTCAAATGTTACGGCATAATTTGAAAGATCTCGTCATGGGCAACATACATGTATAATATAAAGTTTCTACTGCATACAGTTCCATAGATTTTGCTTAAACCAGGAACTTTAACCAAAATCTTTAACTAGGTCAAAGTCCTAGGTCAAGGTCACTAGGTCAAATGTTACAGCATAAATTGAAAGGTCTTGTCATGGGCAACCTTCATGTATAATATAAAGTTTCTACTGCATATAGTTCCTTAGATTTTGCCTCAACCAGAAACTTTAACCAAAATATTAAACTGATCCATCGTTCTTGAACTTCACAATTTAATAAGTTACTGCAAATTGTCTCTGTCTGAGTGAATCAACATAACTACATGCACATGTACATATCAAGAGAAAAGCACTCACGATTCTTTGAGATTCCTGACGATAACTGGCCTGTTGATGAGATGTTTGTGAGCTTGTTGCACTGGGAGTAACGGTGAATGTTTTAAGTGAGGTAACTTTGCCTTGTAATGCAATCCAATTTTAATCAAGGGAATTACATCTTTAGCTCTGTTAGAAATAATGTATACATTAAACTTTATTGAATGACAAATCTTTCAATGTTTCAACATTATTTGGACATTTTCCCTATAAATAAAGATTTACAAAAGGAAAAAGTTTGAAATTACTTTAAAATTGAACTGAAACATTGACATGGAAACTTGCTATTGGTTATACAAAATAATTACTTGGTTTTTTTTTCAGTTCCTATTTTGGATGACACTATATACGTGTACATGACTATTACCTAAGTTGAAGGAATTTATTTTTGATGTTTTCATAGTCGATCCACTCTGCCTGCAGTGATTCTTTGTCCTTGTCCTCCAGGGTCTTCAATTTTCCACCTACAGCGAGATTAACCATACTGATTATAAATGTATGATGAAACAACAAGAATTTGAAATCCCCTGAAATACCATCTCAATCAAGGATGGAGTTTTGGTTAGTTTGAAAATACTATTCACAGAATCTGAATCTGTCGTGACATTTGCTATCCCTACCGAACGCGGGAAAAAGGGATGGGGCCACGAAGCCCGATATTGGCCCTAATTTTGAACATTGTACTTCATAGAATTTTTAACTGTGATTTGAGATTTTGAAACGTGTTCTACTGAATCACGAATCTATCTTTTGTAAACATTGCGTTTATGAATAGCTTTTAGCGCTTTGAAATCACCAAAATAGGTCATATTCCGTGAAATTGATGCAAAAACTACATATTTCTATTAAATTAGCAATGGCCGCATGCGTTAACTAAGATGAAAAATTTATATGTGAAAGATTATCATTATATCCTTTTGTCATAAACATTTTATCTCAGTTAACGCATGCGGCCACATTGAATTTTTCAACAAAAGACCAAATTTCCAGCAATTTTCGCCATATTTTGTCTGTAACGTCAAAATGACGTCACTTCATGACGTCATTACAGTTAAATGGCACTTTGTTTGGTGATATTTTTCTTTTCATTAAAAGCGGTAAACATTGGTGTATTTTCATGAGAGATATCAAGTATTTCTCTTGAAATTTATTTCTAGAGAAAAATCGAGGGCCGATTTAGGGGTCTAGTGACCCTACCCCTTTGAGTAATTCAAAGACGTCATAATGTGATTTCGATGTTTGACCGAGGTTCGAAGATTGTTAGTCCAAGATAAAAACATTGTGACGTCACGAAATTTTGCTTTTTTTCCCGCAATCAGAAGGGTAAATTTCATAACACAGTCTAAGAAGATTTTCAATGTACAACAATTAAGGCTTGGACCATCATGGATGTTTAAAATCTTTAACTTTACTAAAGAACAAGATTCTGTAGCAATATGTGCAGAGGAGATATTGCCCCCCCCCCCCCCACTCCATCAGTGAAGACCTTTCCAGTTATCATACTTTACCACCTTGAATTATCTTATAAACATGTAAAATAGTCAAATCATAATCTCTGAACTTCCAAATGCAACTTAAGCAAAGTTATGCCTCATTTACACGGTTGCACAATAAATTTATTTCGCAATAACTTATTGCACAACAAATTTGTTTTGAAATAAGCATTTCTGAATTCACACAACCAAACCTATTGTGCAATAAACTAGCTGCCAATACTTATTTGTAAGAATTATGGGTTTTTAGGTTTTACAAAGAAAAATGGTTTCAATAATCATCAAATTGTCTCATCAGGCTACCTCCTATGGGAATTGATTTTTGTTTGAAGAGACAATAAGACTGTATGATTATTTAAGGAATGTCTTGATACTAAGACACTAGCTGGTGCCATTTAACTGTAACGTCATTGAACACACACAGGATAAAAATAAATAGCATCTTATCCAAATTTCTCGATAGAATCATAGAAATTATGATTTTGAATAAATGTAATTGATGAATATACAAATCCCTTTCGTTTACCATGAAGATGAGCATGCGTCAGATTTATTGCTCAACAGTTTCGCTTAGTGTTCTCATGGCAGAATTTATTGTGCAATAAAATTATTGTGCAATAAAATTATTGTGAAACAAATCGAAAATCTATTGCGCAATAAATTTTGTCCTGTGAATGTGAAACAAATGTGTTGTGCAACACATTTACGTTTATTGCGCGATAAACTCTCTGTGTGAGCGAGGCATCAATCTCAATGGACCAAATCAAGGAAATTTTATTGTGTCCATATAATTACCTGTAACTCTACCAGTAAAAGTGAATCTATACCAACATCCTGAACCAAACTCTACTGCGATCAATGTTTGTGGCTCACATTTTAAACCAGTCTCCTCCTCAACTTCTCTCTGACATGCTTCCTTAAAATGTAATAAAAACCAGTAAAAGGCCCATTTTGAACCTGCAATATGCGTTACTAGTAGATTTCTAATGTTAACTACCCATTATGTAACTGTAATACGGTACAATGTATTCCAAAAACTTTGGTTGCCTTTTCTGACATCATATTCATGTTTTGAAAGTACAGAGAATTAACCAACATTAAGATACTTTTGATGCAATATGTGAGATCTTCATGTAAATAAGGGTGTCTGACACCTACATGTAGTACATGTACAAATTTAAATACATTATCAATGTTCGTGATACTTTTATTGTTCATGGGTACAAATGTATACATAATTCAGGTTGGTCACTTCCAAATTTTTCAAGATTTTTTCAGAATTTGCTTATGACCACCAAGAATTAAACATAATACACCTATGAAAACCAAAAGTAAGTAAGACAGTCATTTCTTTAAAAATATTCCTCACTCAACAACTTACATATAGACTTTCACCTCTCTCTACTCTGCCGGCAGGAAGATACCATGAACCATGACATGAATACTTAGCTTCCTGCATCATCAGGATCTGACCTGCATCGTTGATAATAACCGCTGCTACTATGTAACACACTGTCTTCTTGGTAACAGGGACAAATTTTCCTGTAAACATGGTAAGGTAAGGTACAAATTACAATCATATTAATTTTAAGTGAAGAAATAGGAATTAGAGACCCTATGATTGTTTGTTGGGTTACAACATTAAACATATATACATGACTTGTTAGCAGGTCCACACAGAAGTTTAAGGGGGTCAAGAACAGCATATGAAGGAACCATATGGGAAAGCTCTAGATCAATTATGACGTCATAATAGAAACGGTGACATTGGCACATTTTTCGTAAGAACGTCAGCATTAGGTAACAAGGAAATAAGGGGGAGGGGGTCCATTTTGGAGCTTGCAAGGGGTATATTTGTACATTTGTTGCTTAAAAACTAACGGTAAGAAATTGATGAAACTTTCCACATAGAGAAAGGATGTTTCAATTATTAACATTTGTAATTTTTAGGAAAATTAAATTATAGGATCTTTTTTTAAGTCAGGCTGTCCTTGACCTCCTTAAATTATATGACTAGAAACTGCTAAAAACAGAATGGCAGAAATGTGATGCTGCATCTTTTCAGAAAAATATGAAATTGGACATGCAAGTCAAGGTCAAATACCAGTATACAGCCCAATTGGAACTTGGAAGAAATATTAAGAGGGTCATAGAAAATTATAACAATCTAAACTTAACCAGCAAATATTTCTAAGTACATCATCAATGTATGCAGTAATTTATATTTTCAAGGATGTTTAAAATATGTCCCGTAACTCTATCTGAATGTACGAAATAATAAACACACGGTTGTACATGTACTGGTATACATTGTCAAGTACATTTTTATACAAAACTCTATCTAAATCTGTACAAATACCTAATTTTTCAGAGCCAGTGTCTACAGTTTTGATTGGTACAGCATATCCATCAATCAATTTCCTCAGTGCTGGTTCGATGCTAGATGTAGCTTCTGCACTGAAATGCACCGTTTTTTCTTCTCTTTCATCCCTCTTATCTTCCCTTGACTCCTCTGTTTTTTCATCTTTTCCTACATCTGGTGTTGGCTTCTTCACCGGTTCCTCTGCATCACTGGTCTGAGTCTCCTTAGGTTTATCTTCATTGCTGTCCATGTTTACAGTATCATCTTCCAGTCTGACTATCTTTTCTGAAATCATGAGCCTTAAAATTTAGTCTCTATGTGTTCTAGTAACGTCTAATATTGTAAACGTGGAAATTTTCGTGCAGGGGTAATTTTTGCGCTTGTACCGGTATTATCGCCAAATAACCTCCGCATGAAAATTTCAGCCAGTATAAGAGACTAAAGGGAATACTCCCCATTTTGCAAAAATTACCCCCATGTATTATGTTTCAATGGTCATTTTGCAAAAATTTCTCCCAGCAAAAATATTCATGTTTACTGCGAGTACACATCTTCAAATCAATGTTTTCAATGAAAATATATATATGTTACAGGGAATAAGTGTAATCAGGGATTTCATGTAATTCCTGAAATTTAAGGATTTCGTGTAATCCCTGTTTCGATTAGTTATTACATGTAATTCCTGAAATTGGCCAGGTATTTCATGTAATTCCTGAATTTTTCATGCATTTTTACACTTATTTCCTAACCCTAATTTCTCCTTATTTTCAGTTTAAAAAACTTTTTTGTTGGCTCAGTTGATGCTGAATATCCTCTCTGTCAAGTACCCAGAACCAGTTATGCCAAATAAGTGAAAATATTCAAACTAGAATGGGTAATTTTTTATCAAAATATTCCCAAAATTTCGAAGTTCATTTATCATGTTTATCATCATCTATGCAAAATGGACATAAAACAAACCCATGAGCGCAAAGAAAAAGAATTTATCGAACAAAATTGATGGTCAAAGTACTCTAAAACATATATCAAAAGTTTCAATCGGAAAAATTAGTATTTAACCCTCATTAACGTATCTTGATAATGCCCCCCCCCCCCAGGATAAAAATGTCTGATTTTCAACTATTTATTATGTGATGTCTAAATAAGTTTAAGATATATTCAAAATTACTTTTTTTGGCGAGGCAATGGATGTAACCGTCCGGCAACAAGCATAATAATACGGAAGTGTTCCAACTCTATACCTTCAAGAAGAAAATTCCAAACCAATTTCCATGCACCAGACATGTGTTTCGCATCAGTGATGCTTCCAGCGGAACCACCAAAAATCATTTCAGTAGCGACCTCTTAAAAATAATATTTTGAATTTAGACTTGTACATTTACTTTACAGAGAGTGCACGGCTCCAAATTTCCTGTAGGGTTGATTCAGTAGCATATCCAAATAAAATATATGTTAAAAAGAAGGTCCATAAAACAAATCTATGTGAAGTTTTCCTATTTCCCGATAAAAAAAATTTGGATATCCCCTTCCTTTGTGTACATCTACAGGTAAATACAAAGATATTTTGATTGCAACAAGTTTCATTGAAAAAGAATAGCCTGCAAAGAAAAGATTTTGGGATGAAGCGATCACCATGACACTTAAGTACAATGGCTGTATTGAGTTACATGGTCCAATCAAGATTCCATGCGTACAATTTTACCGAGTACATGTATTACAGTCATATCAGTGGGTCAAAATCTATCTGTGCAACCAAACTGTCCGCTCAAGAGTTTTTCTAACATATCATTTTCCTATCAATCTTGAATTAACATAATCAGCCTTAATAGCATCTCAGATTATATACGTAACCATTTTGTCTCTTTCAGTAATAGGATTTTATATTATGAACATGTAAAATATCTACAATATCGCAATTTCATCATTTTTATATTATTTTTGGCCGTCAGGAAATAAGTGTAAAAATGCTTAAATATTTTAGGAATTACATGTAATCCTTAAGATTTTGGGGATTTCATGTAATCACTAAAATGACCAGGGATTACACGTAATCACTGAACCTTTCAGGAATTACACGAAATCCCTGATTACACTTATTCCCTGTAACATATACATATACCTTACATATACGCTTGTACCGGTATTATCGCCAAATAACCTCCGCATGAAAATTTTAGCCAGTATAAGAGACTAAAGGGAATACTCCCCATTTTGCAAAAATTACCCCCATGCATTATGTTTCAATGGTCATTTTGCAAATTGTAAAGACAATTTCTCCCAGCAAAAATAATCATGTTTACTGTGAGTACACATTTTCAAATCAATGTTTTCAATGAAAATATATATACATATACCTTATTGGCTTCAAGGCCACATATACATAAAATGCTTCCCTTTTATCTCAAGGAAATTAATCTGAAAGCCTGATGTCCATGATATTAGCTCACTGTAAAGAAAAGCTACATGTATTTAGGCCGATGCCAAATTAATTAAATGTTTTTTGGATTTATGGCACCAAATTTTTCAAAATTAAAAAAAATATATTTTAAAATAATATGTTCGCCTAGTCTTCGCTTATTCTCAACCCTCATGTAAAAATATTGCTTGTCCATGAAGCGGAAAGCCTCGTCATGGACTTGCAATACTCGAGTTGAGAATACAACTATCTACCATAATGTTGTCATGTGGTACGAGAAAAGCCCACCCCAGGGGTCTGGTTTCTGGTCATTGAACGAGGATTTTCTCATCCTACATGACAAACATATGGTTGATGATTTTTCTCCCACTTCTAGAGGCCTTTCTTGAAATTCCATGAAATCGTTAACCTTATTGAATTCAAAAAATAAAGGAATATTTGTTTTGAGTACCCTCAAACATGTAAAAAATGGTTTATTCTATTAAGAATAAACCGTAGTCCTTTGCATTAATCGATTTATAAGAATTAGAATGTAGAAAAAGGAATTTTAAAAGGAAATTTTCATTGAGATGTCGCCGCTTTAGATGCAAAAAATAATGACGTCATAATGGGATAATAACGACGTCACAGTATGGAATCAGTAACGGCCTATGCCGAAAGACATAAGAGGGCGTTTGGGATACATGACCCTACATGACGCATCCCTATGGGCAAACTCTATCCCACATTTGGGCAAATGGGAGAAATCGCCATCCCTGCCTCACGTTTGTGTAAGATTGTAGGCTATTTCCCGGTCCACCTCCTCCATCATGTCAATATTGTCCAAGTGTGAAAAGTTCTATCTGTAGTACATAATTTTGGGTAGAAATCCCTGCATCATTATTCTTACACTGATAAATGCATCATCATTACTGATACTGATCACAGTAATAATCATATTGCTGCAGTTGCTATGGCTTTTGAATTTGGTCAGAGGAAAGGTGATCCGAGATATTATCACGAACTTTACTGGACATAAAATATCTGAAATACCGGTTCTCTTGTGTCTCTGTGATACAAGAAGCAGTGTAATCTCATGCACAAGTGCTGTATTTACCTTTGGACGGTGAAAAATTACAAATCAAACAACTTCTATTTTTATCCGTTATCCGATTTTGGAATTCCCCATCTGCACGGGTTATCTTTCTTGTCTCAAGCAATTTTTATCTCCGAGGGGAGTGGACAGTGTGAAGGAGGGGGGAGGTAAGGGAAGGGCGAAAAGGAGGGGGAGGGAGGAAGGGGCGGGAGGGGGACCCCGGGGGAGGTCACTGGGGTGGGAGGGGGAGAGAGGTACCCCCTGTCTGCCCCCCCCCCCCCCATCTATGAAAATTTGAAATGTTTAATAGAAAAATACAAAAGCATTATGTAAACATGATCGTAAGAAGTCAAAACTATGGAGGCAACCATTTAATTTTTTTATGAATTTTTAAAAGAGTCACTAGATAAAATATTTTCATGCATGCATGGCCAGTGGGCCAAATTGTTTTTATTTCTTAATCTTAATCCACAACAGCTGCATGTTCTGGATTTTTTTTTGTTCAAGGGCCCTTCAAGCCAGAAGTTTCTTTGGCAAAATTCTGAGCTGAAACTTTTTTTGGTCCCCTCCCTTAAAAATCATATGGTTGCTCCCTGATCTGAAGCATATATATATAATACGTCATGTGTTAGATGACATGTATAAATTTTTGTGCATGCATGTCAAGCTTCCTCTTGCCATTTAGGTCTTTTGTGAGAAGTACATGTATAAAGATCCTAAGGTAAAATTGGTTCAGTCTGTATCCATTAATCCTTAAGGATATGGGGACACAGTGTTTTTAAAACTGGCGAGTAATTAACCCTATGGATAAGATAAGATAAGATAAGATTTATTTAAAGTCGGCATGTGGATAAAACATGTGAACATAAGCTCTCCAGAGCTTTTGACCGACATATGGGTTACATCATTCCAAAGTACATTTTAAAATCTTGTACAAAGCTTCCTTCATCTTCCAATTGACCTTGAGATTTGAGCTATTATGCATGATAACTCTGAAATACAGTGGCTTTAATAGTATAAAAGCCATCTGCATGTTTTCTAGATAATGAATTACGAAAGAAAGAAAAAATATTTCTTTTCATGGAAATTATTAATAACAATTTAATGCATATGAAAAATATCTATGTATTTTCAATAAAGATCAATAAGTGAAATGCAATGATATTCATAAAAATTTTTACACAATAAATATTGATACAGCGTATGTGTATGATTGATGTATAAATAATAAATTGTTTGAAGGCAACACAAACAATATTTTCTAAATATGCATATACATGTATGTATATACTGACAAAAATACAATGCTTCACATTTTCTGTTTGACACGACGTAATTATTTTCCAAAATCACATATTTATGATTTACTCAATAAAGATGCTTACATTGCTTAGATTTTTTTAGATACAATTTCATTAAAGAAAATAGTAATAAAAAATCTTCATAATAAATACCAAGAAAGGTTTTTCAACCTTGAAAGTTGCAATGAAGAGACAGCAAGTGTGAAAATACATGTAACTTCATCAAATCCTTATCATCATTTGTAAATTAACAAAAGTTTTCATGCTTACATACATTTTGACTGTAGTATCCTATGATCCATGGAGATATGAAATTGAATTGCTCATTGTTGAATTAGTAATGTTTAAATCATTCCATTTTCCTAGTTACACATTTGTCTTTATAAGGTTAAGGAATAGTAAACATTAAAATTAAACTTGAACAAAATATGTCTTGACTCTTAGTATTATAACTCAATAGACGATTTTCATATTACTGCAGTTGACTTGTATTTTACACATCCTTAGACCAGACATGACAACATTTGACGTAACTATTAACTGTGACGTTGTATCTGAATTATGACATCATAATTAGAAATAATGTCAAAAGTAGTGATGTCAGGTCTTGGAGTGTCTAAAATGCAAGTCTAATGGTAATATGAAGAAGGTCTATTATTTTAATACATACAGCATCATTTAGCTCATGTATTATACATAGTCTATGAAGCTGTTTACATATTTTGTATTCATTGTTTACTATAGTAAAATAATAATGTGCGTCATGAAAGCTCTGTATCAGAAGCACCATGTTGACATGTGACACGATGTTACAAGAAAGCTTCCGTACTTTATGGACGTATGGCACATTTATTAAGTAGCTAACTCTAATTGTTTCTCGCGTGTCTTGTCTTTGGTGGAAGCTTTGTCTTTCTCATCATCTGTGGACAATTTTGATGGAGAAAAAGACGGAACATCTGGAAGATGGAGGTCTGGAAAATTGAAAAAAGAAAATCCTCAAATATTAGATATAATAAGACTATTATTTTAGTTTAATCAAATGGGCAATTATCATGGCTTCTTCACGTATGTACGTGTGTGTGTGCAGGTGGCAGGAAAATGAAGAATGTTTTTACCTGACAAGAGGTTGGCAATTTCCACATCTTCATCATTATTATTAGCAACACTAAGATCCAGCAATCCATCAATATCCTCTAGAATTTTCTTATCAACATCAGATTCCTCCGCAGCTTCAATAGACGAATCTTTTCCATTCTTCGTCACAGGACGGCTAACGGCACTGTCTCTGTAATCCATATCTTGCTCGTTACTTTTCTTGCGGTCCGTATTTCTCAGTAAGTCTTGTAATTCTTCCTCCAGTTCCAGTTCTGATGTGTCGATAAGCAGTGTCGATGTCGCTGATATTTCACTCTGTATCTCATCCTGGTCCTCTATTGCCTAAAATTGAAAATTATGAAATAATTATTTCATTGTTATTTACGTCTGTGCATCAAATAAATTAGATAATTATTCTCTTTTTTCACTCTGAGGACACAATAGATCTGATACTGTAAACGATGTGGTTATTTTTGCGGGGGGAAAATTTTGTGATGATAACATCAAGACATACATGTAATACTGGGAGCAAATATTCAGAAATTAAAATCATCTCTGCCATTGTAAGAATGCAGCATGGTAATTTTCGCGATAAACCATTGATTCATGAAAAACAGAAAAATTACCCCCATGCGAAAATTTCCTTTTTTACAGTACATGTAGTGGAGTGTTTTCAAAACAGCTAGTCAGAATTTACATGTCTTTTTGGTAGAAAAAAGACGATATTGATTTCTTATCGTTTCACTTTAAAGCCTTTTACTTAAAATAAGTGTTTCTAACAATGCTTTAATTGACATGACAAAGTTCATATTTCTTTTCAGTTGATGCATACTTTTTACATATGAAAATGGTGACTAAATCATACCAATGGTGTTTGAATCATTCTCATTCTTTGGTCTTTTCAATATATGGAGTTGCTTTCTGTTAACATCTGACGTAAATGTATTGTGACATCATCAAATTCTATGGAAACCAATGTAAAATTCAGGGAAAACATGTACCAAATAGAAATTATTTAAATTAGAAATTTTGTTTTAATACAAATATTATCCAAAACGGGAACAAACTCTGTATATTGAAAAGATAGAAGAGGGCATCAATCAGTTCAACATAGAGATCTTTTAGTTCCAAGTGAAAAATTCAGCGAAAACATGCTTCAGATAAGTTCTATAGCCTAAGGAATTTCATTACATGTATGTCATAATGCCAGTACATGTATGTCAGATACTGTCAAAAATTGGAAGTAACTCTGCACATCTGAAAGACTGAGTACATCCCATCAGCATAACTCTCTTACCTCTTTCACGCTGTCCATGATATTACTGACATGGTCCAAATCTACCTTGCTTGTTATGCCTTTCAGTGCATCTGCACCACTCTGTAATGCCTTTACAACCTATACATACAAAATATACATATGAACCAGGAAATGTGAGGATTCAAGCATGACTGCAAATCGTATATTATGATTATTTTCAGAGTGATGGAGTATTCTTTACACAGAAATTTGTTATCTGCTTTAAGGATGCAGGAGGGATTAAGCTTCATAAGATGACAGCAAAAACTGTAACTGTTACATTTGATTTGAAATTTATATCAAAAATCAATGTAATATTTTAGTCATGCAATCAATTGATCCTGCCCAAATATGACTGATTCAGGTTGGATGGATTCCCTTCTTTCGTAGAATTCCAGGGTCAATTCCTGTGGAATACATGAGATTTGTGACTTACCATCTCATCAGACGCAGCATGTCTTATCCTCCCCAGTATATCATCAAGCATATCTAGTGACTTCGTTAACTGATCAATCCGAGCCTGGACTCTCTTTGCTTGACGTAAACTTCTGAGTGCCTAAATGTTAAAAAGTGTCATGTACAAAGTGTTTACAGAGTCATTCTGGATAAAACTATGAATAGCATCTGATTTATATCAATTTCTTTCTAAAATTTCGATAGAATTTTCTCATATGCAAGGTGCATGTACCAGTACATGTTAATGAATTTTTTTTATACTTCGCATCCTAATATCTAAGATATCAATTTACTGTATGAGTTTTAGAATTTTCACATTTTGTTAGTTGTTTTTTTTTTTTGTTTGGTTCTTGTTATTTTGATTTTTTGTTTGATCTTGATGATTTTTTTTTTTTTATTTTCTTGTAAGAGTTATTTATGAGGGATAACATGCAGATAGATTTAAATTTAAAGGAATTTCAAAATGTTTATTCAGTATTTTCGAAAACCAGAGTTACTTCCCACTAGGGATGGTATCTGATGAAAACTAATTGTGACGTCATCAAATTCTATGGAAACGGTCCATAAATCCTGCGAAATTACGTTACCAAATCAAGGTTACAATACCATTTTCATGTCATAATGGATTTACGTCAGATACCATCTCAAATGAGAAATAAATCTGTATTCCGCAAGGACTCAATAATTCAGACAGAAATTCTACAAGAAGTATCATCTATTCTTAGATAACTGACAGTAACAACAAATGTGTGCATGTATGACTAATTGCTTTCTCTTTTCCTGTGAATATATCAAACAATACCTGTTGTTTCTGGTTCTGCCTTTTGTAAAATAGAGCTTCTTTCTTTAATCTGTAATAATAGGCATACAAATTTTAAGAAAATCAGAAATTTTGTCTACCACTTTTCTTAATTTTGATGAAAAAATGATAATAAGTGGGACTACATGGCACATGTATGTACACATACCAGACTATCAATTATTAGATAATTATAAAATGTAATAATATATATGTAATTGTGATTTTAGTTATCACATAAGTGCAACTGCTTAATGAAAACAGTTTTAAACATCTAGACTGGCATAACAGTACTGGCAATAGACCATTTTCCGATCTTGTTAGAGAGCACAAAATGTTCGAGTCGACATCTTTTGGCGTTGTTTTTCATTATGACGTCACTGTAAAAAGACGCAATTCCATTGTGATGTAATACAAATGTAATGAAAAGTGCAGAAAAATTGCCTATCTCGGACATTTTTCGTCATTTTGTCTGCCATTATGAATTTTGGCAAGTGGCCTATTGTCACATGTACCATGGTGGACTACCTTATTATGACATTATAATCAGATATCCCATCAAAGTAGTGACTAATCAGTCAGAACTTGTACAGTTTATAACTTATACAAATTACTGATTTTAAGCATATAACTTTAACAAGTTATAAAACCAAACTCTGATCCTGAATATCTTATCTGAGTATTTTTCATATGAACTCAGCATTTACAACTGGTATACCTCACTCTGAAGCGAAAGCTCTGTCATCTTGTTGACCTCTGACTCATTGCTCCTTCTCTCCCTCTTTGAAGGAGCGATGAGGTGGGGGCCCACACGATAATGCTCAGCTGTGAGTCTGGCACAAAGCCCTAACAAGTCCTATGGGGAATATTCCTGTCATTAAATCCTATTCACTTGCAATAGACAAGCTATTTCACAAGAATCTTAGATTAGACATATATCGGTAGTGAAGTGCTAGATGCATCTTCTGAATGTGAATTGTAACAATAAATCACAATACTTTGAATATAAAGCATGATTTAATCAAAAACATGGCAAACGTATTTGAAGAAATTCTTCTGAAGTTATTTGGTCTTGGGTAAGGGTAATTCAAATGCCATCCTCATTTTAATATAAGTCAACCAATCAGCACTACTATCAAATTGGAAAGCTTTTAATACAAAAATGAGTACACATCTATTGTATAAATGCATGGAAATGAAAATTCAATGTTGCCAAAATTTTGTTCATTTACATGTATGTATACCTCTTATTATAAAGGTAGATGTAAGAGATGTTTTCCAAAAAAAAAAAGTAATAATTTACCGTACCTGGTTTTATCAGCATCCAATTTCTCTACTTGACAGATGAGCATAGTTGATGTCGATTTTATCCTGCAATATACTTAAAGCTTAGTTCAAGAAATATGAAAGTTCTATCATGTCAGGGTCAAAGTCTTGATGTTTTGAACAAAATTGCATTAAGTTTAACCTTGACCTTTGACAAAATCAAAATTTATAGGCACAATTCTCATATAAGTTTCTGTCTGTATATGAAAAATGTACTTTAAAAACTTCATAAGTTACAGTGTCAGAAAGAGTCTTCATCAAAATTTGCTTAAGTTTGACCTTGACGTTTGCCCTGAAAGTTCAAAATTAATACGCATGTTCCTCTTATGTCTACATGTATAATATGATCCTTTATCTTTAAGTGAATCATGAAAGATGCATCTTGAACACTACTTGAATAGTTATAGTTGCATCACAAAGGGATGTTGGACAGGGGGTACCTCTCTTTCTCCCTCTCATCCCCTTCTTCCCCCTCAATCCCTTACCTCCCCCCTCCCTCTCACCCTTCCCTCCCCTGCCCCCTCCCCTCCCTTTCCTACCTCTCCCTTTCACCCTGCCCCCCCCCCTCATATATATAACTATCAGAGTAGATTTGTATGTCTGAGCACATCAACAGACTGATACACATACAGCTTTATACCATGAACCATCATGGACTTGAACACTGTCTCAAGAAGTACTTCACAACCTACCCCATGAGATCTCCTGTCACTGTATGTAGCCCAGCACTCAAGTAGACACTTGCAATACATACTTAAGGTATTAGTAACAATATAGTGAAAAAGCTAGAAATTATGTACTACAATATCTTACATACTTTTAGACATTTGATTTTTTTTTTCTTTAATGTTTCAATCAACTCGCCTTGAAAATGTAAGGCCCCGAACATTGCCGAAGTCATGTGTCTTCGGTCAACTTCATGGTATATGTATTTCATTTTTCTGATATCTAAACAACTGGAATTAGAGTATTATACCCCTAATGCCTTAATGCTGTACCACTGCAGATCAACAATGTAGATGGTTTCAATATTTGATTCCTACCTGTAAATCTGTAAGTCCTGCTCACAGAATTGTTTTACAGCATCATCTTTGGTAGATGGAAACTTGATAAGCTGAAATATGCATACATGTAATAATAGATAGTATCAATATGTACTATAAGGCTAGACATGTGGACATCCAAAACTGTATGACATAGAAAAAATAATCAACTGTCAGTTATTTGATTCTGTAATTTTTTTTTTTCAAGTGTAGGGCAAAATTCAAATATCAATGTACTTTTAATACTCACATGTATGGGTAACAATGACATTGTCATCAGAATTAGCAAGATTTCAGTCATTTCACATCACCTTAATGTTTTATTTTGAGTGTCTTTACTGTTTTAATAATTTACTTACACATTAAAATCACTGGAAAATAATGGGAAAACATGAAAATGAATTTCCATATCAATAGAAGTTGACCCTTCCGATTGTGGAAAAAAAATGCCAAATTTTGTGTCGTCACAATGCTTTTACCTCGAACAAACAAGCTTTGAACCTCGGTCAAACATCGAAATTGCATTGTGACGTCATGGAATTTCTCAAATTTTTCCCGCATTCCGAAGGGTCAATTAAGACTTACTAATTCTGAATTTTCCTTCATAACAACCGCTTTTTTCTGACAAACTAGGCTTTGAAGCAATACACTGAAATCCTCTTCTGAATTCACCATAGAAGAATGTTTTGCAAAGAGTTCCTTGTATGGAACAACAGAGTCGGTTATATCACAGAATGCATTGTTGTAATGTCTCTTAAGAATTTCTTCACTTATAGTCTGAAATGGAGGAAATATTACGAATACAGTATACAAAATGGAAAGCGCAACATCTGCATGACTTCATTTGTACATGTATAAGTACATATATTACATAGCCACAATAACGGCATAAGTTTTACATACATGTACGTTATTAATGAATGTTACAACAGGTATCTTGATCTGAAAATTACTTTTCCTTTAAAACTTTTCTGAGTTTTGTTTGAGAATTTTACATCAAAAATGAAAACAGGAAGAAGTCATGAAATAATTTTGCAAAATGTTTAAAAAAAATAGTAGCTTTCATCAAATACATTTATAAAAATGTAGAGTATGGGTACAGTAAAAATGAAAGAAACAAGAAAATATTTCTGAATTCAACATCATAAAATTTAAAGTAAACTAATAATTACATTTAAAACTTCAACCACAATATATTTTGCATCCTCATGATTGTTTCCTTTGACCATACCCCATCCCCAGGTCAGAGGAGATCGCACCAACTTGTCATAACCCCAAGTTAGCCAGCCTTTCCGTCTGTCTAGAGGGTGTGTCTCTACTGTTAAAAAATCATCCTCTGAGAGCCTTTTCAATGTGCCTAGCCTGTAAAAGATAATTACCTTCTGCATATGTATTTCAATTTGGTTCGGTTTTTTTTTTTCTTTTTTTTTTTTCAAGGCATCTTGTGTTCAAGTTGTATTTTCTTTTGTGACATATTCTGAAAAGTTAATTAAGGAAAAAGCTTGGAGTTGCATCTACATGTACGTATTTGTTATCGTCTCAAAACTTTCAAAAACTTCAACTTCTGCAAGAGCGACGGAACGTCAGTATGTGATGTGTCTGTGAGAATATCTTAGACATTGTTCTCATCTGATACTGTGATGTCATCTGAGCAAGATTCGTTTGTGATGTCTAATGTATGAGTACATGAATCATTGTCATTGCATTCATTTGTCTATGGCTAATTGGAGTCTGAAAAGAAACAAAATTTATGAGAAAAAAAAAGAAAGAAAAAAGAAAGATATTGTCATACGTAGAAGTTTTGGTGTCAGTGACACATATATTAGACAATTATTGACTGGGAATAAGGTCAATATATGATTTGTTGGACCTGAAAATAAAATACTCAGTCATTCTCTATTTAAACGGCCAACTCGGAAAAAAGCATGTCACTTGTCTTTACAAATTGATAAAGATTATAATTCGTATATTTTGTATGTCCAGAAGATTATTTATGAAGGTAATTATGCCATATTATCAAATAATAGGGTTTTGGGATAGTTGTAGTGCTTATAATCTCGAAAGTAATATGCCCAAGGTTAAAGTTTTTTAAAAGGAGGTCAAACTCCAAGGTCAAGGTCACAAGGAATACACATGTGAAATATGAAAGTCCTGTCACTTACTATTCAAAAGTTAAGGATTTGACTTTTTTTGTCCCCCGCTTTCGCGAAAGCGCGGGGACATTAAAACCGGTTCGTCTGTCCGTCTGTCCGTCAGTCACAAAAACTTTAACCTTGTGCATAACTTTTGAATGGTAAGTGATAGGGCTTTGATATTTCACATGTGTATTCCTTGTGACAAGACCTTTCCATGGATACCAAAATTTTTGACCTTGTGACCTTGACCTTGGACTTTGACCTACTTATTAAAAACTTTAACCTTGACCATAACTTTTGAATGGAAAGTGATAGGGCTTTGATATTTCACATGTGTATTCCTTGTGACAAGACCTTTCCATGGATACCAAAATTTTTGACCTTGTGACCTTGACCTTGGACTTTGACCTACTTATTAAAAACTTTAACCTTGACCATAACTTTTGAATGGAAAGTGATAGGGCTTTGATATTTCACATGTGTATTCCTTGTGACAAGACCTTTCCATGGATACCAAAATTTTTGACCTTGTGACCTTGACCTTGGACTTTGACCTACTTATTAAAAACTTTAACCTTGACCATAACTTTTGAATGGAAAGTGATAGGGCTTTGATATTTCACATGTGTATTCCTTGTGACAAGACCTTTCCATGGATACCAAAATTTTTGACCTTGTGACCTTGACCTTGGACTTTGACCTACTTATTAAAAACTTTAACCTTGACCATAACTTTTGAATGGAAAGTGATAGGGCTTTGATATTTCACATGTGTATTCCTTGTGACAAGACCTTTCCATGAATACCAAAATTTTTGACCTTGACCTTTAAGTTCTACCTACTTTTCAAAAAACTATAACCTTGTCCATAACTTTTTAATGGAAAATGATAGGGCTTTCACATTTCACATGTGTATTCCTTGTGATGAGACCTTTCTGTCGGTAATAACATTCTGACCTTGTGACCTTGTCCATGGAGGTTGACCCACATTTAAAAACTTCAACCTCGACCATAAGTTTTTGATGGTAATTTAAATCATAGGTCTTAAATATTTCACATGTGCATACCTTTTCATAAGCCCTGTCCCTTGGAAACAAAACACAAGTTTGGACCTTTTGACCTTTTCTTGGAGTTAATCTTTCATATTTAGAATGTTGATAATATATGAGATATATTATTAAAACTTAAGAATGGAGGGATGTCTGTAAGCATTTCTTTAAAGACAAACACCCAAAAGCGGGGGACCACAATTCCTTCAATTTGATTTTATTAAAATTGTGTTTGGGAGATTTATGACAGATTTTTTACAAATTCGGAAAAAAATTTCATGTGGGACAATTGGGTTTTTAAGTGTTGATTTTAAGGCAAATACTTCAGGTCTTGGTCGTGCTATTTCAAGAAAGGAAATTATTAAATCCACAGACGAATAGATATACAGTCACTTTATTCCTAAAGTCATACCATTTATCATTTACAATTTCAGTATTTTGAATTTTGTTTTACCCCCCGCATTCAATTTTTTCAACCATAAAAAAAAACACGAAAAAAACGAATATAGCTAACGTTTCTCTGATCACATCTACAATGCAGACGAGACGGGTATACATTTCATAACATTATCTGACAGACCCAGACCTTCAACACTGACATCAGTGGCGGATTCAAGGAGAAGATGACGGTATCAGCAAGACAGCAACGCGTAAATGACAGCTTATATGGCCAGGCAGATGCGCAAAATTAATTTGTTCCTTGATTTTTGACAATTGCTCAGCTCAACCGAAGGGTTCAATGAAGTGTTCTATTTCATTCAGATGTTATATTGATTTTCTGTTAGGCATTATTTTGTATTCTTGTTCTGCGCCTGAGATTTAAATCTCTAACGTCCACTTATATCTTACCTTATCTAAATGTAAATGTACATGCGTTCATCCGTAAAATTTTCATGTCATTTCAAGCGGTCATTCAATGGGTAATAAAACTGGACAGAAATGTCAATCACACGCTGAGGAAACAGATTACTAGCATAAAAGATGTCAACACAATCCAATTTGTAGTTTTTCTGAAAATGTTTAATGGAAAAAAAAAAAACGGCCTGCCGCATGATTTGAAATTTAGCCTGAGAACCAACTTTTTATTTTTGCTTGGCCTATTCTACTTGCCCACGGGCAAGTGAACACTTGCTTTTCACTTTCCCCGGGATATGGGAAATGGGAATTCTAGACCCCTGGAGTTTGAAAATACTTGATCGATTGTAATAATATTCTTTAATTTACTTTTACCCTGAAAAGGGGGTAAAATGGACAAAATAAAATTATAGTCCTCTTTATTTTAGGTAACATACAGGTAACCGGCAGTTATTAGCCGGGCAATATCATACCTCCCACTAATTAACGGTGATTGCATAATAAGGGCGAATCAACTGAGGTGTCGATAACGATATCAGAAAAGAAATGGGGTGGATAAAGGGGTGGGGTTGGAATCAATTATGAACTTAAAACATGTTTTTAGAGGTAAAAGTGGTCCTACGTACAATTTCACTTATTCTAACGGAGATGAATATTTATTTTCTGAGATGGTTAATCAGTAATTATTAAATAATCGTAAACCATTACCGTGATTATGTGTTTAGAATTAAGTAGTCAGAAAAACCTAACCTAAACCCATCCATTGACATTTATTTGGACGGTTGAGGAACCCCCCCCCCCCCCCCTTCCAAATTAGGTTTAATTAGAAATGATGAAAGCCGCTACCTCCAAAAACGTGAAAAAGTTGTTATTTTCCATTCATTTTTCCCCCGAGTTCATATCCTTATATCCGTTGGGCACAATCTTTTTTCTTTCCTTCCTTTTAAAAAAACCCTTTGATTCAGTCTTTCTGTCGGATACCCCGATTTTTTTCGTGAAGTTTTAAATTACTTTATTTTTTGCTCAATTCTTTTTATCAAATTCTGAATTCATCAATATATTATCAGATCGGGGCAATTATGTATCTTAAGTAAAAAGTAGGTGCAAAGAGAACCGTTGTACATAGCAGATATTAATTACAATTAGTCATATTTAAATAATATATTATACACTGTCTTTTAGATTAAAAATACTCTATAAAAATTGAATGTTTAAACTTAAATTTATTATTAAAGATATTCTTATTCCCCTATGAACGTACAATCGACACCTACGTACCCAGCACGGTTGATACACCTACGTACCCTGCACGGTTGATTGACATGTACATGTGTAGTTGTCGAAACAACGATTTGTCAAAGGGGAATACTTTACAAAAAAATGAAAATGTGCAATATACTGACATAAATGCATGAAGAAAAATTACTATGATTTATACAGTTCAATACAAGTGAAAAGCTGGTTTTAATTGTTGAAGAGCATTGTATCGTCTCGTCTCCGCATTCAAGGAAGCATGACGGACAAGGAAACAAAGTTTCCATGATGAAAATGGTAATAATGATCAAAATTTGCTCGGACATTATTTAAAAGAATTCTAACCTTCTCATCATTATTTTTGAAGTAACATATACCAGTCGATTATGTCATTGAAACCTCTGTGATATTTATAAAGACTTTGAAACTCATAGATTAAAGAAAATAATGCCTTAATTTGTTCTTTAATTCATTTTAATTAACAAATTAACTTGCTATTAATTATCATAATGTAATCATCTAAGCTGTTCGTGATATATTGATAAATAAACAAACATGTAAAAGATTTGGGTTTTTTTTAATAATCTGCTATATAATGTCTGTGAAAAAAATTACAACAACAACAATAAACTAATATTCTTAAATAAAAAAAAAAAAATTCACTTGAACAACACTTTTTAAAAAATTTTATTTTTAATAATATACCATATTAAATGCAATAGACTAATCACGTGAAATGACACAGATATTTTAAATAACTAGGATTGTAAACAAACATGGCCGCCGTGCCGCACTACAAATGATCTGCAAAGATAAAACTAAAAATTACCATATTATACTTAAATGTTAACCAATTTTGTTGAAACTTGGACAAAATGTCTGCAGTATGTATATCTTTCAAAAAATGGGTGTTTCTTGACATTTGGAAGGTGTTTTCTGTTACTTATAGAGTGTTTTCTGTGTTTATGTAGTTGTTTCCAGTGTTTTCTGTGATTCTATGGACCGAGAGAAAAGGGTGTTTAAGAAAGGTTGGTGCTTAAGAAAGTTTTTTTTATCCTTGTATAGGAAGCTGGTGCCTGTGATTGAATCATCGATTTGTCAACATGTGATCCTTACACTAGCATCTCTTTGACCACACTTTCCAAACATTGAGGGATTTTTCCTTTTCTTAGAAATTGCTGCGACAGAGACGAAGTATCCACAATTACTTGACCACATTTTTTGCATTCAGAAATGATTAATTGCATCCAAAATTCAACTTTTTGAGTCCAGGATGAAGGATTTAGATCTCTGTCCCTCAAGGGAGAAAACAAAACTGTCATTCGTGTGTCATCTTCCCAAATTTTACTAGATTCCATTTTCCTCCAGCTTTCGTTTTCGCTGTTGTCGATGTCAATTTTGCGCTTTGATTCATCTACCTACGAAAAATCATTCAAGCGATCAAAAAGATTTATATGTCAGGTTATTTCGCACGTAACGTTTTCGCAAACGCGAAATAATGATCATTTCGTACCATTTCGGAAAAATCCAATATCGCTCCTTCCCTTCACTAAATGTTCGATGGAAGATATTGGAATAAATTCCGTTCCTTCGACACTATGAATTCTTGGAACTGTCATCCGATTGAAAAGAAAAATTATGGGAATCCTTGAGCTTATATATCAAATTCCACATTTATAATATGGAATATATCAGGGACAATCATATACATTCCAATGTTATCTAAAAGAGTTTGCAAGAATTTTGATTAATTGAAAAATTTCCCTTTTGGGTCATTTGTACGACTATTTTTCCCAAAAATGTGCACAGGAGAAAAAAACTGGAACTGGACTTAATAAACAAACTTCTTTTTTTTTTTTTTTCTTGTTCTTAATTTGTTCTTGTTTTCTTGTTCATGTCAATATTGAAATATATATTCTATAGTACCAATTTTATTGTACTAGAGATGTGTTTCGGATATTGAATCATATTCTCAATTAAAGTTGTTCTTGTTTTTGTTTTCCTTGTTGTTCTTGTTCTTCTCAAGTTGTTCTGATTTTTCTTGTTCTTCTTCCTCTTCATGTATTTTATATAATTGTGTTCATTTTCTTGCATTAACATTAGGGCTGGGACGATACGGGTCTCGAGCGTATCGATACGTATCACGATACTATGCCTACGATACGATATGTATCACGGATATTTCAGATGTACTTTGCTGTAATGAGGATTCTTGCTGTATTGAATGAAACTCAAGTATAACATTAAAATATTTTGATACAACTATATCTTTCTAGATCCTTGAGACAAAATCAAGATTGACAAAAAAACAAAGTCATTATAACAAACAAACTTTTGAAACTTTGAACAATAACATCACAAGTTATTATTGATAGACAGAGGCTATTTAGCTACGAGTGAAGCTACAAAAACAAATCTGTACTGGTCGGGCACATATTATCGCCACTTTTTCAATGTTTTTTTGCTCTAAAATCTTTATTTCTTTGTGCAATTTAATGAAATTTCCACAGAAGGAGGAAGAACCCTTGATACAAATTTTTACCGACTTTCATGAAAATCTGATGATTGGTTCTTGTTTACCGGTGATTCTTGGAAGTAAGGGTTGGACCAAGTTTGAAGGAATGGAGGGTACATATTATCGCCACCTCCTCCAGTTCTTACTGAAAATCTTGGACTTTTTGGATAAAATGTACATTGTTTAAATCTTTGAACTTTCTTCTTTTTGTATGTGAAAAATTCTGTTCTAAATGATGATGTAGATTCTGAAGACGTTTTACATTGCAAATGAAAAGTTAATGAATTTATGTAATAACCTCCCTCCTTTTTTTCAATACATAGAATTACATTGTATATCTCTCTTTTCAGTTCCCCCTCCTATTTGAATAATCCTAAACTGAACATTTTTTTCATTAGGAAATCTGTTTTAACACAGCATAACATACGCTCCTTTCCCTAGAATATTGAAAGAATTGCAGCATAATTGTTCTTTAAATGCGTTTGATCTTATCTGATGGATACAAGTTTTCCGTTTCAGTACGTATTATTTTATGTGCATGTATTATTATATTTTGAAAAGAGAGAGAGAATGTGTATTAACCACGTGGACGTCATCTTTTATGATTTTGATTCTGGAGTTAAACTTGTTGCTGTCAAGATGCGATTTAATGTTTAACAGAGGATAGAAAATACAGATCGTAGACAGTCTTCTTTTCTTCAAAGGTGTTCCCGACGTTCAATCAAGTATTGACTCGAGTCGGTTTTATATTAAAAATTTACAAAGTTAAGTAATTATAAAGTTCGCATAATAGATAAAATTATCTTAAAATTGAAGAGATTTGGGTCGAACGCCAGTATCTCAAAATCGATAAATAAATGGATTAGGCGCATGAACAACTACTGGACAATACTTACTTCATGTTGTTTTTACGTCGCGCTTTCCAAACAACGTCTACCCACTATTTTCTCATAAACGTTAATAACATCAGGTAGCTTCTCCGGACAATGTTTTCTTACTTTGTAAATTAAGTCTTCCACGTTAGAAACTTGACTTTCGCCGCTTTCAATTTTTAAACAAACATGAGTTTGAGAATAGACAGATATACAAAACTATACAGTAGAAAATTGACAATTATACTGTAATGCATTGTGCAATTTGCATACTAGTATCCGGAGCAAACAGAGGGAAAATAGTCAACAAAAACATCTTTATCATTGTAGTCTCCACGTAGGCGAATAAGTCATACGTTTCAGATAGCCCGAAGCTTTCAATCGACGAAGTTGCCGAGCGTTTTCATGCCTTTGAACCACAGGCTGCCGATGTTTATCTATTAAAAAATATAAACCAACCTTTTTATTGTTTTTTTATCATACGTACAGGGAAAGAGGAATCTTTCCCTGTACGTATGATAAAAAACAATAAAAAAGTTGGTTTATATTTTTTAATAGATAAACATCGGCAGCCTGTGCTTTGAACAGAGTTAAAAACGGGTCCAGATATCGCGATACAGCTCAGGCGTATCGATACGCGTATCGTGGAAAACTGTATCGCGATTTATCGATGTATCGTCCCAGCCCTAATTAACATCGGCGGCGGCGGGTGCGGCTAGCCAACAGGGGATGCTTACTCCTCCTGGGCACCTGGTCCCACCTCCAGCTTGCTAGGGGTCTGCCGATGCTTGTTCTTGTTGTTCTTTTCCTTCTTGTTCTTGTTCTTTACCTTCTTGGATGTTCTTCTTGTTCTTGAATGTTCTTAAGATTCTTGTTCAACTTGTTCATCTTCCACTTGTTCTTGTTTTTCTTCTTCTTCTTTTTCTTGTTCTTCTTCTCCTTGTTGTTGTTGTTGTTGTTGTTCTTCTTCTTCTTCTTCTTCTTCTTCTTCTTTCGCCTTGTGATGTGAACAAGGCTAAAACTCGAAACTTGCAGTGTAAAAAAACCCAGGCTTTGTGATCTCGTTTATTAGACCTTTCAAGAGCAAGTCATCTGGTTCTCTTGTTAAACTCCTTGGTATTAATTTAGGGAAAACATTTCTATTTATACCATATGGGACACATTCTTAAAGGTATTTTCAAACGAAGGATTTATCTAAATCGAAGTGACTGAAGGTTGGAGTATTTGGGAGACGAAATGTCCGAATGCTCTAGCTCTCGTGACATTCCGCGAGAAGTATTGACGAAGAAGTGGTCCTATTCTTGTTGTTCTTTATTTATCGTGATGTAAGGTGACTGTGTGCGGTCAGATGACACAAACATTTAAATTGTCACACCTAGTATGATTTTCAACATTTTCTGCCATGTATTCTCTAAGAAGATGGTTAAATAGACCGAAGGTAGGAACACAAAAAATCTGTTTCACTTTCATTGTTTTGAAAAGAGAATTTTTATGTTTACCTGTACCAAATCTAACAGTTATCCATAAGGTTCAAATAAATAGAGGACTGAATATTTTTGTACATTAAGATACTGTAAGCCAAGTCAGGTCCCCTTATACTGAACTTGTCTTATTAATCAGGATATCCGAGGGTCTTTCTTCTTGAACCGACTTTTTCTATGTGAGGGGGGGGGGGGGGGGGGGTTGCTCTGTGTCTTTGTTCCTTCTCGTTGCTCATATTGGATAACATGAAGATCTATGATCTTTTGAATTCTTTAATAAGTTATTTCTTTTCATATATTCTCATAAATGCATCATTATAGCGTAAAATAAGGATCTCAGTTTTTCATGTCCGGCGTGGTGGGAGATAACGAGTCATATCATTTTCTTATGTAGTTTCTAGATTAGATCGATAGATTAAATTACTTGATAATAAAGGGTGAATATTAGCTAGACGAAGAATTGTTTTCTGAATTTCTCTGCATTCTTATGTAACTACTTTATCGTGATATGGTATATGGGATTATGTATAGCTATTCTAAGTTTCCTCTGATCAGACTTATGTCTTCGAGACCAGCGACTGGAGTTATCTGCCAGAACACGGACCTTATCTGACTTATATAGACTCTGAGGGAGCCGAATCACCCACCACGATCGGACTTCAAATTCAAATAACAATAAATATACAATACATAGAGTTGTCCTTATATTGTCCGTAGACTTATATTGATAATAGAAACGATTTAACAACCTAACATTAGTATTTAGAACAATAAACATAAAAAGGACAACTTTAATAAAAATGCGAAATAATAGCAGACAACATGTTTTCTGCCATATTCAAACGCTACAAAATATAGTTCCAACATCTTCTCAAAAATACAAAGAAACATTCATGTCCGTTGCCTAGTAAAATGTACAGTAGGGCAATTCAATTGACAATAAATTATCAGAATTATTGATTACCAACAGAAAATAACTATTAATGCATCTCAGGAGATAAGATAGTGCCACTTGGCTTTCGTAGTAGCAACCCCAGCCGAGCGCGCCGATAGCGGCGAATTCGCCGAAAATCGATACCTCACTTTTTAAAATTAAGATTACAGTAACTTCTACCCAACCAATTTTCATAATTTATGTACCATTTTGAAGCTAATAATCTAAAGTTTCTGAATATGTAATCGTTTTGATATTTTGTTCTGTCTTAATAACGTTTTAGACGAGTTATTTGCAATACACAGCTAAGAATTACGCATCGCCGATTTCGGCGCCTAAAACACTAAGCTCTTGTCACATATGTTACACGTGAAAGGATTTCCGCGGGGTCAAATCTCCATTAATATCCATGAAATTTACAGACCAAACAGGTGAGAAAATTACCTGGATGAAGCCACCTTCAAAATTAAAATATGTTGACCATGACCGGAGCTACAAGCGTGAAAAGTTAATCAACAAGTACGTGAATACTATAAGGTAAGTCAATATTTTGAATACATGTTCTTGTAGAGAAAAATTTTCTTTTGGTATATATATTAATAATATTTTGTATTATTTAGCACCGCGCAAACGGGAGTCAAAGGTCAAGTTCATTCAAAAACTCGCACGGCGCCTCCACGCACCTGTTTACATTATGTAAACAAACGGCGCCATATTGGATTTTCCGTGCCGGCGCCTTGAATTTGATAAATTACTCAATTGAAAAATCGTTAATAACTCTAATAAAGTAATTAAATGTTATAGACAATGTTTATGAATACATAGTTAATCAAAATATGTATTTAGAAAGTAATTATATACAATTAAAACGCCAAACATTGCCGCGGACGCGTCACTGCAGCATTGAAATATGAATGTATAATGTTATTCACAAAATCAAGGGAATAATTTGGGTTTAAGGGGGTGGACTGGAGAGAAACACTGGACTAACGTCCGTATGGGATCCTTTGTCCAATTTTTTTTTTAAATTTCGGACTTAGAAAAAAATTACAAGCCGTCTATTTTAATTAACAACCCACTGCCTTATTCCCGTACCCCCTCTCCAACATTCATTTTGTAATATTTGTATAGTAGTGGCTGTGGACATTAAATAATTGGGTTTATAGGATGGACTAGAAAGAATCAATGGGACCGAGGAACCCTGCCCATTTTCTTTAAATTACGGACTTGGAAATTTTCACAACCGGCCTTATTTCCAAACATCCCCCGGTCATTCAGTTAAAATAAATTCAGCAAGAATGATTGATGGACGGACTTACGATCGCAGGGGATTCCCCGACTTAAAAAATTAATGTTTTTTTTTTTCAATTTCAAAATAAACTTATAAGTTTGAAAGCCTCCTTTGAAAGTTTAACCCGACCCCCCCCCCCCTTTTTTTTTTAATGTTGAGACTTGGATTTTTTTTTTTTAATTTAACCCAATCTTAAACTTGCATTCATTTAATTTCAGTTGAGTAAATCGACATAGCTATTAAAACATTTATAGATAGGGATTATTTTATTTTTCAAATGCAATTGAAAGGGAAACATTGGGCAAACACTTCCATTTTTCTTTTTTTCACTTTTTAGGCCTTACTGCCACCTCCCCCCCCCCCCCACCCCTACCCCCTCCTCTCCCTATTTATGTTATCATGGGTATTTAAGAACTCCATGACTATAGATCTATTATACTAGCAACCTCAAACATATAGTAAAAGTGCTTTTACATGTATTAGTTGGGGCTATAATTCGAAACTTTCATTACCCCCCCCCCCCCCCCCTGCAAAGAAAGAAAGTTTAGAAAATACCTCCTATGTCTGTTTTTATGAGAGAAAAAAACTTCAAACTTTAATATATCTATTTTATTCAATTCAGTCTCTCAGGTTTCTCCATCCAAATTCAATTTGTACTGGTAGTGCTTTCAGTGGTATATAAGAGAATGGAGACATATCCTGGGTCATTCTAAATCCTTGAGCCTCTCTGTGAATTTTAAGCTACAGCTGTACAAACGAAAAACATCACAAATGGACCTATACTTTATGATAGCAGATTTCAAGACATTTTAAAGTACCTTTCTTTACTTCATCCAGATTGTGAACAAATCAATGCAGGGAATTATAGACAAACTTTGTAGCATTGCAAGAGTCAAGAAAACAGAACACTACAGGAATTTATTGATAAGCAATTTGCATTTGAGACTCTATCTTCAAGAAATGGTGAGGAAAAAAAATGTTTGGACCCTCTCTCTCTTCCAAGTGTGTACCCATCATCTCCAGTATGCAAAGGCAAGGACTAGCTGTGCACTGTTACATGAAGAGACCATGATGGGTGATTCAGTATGGCTTACTCATGACAAGGGAAAGACTAGTGACAAAATTAGACACCTTGTGTTGTAACAAACCTTAATATACATGTAATTACGCTGCATGTATAGTTGAGCGTCTCAGAATAGTGTTAAATAGCATAGTAATGTAGATATCTAGAATTATGGTACATGTATTAACTATCTCAGATAATAATTACATGTACACATATCTGTGATATTTATTTAGAATATTATCTGAATCCTGATATTTCAGAAAGCGTAAGAGATATGATTTTCGATAAAATAATTATGAAAATTGATATATTATGTGGTTCTATATGTATTGATTTAACCTATTTCATGCAAATATTTTGGATTGTTTACAGCAACTACTCTATTGAAGGGTATTAAAGAATTTCCATTAACTCTAAAAGAGTTTATATCTCAAAAAAATGAGTCTTTGAATAAACATACTTTGAATGTTTCAATAAAATGATCAGATGACACTACAATTCAGCAATTTAGTCTTATTTAATGAAGTGATATAGAGAAACAAACATCAGAATTGGAAAGAGAAGAAAATTTCCATTAAGATTGGAAAATTTGGTGTGGTTATCTTGAAAAACAAAAAAAATATGGCAGTTTTTGTGTAAAATCTTGTTTCGACGGTGCCGCGAACAGCATCTCGAAGACTGCGTTTTAGTGCAGGAAAAATTCCCCGAAAGCATCGAAATTTTGGGACTTCAAATTGTCATAACTTTGGTTCTGGTAAAGATATCTGAACAAAGTAAAGTGTTTTGTGTAGGTTTTTCAAAGCTCTATCCAATTAAACTGGTTGTAGAACACTTTGAGTACTTTGAAAATTTCACCTGGGGTTGCTATTCGTAGTCAAACAAGATGGACGGCGCCGAAAATACAAACGGCCACGGCAGTAAGTAATTCGTCAGTTACGAACAAATCAGGGCTTTACATGATAAAAATGGTAGATACTGAGAGAGTTCGTGATATGATGCAATCAACCTAACAGTAATTCTTCACAATTGTAAGTACTTATTCTATTATTTACAAAACATGGTTTCACACACTTGCTCAACGTGCACTGAATGACCTAACAATTGAATGTAAACAAATGGTACAGTAAGATGGCATGATAAACTTAAAAGAAGAGCTATTACCTACAAGGTGAGTTATTCAATTACAAAGAAAAATTATGAGAGATACTTATGTTTAGATTCATGATCGATAGATGTGACTTGACTACAGTAGAGACAAAAATATATGAATTTTATGACATTTTAACATCAACACTCAGGTATCACCACGATACATTTTCATTTAACATTTTGATTACACTCCCCCCACCTTAATCACAAAATTCTCCTGAATTTCACACTGAAATATGCTCCTCTGGTGAATATCTTAATTAATATGTTCATGAATCTTCTTCCGAATTTATCACAGATCGAGCCTCCTCGGAACTTGACAACAATCTTAGTGGAATGTAATTAGATTTCTCGACTAGCCAGTCCACATCGGTATTCCTGGCCTTTGATGCCTCCTCATATATTTTCAGGTATTCATACGCTTCCCTACCCACGATTTTCCCTATTGCGATGTTCTTAATCACATTGAAGTTCTCTAAACGCAGGTAACTGTGGCTCTTCCCTTTAGTGACCAGAGTCCCCGGCAACGCCAATATGGAGTACTTATCAAGGAGATTTCCCCGATTTGTCATGAGAGGCCTTCCTGACTTGGCCTCTAGGAACGCAGACGCAGACACCCAAGCGGTAAGCTTCTCCTCCTCATCCAAGTCTCTCCAGGAGGTAGGCGGCCATCTGATTGAAGGATCAGTTGAAATTTCAATAGCTTCCTCTTCATCCCACTCTCTTCTTGCCGCAGGAAAGAGTGGCATGCACCCTGTGCTTAGAAGCTTCCTGGCTCTCTCTACTGATGACTGTGTTGGTGCTTCTCTCGATCTTTCTTCCTTTTCTAATTTCTTCTTTGCATCTCTTAGTTTTGCCTCTTCTAACTTCTTCATAAAACTTGCCTCTTCGATCTTTCTTTCTGCCTCGCGATCCCGTTTCTCTGCCTGCCTGTTCTCCTCGTCTCTCTGTTCTTGTCTTTCTTTCTCTTTCTTTTCATGTTCTTCCTCTGTTTCTGCTGTAATCCTTTCCAGTTCTCTCAGCTCTTCTTCTCTTTCTTGTTCTCTTAACTTCTCTTCTTCGTCCCTTCTGCTTTCCCGTTCTTGTCTGACCAATTCCTCCCTTTTCTCTATTTTTCTCCTCTCTGTATCCCGAAGGCGCTCTTCATGGCTGTCATCAAATATCCCCTCTTTATTTCTCTTTTCTTCTTTGGTTGGTGTCTTGTTTTTCTTTGAGTTGTTATTGTTGCAGTCTTCTTCGCCTCCTGTTGTTTCCTGTCTTCTCTCCTCTAATGTTATGTTTGATGTGGAAGGCTCCACTAGGGGTGATATCGACCTTCTTCTCTTTGAAAACTCTACTGTTGCTTTGTAAATAGTTGTGATGTGTTCTTCTTGGATACCAAGTTTTCTTGCGGCAGATCTCGTAATTTCTGATGTTTCTTTCTTGCTCTCTATTTTCTCTGGTATACCAGCTTCTTTTTTCTCTGCAACTGTCATGCGCCTCACAATGCTATTGATACATCTTGGATCGGCAAAGATGGCATCATCAATGATGAGCTTTATCCACCGTTGACACCTTTCTAAATCCAACATGAAAATGGCTGTCGTGTTCCCTGGGGTTAACGAGGCTGTTATCAGGGTGAGGTCCTCATAAATCTCTGGAGTAGCTGGGGAATAAGCCCTCTTGTATGCATTGTTCACGCCGTCCTGTTTCCATCCGTCCTCCCAATCATCCATACTCCTGGAGGTATCTCCCTTCTTGCCTTTATAGCTTCCTCTGATGCCTCCGAGGACGGTTTGATTACTCTTGTGTAGTCTGCAGGATAGAACGACAACCAGAAGCCGTTGTTTTCTGAAAAGAAGGCAGGCGGCATCACATCCAGCTTGCTCCGATGCGCAATCTTTGTGTGGTCCTTGAGATCTACTATTCTCCTGTATGGGCGCTCCTCTGGGCACCAGGGACACATTACAGCTAATCTAAGATGGGGCGAGGCGGCTAGGTGATTCTTGAATGACCTCATATTGGCGAACACCTCTGTGCACAGGTGGCATTTTACCTCCACTGTTGAAGCAGGCCTCATTCTGAAAACAACAAAATCTTTTATAAAATCCCTCCACCAAGACTCTTTTTATTTAAGGAAAATCTGTACATCTTTTATTATTATCCCACCACCACCTCCTTATTGTTACTTGTTAGATTCAGACATCAACCAATTTAGATGCATCACTTATTTAATCTTGTCATTCTCATTTCTCTCTTTCAGTCTTCCTCTCCACAAAAGATAACAACACAAACTGCATTGGCGACCCATACAGGTTCTTTATTATGATCTTTGTCTTAACTTTATAACACTTTAAATAACTAAATATGGTGGCATTGGCCGGCTACCACCATGAACCATGTCAAGGCCCTAGACTAAGTGTACCCGTCCCTCTTCTCCAGTCCAAAATGAAGCCATTGACCAAGTGCATCCGTCCCTCTCAACAAGGCAACTGTTCAAGTGTGTTTTTTCTACTCATGCGTCCACGAGTCTTTAGAAAATTCCAGTCCCTGTGTTTGAGCCATAGACCACTTGCATCAGTCCCTCTCTCATTTTTGAAATGTAAAGCCATAGATCACAAATAGTCCGTCCCTCCTTGACTATAACCTCAATCCTTTAACTCTAAGTCTGTATCAGACAGTAACACCAAAATACTTGTACTGTTCACCCACTTTTAGTGAACCATTTTGGAAAGTTATGTCCCTTGTATGGTAATAACCTGTCTATGTGGTACGCTTTTGCGAGTTGCTTTCTTGACCTCTTTACCATATACGTCAAGTCATCTATCTTCTTCACTACAACACACGGTCCTTTCCACTTTGACGTTAGTTTATGACAAACTCCTACTTTTCTTGTTGCATCATACAACCACACAGCTTGTCCAATCTCCAGTGACCTTTTGCTACTTTTGATGTCGTAATGCTTTTTCTGGTAGTCTGAGCTTTTCTTTAAATGTTTCCTTGTTATTTCATGCGCTTTGGTTAGCTTTGTTTGTAGTTCCCGGATGTAATGTTCTCTTTCATTCTCAATAATACTGGAATTGTGTTCTTGGGGTCTTGGAATCACAGCATCCATTGGCATCATGACATTTCTTCCAAGCATCAACAGGTTCGTTGTTGCATTGGTACTTGAGTGTGTAGAAGATCTGTAACCCATCATGAGCTGTGGTAGATATTCGTCCCATTTCTTTTGTTCATTTTCAGCATATTTTGTCAACATAGCGCCAAGGGTCCTATTGAATCTTTCCACACATCCGTTTGCCTGTGGTCTTTGACTAGTTGTTCTCGTTTTGTCAATCTGTAGTAATTCACACATGCCTTGAAAAATTTGAGACTCAAATGTTGGACCCTGGTCTGAGTGAATTTGGAGTGGGGTGCCAAACCTACAGATAAATTCATCGATCATGACTCTAGCTACAGTACTAGCCTCTTGGTTGGGTATTGCAAAGGCTTCGGTCCACTTTGTAAAAAGATCACAGATGACCAACACATATCTGTTCCCTTTTGCTGTTACTGGTAAAGGTCCTAGTATGTCTACAGCAATGCGCTCCATAGGTTCTCCTACTAGGTACTGCCCCAGTGGTGCTCTTTTCGACTTGTTGGGTGGATTTCGAGCTGAACATTTATCACAGGTTTTACAATAAGATGATATTGTTTCTGTCATGTTCGGCCAATAAAATGAACGTAATATTCTACTTTGTGTTTTCTCTGCCCCTAAGTGACCTGCAGATGGTATGTCATGGAAGTGCTTGATGACATTACCTTGAAGATCTTTTGGTACGATTATTTGTTTGGAGGTTTTGTCTTCTTCGTGAAAAATTCTGTACAGAACTCCTTCTATTAGTTCAAGTCTGTCCCACTGTCTCCATAATGTTTTTAATATACTAGAGCAGGAAGATACCTTATCCCAGGGTGGCCGTGTCCCTGTGCCATCAAATGCTGATATAATGGGTTGTATGTTCTCATCTTCTAATTGTTTCTGTCTCAAGGACATTGGATCCCATCCTTCTAGTATCGCCTGATTCCTAGAAGTGTTCATCTCCTCAGAGGTAACTCTTACTGTATCACATTTCGGCTCTTGTATGTCACTTTTCTCTTCTTCAACATTTTCTTGAATAATTACTTCTTGATTTATAGATTCTTGTCTTTCGCATGATTTGCATGGACGTCGTGATAAAGCATCTGCATTTGAGTGTGATTTTCCGGGTCTGTGTATGACTTGCAAGTTGTAAGTTCCTAATTCTTCTAGCCATCTTGCTGTTTGACCTGTTGGTCTCTTGAGATTTTTCATCCAACTTACAGCTGAGTTGTCTGTTCGTAACAGTACTTCCTGACCATAAAGGTATGAATGAAAACTTCTGAGTGCTGTAATGACTGCCAATAGTTCTTTTCTTGTAATGCAGTAAGAGCGTTCGTGAACATTCATTGCTCTGCTCATGTAAGATATAACTCGTTCCGCATCTTCTTGGACTTGTGACAAAACTGCGCCGACTGCTGCATGACTGGCATCTGTGTCTAAGATGAATGGTAAACCGGGAATGGGATAAGCCAGTATTGGAGATGTACATAATCTTTGTTTCAAATTTTCAAAGCTACTGTCACATTCTTCGGTCCATACGAACTTTGCACCCTTCTCACAGAGTTTATGTAGAGGTCTGGCAATGTCAGCGAAGCCCTGTACGAAGCGCCTGTAGTACGAACAAAGCCCTAAGAAACTTCTTACTTGCTTTGGGGTTCTGGGTCTTGGCCATGTCTGAACAGCTTCGACTTTTATTGGGTCAGTAGAAATACCACATTCTGAGACAATGTGACCGAGGAAATTCACTCTCTTTTGAAAAAGAATGCATTTTGAGGGTTTCAACTTCATATTTGCATCCTGTAAGCGCAAAAATATTCTTTCTAATCGTTGGAGTCCCTCCTCGAAGTCAGAACTGATTGATATGATGTCGTCGATATAAACGAGACATTCCTGCCACTGTAATCCTCTCAAAACATCCTCCATGAGTCTCTCAAATGTAGATGGCGCATTCACCAAGCCAAAAGGCATAACTGTAAATTGGTACAGGCCCATGCTCGTTAGGAAGGCTGTTTTCTCCTTGTCTTCATCTGCCATGCCTATTTGCCAAAAACCGGTATTAAGATCCATTGAACTGAACCATTTTGCTCCTGAAAGTGCCTCTAGACAGTCATCAACATGGGGAATGGGGTATGCGTCCTTTAATGTTACGTCGTTCAGCTTTCGGTAATCGACGCAGAATCTTACTCTTCCATCTTTCTTTGTAACGAGTACGATATTGGACGCCCATGGGCTGCGTGATGGTTCTACGATTCCTCTATCTATCATTTTCTGTAATTCTTTCTTCTCTATTTCTCTCTTCCCGATAGGTAACCTCCTTGTAGCCTGTCTGATCGGAATAGCAGTCCCTGTATTAATTCTGTGTACGACCCTGTTCGTGCGTCCTATATCCTCTGATGACCTTGAAAATACATTCTGGTATTTTAGCAATAATGTCTCTACTTTAAGCCTCTCTGTCTCGTTAAGATGTTCAGAACTCCTCTCTAACAATTCTTTTAAATGTTCTCCGAGTTGGCGCGGTTGGCGCTCCGTACTTTTATTTTCCTGGATTTTGGCAACTCTTTCAGTTTCTAGCTTTTCTTCGTATGGTTCACATTTTCCTACTAACTGGTTTGTTTTCACTTCTGAAGGCGTGTCACTTGTATTAATGATGTTTATTACCACGTTCCCCTTTGTATTTACTATTCCTGGTACAATCACCGTACCCCTACTTCTATCAACTTCCTGTTCCCCCTCGAAGTAAGCAAGAGGTCCCAATTCCTCGCTTTCCTCGATTTGTACTGCAAGAAGAATGCCTGACTGTGCTGGAATGATAACATTTTCTTTTGCTTTGACCATAAAGACACTTTTTCCATTTTCACCTATCCAGCATTTAATTTCTTTGTTGTCTTTTGTATGAAGTGTCACGTTCTTGAGATTGATTTTATTTACATGTTTCAGTAAGAAGTCTTGACCTAAGATGCCATCTTGATTTAAATCACAAATCAAAAATCTGTGTGAGAATTCACCCTTGTTAAAGAGAACTGTGAATTCGCTTTCTCCATAAATATGGATGTTGTTACCATTTGCATCTTTCAATTGTGACGAAACTTGGAATAGCGAGCTATTGCTGACCATGCGCGTGTACATGTCTTTTGATAACAGGGATGAGGTAGATCCACTGTCGACCAGGAAGTTAATATTTACATCATTTATACTTCCTTTTGTGTAAATACCATTATCCCATGAATTATTGTTTCCAACATTTGCAGTCCTTATAGAAAATTCTGTACTAATAGGCCTCTTACTGTCCGCTAGCCCCGGGCCTACTGGGCCAACGGTCTCCCGTTTCCCTGGTTTTGCCTAACTTGGTTTTTAAATGCACGGTTTGCTCCCTGGTGACGCCCCTGTCCGTACATAAAGGGACAGTCTTTAATAAAGTGATCTGTCTCGTCGCAATTAAAGCATCGAAAAATCTTTTTCTTTCTGTCTGTATCTCTGTAATCTTGACCTTGGTTATTTGTCTTCTCTAGCTTTTCAATTCTCGCCATCAGTTCCCTTATCACACTCGTTTCAGAAGATAGCCCCTCTTTCTCTGAGTTTTGTTGACCGTGACCACTGTTTCTTGTCTCTAGAGCTCTGACGACTCCCTTTTTCTTTTCATTATTTTCTCCGACAATAGACTCGTAGCACTCAATTACTTCTACTGCCTCCGCCACTGTTTTACAGTTCTTATCTATACACCTGCACTTCATTTCAATGCTTATTATTTTGTACAGTTGATTCAAAGCCAGTGCCTCTTGAGCCTTTATATCTAAATTTCTGTAAGCTTTTTGTGCCATTTGCCGAATATCATCACCTACCGTAGCGATGCTCTCCCCGGGTAGTCTTTTGCGCATCTCTAACCTGGATAACCACCTGTTCTGGTGTTTAGTACTCCCAAACCTTTGGCCTAAAGAACTTACCAGTGCCTTGTATGTCTCTTTCTCTGAGGGAGGGAGACTCATGTAATACGTACGTGCTGGGCCCCTCAAACTGGCTGATAAATAGAGAAGTTTAGTTCTGTGAGACCAGCGCCCTAATTCTGCACAGTTTTCAAAATGGGAAATGTACTCCTCCCAATCGTCTTTACCGTGAAATGATTCAGGTTTTACGGGGACTTGATAATTCTGTAATGGTACTGGTGTAGGGTACCTGTCATACTCAGAATCAGAATCATACATATTCTCATCTCTGTTATGTCTCCTTCTTTCGTTTGAAAAATGGGGCACATGTAATATACCCCTTCTTACTCTATTCCTCGACTCATCCCCGATTTCTACATGTCGTGGGGCTAATTCATCTTTACCGTTAATTTGATCTTGATTATCATTTGCGGGTTCATATTCGTCAGTATCACCTTCGTAAGCCTGGTCACCTGCGCCTAGTTCCGCGCCTCTAGAATTACCTTGTAATATTACTTTCGGGTCAGGGGAAGAAACCGACTCGGCCATCTCTGTTTATAAAAAGTCGCAAAATTAAATAATAATAATAATTTTCACGTCTATATTTTGCGTTTAATCCACCGATTATTCTTTACAACTTTTTTTTCTCTTTCTTTCTCTCGAAGACATCCTCTCGTCTTTTCTCTCATTCAAAAGTGATGCATCTATTTCTTTTCTTTCCTTTTCCCCCATTTTTCGTCTTTTTTTTTTTCTTTATCAATTTTATTACAAAATAATTATGTACAAGCAATACTGTATAAAAAGTATCCACCACGCCAAGGAAAAACTGAGTTCTTTTTCTTTTTGATCTTTTTTTCTTTCCTTTTTCTTTTTTTTTTTTTCTTTTACGTTTTTTTTTTCGGTTCTCTTTCCACTTTTTTTTAGAGGTTTGAGTTCGAATCCTGGAAGTTAAAATATATAACATCCCACTTCTGACACCATTTTGTAAGCCAAGTCAGGTCCCCTCATACTGAACTTGTCTTATTAATCAGGATATCCGAGGGTCTTTCTTCTTGAACCGACTTTTTCTATGTGAGGGGGGGGGGGGGGGGTTGCTCTGTGTCTTTGTTCCTTCTCGTTGCTCATATTGGATAACATGAAGATCTATGATCTTTTGAATTCTTTAATAAGTTATTTCTTTTCATATATTCTCATAAATGCATCATTATAGCGTAAAATAAGGATCTCAGTTTTTCATGTCCGGCGTGATGGGAGATAACGAGTCATATCATTTTCTTATGTAGTTTCTAGATTAGATCGATAGATTAAATTACTTGATAATAAAGGGTGAATATTAGACGAAGAATTGTTTTCTGAATTTCTCTGCATTCTTATGTAACTACCTTATCGTGATATGGTATATGGGATTATGTATAGCTATTCTAAGTTTCCTCTGATCAGACTTATGTCTTCGAGACCAGCGACTGGAGTTATCTGCCAGAACACGGACCTTCTCTGACTTATATAGACTCTGAGGGAGCCGAATCACCCACCACGATCGGACTTCAAATTCAAATAACAATAAATAAACAATACATAGAGTTGTCCTTATATTGTCCGTAGACTTATATTGATAATAGAAACGATTTAACAACCTAACATTAGTATTTAGAGCAATAAACATAAAAAGGACAACTTTAATAAAAATGCGAAATAATAGCAGACGACATGTTTTCTGCCATATTCAAACGCTACAAAATATAGTTCCAACATCTTCTCAAAAATATAAAGAAACATTCATGTCCGTTGCCTAGTAAAATGTACAGTAGGGCAATTCAATTGACAATAAATTATCAGAATTATTGATTACCAACAGAAAATAACTATTAATGCATCTCAGGAGATAAGATAGTGCCACTTGGCTTTCGTAGTCAAACAAGATGGACGGCGCCGAAAATACAAACGGCCACGGCAGTAAGTAATTCGTCAGTTACGAACAAATCAGGGCTTTACATGATAAAAATGGTAGATACTGAGAGAGTTCGTGATATGATGCAATCAACCTAACAGTAATTCTTCACAATTGTAAGTACTTATTCTATTATTTACAAAACATGGTTTCACACACTTGCTCAACGTGCACTGAATGACCTAACAATTGAATGTAAACAAATGGTACAGTAAGATGGCATGATAAACTTAAAAGAAGAGCTATTACCTACAAGGTGAGTTATTCAATTACAAAGAAAAATTATGAGAGATACTTATGTTTAGATTCATGATCAATAGATGTGACTTGACTATACAGTAGAGACAAAAATATATGAATTTTATGACATTTTAACATCAACACTCAGGTATCACCACGATACATTTTCATTTAACATTTTGATTACAATACACTTAAAAGTAAATAATCAGAAAACCTTATCGAAATTGGTAAATAATAAATGATTCCTGAAGGGCGGATTCGGGAACAAATGAAAGGGGGGGGGGAGGGTTACCAGTACTTTCGACCGTATTCACTTTCGACCCCAGTCTTTTCGACCTTTTGAACTTTCGACCCAAGACCATTCGACCAGGTCGAATACGTGTCGTCCTTACTTTTCGACCTTTCACTGAGAGACTTTTCGACCTCGTTATGTTTACATACAATTTGTTTCCATTGTTGATTCTTTTTATATAAAATCTGGATCCAAGTCCGAGACAAAAAGATGACTTAATGATTCTTACATATGACGGCCGTCAAGCAAAAATCACCTTAAGGGGGTTCGAGTATCGTTATTTTGACACTGTTTGGATGGTCAAACTAACTTATTTTTTCTCTAAACTAAAAATCTATCTTAAGATATTCTAAAATGTATAAAATATATGCATCGTGCAGGGCATCTTTAGGGTCTACTATGCGTGAACAAAGTAGGGCACTCTTAGTGGAAAATTCGTATTTTGCCAAAATTTTGAGTATATCCTAGGAAAACTGAATAAAAATGAATGAAAGGTATCTAAAGTTAAATTTTCTAATGGAAAAGACTTGTTTAAGAACTGCAAGGACTTATTATGAGCAGTAGAAGACTGCATCATGCAGTATCTTTTTTGTAAAATGTAATAAATCACTTGACATGTATTTATTTATATATTATTATATCCTTATGAATATAATGTTCATGTCACCCCAGAAAGTCCCCCCCCCCCAAAAAAAATAGCAACGCTGCAAGATACGCCCGAAATTCAAACTGGATCTTACGCCGCATGATAACGAGTCATGTGCCAAGTTTCAATCCAATATCTTGAAAGGCTTCAGAAAACAGTCCGGAAAACATGACCTCGGACTGATGGACGGACGGACACACAGACTCACGGACAGCGCCATAACATAATATGTATCGTCTTAACTCTTAAGACGGGCGTATAAAATAAAATGGAGATCTCTTCAGGGATTGGGAATGCCACGCGCCCTGCGTCATAGTCCCATTCTGCAAAAAATGGCCCATAAAATCGGCAACTCGCTGCGCCCTGGTGCGCATTATTCTGCTGTGTCCATTTTTTGGTTTTTAAATCTATCTAAAAGTTCTGTACTCGTGTTTTAGAGCAGTAGCTTACTGTACATAGCCAGTCAGAAGCACAAAATTCTTTTGATCACTAACAATTGAAAGGTTCTATTCTATTATGATACAATATATTGATTTTTCTCCGACATCCTTTTTTTTACTCATTAATGAAACTAAAATAAAGTTTTTTTAAAATAGATTTCCGGCAAAGATTTATTCCTAATTTTTTCTTTATGTTTGATATAATTTGAAAACATGGTATGCAAATATTGTGAATATTTATGCATGTCTCTCCCCACCCCATGCACCCATACATACTGTCCTATTGACAAATTCGAAATATTGAAAATATTTAGATTTGCTTAATGACTACTTGGGGTCATATTGTAATGATTACCTGGAAATGACGAATTAAAGTCGGATTACTAAAAAGTTTTTGATCTTGATTTCCTCGCATCCAAATCTTGAAGTGAGGAACGCGCTCACGGAACCCCCTTGCAACCTTGGACGCGGATTTCCAGGAATCAACCAATCAAAATCAATAATCAAATATTTGACCTTTTGACCCGTTTCTTACTGCCCCAAAAATCTTTTTATCTTTACCTTGACTTGACAGACGAGACCACGCCCTGATCTCTTTTGTCCGCAAGAGACGGTCACTCTAGAGAAAAAAAAAGCGGAGCTCGCGTGTCAAAATTGAGCAATAAAGTTTAGATAGCAATTAACAATTAATTTACTTAACAAAAGTCTTAAGCTGGCAAGTGCAAACAAAAAGTTCTTACGGACACTTTTATAAGCCCTAAAGTAATCAAATCGACACACCCCGTGGCCCGCCACCCCCATCGTTACAGAATCTGGGTCCAACGAAGGTTCGAGACGTTATTACAGACAGAATAAAAAGGAAAAGTTACAAAGAAAGATTGCCGAAACGGCGACCCTGGGGTTCGAACATTCTAATATCGCGTGTGAGAACTTAAAGAGAAAAGGGCGCGCTCGCCGCATCGACATTTCGTTGCACAGAGTGTGCAACAAATTTTCACTGTGTCAACTTACGCTTTGTATATTGTGAATTTGAATTTCACCTTGCTTCTAGGGCATACTATTACTGCTGGAAACCGATTCACGCGATATATCATCCCTATAGCTTCAATAATTCCAAAGCTGCTTCTATTTCAACAAAAAAAGATGAATATATATGAAAAGAGTGAAAGACTTCCTATTAGAAATGCGTCCGACAAGGAGCCATCTACGTATACGGCGCGCGTTTTAATAACATTTATTTTTTTCAGCTCTGACGTTCTTTCGTTTGCAGAAGGCAATAATCTAGTGCAATATCTGAAATTCAACCTCCTTAAAGTGTCCCTCTTTATGTCCCTCATTGGAATCATATTTGTCCCACTTTTTGATGAATTGTCCCTCTTTGCAGTGACAAAACTCAGAAAATTATGGCAAGTATGTTAATAGATAAATAATTTAGACAGACATCAAAATTTTAAAATAATAAAATTTACTAAAAAAAAAAAAAAAAAAAAAAAGAGCCATGGAAATTACCACGGGCGTTCTGCATGCAGATATAAAATTCATACGACCTATTTATTTATCAAGACCCATTCTTAATCACACTCCTAAAAAATACAATAAAAATAGAAATGAATTTTTTTTTTCAATATTGTTTATTGAACATATTGAAAAAGAATATCGCGGACGTAAAGTTTGAACTAGTCCAAACGCTTAGTACATTCTAGCAAAGATTCTATGGTTTGTCGTCTCCTTCATCCAGCATTTTTAGGCTTTGAATAATTTATCAATATCGAAATTATGCCGCGCCGCATACAAATCAAAGAAATGATCATGACAAAATAATTTATTTTTTGGTCTTTAAACTCCTACTTCAATAAACCAGCTCCTGAAGTATTGAAAATAGTTTAAGAATTATTCAAATTCGTGAGAAATCAAATATGAAATAGGCTACTTCCACAGCCCACATTCAAATAAAACCTAGAGTTCTTTAGAGTTCTTTATTTAGACACACCGGTAAGAAAAGTCAAATCAAACAACATCAGAATCTTTCTTTTTCAATAATTTTTTTTCGCTTGGGTCGAAAGTACCCCAAAATTGGTCGAAAAGTCTTCGGGTCGAAAAATCGTCAGGTCGAAAAAAAAATTGACAGGTCGAACTCTAAACAGGTCGAAAGTGAATACGGTCGAAAAGACTGGGGTCGAAAGTGAATACGGTCGAAAGTACTAGCTGGTAACCGGGGGGAGGCTAAATATGTTATCTAGCATGGCAGTGACTGGATCATGTAAACTTGGTGATCGCAATACTGGTATACCAGTATTGTTGACAATACTGGTATAAATTTTTGTTACAGTATTGTCACCAGTATCTTCCAGTATTGTTCATTATGTACAATACTGGTAAAATACTGGAAGATATTGGTATTCCAGTATTGTTAAAATATCAACATTTTTTTTTTGCAGATACTGGTTTTCCAGTATTGTAGAATTGAGAATACTGGAATACCAGTATTGTAAATTCAACAATACTGGAATACCAGTATTGTAAATCCAACAATACTGGTACACCAGTATTGTTCATCAGATAATACTGGAAAACCAGTATTGTTAATCTAACAATACTGGAATACCAGTTTTTTTGATTGAACAATACTATAGTTCCAGTATTATCAGAGGAACAATACTGGTATCCCAGTATCATCAGATTAGTATTGGTAATACTAGTACTGGTACATGTACCGATATGTTCAGTCTTCGTGAAAACTCACTAGCCCGACCGCCCTGGCTACCAAATATTTCCTCGGGCTACCAAATTTTTATGCTGAACTAGCCCGACTGGCTAGTGGCTTTTAATTAAATGCAGTGTTTTCATTAAGTGCCGACGGCTGGCGATTTCTTGTCTTATAAATACTTAGGGTAAAATCACCACCTACTTTCCGTAAAAAGTATCAGTCACGTCTCAACTTTTATCGCTGGTTTAGTATGAAATGTTTATTTTATTGAACAATGAACATGTTTAAAATGAAATATTATGATAACATTTTCCTGTAATATCTGTTCATAAAATATAGTTCTAAGATTCAAGATAAATATTTCCGTAACCACAGTGCATTGTTTTCTGCGCGGCGTGACGGGTTATTGTCGGTACCGACAAATATGCAAGTATAACATGTTCAATTAAATATCTAACAATTTCAAAAATCTCGACTGAACACTGAAATAAAGAAATTCTTACGAAAATTTTATAACTTTTGGCCAATAGCCGCAAACAACGACCGGCCTTTTAGCGTACACGTATGATTCAAATAAGTTCTTATGTTTTTCATTCTCGGTTCATTTTCTGCAGGCAAAGAATATCATGCATTCATTGTAAAATTGAGTCTATTGTATTGATACATTATAATGACGTAGCTGACATCCGCCAGAGAAATGATCGGGTGGTGGTTTAACTTCGTTCGATTTTTGTGTATACATTGTACTCTATATATGTGTGAACTTTTGCCTACTCAACATACCTACCGGTAGCTGAGGAAACGATGGGTCTTTATAGCGTTTTGATTTTTCTTCAATGGCTAGTGAAAATTTTGGGTGGCTAGTAGATTTTTGCACTCAACTAGCCTGACTGGCTAGTGGTCAAAAAAAGTTTTCATGAAGACTGTATGTTATGAATTAATATTCAATTATCATTCTGTTCTACCGATATAATTGTTGATTTGATCACTTGTTATTGTGACAATACCGGAATACCAGTATTGTTAACTTAACAATACTGGAAAACTAGTATCATAAAAGTAACAATACTGGAATACCAGTATTGTCAAATTTACAGTACTGGAACACCAGTATTGTCACATTTACAATACTCTATATTTCTCTATTTTATTTCAAAGTAAATAAAGTGTAGGATTCATGTCCAATATGGTCATATTTCAATACTGGAATACAAGTATTGTCAATACATTGTATAACAATACTGGAATATATACCAGTATTGTCAATAAAACAATACTGGAATACCAGTATTGTCACTATTTCGATACTGGTCTTCCAGTATTCTTACTTTTACAATACTGGTATAATGGTATTCCAGTATTGTGTATATGACAATACTGGAAAATACTGGACAATACATGTACTTATTACTAGTCTACTGGTATTGTGACATGGACAATACTGGTAAAATCGATATTCCAGTATTTTCATTTTTTCCAGTATTTTCCAGTATTGCAAAATTTACAATACTTGAATTCCAGTAATGTCACTTTCACAAAATAATTTATTTTCCCAACAATACTGGAATCAGGGATGCAAATAAGCACTCGCCCACTCGCCAATGCGACTAAAAATTCAGTGTGGACTAACGTTTTTCTTCCACTTGGCGACCAAAAAATTCCAATCATTATTGTTTTCTTGTTTCATAGTTGCCGTAACTCACGTTGGGAAACAAAATGTCATGGGTATCTGACAAATTTTCGGTTAGCTTTCTCGCGGAAAATGAATAGATCTCCCTTATTTTTCCTTGTAAAACGAACTGTAATTTCAAATCAGTATACCAAAACGTTTCCAAAAGCGCACAAAGTCACTGTCTGGAGACCGACTGACTTATATGTAATATGTTTATAAATTGATTTACCTGACAGTGTATTTATTGATTTATTTAAAGGTACTTGTACTTGAGATGACCGAAAAAAACCCTACTTTAATATTTGAAATATACATGTAGAAACATCTAAAATCTTAAGTGAAGTTTACGCGGGAAAATTACTCCAACTGATTTGACGAAAGAACGGTGTTGGATGATATAAAACGCTGACCTCAAATGACTGACTGCAGTTATCGTTCAACGTCGTCAAATAAACTCAACATGTATACTGGTCTCTCTCTCATTTTGGCGTCAATTTCGTACATTGAACATGATCTGTACAATGGCCATGACTTGCTTTTGAGAAGGAGAGAAGGGGGGGTTGGGCTTAAATTAAAAAATATATATTTAGATACATTTTGATGTGGGCTAATTGTTTTTGATGTGGGCGCCTAAATTTATTGACTTAAGAGCCCACTTGGCCCCTAAAAATTTCAACGAATTTTCATCCCTGGGAATACATGTCAGGGAGTTTGTTTAGCACTCGCCCAGTCGCATTTGCGACTAAATTTGGCGCTGGGCGACTTCAAATTCGGAAATTACTCGCCCAACTGGCGACTGAGTAAAATCTTGTCCGAAAAAATCCCTTTCGTATTTTTCCGTTCCATTTAGTTCGAGGCAAAAATCATAGTCAATCATGGGCTTATCTATAGTTGAGGAGCGCGCCGTTGTGAAATCAAGCGCTCATATTACCAAGATCACTACTTAGTTTCATTTTGCAATTTTTATAAAGAGTGTCGCACACCCAGCGGCATGTGGCGTTTCATTAAAGGGGTAGGAAAACCTCAAAGTAAGAGGAAAGCAATTGATACCTCTTATTTTAAAGAATACGACAAATCAAAGTGATGGAGATGAGGGACAGGTTGATAGAGATGAGGGACAAGGTGATGGAGATGAGGGACAGTGTGATAGAGATGAGGGACAGGGTGACAGAGATGAGGAACAGGGTGATAGAGAATTTTGTGATGGAAGTGACAGTGACATAGATGATGAATATGAAATAGAAAGAAACTTATTTGAATTAGAGATGGAAATGGAATTTTAATCTTGCAATTTTATTGTGTCATCATTTCATGTTGAATTGTCATAAAATAGTTAATCAAATATTGCTTTTCATCCTTTTCATTATTGTGATTACAAAAAAAAATGCCTAAGAAAAATTGGGCTCCTAAAATTTAAGCTGGGCCCCTAAATTTTCTGTTGCCAGGGGCCCAATTGGCTACCAAGGTTTTCAAGTTAAACAAACTCCCTGCATGTACCAGTATCTGTACAACAATACCTGTACTGGAACAAAAATTTATACCAGTACAGTGTATTGTCAACTATACTGGTATACAATGTACCAGTATTGCGATCGCCAAGTTTACACGATCCCAGTGACTCCAAATATACATGAGTATATATAGCTAAGATAGATGTACATACAATCTTAGTGAAGTTAGTCTGATTCTGAAATACCTGTCCAAACCCAGCCTGAGACCATGAGACGGTTATTTTGACATGTAGACAATCATGATTTACCCAGTACAAATTTCATAAATACATGTACATGTAAGTCACAGTTCCTGTACTATCATTATCTACCCGGCAAGCGCTAATCCAACCCAAGCGTCAATCCAACCCAAGCGTTAATCCACAGGGATTTTTTTTGCCCCTTTTTGGGGCCGTTATTCGGCCCCTTCCCCAATGAAAAATAGTATCTTTTTTTATACGCCCGTCATTTGACGGGACGTATTATGGTATGGCGAAGTCCGTCCGTCCGTCCGCCTATGGAACGCAATAACTTGAATACGCGTCAACGGATTTTTATGAAATTTATACATAGTGATCAGACTGTGGAGAGGAAGCCGCCTTTCGATTTTCATGTTCATCCGATTTGTCGTTACAGAGTTATGGGACTTAGATTTTTAAAATACAGTGAAAATATACTAAAATATTTAAAAATTATTTAAAAATCTATTTCTGGTCGAAATGTTTTGAAATTTGGTATACTTCAAGTAGAAAGGATGTTCTTTGACATATGTAACGGGTTTTTAATTTTTTGGTCGCATAAGCGAGATATTGTGTGTAATAGGAAGGGGGGGGGGGAATATGCACATGCATGTTAAGCTATGGGCAAAATATAGGCGCATGGAACGCAATAACTTGAATATGCGTCAACGGATTTTCATGATATTCATACATTTTGATTGGACTGTGGAGAGGAAGCCGCCTTTCGATTTTCAGGTTCATTCAATATGTCGTTACAGAGTTATGGGACTTAGACATTTTAAAATACAGTGAAAATATACTAAAATAGTTAAAAATTATTTAAAAATCTATTTCTGGTCGAAATGTTTTGAAATTTTGTATACTTAAGGTAGAAAGGATGCTCTTTGACATATGTAAAGGGTTTTTAATTTTTTGGTCGCATAAGCGAGATATTGTGTGTAATAGGAAGGGGGGGGGGGGTTATATGCACATACATGTTATACTAAGGGCAAAATATAGGTGCATGGAACGCAATAACTTGAATATGTGTCAACAGATTTTCATGATATTTGTACATTTTGATCAGACTTTGAAGAGGAAGCCGCCTTTTGATTTTAAGGTTCATCCAATTTGTCCTTATGGAGTTATGGGACTTAGATATTTTGGTGTTGTGAAAAAAATCCCAACGGGCGTATCTTGCTGCGTGAGCGTAGGCTTTATTCCCAATTGTGGCTCTAAAATTTCCCAATCACATACAGATGGAATAATCACAAAAATTAGTTAAATCTACTGGTTCAAAAGTAGCAAATATACTAATTATTTCCATATTTTTGTAAGCATAAGAAATAAAATCATATTTAAAATAAAATTATTTGATTAAACATTCAATTCTGAACTCTTGATTGTATAAACTCTCATTTTACTTTTATTATACGCCCGTCATTTGACGGGACGTATTATGGTATGGCGAAGTCCGTCCGTCTGTCCGTCCGCCTATGGAACGCAATAACTTGAATACGCGTCAACGGATTTTTATGAAATTTATACATAGTGATCAGACTGTGGAGAGGAAGCCGCCTTTCGATTTTCAGGTTCATCCGATTTGTCGTTACAGAGTTATGGGACTTAGATTTTTAAAATACAGTGAAAATATACTAAAATATTTAAAAATTATTTAAAAATCTATTTCTGGTCGAAATGTTTTGAAATTTTGTATACTTTAAGTAGAAAGGATGTTCTTTGACATATGTAACGGGTTTTTATTTTTTTTGTCGCATAACCGAGATATTGTGCGTAATAGGAAGGGGGGAGGGGTGGGTTATATGCACATACATGTTAAGCTAAGGGCAAAATATAGGCGCATGGAACGCAATAACTTGAATATGCGTCAACGGATTTTCATGATATTCATACATTTTGATTGGACTGTGGAGAGGAGGCCGCCTTTCGATTTTCAGGTTCATTCGATATGTCATTACAGAGTTATGGGACTTAGACATTTTAAAATACAGTGAAAATATACTAAAATATTTAAAAATTATTCAAAAATCTATTTCTGATCGAAATGTTTTGAAATTTTGTATACTTAAGGTAGAAAGGATGCTCTTTGACATATGTAACGTGTTTTTAATTTTTTGGTTGCATAAGCGAGATATTGTGTGTAATAGGAAGGGGGGGGGTTATATGCACATACATGTTAAGCTATGGGCAAAACATAGGCGCATGGAACGCAATAACTTGAATATGCGTCAACGGATTTTCATGATATTCATACATTTTGATTGGACTGTGGAGAGGAAGCCGCCTTTCGATTTTCAGGTTCATTCGATATGTCGTTACAGAGTTATGGGACTTAGATATTTTAAAAGACAGTGAAAATATACTGAAATAGTTAAAAATTATTTAAAAATCTATTTCAGGTTGAAATGTTTTGAAATTTTGTATACTTCAAGTAGAAAGGATGTTCTTTCACATATATAACGGGTTCTTGAATTTTTTGTCACATAATCCAGAAATTATGTGTAATGGGGGGGGGGGGGGGTTTATATGCACATACATGTTAAGCTAAGGGCAAAATATAGGTGCATGGAACGCAATAACTTGAATATGTGTCAACAGATTTTCATGAAATTTGTACATTTTGATCAGACTTTGAAGAGGAAGCCGCCTTTCGATTTTAAGGTTCATCCAATTTGTCCTTATGGAGTTATGGGACTTAAATTTTTTGGTGTTGTGAAAAAAATCCCAACGGGCGTATCTTGCTGCGTGAGCGTAGGCTTTATATTTAGTACTTCCCAAAATATTCCCAAACGTCGTTAATTTTCCCAACTGCACGGGCCCCAACCCAATCCCAAATTACTGAAAAAAATCACTGAATTCCAATTATTTAATGATTAAGCTATAAAAACAACAAGCATTGCTGGATAGACCATGCCGTGGACATGGTGTAATGCACTTTGATTATCCTTTCTTAAATTTTCTTATTGAAATTTGATGTTGCATAGTAAAATTTTAGCGCACAACTTACATTTGTAATTTAGCGCAACTATGCCTTTGCGTTAATGGCACTAAGATAAATCGAGCCCTAAATATTCTCGTATTACAGTATGATGACAAGCAATGTTGCTGGATTTATTCATTTCTGTAGGACAGTCCTTTGAAAGTTGGCTGTAACATTAGAGACAAACTACATGTAGTAAACTATTTAACTTGCAAACGTAAAATCTTTACAGACAAGGGGGTTTTTTTATGTAAAGGGAGGGGGATGTTATTTTAAAGGGAATGTGTCCATTTGTTACATGTAACTTGCGTTCTGAAACCTTAAATAGGTATTGGGTCTCGGAAGAAGAGGTGACTACAAAAACGTGTTCCTAGAACTTTGATTTACTGATCAAATTAATAAGCTAAAGGCGGAATCAAATGGAGTGTTTAAGATAAGGAAATGTTTATACAAAGCGAAGATAAGGAAATGTGTATATAAAGCAACAATTTACTTTACAAAACAATATGTTGCAATCTCCTTGTCCCCTTCCTCCACACACGCCTTTCCAGACATTTTGGTCCAGTACAGTTGTGACATAAATCGGATCGATATGATTTTTTACCTTGAAATGTTCGATGTCTGAAGAACCTTCACAAGCACTGCCATTATATGCCTTCATTTAAAATAAAATATTTCAAAAAAGAAATTGAAATCTTTTCATTTTGTTATCTAGAAAACTGATTCATCACCACTAGCCACGTTCTTCTTTGCTGATGAAGAGCTAAATTCAGTTGCTGCTGAACTAGACAGCTTTGATGGGAGAAAAGATCCTGAAAGATGTACTGCTTTGGTGAATAAGCTAAGGAGTTGCCAGGACAAGGTTTTGGTAGCTACACAGAAAATTATAGATGAAGCAATTCCCAGCCAGAAAGCAAGCAGAGATTTCCGTGTCAAGTTCCCTGACGATGTACTGCAGGAAAATTTGGCCGGACAGTTGTGGTTTGGAGCTGAGGTAAGGATGCAGGGTCAGATGAAGACGTGTACATTCATTTTATGTAATTGCATAAAAAAGATTTAGATTTTTCCTTATATTAATGATCAAATGAATTTAGTCAATGGACTTGAAGTGAAGTGAGTCTGTGACCTAAAGATGAAGAAACAACATGATGAAAATCAGACTGAAAATGGCAGAATTCATACTTGATTTCTATAAGATTGCCTTGATTGTTGCTCTTTATTAGGGCAGACCTTGTTAAATTTGAACGAGTCGACTAAATTTTTTACAATTTTATTGATTATCAGTCATTTCAGTGCATGTACAACACTTACAGTACTGGGTATAGTGTTGGAGTAATCAAAATTGATAAATCGGATAAGCCTTTCGATTGATTATTGATTATAATCCGATTCTTAATATACTGCAAAACTGTAAAATATTCCATGATTTGTTCATATATTACTTTTTATCGGCAGCAAATTTTATGGAAACTCGGCAAAATGTTTCATACAAGTATGCATACTGACATAGTCAAAGATATATCAGCTAATTCAATTATTAGTATGACGTATGAATTGTTTCTTTAGCAAAAATACGGTTTAACAATGCAAATATTTCAATCTTATAATGTTTTGAATTTATCTATTATCAAAATCATAATCGATTATCGTAATCGGAAGGGTCTGGCGATAATGCCGCCGACATCGGCAATTATCGGCACAACACTATAATTAACAAAATGTTCAACAGAATCACTGTGGTGTACATTTGTATTCTGATGTGTTGCCGTAGAATGTTCTGCCTACCTATGGTATTAGCATGAAACGGTACATTTGTGAGTGAAAGAATGTATCGATAAAAATCATGTTGATGAACTACTCACTGGTCCCGTTACTTACGTGTTCAAGAACAAAGTTCAACATTGGATTTTGACCTCTGATTAATTTCTTTGTAGTGTTTGGCTGCGGGCTCAAGTATTATGAATCGAGAGGTTGAGAGTGCATCCATGCGACCATTAGCCCGAGCTTTGACAAAGAACCTGGATAGCCTGAGGACGCTACTCAGAGATCAGTGTTTTCGTGATATAAATGGCTATACTGAAAGGGTATATGTTTAACCATACTGCAAAAATTCTCTGTGATGTTAATACAAAATTAATAGTGTAATTGTTTCAGAATTTACTGACATAGGAAAAAAATCTGCAAATGACTGCTAAAGTTGTTTATAATATTTTTGTGATAATTTTGATAAAATAACATTCAATAGCTTGTTGAAAATTTGAAAAAAAAGTTATCAAATCAAACTTCATGATCTTGCTGTGATATAATCTAATTTGTCTTCCTTGCAGATTAATGAAGCCTTGGTCATATTTGACAAGCTGTTTGCAGAGTTTGAATTAAGGTATTATTTCATACATCTTTACATGAATATAAGTTGAACTAAGGTATGATACAATGTATTATAATGGGTTTGGCAGATAAAAATAGAATAAGTCATTGACTTTGAATGAAATATCTCAATCAGGTATATCTGGTACACATACACATGTAGTTTGGCTTATTTGGCTGATGTCAGAGCATTCTTTTCCTTTGGAATTTTATACAGAAGATCCTAAGTCATTGAAAAAGTTGCTAAATGTGTATTGATTGAGTAAAATAAAAATTGTATATTGAAATAATACAATACATGTAGATACCTACAATAGTACATGTAGAATCTTTTGACTTTACACATCAATTTTAATGTTTGTAGCTATGTAAGCACTATGGTTCCTGTCAAGTCCATGAGAGAGTATGACATGACACAGGAAATCACAGTACTGTTTTCTGAGACTGTCCAAAGGTAAGCAATCAGTCAGTTCTTGTTGAATAAATGTAAATAATGCGGTCTTTTTCCGAGCGTTTACGGCAGCTTAATATATTAAAACAATCAGTGCATATCCGGTTTTTTTTTCAAGCTACTGTTAAATCCCTATGCATTCATCTTTCTGAAAGTAAAAAAAAAAAGATTAAGAAAAAAATTCATAAGTCACACTATGTCCTTCAATAGAAATCTGAAGAGAATTGTTAAAGTAAACATTCAGTGACTGCTATCTTACCATCATAGGTATACATGTATGTGTAAGTATTTTTTAGTCCCCTACCGGCAACGCTGAAGGGGACTCTTAGTTTCCTCTCAGTCTGTCTGTCTGTCTGTCTGTCCGTCCGTCCGTCTGTCCGTCTGTCCCATTTTCAGTTTTCCGGACTTTTTTTCGCTGTTGTTGCATATATTGAACTCATTTTTGGTATGTGGATATATCTCAATGTGATACAGATCAAGTTTGAGTTTGCTTTCGATTGACCTAATTTTACAAGAGTTATGGCCCTTGGACTTAGCAAATTTTATGAAAGTTTCAGTTTTCCGGACTTTTTTCCGCTGTTGTTGCATATATTGAACCCATTTTTGGTATGTGGATATATCTCAATGTGATACAGATCAAGTTTGAGTTTGCTTTTGATTGACCTAATTTTACAAGAGTTATGGCCCTTGGACTTAGCAAATCTTATGAAAATTTCGGTTTTCCGGACTTTTTTCCAATGTTGTTGGATATATTGAACTCATTTTTAATATGTGGATATATCTCAATGTGATACAGATCAAGTTTGAGTTTGCTTTTGATTGACCCAATTTTACATGAGTTATGGCCCTTGGACTTAGCAAATTTTATGAAAATTTCGGTTTTCCGGACTTTTTTCCACTGTTGTCGGATAAATTGAACTCATTTTTGGTATGTGGATATATCTCAGTGGGATACAGATGAAGTTTGAGTTTGCTTTAGATTCACCTATTTCTACAAGAGTTATGGCCCTTGGACTTAGCAAATTTTATGAAAATTTCAGTTTTCCGGACTTTTCTTTGGTTCTATTGCAAATAATGCACTGATTTTTGGTGAATGAATACATCTCATTGTGATACAGACCAATTTTGAGTTTGGTTTCCATTGGCCTATTTTTACAAGACTTATGGCCCTTGGACTTAGCAAATTTCATGAAATTTTCAGTTTTCTAGACTTTTTCATGCCTGTTATTGCAGATAATGAGCTGATTTTTTGTATGTGAATACATTATAGTGTGATGCAGATTTGAGTTTAATTTAGATTGACTAATTTTCAAAAGAGTTATGGCCCTTGGACTTAGCAAATTTTGTGAGTTCAGTTTCCCAGACCTTTCTTGGCTGTTGTTGAAGAAGATGAACTGATGAACAGAGATGCAAGTCATAAATTTATGCCGCCGGTAGGGGACTTATATCGCACAGCGATCATTGCATTTTTTACCCTGAACAGGGTTTTTTTTCCTTGTTTGGGGCCGAATTTCGGCCCCTTTCCAATGCCAAATTTCCTCTATTTTTCCCAAAAAATTACCCTGAAATTCCCAAAGAGGAGTTATGAAAAAATCAACCGGGAAAATAAGACCCAAAACCTGGAAGTCAGCACAAAAAGTCCTATTTCTAAGTGCATTTTTTAAAGTTTTTTATTCATCCCATGTTCAGTTCAAGCAAATCAATGGATTATCAGTGTTAATAAATGATACTTTAAGGTTATACTTTGGTGAGAATTTGTACAAAAATTTCACCAATTTCAGCAAAATGTTGCATATTTTCCCAAATGGGACAGGCACAGGCACCTTCCCCAAAATAAAAAAAGAACCCTGCTGAATGATGATACATTGTATTACTTGTTTTAAAATTCAGGGCTCTAAAAGAGAATCTCATCACACGGGAAATGATTGACGATTACGACCCATCTCTCATGTTTGCCATTCCAAGATATGCCATTATCTGGTATGTACCGGTACTTAGATGCGATCTATCTTTTACATTGTACTTTCGTAAATCATGTTGAATATTAACAAAAAGTCAGTTCAGAACAACATAATCTTCGATATGTTCATAACATGTAGATATACAGTATGTATACTCTGTATTTTTAGCGGCCTGTTTGTGTATCCAGAGGGACCTTTAAATCCAGATCAGGAACCCTCAAACATCTCGGAAATGTTCCGACCTTTCCAGACCCTGCTGCAGAAAATCAAGTAGGTACTTTGTTGTAAAGATGCATCAGGTGCACGTACACGTAGATAACCTTGTAAGTATTGAACTTGAAGAAGTTGTGTATACAGTTATGGGGCTTTCTTTATAAATTTACACGCAGTAGCAGTCCTCACAAAAGCATTTTTAAGCACTAGCCTGAACCACAAATTCTACTAACCAATTTTATAGTTTGTTAGGAAATTTCTACCAGCCCGGCAGATTATCTGGTAGCCTCGGGCATCAGGCTAGTTTTCGTGAAGACTGCTGTACATGTATATGTATTTGGCAGCAGAGTGGGAATTTTTCTTTGATTAATTTAGTTATCAAATGAAAATCAAAGGTATTTGCATAAATATTTCAAACAATGTATATCATTTCCTGTTTTGCAGGATTTGTATTTTGAACTTTGTCCATCTTTATAAGTCATTTATCCAAATATCAATTTATCATTAGATGCAAGGTTTGCTTTTAATGCAATCAAGCTTTAATGCCAAAGGATAAATTTTTAACGTGACGAGTCGATGCCCTGGTTTAGTTGTTGAGGTGTCGGGCCAGTGACTGATAGGTTTCTGGTTCGAACCACACTGGTACCGCTGTTCCGCCAACATTTATACACTTACGTAACGTGTAACATGTTATTACTAGTATATGAAAAAACATCCTTGTCTGATTCTGTCTACATGTTTGTGGTATTTTTTAGGTGAAAAAATATTTTAATATGATATTTCATTGGATTTTAACAAAATATTCATGGCTTGTGATATTTCTAGATACTTCTTGTTTTGTTCAGATTCATTTACATGTATGTTCCTTTAAAAAAAAATTCTTTTTCTAAAAATTAGAAATTCATTGTTGATATTTATTTTTAGGGAATTGCTGCAAACACTGACGGAGGAAGAAATGTCCCGACTCGTTAAATCTCTCTGTAGTTCAGAAGAATCAGATAAAACTATGGTTCAATCACATTCGGACGAGTCATCACAAACGGACGCAAGTCTTGAAAATTTGGTCGACAGCAGTTCTTCAAGTGAAAGAACATCATTGAGTATAAGTATTCAGAACTTGGAAGAAGACGCAATAGAACTCGTTAGCAGGAGAAAGTCCAGTCACTCCTATGGCTACAATGTTAGACTTGACAATAAGTGGTTTTCCCATGCCTGAATCTCATGAAACGGAGGATGAAAGGGAATCAAAGTTAAAGGGAGATGAAGACTCCAGTGTTAAAGCTACGTGTCTTAATAAATCAGAAAGTACAGATTCGGGACTTCATAGTGAGAATGCAAGTACTTCTGATACCATATCATGCGAACCTCAATCTGTGATATCTAAAAATAGTTCGTTGTGTTCTTGTATGGAAAATGTTTCTGCTGATGATACCGATACTGAAAATGCTTCGGGGTCGGGAGAATTTTCAGAATCTTGTCGGTGCTGTAAGAGGAAAGGAATGCAAGATGAAGTTAGTGAAGTTTGTAGTGATATTGTACATCAGGTTGTAGATTCTGCATTGGACACATGCTTGACTCTCACAAACGGTGGGAGGTATAGTCGACAATCAAGCTGGCAGTATAACGTAAATATCGAAATTCCGCGCAGCTCTGTTTCTGACATAGAGGATCAAGAAAGAGGATCATCAAATTCAGATTCAAGCACATGCACTTTGTCTACTTCGCCATTTAACTGTGATACTTTGACAGTAAATAATGCAGATTCGGAAAACCCATCAGGTTGTACTCAAAGTAACGAGGGTCGTATTTCCAATAATGCCTGTGATAATATACAAACTTCTAATCCTCAAGCTTCTTCGGAGCAAGTGATTCTAGAGCAATCAAGAGTTGCGGATGATGTTGTCCCAAGCATTCCAAGTGCAAGTCGAAGGACTGAAAATGACGATCTTTTAGATATTAAACCTTGTGCATCGAATCAAAATTCTAAAAGCAGCCAGAAATCAGAAAATAAATCTAAAAAATCTATCGACAGAATTCATTGTAGAACAGGGTCAAACTTAGACAGACGGCATGATAGGAACCAAGATCCAAGCAGCCCTAGAATTCAAAAACTACGATATCCGGAGAGCGTTAGCTCAAGTTTATCGAGTTGTCATAGCAACTTTGATTCTGAATGGGATAGAGAAAGGTTTGTAATGTTCTGTTGTCTCAGCTGCAAGTTTGTAAAAATGTTATAAGTTATTCTCAGAAGTTTGAATTGATCACGATTTTTAGGCTTAGATTATAACTCAGACATGAAAATAACTAAATACATGTATACATGTACATGTAGGTTGCTGAATCATGAATTGTACCAAAAAAGATTACTGATAATCAATTGATGTGTAAACTACGTTGTACATGTAATATGCATTCATAAATAGTCTGACAAGAATGCAAAGAATATAAGTTCAAAATATGATTTAAAGACCTTTCAATCTGCATTGTAAACCTGCAACAAATGCATAATGTAAATTATTACCACCATATGATAATTTCTTGAATATACATGTAATAATAAATATGTTGCAAAAGAGAAAGTGGAAACTCTTCTCATTTCTGACATCTTCATTTTAGTGGAGGGAGCAGTGACACAAGTTCATATAATTCAGAAAGCAATGATGATGAGGAAATAGCACTCGCCATTCAAGCCGCTGAAGTAGCGTCACGGAAGGAAGCTCGGTCAAGATTCCGCAGTAGCAGCGACCTTATACATCGACTGTTTGTCTGTATTTCTGGTGAGTTGATAAACTTTCATATGAGCTTTGGTTATCGTAAGGTATATTTGTAATAAATGTATATATCTTAACGTCCAAAGATTTTCAGGGATAATTTTAGGTTGCGAAATGGAGAGAATCTCTCATAATTTTTACAATTCTCTGATAGAAATTCCTGATTTTGACATAAGTCTCATAGAAAGTGGCTAAGAACGTACAATTCTCTCAAACAACTAGAATTGACGGGAAGAGATGAAGCTGTCATACATGTACGTTGTACACTGTATGTGTATGTGGAAGATGGTCATGGCTAAATATATATTGCAATGTACATTGTATTTTCTCCTCACATTTTAAAACATTATCTAGTACATTTACATGAATGGGTATTGATAAAGTTACACAAAGAAAAAAATATATAAACATACTTTAGCAAAAGTTTACAGATTGAATTTTGTAAAGATGATTATACATGTATATAATCAAAAGGTTTTTAAAATCCTTCTGATATTTTCAGGTGTAGCTGATCAATTACAGACAAACTATGCTGGAGACCTCAGACATATCCTTAAATGTGTGTTTGATATGAACAGCTCTGAACCACTCATAATGCCCGACGAATCCACCAAAAGAACTGCCTTCGATAGATCTGCAAGCTTTCATACTCGGGCTACGAACCGGGCAAACCGACAGTATGGTCACAGACCCTCCTACCGAGCCAGAGGTATGCTTACTGTACATCATTTAGTACATGTATCTTCGCGGAATATTGCTGTTGATGCACTTGAAATTAATAAATTGTAAATGTTTGAAAATAAGATTTTAAATTAATTTGACAGAATGAGAAGTAATTTGTCATGAATATGTGTGAAACAGTAAAATCAGATTCTTTAAGTACCGTCTCCGTCGGTGTATTACCCGCTACTTTTTATGGCAATTTGCTAAAAAAATTCTTGAATGCGGTCAATACACTGGTTTAGAATATCAAGACCTTTTTTTTCTGAACGGAGAATTCGTCAATAGATCAATTTTGTAAGTATATTTGACTTTAATTCACGCTACCAGTCCGTGCGTAAGTAAGCAATCGCGTTACAATAACATTTGTCCAAGTATTTACGGTACCTGGTCATCTAAGGTCAGATCGTTCAAGTCCATGGACTTTAAATACCTGTATAAGTTTAAACACCTGTCTACCCCGAGGGGTGTTGAACGGAGACAATAGCCTTCACCGGTAGCGGTGCGGTCAAGCATGAAATTGATCTGTCACTTTTGACAGGTGAAGGGGGAAGTAAAATCTTCTCAAATAGGCTTATTCTAACGGTAAATTTCAATGGTCAGTTCAGTTAATTGATACATAATACGGCTGTCAATCCTAAATCTTTCAATCGTACTATGGATTATTTTGTAATCGGTATCTAATTCAAGTCATTACGTTAATATAAATGTTATTAATTTCGGTCCATCAAAGCGATATCGGGCCGTCAAAGCGATCATGAAAACATCTAGTAATTGCTTCATTATTTATTTTTAATTACGGGTACGTTAATAATTCAACTAATTTCAGGTTACTTATCTAATTAAACTATTTTCAAAAACGGGTACGTTTATATCTACAATTATAATTACCGAGCGGGCCGTTTCTTTGGTATTTTTAATGTTAATATAGATTAATTTGGGAGAAAACATCGGCGAAATTTCGATTTTTTTAATGCGTATTATTTACTAGATTAGAGTTTTTTCCACGATTTTCAGCGCAATTTTTTGCCTGCGTGGTATCTACTCTTGCGGACTTTTTTCGGACGATTACGGTATTGATGCAGTTTTCCGTCCTATTTTTTGGATGATACCTTCAATCAGAATCTTTATTTCTTGAAAATAACAATGGAAATTAAATTATGGAAATTATCTTTAGTTTTATATCATGTATACCATCCATCCCTTAGTTTGCGTTCTTAATACATGTGTAAACACTAGAACTATGTATAATTCCTTAAATTTCAGATCCACCAGCCTGGGTACCTGATGATCAGATGACGGTATGTTTGGCATGCCAGTCTCCGTTTACAATCATGCGGAGGCGACATCATTGTAGAAACTGTGGAAAGGTTAGTATTGAGTCTTTGCAAAATACAGAGTTTTTTCCCCTTACAGACGGTATCTGACATAAAACCATTGTGAGGTCATGAAAATGGTATGGTTATGTGGATTTCATACCATCATTTCCCAGACTTTAAGGACTGTTTCCATAGAATTTGAGTTTTTTTCCCCTTACAGACGGTATCTTGACGTAAAACCATTGTGACGTCATGAAAATGGTACGGTAACGTCGATTTTATACCGTCATTTCCCAGACTTTCAGGACTGTTTCCATAGAATTTGATGACATCATAATCAGTCTACGTCAGATACCGTCTCAAATGGGAAGTAATTCTGGTTTTCGAAAATAGCAAATAGGCTCTTCATGGGAGGACAACTCTCTAGTACCATACATTGTATCTACTTAAAAATGCTACAATGTATTAGATGTACATGTAGATACATGATCTTTGACACTGTTTTCTCTTTCTTTGCTTTTGAAAGCCTATGATTTCATTCCACATTGTTGTCACTGTACTGTACAGTATTGAATTAAATTACCATAGCCTTAAAGTGATATAAGAACATCTGTGAAAATAGTATATAGCATTAGCTCTTCAAAAATGAAAATTTTCATGCTGTAACCAAAGAAAAAAAATCCTGGTTTTAGAGGAAATCGACATTTTTGTCAATTTACCCAATAAATTTTCGGGGTCGACTGTATTCTTCATGGGTCTCAGTAAATGACGTCACAAGTTGTACACGACAAAGTGATTGCCTGTTCACGCACATGTGTTTACCTTTTCAAGAATAAAAAAATCAATATCTAAAACATAGTTTTTTAATTTATTGAGCAAAAAAAAAAAAAAAAATAAAATAAAATAAAATAAATAAAGTAAAATAATAATAAAAAAAAATAAATAAAGGGCGCACCATTTCTAAATATGCTCATGGCTGGCGATCACCTGTAGATTCAGGACAGAAAAAGTTTGACATAATTTATATTCTGATTAAGAAAAATAATCGTGCTGGCCAATATTTTTGATAGATTCTGTATCTACATATGGAATTATGGATCTAGCACATGCCGAATATTAGATCGTGGTTTGCGGGGGTACCCCCCCCCCCCCACACACGCACGCACATTTGTCCGTTTTGATTCGTTGAGAGAGAGAGAGATAGAGAGAGAGATCATCCAATCTTTTCTATTATCAATTGCCTCTCATGAAAACGCATTTCAAAAATTTTTTCAGATATAAATTTATTGCTTCGTTCATTTATATTATTATATATGTTATTCCACAAAAACCGCTAGCTGTGACCATTACTTAATGATTTAGAAAAAAAAGAATAATGTCGAATCGTTTTTCATTGTTTTAAAATCCCTAAAATTGAGACCATATATATTGATAGAATAAAATTTGATTCTTATTTTAATCAAAATAGATTCCGTGACATCGACCTCCTCACAATAATATTAAAATTTACTGAGTGTTTTAAATACCCACTGAGGAGCTCGTGAAATAAGGTCTACCCTATATCCCTTGCACCAATGCAGGTGAATTTTGAAATAATTATTTATAAAGATGAATTTTAAAAAAATATATGTAAAAATAAATTAATAATGTTTTGTTTTAGTTATTATACCCCTCACCCCCTTTCTACGCTTCTCAGAAAGATTGTTTTCGGTGTTCTCTGTGATCCGCCCTCCCTATTTTAGATTCCTGAATCCGTCTATGCCAAAGATATCTCCATCTGTCATTTGTCATTAAAGTGAATGTATATGACAATATGAATATAGGTAATACTATGTTGTACACTAAGCTCAATAAAAGAATGGGCAGGGGACCTCCCGGTCTGAAACTCCAGTCGCACGCATTCCAAGTTAACCCCCCCCCCCCCCCACCTTCTGCGTTTGAAACACGTCGGGCTGTATATTAAACCATTGTTTCAAATAGTGCGTGTTTAGAACAAACAGTAAATAGAACAGACAGAAAATATGATGTGACATCATGTGTGAAATCGTCCATCCCAAGACCCTTTCCCTCTCCCCCTCCCCCTTTTTTTCTCATGCCTCACGGACAGATGCTCGGTCGCATGCAAATTACTAACATCAAACATTTACATATTAATCCTCGACATGATCAAGAAATCATCAAAAGATGTGAAACTGAGCAAATTAAATGCGAACTCAGCTTCAATACCTCAACGGTACATTGCATTGTTTACACTACTTTCGTCTTTCGTGTACAACTTTCTACGTCATCAGTGTCTCCATCATATTTACCGGAAGTGCTCATTTATAGAATCAGGGTTTCTGTAAATGGCTAAAAATAGCAACTTAAAAACTGATTTACGTATGTGTGTGGTAAGAGCTGAAAACAATTTTTGGCATATTATGGTTTATTTTTAGGAAAAGTTTTAGGTAAAAGTATTATCTCATATGTTCTAATATCACTTTAATATCAAGCAGATTAATTCTATATTACAGACCAAATATTTCAAAATCAAATCAAATTTAAACATGGTCCATTTGACTTATTTTCTGAAATTTCAATAAAGAATTACCAAACTGGAAACAGTGATTTCCAAAACTGATTTTTACATCTTTTCTTTCAAAGTACCTGTGCACATACTGTACGTGTATTGTCCATATTTATTCCTCTGTTATACAAATACATGTATTCTCCAATCTTATGCAATACATGTAGAGTTTAATAAGATTTTCATATTCTGATCTTCATTTACAGATCTACTGCGGTCGCTGCTCTGGGAATTTTGTGCCATTACCTCACTTTGGATTCCTCACGCCAGTACGAGTTTGTAATCGCTGCTTGGTGTATCAAGTCACTCCGTTCACAGTTAGCGAATGATCAACTTCAACAGCCAGGAGAAGAGTCGTCTACTATGAATATCTACACCTTGAAATACTATTTACTACTTGTACAATGTATTTATTATGGTTGATAATCAGATTTTTTACTTCACATCAAAGGTCATCATACTTGTGACATACATGTAATATGATAAATTATTTACATGTACTTGGAATTTACATTGCAATTCTATATTCCTTAAGCATTTTTACCGTATATGGGATACGTTTTTGAGTAAAAAGATCTGCAGTCTATTTCACAAAAATAACTATTGATCCCTTAATACTTCTTATAAACTAAAAATTACGATGCTTTGTATCTGAATTTTTATTTAGCATGTAGAATTGATATTAGAAAGCATAATATCTCCTAAATTTAAAAACATTTTAAGCTTTTATTTGATGATGAAAGTTACGAAAAATCCTGATGTTTTTCATTAAAATTTTTGAGAAACTGGGCACTGTTTATTGTTTTCTATGTTTTTTTTTTCTTTATTTTATTTTCAAAATTTAGATTGCAAATTCTTTTCCTATCATTGAAGCATTTTAGGTCAGGTTTGGAAAAATATACCATCGGCAACAAAATTTAAACAATTTAGAAAATACTCTGATTGTTAAAAACATTGTCGAAAAATCAAGTATCTGTTTAGTTTTAAAGAAATTGCATAAAGTGGTCTGTGCATTTCTTTTATCATGATTTAACTTAGTACAAGTACATTGTGTAATATATAAAATGATCAAAAGTTGAAAGACATACAATTTCTGCAGTTATGTACAAATTACCCACCTCTCATTGATGGATCTTCTTTGATTGGCACCAGTTCCTATGAAGACGAGATTATCTTCACTATCCATTCACCCAATAAATTATGATAATAGCGTTTTATAAATCCATTAGTGCTGTTCTATTTATGTACAATATACTCACCATGAGTGGAGTTAAATTATATAGAGATATTTTTATATTGATGAAAATAATGTGTGTGCTTAGATTATCAGAACTTTGTGTATGCGAAACATTATCTATCGAAACATCCGTTGAACATGAGGTTGATTGAGCTCTTTTTTTGAATGTCGGCTGTTAATTATATTTCTATACGTGGATGCAAAAATTTATTACATTGATGTTAGTGAATGTGAAAATGGTTCGATTTACAGCATATTCATTTGTCACTGAATTTCTTTCTCCTTTTGTCTTTGCATTATAAGTGACCTTATTTACAAGCTTGTTATATATTTTGCAGAATATCATGACAGACTAATTCATGTGTTCTACATGTATGATCGATTTAAAATCTGCTTTTGTGAGCATATTAATACCTTTTGCTTTGTATTAAATTCATAACATTTCTTAGTCCGCATTTTTCTACCAATAACATTTGTAATATTTCTAAGTACATGTATGCATTTTTCAAAGAATAATATGTACTGTTTATGTCATAATTCATTTGCTTTCTGACTCGCATCTTTTTCAGTGTATTCGTTTAAAGAATTATGTATACTGTACTTAATTTATATTACCGCTTTTCTATCAAGCATATACTTCAAGTGAGATGCTGATCAGAGTTTTTTCTTTCATTGTACACTGAATTTGATTCATATTCATACATGTAAATACACATGTAGCTCTCCTCCCATTTTTGTCTCTAATTTTTGACCCTCTTTAGATGGTTTCTACATTTTTGGCTTTTAATTCTTATGCTTCTTGTTAATCTGACATACATGTAACACAAATTGAGCGACTTTTTTTATTGCAAAATTCCTTCTAAATTTCCCATCTCATCGTAATGATGGTGGATGCAAAATTATGTTACGGTACATGTACGTCTACTTCTGCCTGCACGATGATTATCTTTCTGAATTCAGGCTTTACCTTCATAATACATGTATATAAGCATTGTCTTGCAAATTAAGTTCAGGCTTTCAGTCAGTTAGACTTGAGCTTTCAACTTGGTTTTGCCTGTGATGTTCATGTTGCTTATAAAAAAATTGCATTGATGCTAAATTTTCTCAATTATTCGTCGAACCATAATAATCTCTCCTATGTCATTGCTATGGACCAAAATGAGTTTAAAAATTAAGGTTAAGGTCACATGAGGAGACAGGTTCAATTATATAGTTACATATGTAGGCATTTGTATAACTGCCACTAGCTTAAAAGATCACCAAACTCTTGTTGAGTGCTGAAAATGTGCAATATCTATATAGTGTAGTCTGCTGTTATTATTGTCATTTACTTGACTTGTTTTTACTGCCTTATTTGTTACCTGCATCTTAACACTAATTAGGATAGTTATTTGTCTTGTTAATTATAATTATTTGAAGATGTACGTTTCGACCATATGAAGATCACCCTTCTGATCATGTTGAGCTTTGGAGAAAATTCATGACGTCACAATGCATTTTTCATGTTTGACTGAAATTTTAAGCTTGTTCGTCGGAGGCAAAATCATTGTGATGCGGCAATATTTAGCGCTTTCCATCAATCAGAAGGGTCAGACTAGGTGGTCAAGTTTTTTTCTTCAGTTTATGAAGGACTTATGAACGAACATACATGTAGTTGATATACCCCGATTCCACTTATGTGTAAAGTAGTATTTTACTCAACTGTTTAACCCTATTAACTGTAGTTGTAGTCCGCTTAGCCATAATCAGTTTGTATAAAGTTTATGGTATTGTTAAATTCATGCAGTTCTGACATGTTCTCTTGCAGTACTAACATGTCTATGTCTAGGGGGATCATACATTTGTACTTGCATGAATATGTATATTCTAAGATTTATTTCTTTCACTCTTATCTGTCAATTGTTATTTCTGAAAGACTAAAAACAAAAAACAACAGCAGTTTGGCAGTAAATGTCCAATGGAAAACTTTAATTCTTTATTTTACATGCATGGCTTCTAGCAAGTTATTATGTTATGTGAGGTGTATTATGACCCGACTCAAGGTAATTAAATTTAGGTCATTTCAAGTAGTACATTTTTTTAGTAATTTTAACTTGTTAATACATGCATTATGTGTTACATTTCTGTCATTGTCCCTTCTTATTAGGAAAGAATGCCAATGACTTCTAAATGTTGATACTGGACATTTACACAAGTATTACATGTTACAGGTTGTATGTAAACGTGTTTCATTAAAGCAATTTGTTTGGTTCTATTTTGTACTTGTATGCAAGTTGAGATCTGATATGAAGATTGCTCATTTTGATACGGATTTCAATTCTCATTGATCATTGCTCATCAACATTTTGTGTAGATTTCTATTACAGGTGCTTTCTAGAGATGTCCCCATCAAGTTTTTTTTTCCTTGAAATCTTTTTCTGTTTTTGCAAATTTGTAAAAAAAAATATAAGGGTTTTGTTTGGTTATGAACAACCAGAGACAAGTTTAAAACTCTGCTCTATTGGTCCATTGTATACTTTGTTCTCCAATCTTGCGTTTTTGAGCAGTGCATGCTACCATCGAAATTTGAAAGCTGGTTATGACAGATTTCAGTACTTGTATGTTTACTTGTTACTAATCCCATAATATATTTTTCAATCTTTACTTTCTTGACTTAACATCCAAGTACGTGTATAATTCTGTGAATGGTACCATTTACTTAATGAATGATTTAGAAAAACTGTATTGTACAGGTTAGATATACAATGATTATATTCTTTTAACAGTTACACCCATTGAAATAAGGTAATTTTCGTGAAAAGTTTGGGAGAATTTCATTGCTATTCATTGAGGGCAATTTATCTGACATCAAGTACAATACTAACCCTTTATTATTCAAGCATAACAAAATAAGTATGTATTATACATGTATTTACAATGTATAAAGAAATTGGTTAGTGACCAACATTTTCAACCATATTTTTTTTTGATTCGGTAAAATCGTGTTGCGGTAACTGTCCATTTTAGACTCAATTTTGTGGTATTTTTTCAGTGTCTTTCAAAGCAAGTTACCATGGATTTTTGAATGTTTGCAAGTAGTGGTATATATGGAAATATAAAATTCAAATGGCCTAGATGGTCTTGAGAAAAGTGTTTGAAGATTTAACTCAACTCTTGTTTTTCATGTCACTTACTAATTAGATCGATTTATAAATAAACTATATGTTATATTCTAGCCTCATCTTTTCAATCTTGTAAATCTAACAACCCTCTGCTAAAGACAGAATTGGCACGTCAGTGAACTTTTGTTTTCTAATTCAGCTTCGAATTTGATGATGTTCATGTAAAATTTCACACTGAAAAACAACTCTTTTTATGAATATCAATGACAATGACCTACCCCATTGTTTCTGGAGTCAATTTTACTGAAAAGGTGCAAGCTGTTTGTATTAAGTGTCACTCCTGATTGCTTTTTCGGGCAAAGATTTATTTAGGTGGACATGCCTCTGTAAAAACTATATCCATTGGTAGAAATGTTGGCAATTAGAGCAATAAAGTATAGAATTATTACAAGGTCCCAACCAAATCTTTAAGACAGAGTTAAATTTATACGATTGGTTAAAGTTGTCTTACTTAGACCGATCCCATAAAAGTCATGGTATGTACAATATTTTCCCAGGATTTCTTCACAAAGTGATAACGAGTATACAAATTATTCCAATGTCAGACATGAGCAAAATTGCCACTGATTTAGAGACTTATGTCGGTAGGGGACAAATATTGCTCAGGGATCAGATACTTGTTCATCAGTGTATGGAGTATCAAAAATCTAACACAGAATATCAAAGCTCTACCTTAAAAGCTAGAACTATTGTGTTAGAGCAAATATATGAATACATGTACAGTCAAAACTGCCCTTGCGGTCACTCATTTTCTACGGTCACTCCCTGTAACCGGTCAGTTTTTACTCCCCCCAACACGATCCACTATATAAAAGTACCTAAATCAACGGCCACTCTTGCAATGCGGCCAGCGGTCAACAAAATTCTGAAATTGCTTCCTAGACTGTTTTCAGCAAAAAAGGTAAATTTGTGTGTTTGAATAATGGATATTTACTAGGAAAAATATTAATTTTAATTAATTTATTACACAGATATACATAATCAAAAAAACATATCGCTTTATTTGTTTAATAAGAGATCGAAAACACACCATACTTGCACCTTAGATAGTATAATCAGTTATGGTTCTCTACATCGCCAACCTGGAATGAAAGGCCACCTGTCTTAAGCAGTCATGTTTGGTTTTTCCTAAAGCTGACCGCCTATCACAGGTTTGACTGTACTTGTATTCATAAAGACCCTTGGACATTTCTACTTATTTTATTGGACATTTCTACTTATTTTATTGGATCCAAAGTTGATTGGTCTACATACATGTACATGTACATGTATGTCAAAGTTTGATCTTGACAGTTCAAAACTCGAAATTTATAAACATATTCCTTTCGTGATTCATCATCCATGTATGAAATATGAATCTGTGCCTTGAAAAATCCTTGATCTATTGTATCAGAACTGAAGTATTGTACAGTTGGAATACTGGATTTCTATAGAGCTCCTGCATTGTAATGAAGGGCCCTGTACTAATCATCATGTCATGACTAGGAATGATCTGTTGAGAAAATTTATGCTAATTCGTCCCCAAACCATGATTTTCAAGAGCATATGTCAAGGTCACTAAAACTTGTATGATATCAATTCAGTAGAAAGCTGTACAAAAATTCTATTTTATTCATTTATTTCTTTCACACATACATGAAAGGAGGGGAACTCCATCCACATTTGGTTGCAGCACACACAGCACTGACACCCTATGTGAAAACACAGAATAAACGAGCAATGCAAGAGATGTAAAAGAGATAAGGAACATCAAATACGACATAGAAACATTGAAAACAAAACCAACGAGACCAATGAGTAATCGGTGCCAACTTAGGATGGCCATAGTCATCAGGATTACGAGCGCAAAGCCCTCCCAGAGGTCTCAAGGACCAACTGCTTTGCTTTTTGAAACTATGCCTTTTCATAGTCGCATTCATGTACATGCCCAGTTTTGTAAGGCAAGGAAGATACATGTATGTAGTGATTTTCAAGAGCGTTTTTTTTCTGCATACATGTACCAACTACCTTGCCTCTTGAGAGTATGCCTTTTAACTTGTAAGTCAAACAATCCTTCCAGTTTTGACTTGAAATCTACATGATCTACATGACTGTATAAATTTAATATCATTTGAGAATTCAAATCATAAATATTTTCAAATCAGATTTACAAATACAAATATTTAATGTCATTTGTTCAATGCAACATATTCCTAAATAAAAGCATGATGATAAAATGTAAAATCTTTGTTTCTCTCACTTCAGAGTTCTGACTCTTTGTCAAGAAGTGAAAGTAAGTTTTCTGGTTCAGTATTGCCTCAACTCGTGTCGTAAAAAAAAATTTCACTGCTAGATAGCTTCCAGCTTGTAATCTCATTGAAGTCTGTCGTATATGATGAAATGATTTTGTAATTACAAATGTATGTGATGACACTAGTATGATTTGTGAAAGTTTAGTCCTGATCAGGCGTGCGTCTGCCATGCGGTGATCCATCCCTGCCGTCATGGTCTCTTTCGTTATCTGCTGATCGCGAGCGAGAGCGGCTGTAGGATCGTGACCTGGAAGGAAAATGCACATTTAATAATTTTTTGGTCTCAAAATGATCTTTGAAGCTTTGTCTATCACATCTCTTTCTGAATTTTTTTTTACCAATTAATCACATGCTTTTCTTGCTTGAATCTGATTCCTTTTCTGTAAGATAATGTTCTACTTTGTTGAATACAAGTATTTCAAATGAATTAACTACAATGTTTTATGTCCACCTTTTCCTGACCACTGAATTTGTCTTACTGTATAAGAAAAAGAAGGGAGGAGATCTCCAACAAGACCCCGTTGCAGCATCAACAGTAATATACCAAAACACCTGATGCAAGAACACAAAAGACGAGTACAGCACGAGACGGAAAAGAGACACACGACATGTAAACATCAAACATAAAAGACTACACATAAACCGACGAGACCAATGGGTAACTGGTGCCGACTTTGGACGGCCATCTGTCACGCAAGTAGCAAATGGTGTGGTTATCCTGGATTATGTGCGCACAACCCTCTCACTTCTCCAATTACCCAGAGGTCTCGAAGAACGTACAATTGTGGTGTAAAACAACCTCCTCACTGTAAGATGACATCACACAAACAAGACCGCGAAACGCAGAGGCCCCAGAGACACAGATGAATATGTAAATGGATATAAAAAGAGGGCATGTGTAATACAGTCCGTGCTCTGCCGGCTGTAGCGAGCTCATGTATGTAATCACCCGAGGAGTCCGACCGACATTCAGAGAGGACAGGTGGTCGGGGCCCTGTCTTCTCTAAAGAGGTTTGGACAGGGCCCGTCATGGAGTCCCGTCGTCACAGTCAGTCAGAGTGCAAGTCTCAAGGATGCGCTTGTACAAGACTGTAGATTGGTCAAATACCAAGCCTAGTGTCCGTCTGGTGACATTAGGATCATATCCACGGTATAAAAGGCGTTTGATGTTTCTGACGCATTTTCCATGGTTATGCTGCCTACCTTTGATCCTTTTTATTTTGTTTATCATATCACCATAAAAGACAGGTTGTGTAATACCCATAGTAATGTACTCTGTTGCATGTATAGATCCGAATTTTAAAAGAAGTTGACTGTAATTTTTGTAAAATTTCCAGAAAGTCTTAACTAGTTTATTAAAGCGGAAACCTTGACCTAAAAGTTTTTTGGTAATTTGTAAATTTCTACTGTGAAAATCCAAAATATCAGTACATGCTCTAGCGTACCGGATGAGCTGTGATATGTAAATGCCGTATGACGGTAATCTTGGAACATCACTGTCAAGCCAAGGGAAATTTACTATGTTGAATCCCAAATTATCCCTTTTGTCATATACACTTGTATGAATCTTTCCGTTTACAATTTTGATATTTAGGTCCAAAAAGGGTGTTTCTGTATTTGAAAGGTTTGCCTTGTTAAGGGTTAATTCTTGTGGATAAATCTAATAAGTTTTCAAAGTGGTTCCGCCACTGGTCTCATCGAGTTCTGCCTTTGGTATTTTTTAAAATTCGCCAGGACAAACTTTCACAGTAAAAGGCCAAACACAAAATCATCAAAGATTAAAGCACAGCGAATGATTCTAGGAAATGCATTTCGTCAAGAGTTATTCTTGTTTTTAAAATATTTTTAAAGTATAAAGTGTAATTAAATTCCTTTGGGTCAAATTACATATGCAAATATACATGCATTTGTTAAAATATCATTAGATGGTCAAAAGCTACTGTGTTGTTAAAGAGGTCAAATTGAAGCCTCCCGTTATACTTTGTACAATGTATATATGTGTTATGTAGGCTGGCTTTTTCATAAGATCTTTACCCTCATTGGCATTTGCATTACTGTGACTTTTCCTTTCATAGACATTTTGAGAGACTGCCAAGAACTCTTTAATCAGTCTTCACAAACACCATTCGCCCAAGTATTCTACTGCCTGCCTGTATAGTTTGTTATGAGTAGTCCCAGACATCCTGCTAAAGAGTTTTTGTGAAGACCGTTTAAATACAAATGTACATGTACCTATCATCGAATGAACTTACCTTGAACGACTTCTAGATCTGCTGCGTGACCTCCTGAAACATGTACCAAACAGGTGAGTGCCAGCTTACTCGATACAAAATATCACAAAGTCTTACACCATATTAATAAGTTTATTAGCAAAAATATTATACATATTCAGTAGAGACAAACTTGAGTTGTGCACCTCACTAAAAGTAGCTGAAAGTAAAATAATCCAAAGGACCAATAAAACACCGCTAAAGACGGTATGGCCGGATTGCAAAGTAAGTTTTTGTCACTAACTGGGTCAAGGTCAATAGGTCAAATAATACAGCATAAATTATAAGGTTTTGTCAGAGGCAACCTACATGTATAAATAAAGATTCTACTACACACAGTTCCATAGATTTTGCTTAAACCAGGAACTTTAACCAAAATCCTGAACAAGTTAACGGTCAAGGTCACTAGGTCAAATGTTACCACATAAATTAAAAGGTCTTGTGATGGGCAAGCTTCATGTATACTATAATATAAAGTTTCTACTGCATACAGTTCCATAGATTTTGCTTAAACCAGGAACTTTAACCAAAATCTTTGAGAAGGTCAAAGTCCGAGGTCAAGGTCACTAGGTCAATGTTACGGCATAAATTGAAAGGTCTTGTGATGAGCAAGCTTCATGTATAATGTAAAGTTTCTACTGCATAAAGTTACTTAGATTTTGCCTCAACCAGAAACTTTAACCAAAATCTTTAGCTAGGTCAAAGTCCAAGGTCAAGGTCACTAGGTCAAATGTTATGGCATAAATTGAAAGGTCTTGTCATGGGCAAGCTTCATGTATAATATAAAGTTTCTACTGCATATAGTTCCTTAGATTTCGCCTCAATCAGAAACTTTAACCAAAATGTTGACAGGCAGACGGACGGACGGACGGACGGACAGACGGACGGACGGACATCGTCAATCTATAGGCCGGAATTGCTTTGCAATCCGGCCAAAAAAATTTTCTTATTTTGTTTTTTTTTTTGGATAAATTGCATGTACATGTTTATGTGCATTACTTTTTTTCAACTCTTTATAAGTTAATTAAATTTTGCCTCGTCCATAAAACTGAGTTACATGTATCTATGACAAAATATATAACATGTACAGGTGTAACAGAAAATTAATACAATACCTGTACTTCTCTTTCCCCCGACTTCTGCTGCGAGATCGCCTACATTCAAAACAAAATTCTCTATTAGTCTGTGATACTTGTTTGAGATAAAGTCATGTCTCATTTACTTCAGAAAACACATGTACATATACTTCGTCCATCTTTTATGTCCACCAAAAAGGACTAAGTGCGCAAATCCCTCATACCGGCCCTATAATTGCTTTTGATAAACGAATGATAAATCATTACTTTTTCCAATGTTGAATGTTTGAGAAAATACCGCGTCATCATTTTGAGCCCTAGTAACATCACGTGCATGACGTACAACGTCATGTTCTGACGTCATTTGCCCTGAATGACGCAAAACTAAGGAAAATCATACTATTTTACATACAAATTTTCAAAATTCATCTATGCTCCAGGCCTCGCCCACAATATTTTTCATGCAAACTAAAAGGCTGATCGGAAATCCATTGATTGGTACAAAAATATTCATGTGCAAGGCCTGGAGCGCTTCTTGATTTCATGATTTTCAAAATTTCGCACATTTATTGAGATTTTCAATGATTTCTTGAAGGTCCATAAAAGTGCAGTACAACTTTCTCACCCTTTTCATAAAGAACATACATGTAATATTTGCATGCCCTGCATTATTATATAATTAATCATTTATACCGATTTGTTTGACTAATATACATGTATATGGAGAATACATGTATCTATAAACTCTCTAGAATTCTGTGGAAATCGAAGATTCCCGAAATTTTAAGATGTACATGTACACATATATTTAATACACATACATGTACTTCAACTTGTTTCAAGTGTGTTCTTCTCATTCTAACACAAATATTTGGATATACAACATGATGTAATACCTTTGATATGAATCCCTAGTGCTATCTGAAACATACCTTCTTTCATATGGGCTTCTTGACCTTGATCTCCTTAAATAGACACAGTACACAAAAGATTAGTAAAATTTCATCATCTTTATAAAGATTTAGTATTTTGTGCAATTTGAGAATCTAACAAATACTATTTCAAATACCTTACAACTACAATGTACGGCTTGGTTTCGCATGTGAAATACTACTAGTATTTCGATTTCACACATTAAATAATATTACATGTATTGAACTTACCTTCTGTTGTGTGGACTTCTGGACCTTGAACGTCTGCAATGAAAACAAATAATTGTGAACACAGAAAAATTTCCAAGCACATTACATATATGATAAGAAGAACAGATCTTCTTGATGGAAACTAAAAGTACACTCTTAGTTCAGATGATAATATAATTATAAAATATGCATATTCTTGGACTGTACATGTATACATTAAAATATTTTTTCTTCTCTTGAACAAATATATACATGTATATGCGAACTTTACACAAGTTCAGAGAAAAAATTTTCTTCAAAATTTATTCATTGAGCCTTTTGAATAGTTCTATTTTCCAAACTCAAATGAATTGTTGAAATATTTTTAAACAACATGTCACTCAAGGAAAGCACAAAAATCATTTCTAACAAGGTAAAAAAAAATTTCACATGAAGTTTCACCTTGCGAGTCATTGATCATCAAATCATTATGACATCCTCTTTGGTCTATTTGGCATGTTTGAAGGTTACCTGTACCTCGTTGACACATCATCTAAGTTGAACTTCTTATTGTTTTTTAGAATTGCAGTTTTAGCCAATCAGAGAACATTTTACAGAACAGCGATTTTAGCCAATCGAAGGTTTTAGCCAATGCAAACATAGGTAATCACAGATTACGAAGCTCACCTCGTGGCAGCAAAATTCATTTCAAACATATTTCTTAGTACATGTACATTGGCTTTTAAAGGCAAAATTATTCAAGTGGAAAAAGTAGGTCAAGGTCATTTTATGAAAGTCTGATCAAAGATACATCCAATATGCAAGTTTGGTACATGTAGCACTTATACTTTGCTCAATATTGGCTTTTAAAGGCAAAATCACTCAAGCGGAAAAAGTAGGTCAAGGTCATTTTATGAAAGTTTGATCAAAGATACATCCAATATGCAAGTTTGGTACATGTAGCACTTATACTTTGCTCAATATTGGCTTTTGAAAGCAAAATCACTCAAGTGGAAAAAGTAGGTCAGATGCTGCATGGGTCCATCTTGGCATCTAAAGATGAATCACTTGTGCAAGTTTGGTTACTGTAGCATCAGTACTTTGTCAGATACTGAGCTACCCCAAACTTCTTAACCAAGCCACTCTGAGCTACCCCAAACTTCTTAACCAAGTCACTCAAGCGGAAAATGTAGGTCAGATGCAGCATCCGATGCATGGGTCCATCTCGGCATTCAAAGATGAATCACTTGTGCAAGATTGGTTACTGTAGCATCCTACTTTGTCAGATACTGAGCTACCCCAAACTTCTTAACCAAGCCACTCTGAGCTACCCTAAACTTCTTAACCGAGTAACTCAAGCGGAAAATGTAGGTCAGATGCAGCATCTGATGCATGGGTTCACCTCAGCATCCAAAGATGAATAACTTGTGCAAGTTTGGTTACTGTAGCATCAGTACTTTGCCAAATACTGAGCTACCCCAAACTTCTTAACTGGACGCGGACGCGGACACGGACACGGACGTGGACGTGCGGGGGTATAGCATAAGCTCACTCAACTTCGTCGAGGTGAGCTAAAAATGAGAAAAATTCCAATTCATGTGACAAAACACAGTGTAATTCCCAGTATTACCTTCTTTCATGACTCCTTGATCTAGATCTCCTGTAAAGGACCAAAAATAGGAATTTATATACCGTGATACATTTAGGTATATCACAATTCAAGATCGGGAAAACGTTTACTCTTCTCATATGATACATATTCTTTCTTACAATCTCATTGTAAAGAATATACATTGAAAATTATACCATGTACAAGTTCATTCATATACATGAAATAGGCACTCACCTTCCTCTGCTGCGTGACCTTGATCTGTACCTGGAAAGAGACATCAACAATTGATAAATACAATTTAAAATTTTCTTCAACACATGTATTTAAATGCTGCATGATCCATGACAAATAGGTCTAAATGCAGTAACCTATATTTTCAGTCCAAATCTAAAAACTTACTAAGATTTTTATAACTTTTTTTTTAAACCAGTCACATGTGTGGTGCATCAAAATTATACAGTTTATTTTGGTTTAAAAGTTTTACTATGATGTTAAAAATGTCCAAAACTGGTAAAATTGGTGAAAATGTCCAAAAAATGGGTGAAATTTCAATACAAATCCATGAATTAAAGTAGGGCACCAGCCCTTGCCCCAAAATATTTAATACCAAATGATAGATTTTTGATCAATTTTTTCTATTTGCATAAAAGTTGACATTTGGGTAATGACTGGCACAAACTTGAATTTTAAAGGTTTGTGTGCAAAATACGATGATTTTCTTCGTTTTTTATTCTATATGTACTTGATGGATATTTGGTACCTTGGACTACGGCTCCTTGACCTTCGGCTGTGTCTACGACCTCCTCTGTCATAGTCATCATGGTAACGGTATCTACCTCCTCCCGATTCCTTGGACCTCATCTGACCTGGTGCTAAAAAACATGACGATAATGCATTATCATTCACGAGAAATGACGTCATCACGCGACTTGTAGCTACACGTTATGGAAATGTAAAAGGCGCTCTACACGTAACGACAGAACAGGTAACGTCTTTGAAATTTTCCACACTTCTCATTGATCGAATTTCCAGTTTTCACTATTGTAAAGCACGTTTAGGATTCTAACTTTCCTTTCCTCGAGGTCTTACAAATTTCAATATCCATTTCTCACAGATTGAACTGATTGAAAAGAAGCAAGCTACGCGTACACCTTTTTACTACATAGCTATACCTTGACCTACTCAGATTCGCACGTGTAACTAAAGGACGTCTGCAGATTGTGACGTCAAACGGTGACGAGTACTTGTACGTCATACATACACGTTGAAAGCACTTGCAACTACACCAGAATCTCTATTACTACTGGTAACGTTCATGTAACCAGTTTAACTGGTAACGTTCATGTAACCTGAGTTTAACTGGTAACGTTCATGTAACCAGTTTAACTGGAATTACATCAATAAAGTATCAATGAAATATTTACTTTCTATTCAAAAATAAAGGTCTCTTACATAGAAAAGGATGAATGAATGTACATGTAAATTATCCAATCACTACATGTAAATTATCCAATCACTTTACTGTGCAATTATGCAATAACAGCTTGAAAGCATAATATTTTTTTTCTTCTGAGAATTACATTATTTTAAGAAAATAAGACGAAACCTACTTTTTCTGTCGCCTCTGGCAAATTCAATTTCCAGTTCCCTTCCATAGAACCTAGTTCTGTCTAGGTGGTATAACGCGTCATCAGCGTCTCTGGGATCTTCAAACGTGTGAGAGTTAAGGATTCTCTTGGTGCATCTATCTAGACGCACCTATGATGTACTTGATTCTAATTCTACATAATATTACTGGTTAAAATCATATAATTCGTGTTTCAGATGAAAATTTATATCTGAATGAAAAGGCAATTGAATTTGAAATATTTTTTGTCAGAGTCAATATTTTGAGTGATTTCTACAATGTATAAGCCTTCGGAATGAAGGAGATCAACATAGGATATTTTTGTTTCCCATCTGGATTGTGAATTAAGCAAAGATACATGTATCTGCTATTTACACGTAACCAACTGTTCATGAAAGTGCAAAATAAAACTCTTCTTGTCTCGAGTATTACTGCATCAAATTATACTATTCGATGGTCAGTCCAAATGCGCTTATTGGATCATTGGGGGTTTTCTGTATCAGGACTTGAGTTGACTTGATTTTTGCCAAGTTGTAGCTCTGATTAAGATTTCTGCATCCTTTCATAGAAGTTAATTGCTACAGAAGTTGTTACTTAAATGGTAAAATGATTGAGCGGATAATCTGAATTTGGTGGAATTTACCAGTAATTCAAAACTTTATCTCGACCTGACTTTGACTGTAATGATGTCTCTGACTTTATCTGGACTTTGACTTTATCTTGTCCATACTACATTTATCTCAACTTTGACTGTAGCCATGTCTCTCAACTTTATCTCGACTTTGACTGTAGCCATGTCTCTCGACTTTATCTCGACTTTGACTGTAACTTTGACTTTATCTTGTCTGTACTACAGAGACTTTGAGACTGTGTCTTTAACTTTTCCTTGTGAGCTTTGACTTTTTACACTGTGACTTTAACCTTCAGCCTGTAAATGTTCTATAGATTAGAAAGATAGAGAGTTTTTTAAAATAGGAGAATAGATCACTTCTAAAACACTTTCTGTTATAATTAGTGATTTTGACTGAAGCAATAAACAGTAAAAACTATGATGGCCAAAGAAACAAAAAGAAACTTGAAAATACTTTAAAACTTAAAATTGATTATAATAAAATCCTTAAAAGAATTCAAACTCAAAGGTCATCATAACAGCTGAACAATAAATTTGAACTGAACAACTTTATAAAAAATCGTTCCAAGGATTGCATCTTTATTGCGTTGCCTGCGAAACATAGCAACACTCAGGAATCACTTTCATAGGGTGTGACATCCAAGTGTGACATCCAAGTGTGACAGACAGACAGACGGACAAGGGATGAAGTGATATCTAAGTGTCACTATGCTTCGCAGGCGACGCAATAAAGAAGAATACATGTACTGAATGAAGTATTAGTTTTATGAAGTGTGCTTTTTGAGTGGACTTATACTATTTAAAGGAGAAAGCCTGAAAGGCAGTGTTGCGTATGGCAGCTGAAAACCATATCCCGATATATTGCAATATGCCAAATTAGTATCGCGATACTCTAGGATTTGATGTTGTATAAAGAAAAAAGAATTAAACGACAAATTTTGCTTTATGTTTAAACAAGAATGGACAAAAATAGGTCCGACATGTCGTCACATTTGAGAAGTTTTCTGCTTACCGAGTATTTAACCTCCTTACTACAATGATTGCAAAGAGCAATATTCATATACAGTGTACAATGACTAAAATGTCCAAGATAGGCTCTCTTTAATCTTAAAATATATCAACTACAAGTAAGGCCATGCAAAAAAAATTTTCTGGTTCTCAGATAATTGATCTAAAAAATATGGGTAGGTAGGTAGGGTTTTTATTTTTTGTTTTTATTTTCCGAAAACTACTTAAGCACAATTTTTTATTCAGATATTATAGAGACTGTGATCTATAGTGACTATATTTGTTGTAAATGTTCACCATACTCAACTCTTCTCATAATTCCCCCGAAAATAGTTTCTCACATAACTGTGTCACTGAATAGTTCGATTCCAATGGCAATATAATCCACGGCACGACTGTGTTGCCTTTAAAATTCACCTTCAAGCTGACAAACACTCGTTCTCCCCCCCCCCCCCCCCCCCCCCCCCCCCCCCCGGTCGCCATTTTGCATCTTGTGTTCTTGTGTACAATAACAAAGTACAGTATTTCCCTCCACAGAAGTCAGAGCACCTAAGCGTCTTGGTCGTGTAAAGTCTTAACAAAACCGACAAGCGCCGTTAAAACGTAAAGCGCTGTACTGAAACAGACATTTCTACTTTTCGTTTGTACAGAAATCCCAGTTCTATTAATAGAAAATTATATTTATCAGCATGAGAAATCTGGCGGGTGGCGGCTATTTTTTTCCCTTCCCACGATAAAAACGTCTCATCGGGAGGAATTTTGAGCGCGCGGCAGTGTCTGAGAACCAGGATTTTTTTTTTATATGGCCTGACTTGTAGGTTTTTTTTAAACGTTTCGTGATATGTATTGCAGATGAAAATATTGCAATAAATTGGTAAACCGGTTTTATCACACAACACTACTGTAAAGTTCAATACTGAGGTATAAAAATCATACCGTACATTGAAACCCGAGAGCAAAGAGAAAGGTAAAAGGAAAGAAAAAGTATTTAAATACTTTTTCTAAAATATAAATTTATAAATTATTGAGATATTCTGTATTTACACTATTGAATTATTATAAGAATTAATTTCAAAATGTACAACAATGTACAATTTGACCATATGTCTCTCTCAATGTTTGATGGTGAAAACTAAAATCCAATTCGTATTTTGTGGAAACTAAATCATACATGTGACGTTACGTGAATTAACTCATCATTTTCGTATACTATCATCATTTCAATTTCTATGTGCTAAATTCTTATTTTCATGACCTCTTTCATCACTATATGATTACAACAGCAGTACCATACCTCAGAATTTATTGGTATCTTGAGCGAAGACCATTGTGTTTATATTAAGTGACCGACTGTACTGTGTCTTAGACTGCGCTGTGTCTTTGACTTTTACACAATCTTGCATGAGACAACTGTGTCCTTAACTTGCATAAGAGAACTGTGTCCTTAACTTAAACGCTATCTTGACTGTACTGTGTCTTTAACACAATCTTGAGTGACAATTCTGTGTCTTTGCTTTAACACAATCTTTACGGACGATACTGTACTGTGTCTTTAACGGTACCATGACTGTTACTGTATCTTTGACTTTATTACTTTACTGTGTCTTGAGTCGGACTTTACCTTCCAACCATTTCTTTGACTTTCTTGAGAAGCTTGTCTTTGTATACTTTTGACCTTAGACTCTTAAGACTTTCTTTGCTTTGTTCTGTCTAATAATACAAACTTTCATCAAAATGTGTTTTCCCCATTGAATTACAGATAAATAGAAATGTTACAATATTAACTCTCTTTAAAGTGTTTTAAAATGCTTCAAAATAGTCTCAGAAGTGTCCAAGCATTTCATGTACAGGATATTCATAAACTGACTTCAACAGTCTTGTTCTAATGAAAATTCCTCCACTCCCCCCCCTACCCCCCCCCAAAAAAAAAGAAAGATAAGTGAAGGCTAAATATAAAAGCTTCATTGCATATAAAGATCAAAGGAAACTAGGCATATCAATCTGATCAAATTTGACCAAATATATAAATATCTGTACAATAAATGTCATCACTTCATCAAAACGTTAAAAATTTATAAATAGAACATAGAAAACATGCAAAGAACTTTGTAAAAGAATATGATATAGGAATAAATATTATCAGGAGAAAGGATATTGTACATATGCAAAACCTCTGGGATTTCGTGAGTAATGATCCACAGGTACATAAACATCTGTCATTCGTCCATATTTTCCAACAATGACCTGAGCTCTTCTTGCATTGAATCGGCTCTGAAAACAGAAAAAATAAAACCTGTGTTTGTGAAACAGTAACGCCCCCGGTGGCATGATATCTTTGTTAGTATAAACAGCATTTTCTGTTATGTATGTGAAAGGTCAAGGTCAGGGTCACATAGTCACAAATTTTGGTAGATGTATAAATTTGTGACTTTGTGACCCTGTCCTTGACCTTTCACATATACAACAGAAACTCTTTCAACCACAAGATTTTATCCATTTCACAACTTGGCTAAAGCAGTAACCGAACGATCGAGCATTCGGATGGGTTTTATTGATTTTATTGATTTTCAAATCTATTTCGATAAATCTGAAGTAACATCTTTTCCAAAGACCGATTTGTAGAAAATTAAGGAAAATTCCCTCAAATATAGTTCCTATTGACAGTTTTAGGAGGGTACCCATTCCTAACTGTAATATCTCATCTGAAGCTATCATTGCTTAATAAATGACCAAAAACTATTCATCAAGACACCCTTTTATGAAAATGTTGACACTAATGTTGATTTCTAGAGAAACTTTACGCGCTCTTGCCGACTGAGCTACCTGGGTACGATACCCGAACCGTCACAAAATCGTCAAAATCACGTTTATCCAGTTTCCGAAGTGAGCCGCTGACAGCAGGAGTGCCAGGACAGTAGGTAGGCTGGGTAAAACTTCAATTCGAGCTATATACAGCTCGATTGGGATGTAATAGGTAGATCAAGCTATTGCTTTCTAACATTTTTCAGTACAAAATTAAACTAAAATTAGAATTTAAAAAAAATATTCACTGATTCCATTTGTACTCACTGTAAATTAAAAATTTTAACAAGGTAAATATGTTCAAATACATGTACATGTATGTACAGATGATGAGCAACAAGATTTTGAAAATATAAAAAGTTTGAGGTTCCTTATCTCCTGATCTGTTGACATTTCTACTGGGGTTTCTATATAGAAGTTGCAGGGAATAACCTGGATTTGTAAAGGCCCCTCTCTAAAATATAGGGGTCATTTAGTCGGATTGAGGGAATGAACTCTTATTTGGGGTCCTAGACCAAAACTAAATGCATATTTGGATAGTTTATATAGGGGGCCTTTTTGGTGCACACTAAAGGTGGTCAGTCCGAGTCCCGAGTCGGGAAAAGCCGAGTTGAGATTTTTAATTTCAGATTTCTCGGCAACAGATTGATAAATTTTGATTAATTTTTCAGGGAATATCTCTTTTATACATACAAATCGATGTAGATAATTCAGGAATGGACGGATGGAATGCAAAATATAACAGATTAAAAATGTTTTTATAGATTTAGAATGACATTACATGTAGAATCACTCATGTAAAACTTCTCAAAATTTGAATGACAAGGCCTTCAAATTAGCTTTAGCCGGGAACTAGCCTTAGCTGGGAACTGGTCCCCGACCAGTATGGCATCATTTAAACTATATTCACTCTACCTAAGATCATCTGGTACATTTCTAACGTAAAGAGAAGAATTTGGAGGCCTGGAATATCGTGACATGATGATGGCGTGCTTCGACTAACGAACGTCTCAAACCACGCTGGTGCACTCCCTTCCAAAACCATTTCATACCCAGACATCTCGTACCGACAGACACTTGATTCGTATTAATCTTATATTTATCAAACTGTATATGAAAATTTCAGATGAGCGTCACAGAGACCTACGTATACATTTACAAACGGATCCAGCCATTTCATTGAGAAGAATAATAAAAGAAAGTAAGAAATAAAAACAAAATTCACAGTGTCTTCTAGCTTAGATTTTAGCAAACAAATTACAAATTTCATTAAACCGAGCACCTCTGGGGCGAGAGTGGTGCCCCTTGCCGTCTTCTTTCTTAATCATTGGAGCAATTTTAAACTGTTTTCAATAAAAAATTTTATCACAACTGATTAGAAAAAGAATAGAGGAATCCAATGGTATTTTTTTTTTTTTTGAAATAATTTATATGGAGGACGTTGGACAAGAATGATCTCGCATGCGGCGATGTAAATGGCTTCTCCATATAAAACGAGTACCAGTGATAAGATTTTATCGAAAAGTTGTGGAAGAAGAATTAAAGGGTTCTAGTTTGTGCTGTCTAAATTTCATTTGCAAGTTTCGAAAAATAAAGGAAATGTGTGTGTGTGTGTGTGGGGGGGGGGGGGGGGGGGGGGGGTCAGGGCCGGGGTACCACTATAACCCCAGGACTCCCACCCCTTCAACCCCCTTCCTCCCTCGATCCTTCCCCTTCCTCCCTCCTCCCCAAGCAATACTTATTTTCAATCAAAAGCCCTGGTGCTAAAGGGAAATATGATAATATACTAAAGTCTCATCGTTTCTAAAAATGAAAGGCCTTAAAAAACATGTGTTTGTGAAACACGAATGCCCCCGTTGGCATCTTTGTCGGTAAAACAGCTGAAAAGTAGTTCACATTTTGAGGTCAAGGTCACAAGGTCAAATTTGGGTATCCATGGAAAGGTCTTGCCATAAGGCAGTTTTAATTATGTGTAATATGAAAGCCCTATCATTTACCATTTAGAAGTCGTGGCTAAAGTTTAGATTTTCAAAAGTAGGTCAAATTCCAAGGTCAAGGTCATCAGGTCAAAAATTTTGGTATCCATGGAAAGGTCTTGTCACAAGGAATACACATGTGAAATATGAAAGCCCTATCATAATACCACAGGGATTTATCACGCTAATACCGGTTGCCGTATTTACTATATATATGTGTGTACACATATATATAGTAAATACAGCAAACGGTATTAGCGTGATAAATCCCTGTGCATAATACCATTCAAAAATTATGGCCAAGGTTAAAGTTTTTGCGGACAAACAGACAGACAGATGGACAGATCAGAAACTATATGTATCCTATAAAGAAGGATTTCAATTCCATGTTTAAAAGAAGTAATGACGAAATTGTAGGAAAATAGCCATGAAAACATTATATGTAATGTACGTAAATTTGTCCCGCCAAAATAATACGTACGGCTGTTTTCTAAACAGGAAGTAGGTGAATATCTCACCTTTCTATTGATCACACGAGTAAATATCATACTAAAAGATGAAAGTGATTCTTTCTTTCTTTCTGTTTGGGCACCTACTACCCCATTTTATTGCCCACCCTCCACTTGTGTATGTAGTGTATGCATGTATGCAGGAGGGTTGTACATAATTATGTACTGCTTGGATGGTCCGTATTTCCAACGGCTTTTATAAGGTGCCACCACACCTGGATTCCCTGCCGCGGTATGAACGCGGGTACCCAACCGGGCCTATACCCCCGGGCAGGAGATGACTTTCGACTCTCATATGATCACACCGGGATTCGAACCCCGGTCGTCTGCGTGAGAGTTGAACGCCTTATCCACTCGGCCATCTCTACCATATTCATATATTGTTTGAGGTAAAGCCCAAACATGATTAGCATATACCATTTCATTATAAGCATATGTAGTGAAATTGAGTTTGGTAACATGACCTTGGATATAGGTGATCTGAAACCTACATTGTATGGATCATGAGCAACAAAAAAATGAATTAGTGATTAGATACACGGTTCAAAATATAAAGCCTAAACGTGATAAGCATAGACAATTTCAGCCTGGACATGATTAGCATATACAATTAATTTCATTACCAAAGTAAGAAGTGACCTTAATCCAGTCAATCCGAAAGTCACCAGACATACCAGACAAATCTGGTAAAATTTGCTTCGGTCTGGTAAAATACTTTCAATTTTTTCTTAATAAACATGTTTGAATTTCAACAAAAATTCAAAAATGTCTGGTAAGTTATAAAAACTTTCGTGATGTCTGTTAATCATGTGACCTTGGGACATATGTGATAAGAAACATTTAGTCCTGAGAAACAACATACTAAAAAATATGAAAACAATTGTAAGATGGGTTCAGGAGATATAGCCCAGACAAGATTAGTACGTACAATTTCGTTAAAAAGAACTAAATTATTTTGACCTAGGGCACATGACCTTGGGTCAAGATGATAAGAAACCCTCCAATCATGAGCAACAGCATACTTAAGTATCAGAGTGATCCGGTTTACGATTCCACAGATATAGCCCAGACTCAATAGCATTTACAATTTCATTAAAAAATGTAAAACTTGAGTCAATGACCTTGACCTTAGTCATATGACCTTGGATCAAGATGGTGTGAAACCTTTGGGTCATCAGCACCATCATACTAAAATATGAAGTGATCTGATCACGGTTCAAAAGATTAAGTCTGGACTTAATACACGTAACAAATACAATTTCATTTAAAATATACTAATTGACCTTGACCTTGGTCACATGACCTTGAGTCAATGTGATGTGAAACGTTCGGGCCATAAGGAACAACATTCTAAAATATGAAAGCGATCGTGCAAACGGTTCAAGAGATATAGCCCGGACAGGAATGCATGTACAATTTCATTAAAAATGTACTACGTGACCTTGACCTTGGTCACATGACCTTTAATCAAGGTGTTGTGAAATCTTCTTGTCATAAGCAACAACATACTAAAATATGAAAGTGATCCGGCAAACGGTTCAAGAGATATAGCCCGGACAGGAATGCATGTACAATTACATAAAAAATGTACTATGTGACCTTTACCTTGGTCACATTACCTTGGGTCAAGGTGATGTGAAACCTTCGGGTCATAAGCAACAACATACTAAAGTATGAAAATGATTCGGCAAACGGTTCAAGAGATATAGCCCGGACAGAAATGTATGCATAGTTTTATTGAAAACGCACTAAGTGACCTTAACCTTGGTCACATGACCTTGGATGAAGGTGATGTGAAACCTTCGGGTCATTAGCAACAACATACTAAAATATGAAAGTGACCCGGCAAACAGTTCAAGAGATATAGCCCGGACAGGAATGCATATACAATTACATTAAAAATGTACTACGTGACCTTGACCTTGGTCACATGACCTTTAATCAAGGTGTTGTGAAATCTTCTTGTCATAAGCAACAACATACTAAAATTTGAAAGTGATCCGGCAAACGGTTCAAGAGATATAGCCCGGACAGGAATGCATGTACAATTACATAAAAAATGTACTATGTGACCTTTACCTTGGTCACATTACCTTGGGTCAAGGTGATGTGAAACCTTCGGGTCATAAGCAACAACATACTAAAGTATGAAAATGATTCGGCAAACGGTTCAATAGATCTAGCCCGGACAGGAATGTATGCATAATTTCAATAAAAATGCACCAAGTGACCTTGACCTTGGTCACATGACCTTTGGACAAGGTGATGTGAAATCATCGGGTCATAAGCAACAACATACTAAAATATGGAAGTCATCGGGCAAACGGTTCAGGAGATATAGCCCGGACACGATGTGTGACAGACGGACATACGGACAGACGGACGACGAAGGCAAAACCAACATGTCTCCTCCCCGTTGAGGGAGGGAGACATAAATATGAAAGCCCTATCATTTACCATTCAAAATTTATGGCCAAGGTTAAAGTTGTTCAAATGTAGGTCAAACTCCAAGCTCAAGGTCACAAGGTCAAAAATGTTGGTATCCATGGAAAGGTCTTGACACAAGAATACACATGTGAAATATGAAAGCCCTGTACATTTACCATTCAAAAGTTATGGTCAAGGTTAACGTTTTTCAAAAGTAGGTCAAACTCCAAGCTGAAGGTCATGAGGTCAAAATTATTTTGGTATTCATGGAAAGGTTTTGTCACAAGGAATACACATGTGAAATATGAAAGCCCTATCACTTACCATTCAAAAGTTATGGCCAAGGTTAAAGTTGTTCAAAAGTAGGTCAAACTCCGAGGTCAAGGTCATAAGGTCAAAAATTTTGATATCCATGGAAAGGTCTTGCCACAAGGAATACACATGTGAAATATGAAAGCCCTATTACTTACCATTCAAAAGTTATGGCCAAGGTTAATGTTTTTTAAAAGAAGGTCAAACTCCAAGGTCAAGGTCACAAGGTCAAAAATTTTGGTATCCTTGGAAAGGTCTTGTCACAAGGAATACACATGTGAAATATGAAAGCCCTATCATTTACCATTCAAAAGTTATTGCCAAGGTTAAAGTTTTTGCGGACAAACAGAAAAACAGACAAACAGATACTAGTACTAGTAAACAGACAAACAGACGGACGGACAGACCAAAAACTATATGCCCCAGAATCTTCGATTACGGGGGCATAAAAAGTAATGCTGCGCCCTAATAAGAGGGGGTTGGACTGGGTGAAGGGGAGGCGGGAGGAGGGAGAAAGGGGAAGGGAGTAGGGAGGGACGGAGGGAAGGGGGGAAAATGGTAGGGAGGGGACGGGAGGAGAGAGATAAGGGAGCGGGAAGAGGGAGGAAGGGGGGAGGGTAATGGAAGGGTGAAAAGGAGGGAGAGGGAGGTGGCAGGCGGGAGGGGGGAAGGTAAGTGGGTGGGAGGGGAAGAGAGGTACCCCCTGTCCGCCCCCCCCCCCCCCCCCCTAATAAGCTTTCCTACATAAGAGCAAGACTATTTATATCTTAAGTTATTTCCTGATTTTTTAGTCACTGTTACCCTCCCCACTATATGTCTCTCGATAGTCACTTCTCCACCAGCATAGCTAGTCGCCTTTTCAGCTTAAACAAATATTGTAAAATATAGACGGTATGAAATAATCGAAAATGTAAAACATTATAACATCTCATTGTCCTCCATGTTGGAAGATATCTTAGGTTAGAACAATTTTACCGGATAAGATTTACTTTTCTGCACAGCCTTTAAAGGTGACGGATGTGGCTAACAAACAAGAGATAATAACTTTCCCCGGGTACCCGATCTCATCTCCATTGGGATTCGCTTTTGCTTCTTTGCAGAATGTTTATTAAAATTTTATTGTATGCTATTTTGATTTTTATAGGGCTTGATTTAGCCCTGAAATCACTCACTGAAAAACGCGGACGAAGTGTTTGAGGTATCTAGAGGTATCTGAAGTCCAGTGCCACACGCGATAGATCAAGGGATGTTATATATATTATACCATACTCTATGCAATTTGAATTTTGGAGAAATATGGTATAATATCCGAGAAATTTGAAGAAATACTCGCAGATCTTGTCGTGCGTCCGCTTCGGGACCGTCTCCCCGTGCCGCACATGGCTGACTCGATCCACTGATGTGACGTTGTATACGGTGAGCTTTGACTTTGAAACGACCTTTCGTGTCAACGGCACGTGCTACTTTGACTTTGAAACGACCTTTCGTGTCAACGGCACTCGCTGGCAGCTTGCCAGTAAGAACTGTGTAGAAGTGTCAAGAACATATGACGTCATTTTATTCTGCACCTGCAGCTTTGACTTTGAAACGACCTTTCGTGTCAACTGCACGCGCTGGCTACTTGCTAGTTAGAACATTCTAGATGTGTCAAGAATGACGTCATTAATGTCGGTCACATGGAATCCTGCCAAAACTATGAGGTCATCGATTGAACGCTATAGAAAAGTCAGTCAGTACAATAGTGTCAGTCACCTGGAATCCTGCCAAAATTATGACGTCATCGATGGAACGCTTTAGAAAAATTGGTTAGTACAATAAGGTTAAACACTTGGCTGATTACCAAAAACATTTTAGGTAATATAACTGTCCCGTTCAAGGTCAGAGTCAAGGTAATTCATGTAAAACTCAAGGTTATGTGAAATCTAATCACGTGATTACTTACAACACCTTTGTGCACCCTACTACAACCCAGATGAGATCAAATTAGCACCTATTGAAATTCGAGAACATTCAATTACGTGATCAATCACGTGTTTGAATTTCATTTGAGCTTCGGTATGACCAACAATGACATTGACTTCTGTCTACAATGAGTTAGGCACGGTCCATTTGATATTCTGGGGGGGGGGGGGGGGGGCTTGGGTTTTTTTCGAAAAAAATAATTTTGCTCTGAATTTTGAAGAAAAAAATTAATTTGCTTATGGTGTGTCAGAAAAAAATAATCTTGCTCTCACAAGTAATCTGAATTTGAAGAATTACCATAAAATTTCGCGAAAAACTCCTGAAAATTTCCGGCTCGCTTCGCTCACCGTACTTTTTAAATGACAATTTATATAAACTTTTTGGCTCGCTTCGCTCGCCATAGTTTTCTATCAAAACAATCATTTTTAATGGCAAAGTTCACATTTGAAAAATGTCAAAAGAATGCATGTTAATGGAATTTTGGGCTTCCTGATAGACACTTACATATATTATCAATATAATGCATTACTATTAATAGATGCATGTATCACCATAGAGTCTAAATTTATATACAAGCTTTGAAGGTGAACTTCAGTTTTTCTCAAATTTACAATTCTATATTCAAAAATTTGTCCAGAAAACCCTCCCCTAAGACCCTTTTACTTGTACCTTATACATAGATTTTGTTTACTGAGGATTATATTTTAAAATACTTCTATCCCTCTGTATAGAAGGGAATTAAATTTTCATGAAAATAAAGTAATTTTTACACTTTTGAATAAAAACACAGAATTTCTATTGATAAAACAAATATATCTTAATATATTGCACATCACTAAAATGTTGAAAAAAAATTTCTTGCTCCAACTTTGCTGGAAAAAAATAATTTTGCTCCGGTCCGGGGCGAAAAAAATTATCTTGCTCCGACAAAAAACCCAAGCCCCCCCCAGAATATCAAATGGACCGTGCCTTATTAGGCTTATATACCCGACAAAAAAAAAAGAAACGCACATCATGTTATATAGTGATATTTTTCAATTGATCATAAATATTTAGTTAAACATTTGATTAAAGTTTCCTTTTTCCAGCACTCGAATTACCAAGGATAAAACACGTTTCGATAATTTTTTGCAACATATCACAATGATAGTGCTGAATAAAGCGTGTTGTTTCTAGCTCCTGTTGCATGGCCGCAGGTTTGGTATCCTTCTAAAATTTTGTTGTTTGACCACTTTCAGTAAATTTTCAGTAAAAATATAGATGAATACTGGTTTCTCTATCCAAATGCAGTCAAAATATGCCAATAAATCTGAAAATTAAATGTTTCAGTGGAAATTTTTATATATTGGGTTATATTTTACAATAAAGAAGATCAATATTTTGCAATTCTGATCCCAAAGGAACACTAATTTTGTCTTCAGCCATTCTTATTTATCTGTTGCAGATTTATCTTTAACATCGCATTGAAATAATCAAATGAAATACCAGAAAAGCTTAAAGCTAACGTCCAAAACCATTGAAAATGCACGTAAAAATGACCTGTCAAGATCGAGGTATTGTTCCTGAAAACTGTGCTTGCGAAAAAAGGTCAGATTCTAGCTGTATAGTAGGGTAATTTTGTCTTTTGCGACACATTTAAGGGCGAAAAATATCACAGTCCACGGACTTCATTTTCGAAAGAGTTGATGTTTGGGATGTTTTTCTCAAATTTAGATTTTCAGTTTGATGACGTCATTTGAAGCAATCAAATGAATTTGTATTCAAGGAAAATTGTTTATCATCATTGGAAAAACAAATCCCAATGTCTGATATATCAATTCGGATAGGTTTAACAGCTTTAATCATTTCTAAAAAGTGAACGGAATTCTTAAAAACCATTTTTGAACCATATGTCTTTATCATGGCGCTGTGTCTGATCATGATGACGGATTCGTTTGGCGTTTGACAATGTAAGTTACTCGTGAACCTACGATTTATGATGGAAAAGAATAGAATACTTATATATTACATAATACATTTTATAGAATGAAGATTAAGTGGTGCGTTTCTTTTTTTGTTGGGTATATACATAGGAAATTCAAGAACATTCGGTCAAGTAACAGATTTCACATGACCTTGAGTTTTACATGAATTACCTTGACTCTGACCTTGAACGGGACAGTTAATTTACCTAAAATGTTTTTGGTAAGCAGCCAAGTGTTTGACCTTATTGTACTAACCAATTTTTCAAAAGCGTTCCATCGATGACGTCATAATTTTGGCAGGATTCCAGGGGACCGACATTAATGACGTCATATTTTCTTGACACATCTAGAATGTTCTTACTGGCAGCGCATGCAGTTGACACGAAAGGTCGTTTGAAAGTCAAAGCTGCAGGTGCAGAATAAAATGACGTCATATGTTCTTGACACTTCTACAGTTCTTACTGGCAAGCTGCCAGCGAGTGCCGTTGACACGAAAGGTCGTTTCAAAGTCAAAGTAGCACGACGTGCCGTTGACACGAAAGGTCGTTTCAAAGTCAAAGCTGCAGGTGCAGAATAAATGACGTCATAATACTGACGTCATTGTATACCTGCCATCATAATACTGACGTCATAGTGTAGACAACCTCATAATACTGACGTCATTGTATACTTGACGTCATAGTGAAGACGTCATAATACTGACGTCATAATGACATCATAGCAGCGCGTGCAGTTTCCCGACCCACTTATCGGGAGTTCTTATACTACTGAAGCTCCCTAGCTATATCGTTTTCAATACAACGAGAGATTAACTATTCCTTTTTGGCCCTACTTGTATCCAATATGATATTGGAATATGTTTGAGCGTGGCGCCACTTTGCCAGCGCCACCTACAATGCATTCTGCACGTGCACTTGACTCTGAGAAGATCAATTTGTCCTTTGTGTTTCTATGAAGCTGCTTTATTGTTTCCGTCTGTCTTGCTATTTTCGTTTTCTCGTGAGAAAGTTCTGTTTCTTTTTTCAAGTTTTTTTTGTAAGCCTTACTGTGTTTGTGAATTATGGAATCCGATTTCAGGTTTTGTGTTTGACTTTCACACAGGAGTATGACACATTATCTGTAGCCCCCTAAATCCCCCCCCCCCCCCCCCCCCCCCCCGAGAGTGAAACATCTATATACCGAATAGGTATATATATATACATGTATTCGGTATATAGGTGTTCGACTCTCGGGGGGATATTTGACTCAGGGGGTTTATGGATAATGTGTCATACTCCTGTGGACTTTCATTTGAAATGATGTGAAGTGTCATCTACAATGCATTCCGCACTTGCACTGGACTCTGAAGAATTTCTATGATTGTCTCCGTTTGTTTGTCCTATTTTTCTTTCTCGTGAGAAAGTGGGTACTTTTTTTTTCGAAAATTTGTAATTGCGATTGTGAATTTGAGCATGTACTACGTATCTCCGCGTATGCCTCAAATTTTGGACGTATTCTATGTATATGCTAAATATTTTATATTCGTCTTAGGAAAGGTTTTAATGAATAAGAAGAATCGATCAGTCCAAGAGAAATATTCTTCTTCAAGACTTTTATCGAGGAGATACATGTACACCCTGGAAAGGGGTAGGAAATTCATTTAGTTTTATGAAAGTATACAGTATACGCAAAAATCACAAAATGACATATCAGGAGATTACCAGAAGGGGGGATGGGGTTCCTGACCATCCAATATATGTATATCCGTGCAAAGACTTATAAACACTAATGTCTAGCTGTCGGTCAGTATGCCCCTCGATACTTTTGAATCCTGCAATAAATTTTAAAAACCATTAGATTTTTATTTGAAATATACATACATTCTCTTGAAGTTTCATGGTATCTGGAGACCTTCTTCTTCTATTGCAGTTATTTAAAAAAAGCTAATGTCGAAAGTTGAGGTGTGGGAGAGGTTATATTATAATACGGCATTTAGTATGAAACTGGACATGCCTAGCTTTGGAATTTTATTACAAAAATGGTATGCAAATTAATCCAAATCAAGTTAGATTATGAGTGGTAGCAAGCCAGCAAAAATTTTCTGAATTCCGACTCAAAACTGCCAGAAATTTAGTCTACACATAGACGCTTGAGCCAATAATACCTTACTTTGATGATGGGGGAATGTGCCCCCCCACTAAATCCTCCAATGATGGCACTGCACCACGATTTTCAGCTTCTTGTACTTAATATTCAGTAACTTAGCATTTAATATTTGTTAAAAGGATATTAACAATACCAAAAATTGATTGTTTATTCTAATAACTTGAAATTGAATTTGTGTGGTGGAAGTGATTTGATTGCTACATGTACTAGAACATTTCGTGGATGCCTTATGTGCCATCTGGCACGAAGAGGATTAAGTAAGAATGTTTCGTACACACCAAGAAAGCTAGGCAGTTGTTAGAGAAACACTAAGTACATGTTACAAACACGTGCGAACGCTAGACTATTGTAAGGCTTATTTGGCGAATGTGTTCAGAACATGTATCAACGCATGGGTAAAGTTCATGTAACGTATGGCAGCATGTGAATAACAACTGCATTGCCTTTAAGTGACCATCATGGAGCGTGTAACCAGTACGTTCCGCACACCCTGGCAAATTTGTGCAGGTATTACAAGTCAAACAGCTTCGAGTACACCATCCTTTTAAAGTTTTGATTTGAAATCTACGAATTTATCATCTGAGAATTCAAATTATTAAAACATCTTCAAAACAGATTTACAAATACAAATATTTAATGACATTTGTTCAATGCAACATATTCCTACATAAAAGCATTATAATATAAAACATGAAATTTTTGTTTTTTCTCCACTTCAAAGTTCCGACTCTTTGTCAAGAAGTGAAAGTAAGTTTTCTGGTTCTGTATCACCTCATCTTCCGTCGTTAAAATAGAATTTCACTGCCAGATAGCTTCCAGCTCTTAATCTCATAGAAGTCTGTTGTAAGTGATGAAATGATTTTGTAATCATGTGATGACACTAGTATGATTTGTGACGGAAGTTCAGTCCTGATCAGGTGTGCGTCTGCCATGCGGTGATCCATCCCTGCCATCATGGTCTCTGTCGTTATCTGCTGATCGCGAGCGAGAACGGCTGTAGGATCGTGACCTGGAAGGAAAATACACATTCTATTATTTTTTGGTCTCGAAAAACTATTTGAAAGTTTCATCTATTACATCTCTTTCTCACGTTGTTGTCATTCTTTAACCAATCCATCACATGCTTTTCTTAATTGAATCTGATTTCCTTACTAAAAGATAAATGTTTTTTTCACAAATCTAAGTATTATTGATAAATTTACTACAAGAAAATGCTTTACATGTATGTCCAATTTTTACCTAACCATTTCATTTGTCTTGGACAGAAATGCATTTCTAATGGGTTTTTTTAATTCTTAAATTCTTGAAAAAAATTCAAAAGTACACAGTATAATAAAGTTCCTTTGGGATGAATTATGTGGGCAAACATACATGTGTTAATAGCCAAAATACATGTACAATGTATCACTTGTTGGTCAGAAGAAACTGTGTTATTAAAGATGTCTAACTAAAGCCTTCTATAATACATGTACTTTGTATACTCTAGGTTAAGCTTTTTAATACAATGAATTTGTGTTGATTAATTTTCTTTGAAAATTGTTATGATAAATGTTTGGACAGACAGCTGACAGACAAATTGATCCTTTGAAATACCTCTGTCGATGGCACAATCATCAAATACATGAACCTACCTTGAACGACTTCTAGATCTGCTGCGTGACCTCCTGAAACGTGTACCAAACATTGAGTGCCAGCTTACTCAATACAAAATATCACTAAGTCATATTCCATATCAACAAATTTATTAGCAAAAATATCATACAAATACATAGTCAATAGAGACAAACTCGAGTTGTGCACCCCACTAAAAGTAGCTGAAAGTACAATAATAAAAGGACCAATACATATCTTTTTTGGGGGGATATATTATGTTTTACTTCTTTTCAACTACATATAAATAATCAAATTTTCCCTTCTCTACAAATTAAATGTATAAGAATTTTTGATAGACTTGATCTGGCTGAGTTAAATATAACAAAGTAAAATTTGAGCACAAAAAAATACAATACCTGTACTTCTCTTTTCCTCGACTTCTGCTGCGGGATCGCCTAAAGTTGGAATGAAAATTGTACATAAGTATGGGCAATGCACATAACTAGAGTGGACATTTTGGCTTTCTTTATGACTGTTGATCAATTAACAATTTACAACAATTTTTTCAAGCAATTTCATGGAAATACCAGGTTTGCTATACATTGTAGTTGCAACCTGGTATAATAAACAAGGTAAAATAGCCCTTGGGTTTAAACAAAAATTTGAATTAAATAAAATGTAATCATCTATGTAACTTGAAATGCTTCACTTACATACTTATACATGTATAAGCATTATCATAGATTTTTGAAGCATTTTAAACACAGAATATGAGCATATACCATGTATATGTAGAAGTTTTAAAACGTACCTTCTTTCATATGGGCTTCTGGACCTTGATCTCCTGAAATTGACACCATACATAAAAGATAAGTAAACTTTCATCATCTTAATAACATGTAAATGTTTAGTCTATGCCAAAATGTTTTCTGTAATTTGAAAATATGACCAATATACATGTATTTCAAACACCTTACAAATACAATTTACTATTTCGAACACCTTACAAATACAATTTACTATTTTCAAACACCGTACAAATACAATTTACTATTTTCAAACACCGTACAAATACAATTTACTATTTCAAACACCTTACAAATACAATTTACAAATTAGATTATCTCTTGAAAAGAGAAATATTGATGGCTTGATTTGGTTCGTGAAATACTATTACATGTATAGAACTTACCTTCTGTTGTACGGACTTCTGGACCTTGAACGTCTGCAATGAAAACAAATTCTCCTGATTACTTACATAGTAATTGTGAACATGGAAATTTTCAAGCACATTACATGTATGATAAGAAGTTGTAAACTAAAAATGTGAAGATGATAATGTAGCACGTAAATTACAAAACCTGCCTACTGTAAATGTGGAAATTTTCGCGTGGGGGTAATTTTCAAGTTTTTCACGAATCGAGGGATTTCGCAAAAATTTCCCCCGCGCGAAAATATCCTGCTGCATTCTTACTATGGGCAATACATTTTTCTATCGCAAATATTTACCCCACGCCAAATGTCTTGATGTTATAATCACAAAATTCCCCCCCCCCCTCCCCCCCAGCGAAAATGTCCACCATTACAGTATTCTTTTCAGTGCATATACAGTCAAATATTTTTTCATCTCTTAATCTACATGACATTGTACATGTATACATGCAAACTTTACAAAAGTTCAGAGAACAATCATCTTCAGAAAATTTTCCTTTTTTTATTCGTTGAGCCTTTTGAATAGTTCTTCGAGGGGAGTAACATTCATCAAACTCCGATGAATTGTTGAATTTTTAAACAACATGTCACTCACGGAAAGCAAGTAAATCATTTCTACGAAGGTAAATATCTCTTCTTTTTCCCATGAAGTTTGTGAGTCATTGATAAAATCATCACATCATTACAGAAATCCTATTTCAGCATACATCTTCCTCTGTTTGAATGCTACCTGTATCTCGTTAACACACCATCCCGACTTCCTATTGTTTTATAACTAGTTTTGGCCGATTGGAGAAAGTTTTACAGAACTGTGCTTTTAGCCAATAGGAAGATGTTTTATCAAACTGTAACAGAGGTTTTAGCCAATCCGAAAATGAAACAAATTCCAATTCATGTAACAATACACAGTGTAATTCCCAGTATTACCTTCTTTCACGACTCCTTGATCTAGATCTCCTGTAAAGGACCAAAATAAGGAATTTATATACCGTGATACATTTACATATATCACAATAGGCCACTTGCCATAATTCATTATGGCTGACAAAGTGATGAAAAATGTCAGAGGTAGGCAATTTTTGTGCAATTTTTCATTGTTATGTCTCAATAGAATTGCGTCTTTTAACAGTGACGTCATAATGTAAAACATTGCCCAAAAATGTTGACTCGGCCATTTTTTGCTTTCTAACAAGATCTGAAATGGTCTTTTTATGATAGGGTAAAATGTGTACACTTCTTGTAGGATACACATTTCTTCTTACAATCTCATTGTAAAGAATATACAGTGAGAATTATATGATGTATACATTCGCATTTGTACTCACCGTCCCCTGCTACGCGACCTTGATCTGTACCTGGAAAGGGACATCCAACAACTGATAAATACACTTTAAAATTGTCTTCAACACGTGTAATTTAATGCTGCATGATCCATGACAAATAAGACGAAATGCATTAACCTGTATTTCAAGTCCAATCTAAAAACATACTCAGATTTTTATAACTTTTTGTTTAAAGCCAGTCAAATGTATGGTGCATCAAAATTATACAGTTTATTTTGGTTTATTAGTTTTACTTGATGTTCAAAATGTCCAGAAATGGTAAAATTGGCAAAAATGTCAAAAAATGGGTGAAATCTCGATATAAATCCATGAATTTAAGTTGGGCATCTGTCCTTGCCTCAAAATCTTTAATACCAAGTGATGGATTTTTTTATCAAATTTTTTATTTTCATATTCTGTCATCCATGTAGTTGATGGATATTTGGTACCTTGGACTACGGCTCCTTGACCTTCGGCTGTGTCTACGACCTCCTCTGTCATAGTCGTCATGGTAACGGTATCTACCACCTCCCGATTCCTTGGTCCTCATCTGACCTGGTGCTGAAAAAAAGTCAGATAATGCATTAAAACTTACAAAGTAATAAAACTACCGTTACATCATGTACATGTAACCAGTGGGACTGAGAATACATCTATAAAGAATCAATGAAAACTTTATTATCTACTTCATAAAAACATTCTCTCTAATAGAAAAGGATGAATGTACATGTAATTGTAAGCCATCCTATTACTTTATGTGCAATAGGCCACTTGCCAAAATTCATAATGGCTGACAAAGTGACGAAAAAAGGCTGTGGTAGGCAATTTCTGCACACTTTTTCATTGCTGCATCTTTAAACAGTAAGGCCATGTAAAAATTAATAGTTGTTTCTCAGATAATTGGGTCTAAAAAAAAGTGGCAAGTTAGGTAGGGTTTTTATTTTTTGTTTTTGTTTTTTCAATCAAGGGTACTCCCATAATTTATGTGAAGCAAATTGTTTTATATATACTCACATTTTTTTGTTTTGTTTTTTTTTTTGGGTGTGTGTAGAGGATTTTTAAATTTAACATTTTATTTATTTAGTAAAATGGGAAATAGTTGTTTTCTATCTTGGCAACACCTGATAGAGTCTTCGGAAGCCAATTCTAGATGAAGTGGAATCTAATTGCACTAGAAATCGAACGAAGTGTTTTCTTTTATCCGTAAATGTAAGGATCTTTAAACTACGTTGCGTTGAATTGTTTTCTTTTATCAGTAAAGATGTAAGGATCTTTAAACTACGTTGCTCTTGCGGTCATCGGTGGTCCGTGTTTACTTTTTACACCGTCAGCATCGATTATTCTCAATAGACTGGGCAACATCACAATGTCAATACTTGATAGGCATTGTCCAGTATTAAAATTTACTTATGCTCTAGAGACTAATAAAGTTTAAATCATTGACTCAGAGTTTTTAACACGCGAATAGGCCGTTGAAGCGTCCACGACACGTGCCGGTACATAGTCAGTAGCCATACTACACGTGTATAATAGCTATACAAATATTTAACTGAAGGCGGGTAAATAAAGTCATCCTAACATAACCGTAAATTAGGAACGTGATGTGTTGGATGATTTAACTTCGTTTTAAGCAAGGATTGAAAATGACAAACGGCGGGTATTTTTTTCTGCAGCTGTAATAAAAACGTCTCGGCGGCGGCAAATTGTAGCGCGCTGCAGTATCTGAGAAACAGCCAATCAATTTTTATGGCCTCACGTCATAATGTAAAACAATGCCAAAAGATGTTGACTCAGTCATTTTGTGCAAGATCGGAAAACAGTCTATTATACATGTTCATGTAGCCTGTAAGCATTAAATCTTTTTTCAAATCTTGATTTTTTTTTTCTTTCTCAGAATCACATCATTCTTAAAGAAAATAAAAGAAAACCTACTTTTTCTGTCACCTCTGGCAAATTCAATTTCCAGTTCCCTCCCATAGAACCTAGTTCTGTCTAGGTGGTATAACGCGTCATCAGCGTCTCTGGGATCTTCAAACGTGTCAGAGTTAAGGATTCTCTTAGTGCATCTATTCTAGACGCACCTATGATGTACTTGATTCTAAATAATATTACTGGCTAAAATCATACTATAATTCGTATTTCAGACGAAAATTCACATCTGAATGAAAAAGCAATTGAGATTTTGTCAGAGTCAATATTTTCAGTGATTGAGTTCATAATACAAAAATGTATACATGTATAAGCCTTCAAAATAAAAGAGATTAAAGTAGGATATTGGTTTTCTCTGGATGGCGAAAGCAAAGATACACATATCTGCTGTTTACGTGTAACTGTTAATAAACACATTAAATAAGCTCTCCTTGCCTTGCGGATTACAGTTCAAAAATTTAACATTTAAATGTCCGTCCAATTGCATTAATTGGATCATTAGGTTCCTTTTTGATCAGGACTTGACTTGATCTTTTCTTAATTCATCATCCTTTTTTGAAAATCAGTGTCTAGGAAAGTTGCTGGTTAAATGATATGATATTGCGGGGATTGAATTTACCACAAACTTGAAACTTTATCTTGACTTTGACTGTAGCCATGTCTCTTGACTTTATCTTGACTTTGCCTGTAACTTTGTCTTTATCTTTTCTGTACTACAAAGACTTTGAGACTGTGTCTTTAACTTTTTCCTTGTGAGCTTTGACTTTTAACACTGTGACTTTAACATTCAGCCTGTAAATGTTCTATAGATTAGAAAGATAGAGTTTTTTTTTTAAATTGGTGAATAGATCATAAAACACTTTCTGTTATGATGAGTGATTTTGACTGCAGCAATCAACTGTAAAAACAAAGATAGCCAAAGAAACAAAGAAACTTGGAAATACTTTTGAAATAATTACAATAAAAGAATTCAAACTCAGTGGTTAAAAGCTTGTCACCAACTTTAACACCATAACAGCTGAACATTAAATTTGAACTGAATAACTTTCTAAATAACGAAGTATGTACTAAATAAAGTATTAGTTTTAGGAAGTCTGCTTATTGAGTGAACTTTATATCATTTTAAGGAGAAAGAATGCAAAGTTCAAAACTGAGGTGTAAAAATCATAAATTGGAACCTGAGATCAAAGAGGAAGGTAAAAGGAAGAAAAAATATCCAAAAACTTTTTTGTAAAGTACAGATTTAAAAATTATTGAGATATTCTGCATTAACACACTAGAATTCATTTCATAGTGTACAATTTGACAATATGTATTTCTCAATGTTTTGGTGAAAACTTAAATCAAATTCACATCTAACGGACATTAAATTATAGACGTTGCACAACTTAACTCATCATTATCATGTACTTTTGTCCAAAACTTATCATCATTTCATGTGTTTGCTAAATTACTGTTCTCATTACCTCTTTCATCACCTTAAAATTACCACAACAGTGCCATACCTCCGAATTTATTGGTATCTTGAGCGAAGACCATTGTGTTTATATTAAGTGACCGACTGTACTGTGTCTTAGACTGCGCTGTATCTTTGACTTTTACACAATCTTGCATGAGACAACTGTGTCCTTAACTTGCATAAGAGAACTGTGTCCTTAACTTTAATGCTATCTTGACTGTACTGTGTCTTTAACGCAATCTTGAGTGACAATTCTGTGTCTTTGCTTTAACACAATCTTTACGGACGGTACTGTACTGTGTCTTTAACGGTACCATGACTGTTACTGTATCTTTGACTTTATTACTTTACTGTGTCTTGACTCGGACTTTACCTTCCAACCATTTCTTTGACTTTCTTGAGAAGCTTGTCTTTGTACACTTTTGACCTTAGACTCTTAAGACTTTCTTTGCTTTGCTCTGTCTAATGATACAAATTTTCATCAAAATGTGTTTTCCTCATTAATGACAGATAAATGTAGAAATGTTACAATTTTTTCTCTCTTTGAAGGGTTAATGCTTCAAAATGGTCTTAGAAGTGTCCAAGCATATAATGTACAACATATTCATAAATTAACTTCAACATTCTTGTTCCAACAAAAATTCCTCCACCCAATCCCAAAAAAAGAAAGATACGGGAAGGCTAAATATCAAAGCTTCATTGCATATAAATATCAAAAGGAAACTAGCAGAGATTAATCTACAATTTGATATAAATGCCATTATGGGTCCTATGGACCCGATGAAATTTGACCTATGGGTCCCAAGCCAAAACAATGCGTCCCAGCAGAAATTTATGAGTCCCAAATACTGATTCATAATCATACCAGGTGTTGTCCTGCAAAATTTACCATGGAAGAATTTTTCATCAATATATTGTATATATTAAATCTGAATCTGAATGATAAGGAGTTAAGACTCCCATAGGACCACATGTACATGTAACTTTTATATCGAAAAAATTTGATGCACAACAATTTCCCCGACAAAACTACTGACATAATCAACCTTCTGTAAGGTTTAAAAGAGCAGCCAAAATATAAACACGAAAAATTTATAAATTATATATACAGCTAATACACTTTCGGTTTCTCAACTTTGAAAGTTTTATGTAAACATGAACTAAAGGGGATGCATTATACGAAAGTGAATAATGCATATGTTGGGACGTGGCGATCAGAAATCAATGGGTCCTGGGCCATTCTTATGTGTCAGGAATGCAGGACGCAGAGGTAGATTAATCCCTGAACTAGGCATATCAATCTGATAAAAATTGGTCAAATATATAAAATTAAATATCTGAACAATAATGTCGTCACTTCATCAATATATTAAAATTTTATAAATAGAACATAGAAATGTGCAAAGAACTTGGTAAAAGAACATGATTTAGGCATAAATATTATCAGGAGAAAGGATATTGTACATATGCAAAACCTCTGGGATTTCGTGAGTAATAATCCACAGGTACATAAACATCTGTCATTCGTCCATATTTTCCAAACAATGACCTGAGCTCTTCTTGCATTGACTCGGCTCTAAAAAAAAAAAAATCAATACATGAACCATTAATGTAGGGGTGTATGATATCACAGGCACATGTAGAAAGAGGGTCAATATCCTGTATGATGCCCCTTTTCATGTCATAATAGAATAGAACAATAGAATCTACCACCCATTTGTACAGGGACAGGGAAATCCCAACCGAGTACCAAAGATTTGCAGTCCACGACAAGGCTTGCCGAGTCGTGGATGTTGCGAATCTTTGATACGAGGATAACCAGATGCTATATGTGCCTGTATATGATATGAATCCCTATGATTCCCTCGCGATACTTATGACAGTTCAAGCCCTCAGTGTTGGAGAAGACTTAAGAACTGGGTGTAAGAAAAATTACTAAGATACCTTTTGCAAGAGTTATTTCCCTTTGCTCCCCCCCCCCTTGAAAAAGAAACAAATTTTTGGACACTGCAACCAAACAACAGCCTACAGTAGGCTATACTAACTGATTATACATGAAAATCACCCATACTCAGTATAGGCAATTAAACCTAGATGATTTTTTGGGCAATAATCGTTCTTGCAGTGGCCCGAGTGGGGAAAATGGTCGAAATGGCGGCTTTCAGTCGCTTTGTCAGTTTGTGACCGAGGATTGGAATTTGTAGGAGTGTAATTATCCAACCATTCAAACGAAATTACATTTTTTAGACTATGTTCACTCTACCTAAGATCATCCGGAACATTTCTAACGTAAAGTGATGAATTTGGGGGCCTGGAATACCGTGACATCGCGTCGTTGCGATCTGCGACAAGCAAACGAACTTTGAAGTTATTTCGACCGTCTAATGTTTCGAACCGCGCTGACGCACTTTCCTTCGGAAGACATTTCATACCAAGACATCTCGTACTTAGAAACTATTTCCTGAAAAGATAAACCGTTGCGGACTTAGAATCATTCAAAGACCTGGGGGTCCCAAGCCGTCGAGGAGGAAAAGGGAGGGCTCCTAATGTGATACATATTATGCTACCTTGCCATTTAAAAATACTTTCTTTGCACGGTTTGTTTTATCTCTTGTTATATTGCTTTATATGTTCAGTGGCGGATTCAAGGGGGTGCGGAGGGGGCGTCCGCCCCGGCACTGACCCAAAATTTTCCCCAAAACCCTATATTTTGGCCCATTTTCAGTAAAAGGCGGCAAAATTTACCCCTTGACCCCCGGCGGCAAAGGGGGGCGCTGGATCCGCCACTGATGTTATTTATGTTGGTCAAAGCTCCCTGGAGCTTGTGTTGTACTGTTATATATATATGCATATACCGACTTTAAATAAATCTTGTCTCATGTCTCATGGTTCAGCATACGGGTTTGATAATAAGCATCCGGCAATACATTCGAAATATTAGATTGATCAATTGGATTCTTTATATCAGCAAAATTGCTGACCAAATAATCCATTTGTGACCTTTGACATTGGAAAGGATTTAGAGATGCTTTTCCTCCTACATGCAGACATTGTCAATGAATTTCTCATGGTATTTGGGGGGAGGGGGGGGGGCGAACCATGATAAAAATATCGTCATATGGCAAAATAGTGCTCAATTTCCTAATTTGCATAGCGGCCATATTGGATTCCGTAGGTTTCATATTCTTACTATAGGAGTCTATGGGGAGCAAATAATAAATTGAGAATACTCACGATTTCAAGACACCAATCAAATTTGTCCACATATAGGAAGAAACTCTATAACAATCTGAATTCATAAATCCACATCTTTGATAAATCAAGGAATTTTTACTTCTGTCACTTTTGAGGTGAAAATTCGAGGCGATACTGCCCATACCCCCAATGTTAAAAAAGTCCAAAACTTGTCACTAGCCGCACTTTAACTTTGTTTATCAGTAGGAAATCTTAGGAGCTGTGTATTTGTCCACATGGTTTCGGAAAGATCGGGATATTAAATTCCGGATTTTGTCAACATGAGAATCATAAAATGAAATTAAGTTCTGTCACTTTTGGGTTGAAAAATCGATATTTTGAGAAATAGGCCTGTCATATTGATGGATTCACTTTATCGGCTTTGACAGGATAAAGATAATCTTGTGTTCATACGTAGAGTGGGTAAATTTTTTGGTAATAAATAAGCTTAAATAGATTAGAAACAGTTGTATTTTGCCATGGGCGCATTCTGCTCTTTGCATTTATTTGATCTGATGTATTTAAAATGTATTGTTTTTCCTGGAATGTCGGATCATTCTTGTTTGAGATTTGGCGCGTTTCAAACATAGGTATATGACGTAATATAATCGTCATATGAAAACATTTGCATATATAAATAAATTGAGCGCTATTTTGCCATATGTAAAACTTTAAAACATTTCATTGTCCTCCATGTAAGAAGATATCTTTAATTCAAACCATCCAAAACATAGAATTTTACCGGATATTACTTTTTTGCAGAGCCTCAATAGGCGATTTTCGAGTTACACGGATTGACCGTTATCGTTTTGAAATAACGCACTGCCTATCACGTGACTTTGCAGAAATGTCATCCAAGCCTACTTCCGGTTTTTCATAGCAACTATGTAAACAGAGGGAAATACAACGTTCCATCGCGTTCGCGTACTTTCGAGTCGTAGCATGTTTGTTTATAGAAATAAACACAATGCCTCCGCATAAAAAAATGTTTCTTTTCTGTAAATTTCTTTAAAGAAAAACTGAAAATACCAGCCTAACATAACTTTGAAACTTAGAATCAACTTGATTCTAAGTTTCAAAGTTATGTTAGGCTGGTATTTTCAGTCATGTCAATGATTATCAAGTCATGTCAGCTGATTTTGTGATACACGACACGTACACATGGCAGTTTTCATTTTTACATAGCGGTCGAATAATGTCGAGCATTATGGAATAATTCTGTCATCATAAATTAATTTGATATCTTTTTTCATATAATGTCAGAATCTGATAATGAAAAATATATTTCAAAGTGTTGGGATTGTCGGGAAAGGGGGGGGGGAGGGGAGGGGAGAGATTTGGAATATTCATTATTGTAATTCGTTTCCAGTAAGATCAGAGAGATGGTTTTTAGGAATAATCACATATTTTCACAAACTCCATGGGATACATAACTATCTATATCTGGTTTCTTCTTTAAAGACAAGACATTAAGTTTTTTTATATGCAACTGTCACGGAGAAGTGAAGGAAAATGAAAGATATTCGAGTTTCAAATGGTGCAATAATGGTTTTGTTTCTTAAGTGAAATAAGTTTTTGTTTATTATCTTAATGCAATAATAAAAAACCCATGAGGATTTTTAAAAATTGCATATACATGTACACAATTTGACAGTAAGCCTTTTTCACATAACTGCGGTCCAGTTGTTTTGGACGGCAAAATAAGAAACTTTCCTGCAATATGACGTAAAAGACAATCAGTTTTAACTGTGACGTCATGAAAGTCGGTACTTGCCGTCCACAAAATGCTAGGCACGCAGTTATGTGAAACAGGCTTGTTGCAGATTTAGGGGATGCAGAGTTCCCCCAGTATTTCAATCATTTCCCTATACCCTATACAAATACACTGTTTGACAATCGCCTATTTAACCCCCCCTCCCTCCTCGTTCATTGATTCAATTCAAGGAAGAGGAAGGCAAAATGCCATAATCACTGTGTAGGATAGATAGAGAAAAATTTGGTAAAAAAGGGGGCATTGTTTGAATATTTGAAATTTGCACTGTTGTATTATACATGTAAATAACTGCAAATTAAATATCTGAATTTGCCATTGTTGATTATACAACAGTGCAATAAGATGACATATGAATATTTGTATCCCTCTCTTATCATTGATGGGCTACAATTCCTTTGTTATGGTCAGAATTAAGACTCCTATGTTCATTTTATTTTGTATGAAGTAGTCCATGGTTGTCCAACATAACAGCTTTACAAACAGCTCTACACATATTATTTTAAGTAGTATTAATGTTGTCTACAATATCATGAAATAGAAAAGAGAGATCTTCATCAATTTTCTTTCATGCTAAAGACTATGAAACCATATGACACATCCTGATTTGACAAAATGTTTTCTAAAGTCATCATATCATTTATTAACTGAATATCCTCTTCAATTTTAAGTTCATATCTGCATAACTTTAGACCTATTACTGTTTTTTTTTAAACGTTGTTAACTGCATTTTTAGTTACATCTTGAAGTAAGAACTCAATTTCTACTGAAGAAGAAATTATATGTGGTACATATATATGTAATTGTCCAAAGATATTACAAAAATGTATTTGGTATTCAGAATTATGAAATATGATATGATTTTAAACCTCATACATGCAAGTGATCTGGCAGCAATAAGTCTCTCTGGAGGTAATTAATAATAAAGATTTTATTGTATATATGTTGTACTATTATATACTTTCCTGTACGAAATATTCCGCCCTGACTCTAGGCGTTATATTTTCTATTTTCCAGGCGGATTCTGTGTACTCTCCCTATATGGCACACATTATAGGATAAGGCGGTTTCCGCCCGGTATGTGGCTCGAAATATTTAAATGAGGACGCCTAAGATTAGGCGGATTCCGCCTTGACCTAGGCGTACTCCGCCTAATATTATAATTAGGCGGAATACGCCTTATTAGGCGGAATACGCCTTTCTTCATATTATTCACTATAGAGAGAATTTAAGGCGGATTCCGCCTATCAAACACTTACACATACAACCCTCTTTGTATTACATTATATTGATGGTAAAACTGGGAATCCTAAATTACACATGCATGTGTATCATCTTTTTCTGAAGTACAACTCAGGGATAGAAAAAGGTACAGAAAAGAATAAATATACTTCTTTATTATCTTTGTTCAACATATGTTCTATAAGTGCATTATTCAGCAGCTTTCAATAATTTTTTTATGTTATAATTCAGAGAGTGTCTGAGTTTTAATTGTTTACATTTTGAAAACATTTATATGTTTTACATATTGAAAATATTACTATACATCTGTTTGAAGTAATTTAAGTAACCTTCCTCTTTTATTATACATGTATATGACCTGTAACTTTTATAAAAATTGATGATTTAATTGAAGTTGGTCAGAGGACAATCAGGCTACTTTTTCATCTTAATAATTGTATACTGAAAAATTTGAGAGAATTCATGCAATTTACATCTTGCAAAGACTCTACAACTTATTACTTACTGTGTGCATCACTTAAATTCCAAATCTATAATGATAAATATATATTGGAAGTCGATCATTTTACATTCTTCTTTCCCACATTTTCTTAGGAACTTATAAATTTGAAATTTTATCTGATGAGTCAGATAATTCTCCCAAGATGCAACATTTTCCCCCTAGTTTGTATTAGACGGAATTTCTTTATCTACATTTGTAAAAGTCCGCCCTAGCCCTAGACGGAATCCGCCTCTATACCATGTACATTGGGCGGAATCCGTCTAAGAGAGCTTAGGCGGAATTCTTAAGAAATCCGGGTACGTCTAAAAATTGCTAAGACATAGCTGGTTTTACCCAGAATCCGCCCAGATTCTAGACGGAATCCGTCTTAATTTTTCGTACGGGTTTGAATGATTGAAAATTATTTGCATCTATAGGTTCATTTATATTATTTCTCTCTTTTCTGAGTAAAGTTAATTTCTAGAAGAAAAAAAAAAGGTCATTTGACTAAAAGGCAACATTTGAACCTTTTTATGTAACACACAAGTTTGCTTCCTCCTTCCATTAAATACCACATGCTTGACTATTCCTACATCTTCTTCATTTATTGCAACAATTCTATTTAGGCCATACCAAATTAATTAAATGTTCTTTGGATTTTCTTGTGAAAAAAAGGGTGCGAGAGGGCGAAAATATAATTATTTTAGTTTTTTTAGGTTTTGCAGTTTTTAAGGTGCGAGCGAATGAAATAATTTTATTTTTGATATAGGTTACCCCAGTAATACATTTCTGATGTTTTCCGTACTCAAAAAGGAATCCCCATAGGAATCTGTTGACAAGAAAGCCTGGCACATAACAGTACGGAAAAGATTTTCGAACATTCCCCCCTCCTTGACTTTCAGTGCTATGTATACGGGACAACAAATTTGCTCCCAACAAAATTTTTTAAACACAAGAAGTATCATTTTCTTCGAATTTTGCACAAGTTGAGACTTCTAGAACCTTTAAGATTTGCAGATATCAGAACCGACCCTAAAAAATTCTTGAGCCAGAAATTTAATGGTGCGGGCGAGCATTTTATTTTTATAATATTATTTTTTGAATTGTGAAAAATATGGTGCGGGAAATCCAAAGAACATTAAATTAATTTGGTATGGCCTTATCATTGCATAGTTAACATATAAAAATAAAACAGTTCATTGTTCACCATTATGTAACAAATCCAATCCATTGCATCTATAGTTCAACATGATGGTGAAATAACAGCAATTAACTTATATTTCAAGAATATAAAAAGAACCAAATGCTAAGACTAAACTGAGCACTTATTGAGATTTTGACTTCTACTCAAAATCAGTGACTTTAACACCCCCCCCCTCCCCATCTTCAACATTGTTTCATTAAAAGTCTGTGCACATTGGTCATCTTGCATATCTATTGCTTCTAGATTCCAGGTGACTATCTCTTTGCATTTTTGTTAGCGTTTGACAACATAAAACACCTAATGTGATAAAGACTAACTGAAATAAGTGATTTTGTTCAGTATCATATGAGGGGGTGGACAGGGTGAAAGGGAGGGGGAGGAAGGGGGCGGGAGGAGAGAGAGAGGGGGAGGGAGGATGGAGGGAAGGGGGAGAATCGTAAGGAAGGGGACGAGAGGAGGGATTAAAGGGGCGAGAGGGGGATAGTAAGGGAAGGGTGAAAATGAGGGGGAGAGGAAGGAGCGGGAGGGGAGGTAAGGGTGGGATGGGGAGAGAGGTACCCCCCCCCCTCATATCATGTGTAAGTTTAATTGTATTATTGTCTCGCATGATGCTGTGAAGAAATCAAACATACTACCTGTATAGACATATCTTGAGTAAAAATTAATAAAGACAATGCAAACAAATATGACTAATGGTAAAAGTAAGCGGATGACCTGCTAAATACTCCAGATCCTCCAAATACTTAGCCCAGTTGCCACATTAAACTTAGATAAATATTCACTTTCGTTTCGTGTCAGCGCGATAAAATAATCCAGCTTAATCACAAATCCAATATAAATGATAAATTTACTCTAGTATAGCAAAATATATCGTTTATTCACTGAAAATCGTTCAAATCTACCGCTTCTAGTAACATTATAGGTAGAGGCTATTCGTCACCAGCCTACGGATCATTTTACAAAACCTAAACTATAACGGAGAAAAACCGTGACGAAGATATAAAACCTAAAATGGATTCAGAATTACGGAGGAAAACACTAACAAATTCATAAAAGAAAACTGTACTCTCGATAAATTAACCATTAAAAATATGAAATAGGCTTTACTTTTTAAATGTCTGAAGTAGGAATTGTCACCATTGTTTATTTTTTAATTATTTGAAGAAAAGAGGCTTGGGAAAGAAGGGGGGGGGTGACATGCATGAGACAACAAAACGGTTTATAACCATGGCAATAATTACTAAAAAATCATAACATATGTAGTAATAAAAAAATCTGCTTGAATTTAGACTGTCACAAAGATTTTTTTTCGGGGGGGGGGGGGTACTTGCAATATAGTTATATAGACGAGCGGCTTTCATGCTGACGGTGTTATTTGGAATTGAATATTAAATCGAATTATCGAATTTCTGATTGCAATATTAAAGAAATATAGTTCTGGAGTAGTTTTTATACATTTCTTTTCATTTGTGAATCTATGACTTGATTAATCTTTGCAGTATTAACTATCTAAGTATGATTGTTTTGTTTTGTTACTGAAGATTTCTTTGTATCAGCATTTCCTTTCTACGGTATCATAGAGGAGATATAAAGCATAATCGACCTAAGCATGTTTTCTCTCTACGACATATTGTAGAAGAGATATACAGAGCTTCATCACCCAAAAGACGTTTTCTCTCTACGGACTATTATAGGAGATACATATCTTCATCACCCTAACGACGTTTACTCTCTATGGATATTATAGAGGAGATACATAGCTTCACCACCATAAAGACATTTTCTCTCGTTGGACTATTATAGAGGAGATACATAGCTTCACCACCCTAAAGACGTTTTCTCTCGTTGGACTTTTATAGAGGAGATACATAGCTTCACCACCCTAAAGACGTTTTCTCTCTACGGACTATTATAGAGGAGATACATAGCTTCACCACCCTAAAGACGTTTTCTCTCGTTGGACTATTATAGAGGAGATACATAGCTTCACCACCCTAAAGACGTTTTCTTTCTTGGACTATTAAAGAGGAGATACATATAGCTTCACCACCCTAAAGACGTTTTCTCTCTATGGACTATTATAGAGGAGATACATAGCTTCACCACCCTAAAGACGTTTTCTCTCTATGGACTATTATAGAGGAGATACATAGCTTCACCACCCTAAAGACGTTTTCTCTCTATGGACTATTATAGAGGAGATACATAGCTTCACCACCCTAAAGACGTTTTCTCTCTATGGACTATTATAGAGGAGATACATAGCTTCACCACCCTAAAGACGTTTTCTCTCGTTGGACTATTATAGAGGAGATACATAGCTTCACCACACTAAAGACGTTTTCTTTCTTGGACTATTAAAGAGGAGATACATATAGCTTCACCACCCTAAAGACGTTTTCTCTCTATGGACTATTATAGAGGAGATACATAGCTTCACCACCCTAAAGACGTTTTCTCTCTATGGACTAATATAGAGGAGATACATAGCTTCACCACCCTAAAGACGTTTTCTCTCTATGGACTATTATAGAGGAGATACATAGCTTCACCACCCTAAAGACGTTTTCTCTCTATGGACTATTATAGAGGAGATACATAGCTTCACCACCCTAAAGACGTTTTCCCTCTACGGACTATTATAGAGGAGATACATAGCTTCACCACCCTAAAGACGTTTTCTCTCTATGGACTATTATAGAGGAGATACATAACTTCACCACCCTAAAGACGTTTTCTCTCTGTGGACTATTATAGAGGAGATACATAGCTTCACCACCCTAAAGACGTTTTCTCTCTACGGACTATTATAGAGGAGATACATAGCTTCACCACCCTAAAGACGTTTTCTCTCGTTGGACTATTATAGAGGAGATACATAGCTTCACCACCCTAAAGACGTTTTCTCTCTATGGACTTTTATAGAGGAGATACATAGCTTCACCACCCTAAAGACGTTTTCTCTCGTTGGACTATTATAGAGGAGATACATAGCTTCACCACCCTAAAGACGTTTTCTCTCTATGGACTTTTATAGAGGAGATACATAGCTTTACCACCCTAAAGACGTTTTCTCTCTATGGACTATTATAGAGGAGATACATAGCTTCACCACCCTAAAGACGTTTTCTCTCTATGGACTATTATAGAGGAGATACATAGCTTCACCACCCTAAAGACGTTTTCTCCCGTTGGACTATTATAGAGGAGATACATAGCTTCACCACCCTAAAGACGTTTTCTCTCTATGGACTTTTATAGAGGAGATACATAGCTTCACCACCCTAAAGACGTTTTCTCTCGTTGGACTATTATAGAGGAGATACATAGCTTCACCACCCTAAAGACGTTTTCTCTCTATGGACTATTATAGAGGAGATACACAGCTTCACCACCCTAAAGACGTTTTCTCTCGTCGCCAAAATCGACGTCACGTTATCTATGACGTCACAAAAAAACGCGCCAAAATTGCATTGGCACTCTTATTATTTGACGCTGATTCATCTACATCCTGAAACATGAACTAGCATTTTAGGGATTGTGCTAAATGAAACTGCTGTATTTTGATAAGATTGGGACTTCTATCATTTTTCTTTGAATCTTGATTAAAAATTGATGTAAAACAATTCTTTGATGGGTATGTTCATTCAGAGAAAAGGCTTACAGCGCATTCTGCCGCTCGCCGTCATCTCTACGAGAAAATCACGAAAGAATAATTTTATGCTTGTTTTATTTGTAAACAACCGTTTGATTTAAACCCGGGGTTAAAATAGCAATTGAATCTTATTAAAATGTGTGTGATGCTTTTTTTTTACACGCGGGGTTTAAATGGGCAACATCTCACAAAATTGTACATTTTATTAGGAAACAACTCCTTAGTTTACATGCGGGATTTGGGTAAAACAAATGAATGGACTTTTCTATGTCTGTATATCTAGGAGTAGTGATATTTAGAACAGCAAGCATCACGATAAGGGCAAAAAGGGGGGGGGGGGGGGGGTTATGACTGCTACGTAGCAATTTCTCTCCGCTATGTGTAAGATTCGCTATTTATTATAAGCGAACCGTAATAATTATATTTTGAATTTATCGAACAGAAGACCTTTCATGACAAATGACATAGTACTATAAGTCAAACCTTCTCAAAGTGAATCCTCCTTTTGAAGAAGTTCCCTTTTTTACATTATTTGTTCTTCTCCTTTTCTTACAATGCGAATATCCATGGACCTGTTATAAATCAATGATTTCAGGATTATTGCCTAAATTTAACCCTCTGTCCGGCAGTAAATTATTATTACCGGTATACGTTTAATATAGGAATAGAAAGTACATACATATTTTAAAATTACCAGTGGCGGATTCAGGTGGGTGCGGAGGGGGCGCCCCCCCCCGGCAATGACCCCAAATTTTCCAAAAAACAGGAATATTTTTGCCAATATTCAGTAAAAATCGGCAAATTCGCTCCTTGGCCCCCGGCATAGGGGGCGCTGGATCCGCCACTGATTACCTATAGGATATTTGATCCTGAACAAGTCACACTGACCTTGAGGATGACCTTGACCCGCGTTGGATGCCATGATGCTGAATATCCTAGCATGTTTGAGGAAAAAATGCGAATGCCGACTTACCTACATTATATGATCTCCATAAATACGTAAATGCAAGGAATACTGTTTTTATCGTCTAACATTGTAGTACACTGAAATTATTTTGCAGTCAGGAAAGAATTTGTCGTTAAACGCCTATAATGAAATATGTGCACGTAGACCAGTAAAAAAAAGTAGGAAGGGGGGGGGGGGGGGTATGGAACGTTTATAATATTAATCGAAGATGGAAATCAGTTGCAGCATTGTTTTACTTTTATAAGTCAGTAAATTGCATTTTACATTGTCTATATGGATTTTTTTGGTTAAAAATATTTTTAAAAATCCTTTTAAATGTTTTCTGTTTTGAAACACAGATTCTAACAAATAGGTTTCAAAACGCCGAGCAATTATAGGGCGACGTCCTGGTTCAAAACGACGTTGTTCGTGCTATTGTTTACCCTTTCTTAAAAGAAAACAGATGTCATGCGGAAATAAATATGATTTTTCATAAATATAGGAATTAAAAAAAAACTATTTCAAAAAGATACTCTGTCACAAGGCCGATTTTAGCCCTTACCGGCTTTTCTCCTCATCCAAAACCAATGGATAGCAACATACGATGTACTAAGCCTGTATATTATATATAACGTGTGATTGCACTTACATTCAAGTATTTATAATTTTCTTTGCGTATTCTTTTATCTGAATTCATTCTATTTCTTTATAATTATATTCATAAGATAAAAATCTTGTTTTCATCGCTCCATTTCATTCTGGACCGTTTTTATTTCTTTATCAACTTGATTTGACGTTCAAATGACCAAATGCATCACGTGACGTCATTTGCTTAAAACTGTTGCAGGCGTTAACATTACTGATATAATGGGTAAATATTATAAAATGGGTTTCAGAATTCACATTTTGATCAGTTCTATTTCCAATTGATATATGGCTGATAAATGGAGTAATTTAGATGAACGGTTCAGGAGATATAAATCCAAATAGAGCACGGAGGGGATATCTTTTTGTAACAAAATCTGGAGGGGGGTAAGGTCATAATTTTGTATCAAACTTAAAATTTTGTGCGATGATTGCTACTTTTATTTTTATTGTTGAAAGATATGTTAACTTAGATTAAGATAGCAATTTTTCCGCTCATTGGCATGTTAACAAAGTACTTAAACCCGTCATTTACTGGTTGGACTCTAAAAATAATGACGTCAAGAACAGAGCCTAAAATGGTATAATATTTACTATTTCATAGAATTTGACTTACCAGCATTGATGTATTTTCTATTTTTTATTTGTTTTAGGCCTTCTTTCGTTATTAAAAGAATGACCATATACATTCATGTATCAGGTTTAAAATAACAGGGGTCTATTGATGATATGATGCAAATTTGGGGAAAACTAAAGAAAAATTGGACATGTACTTCTTTGGAAGATCATAAATCAATTAGAAGCTCGATGACATATACTTTGTTCATAAAAATACTATACATTACATTGTTCTCTACCAATAAAATCAATAAAACTTAACCTGTGATGTTTAATAGTGTTTTGGGGGTGTTTTGGAAAGGGTGTAACCATGAACCTTAACCTAAAGTGCGGACGCCGATGCCGAGGCAATAGCATAAGCCCCCCTCTTCTTTGTCGAGGTGAGCTAAAAATCTATATGAATACCACTAGGTCCACAAATTTTGTACCAATGATAAAGAGGTACCAATCGTAACTGCAATAAATAATTATAAAATTGTTTTTGGAAAAAAAAACAGATGTCCCCCCCACAACACGCATTAAAAATGTACTAAGTGACCTTGACCTTGATCACATGACCTTGGGTCAAGGAAAAGTGAAACCTTTGGATCATAAGCAACTACATATTGAAATATGAAAGTGATGCCTTGAACGGTTCAAGAGATATGGCCCGGACATGATTTGTGACGGACGGTCATACAGACAGATGGAGGCAAAGTCAAATTAATATGTCTCCTCCAGTTGGGGGGGGGGGGGGGGGGGGAGACATAAGTGATCCGTTAAACGGTTCAAGAGATATGGTGTGGACACGATTTGTCACAGTAGTACATGCATTTGCACAAACAAAGTCCAATTTCACCTTTGACCTTGATCACATGACCTTGGGTCATGGTGATGTGAAACCTTTAGATCATGCTTAACTAAATACTAAAATATGAAAGTGATCCGTTAAACTGTTTAAGAGATATTGCCCAGACAGGATTTGTGACAGGTGGACAGACAGACGGACACAAAAGCAAAACGATACGTCTCCTCCCGATGGGGGGGGGGGGGGGGGAGACATAATTAAACCATCTCGTATCATGTAAGATGTTAACAGCATATCATGCATGCTTCATGAGCCGCTCGTAGATGAGAAATTTAAAGAAATCTACACGGTGCAGAATTCCAATTTGTGCAACCTTAAACCTTCTTATTTATTAATCATGTATTGGCTGATATTCTTCAAGATACCTTCAAACCAAGGTAGAATGCTAGCTTAGCATGCAGGAGGTTCAGAATTCAAGCCTTGAAGCTGTAAAATTTTTCAGCTGCAGGAACATAATCACTATGGTCATATTACATATACAATCAATGGCTGCAAAATCTCATAACTTCCAAATTCTCAAAATTTTGTGTGGTGACCTCCTTATATTGTCTCTTATTATAAAATCAAAGTAATATTTTTTTCTAAGAATATTCATCCTAAAACACCAAAGGTGTGATATCACATAAAGTAATAATTACAACGCATAAAACCAGTGCTCTTCTTGACTAAATAATAGCATACATGATCTGTTTTAAAATGATGCTATTGAATTTGAAGTCCATAGAGAGAGAACGTCTTTAGGGTGGTGAAGTTCTGTATCTCCTCTATAAAAGTCCGTAGAGAGAAAACGTCTTTAGGGTGGTGAAGCTATGTATCTCCTCTATAAAAGTCCATAGAGAGAAAACGTCTTTAGGGTGGTGAAGCTATGTATCTCCTCTATAATAGTCCTTAGAGAGAAAACGTCTTTAGGGTGGTGAAGCTATGTATCTCCTCTATAAAAGTCCATAGAGAGAAAACGTCTTTAGGGTGGTGAAGCAATGTATCTCCTCTATAAAAGTCCATAGAGAGAAAAGGTCTTTAGGGTGGTGAAGCTATGTATCTCCTCTATAATAGTCCATAGAGAGAAAACGTCTTTAGGGTGGTGAAGCAATGTATCTCCTCTATAAAAGTCCATAGAGAGAAAAGGTCTTTAGGGTGGTGAAGCTATGTATCTCCTCTATAATAGTCCATAGAGAGAAAAGGTCTTTAGGGTGGTGAAGCTATGTATCTCCTCTATAATAGTCCAACGAGAGAAAACGTCTTTAGGGTGGTGAAGCTATGTATCTCCTCTATAATAGTCCAACGAGAGAAAACGTCTTTAGGGTGGTGAAGCTATGTATCTCCTCTATAATAGTCCAACGAGAGAAAACGTCTTTAGGGTGGTGAAGCTCTGTATCTCCTCTATAATAGTCCATAGAGAAAATGTCTTTAGGGTGGTGAAGCTATGTATCTCCTCTATAATAGTCCGTAGAGAGAAAACGTCTTTAGGGTGGTGAAGCTATGTATCTCCTCTATAAAAGTCCATAGAGAGAAAACGTCTTTAGGGTGGTGAAGCTATGATTCTCCTCTATAAAAGTCCATAGAGAGAAAAGGTCTTTAGGGTGGTGAAGCTATATCTCCTCTATAATAGTCCATAGAGAGAAAACGTCTTTAGGGTGGTGAAGCTATGTATCTCCTCTATAATAGTCCAACGAGAGAAAACGTCTTTAGGGTGGTGAAGCTCTGTATCTCCTCTATAATAGTCCATAGAGAAAATGTCTTTAGGGTGGTGAAGCTATGTATCTCCTCTATAATAGTCCGTAGAGAGAAAACGTCTTTAGGGTGGTGAAGCTATGTTTCTCCTCTATAATAGTCCATAGAGAGAAAACGTCTTTAGGGTGGTGAAGCTATGTATGTAATCCATAGAGAGAAAACGTCTTTAGGGTGGTGAAGCTAAATATCTCCTCTATAATAATCCATAGAGAGAAACGTCTTTAGGGTGGTGAAGCTATGTATCTCCGCTATAGTAGTCTGTAGAGAGAAGAAGCCTTTAGGGTGGTGAAGCTATGTATCTCCTCTATAATAGTCCGTAGAGGGAAAACGTCTTTAGGGTGGTGAGGCTCTGTATCTCCTCTATAAAAGTCCATAGAGAGAAAACATCTTTAGGGTGATGATGCTATGTATCTCCTCTATAATAGTCCAACAAGAGAAAACGTCTTTAGGGTGGTGAAGCTATGTACCCAGGAAGCACAAAATATTTTCGAAACATTTCGAAAAGATCGTATTTGTGTTTTCTTAAAATATTTTTTTAAAATATTTTCAAAACTTTCTTAAAACATTCTAAGCTAAGGACAAAACATTTTCAAAACATTTTAATAACATTGTGCTATATCGTTCTTAAGAACCATTTTTATAATTTTTTAAAACTGTTATTAAATAATAATTTGTTTATTCCCACAGTGTCTGTATAACGCCTATACGAACGTACAGAGCGAAATAATATCTGTAGCTGTATAGACAATGTTACCTACTAATTACCTACTATGACGTCACCAGTGGCGGATCTAGGATTTCAGAAAAGGGGTGGCCCAAAGTTTCAGCTCGAAGAAAACTGTCAAGCAAAAAAAAAAAAAAAAAAAAAAAATAAAAAGGTCGAAGAAGTAAAAACAGAAAGACCTCCAAAACCTGAAGCCCTGAAGCTCAAGACTGGTGATTTTAATTAATAAGTTGGGGGGGGGGGGTCATTCCATGTTGCATTTAGAAGATTGAGTTTCTTTGATACGTTTACTTAAGTTTATAGGTATACTGGCGAGCGTAGCGAGCCGGAAAATTTTAAGATTTGAAGTTTTCTTTTTTTTTGTTTTGGTTCAGTCATCAATACATGTATATATACATACATGTATATAATATCATTTATTTACCTTTCTCTTGAAGTAAGCATACGTGACCAAGGAGTGCTTAGTACTTAATCTTATTTACTTATCATGCTTTTTCATCAATATATTGCATGTACCAATACTTTGTTTCGTACATTATTGTCTGAAGAGGCCTTTGATACGGTCGAAACACGTGTAACAATAAAATATGTGAAAATAATACATCGTTTCTGTGGTGCTTTAACATTTTTTTCTACATACATGTATATATACATACATGTATATATATCATTCTAAATTGGCGAGCGGAGCGAGCCGGGAAATTTTTGGAATAGATGGTTACATTTTGTCATTAGATTACAATATCTCTCTCATTTTCCATCCTCTATTTTTGTTTGACCAATTGGGGAAGGTTGGGAAGATTAGGGCATTGCAACCCCACTATCCACCTGTCTAAACTGGTTAGATCGGCCCATGAAAATGAAGCATTTGGTAATTATTCAAGTGTTAATTTAATTTTGAATTTTGTATATGTTTATGACATATGAATCCGTTCAAACTCGATGACAAAGAAAGTTCAAGACAAAGTGAAGACGAAAAAATAGACAGCTAATGAAAAATTAAGTGTGGCGAGCGAAGCGAGCCGAAAATTTCCCCAAAAGTAAAGAGATTAAGCATAAAAAGAGTATTCTTCAAATCAATAACTTTGGGTGAAAAAGGGGGGGGGGGCGGGCCCCCTGGCCCCCCCCCCCCCTCTAAAGTAACGCCGAGCACCGCTGTGTTAGGCCCGTTTAAATATTAAGCAATGTTTAATCAAAATGTTTTTAAAGTGTTATTAAAACTCCACAAAATCAAGTTTTCAAAACATTTTCAAAAACATTTCCGAAACCATTTTACAATAATTTAAAAACATTGTAAATGAATGAACGACGATAATGCGGGGCATGTTTCTTCGGTTTACATTATCAACCGGATTCTTGACTTATCCGTCATGGGTTTTATTGTACTAGAATTCCGGATTTGTGTGCTCTAGGTTGGTGAGGAATAGCCTCAACCAACATTATACGCGTGGCGTAAACCGGAAGTAACCTTGGATGACAAAGGCATATTCTAAATGACGAACCTGTCCGAAACCAGGGTAACTCGAAAATCACCTATTAGAAGAGGCGGGTGTTGCCAGTAAACAGGAGATGCATCAGTATTCTTCCCGGGCACCCCACCTCCATCGGGATTCACTTTTGTTTTGCTTCTTTTAAAAAAGTTGATTGTATTATTTGTGTTTCTTCGTATATCAATAAATAGATCTAATTCAGTCATTGATTTGAATTGAAATTTATATTGGTGTGGTGGTCTTCGGTGTTCACTGCATGTATTTCTATTTTGTAATATTTCAGTAGATTCCACTTGTAATTATGTTAACGTTTGGCAGGCTTTGGGATCAATGAATTTGCATTTTCGAATTATAGTATACATTATTTTTTTTCAAGGGGGCGCTACTAACTCTGGAAAAGGTTAACGTTATAACTTGTCCTTGGTGTTTCAATGTCCTATTTTCCTCTTCTTGTGAGAAAGTTCTGGTTTATTTTTATGCCCCCGGAATCAAAGATTCGGGGGCATATAGTTTTTGGCCTGTCCGTCTGTCTGTTTATCTGTTTGTCTGTTTGTCTGTCTGTTTGTCCGAAAAACTTTAACATTGGACATAACTTTTGAATGGGAAGTGATAGGGCTTTCATATTTCACATGTGTATTCCTTGTGACAAGACCTTTCCATTGATACCAAAATTTTTGACCTCGTGACCTTGACCTTGACCTTTGACCTACTTTTCAAAAACTTTATCATTGGGCATAACTTTTGAATGGGAAGTGATAAGGCTTTCATATTTCACATGCATATTCCTTGTGACAAGACCTTTCCATTGATACCAAAATTTTTGACCTCGTGACCTTGACCTTTGACCTACTTTTCAAAAACTTTAACATTGGGCATAACTTTTGAATGGGAAGTGATAGGGCTTTCATATTTCACATGTGTATTCCTTGTGACAAGACCTTTCCATTGATACCAAAATTTTTGACCTCGTGACCTTGACTTTGACCTTTGACCTACTTTTCAAAAACTTTAACATTGGGCATAACTTTTGAATGGGAAGTGATAGGGCTTTCATATTTCACATGTGTATTCCTTGTGACAAGACCTTTCCATTGATACCAAAATTTTTGACCTCGTGACCTTGACCTTGACCTTTGACCTACTTTTCAAAAACTTTAACATTGGGCATAACTTTTGAATGGGAAGTGATAGGGCTTTCATATTTCACATGCGTATTCCTTGTGACAAGACCTTTCCATTGATACCAAAATTTTTGACCTCGTGACCTTGACCTTGACCTTTGACCTACTTTTCAAAAACTTTAACATTGGGCATAACTTTTGAATGGGAAGTGATAGGGCTTTCATATTTCACATGTGTATTCCTTGTGACAAGACCTTTCCATTGATACCAAAATTTTTGACCTCATGACCTTGACCTTGACCTTTGACCTACTTTTCAAAAACTTTAACATTGGGCATAACTTTTGAATGGGAAGTGATAGGGCTTTTATATTTCACATGTGTATTCCTTGTGACAAGACCTATTCCTTGTGACAAGACCTTTCCATTGATACCAAAATTTTTGACCTCGTGACCTTGACCTTTGACCTACTTTTCAAAAACTTTAACATTGGGCATAACTTTTGAATGGGAAGTGATAGGGCTTTCATATTTCACATGTGTATTCCTTGTGACAAGACCTTTCCATTGATACCAAAATTTTTGACCACATGACCTTGACCTTGACCTTTGACCTACTTTTCAAAAACTTTAACATTGTGCATAACTTTTGAATGGGAAGTGATAGGGCTTTCATATTTCACATGAGTATTCCTTGTGACAAGACCTTTCCATTGATACCAAAATTTTGACCTCGTGACCTTGACCTTTGACCTTTTAACCTAGTGACCTCACATACGTGTACTTAACAGAAAATAGTGTTCATACTAACAAAGATGCCACCGGGGGCATTCGTGTTTCACAAACACAGGCTTTATTTTTTTCAAAAATTTGTAAGCCTTATTAAAATCGTTAATTTGGGAATCTGATTTAGGGTTTTAATTGTTTTTGACTTTCTTCCGGATAAGGTCGGATCCTGCTCTATAGATATTTTCGTACTTTCGATGTGTTGTGCCAGGTGAGTATAAGGGTCATTATAAAAAAAATGTCAAAATTCAGTATCTCGACACTGTAAGATAATCTGCTTTAAAATACTGATCACGCCGGTTTTTCTTGTCTAATACATTGTAAGCTATGCTACCTCTAATTCAATTTCATTGACCTTGCCATATTCCCATGAGAGTATGGCAAATGTCAGTGATATTACCAGTTAAAAACTTTCAATACAAATTTTAGCTTCTTATATACATGGTCATGGTCATGACTTGATGATGTACATCCATTCCATATGAAAGTATACAAATGAGTCGAGTTTTAACAAAACTGGTAAATAACCAAAATGTTTACCATTTTTAGTCCCCTACCGGCAACGCCGAAGGGGACTCTTAGTTTCCTCTCGGTCCGTCTGTCCGTCCGTCTGTCCGTCCGTCTGTCCGTCTGTCCGAATATCAGTTTTCCGGACTTTTTTCTGCAACGGATAGAGATATTCAGATGAAATTTGATACACAGCTTGGTCTTGGATAGTTACAGAGCAAGTTCGACTTTCGTCACGCTCGACCCATTTTTCGAGGAGTTATGCCCCTTGATGACTTGGAAAATTCAGTTTTTGTCAGTTTTCCGGACTTTTTTCTGCAACGGATGGAGATATTCAGATGAAATTTGATACACAGCTTGAACTTGGATAGTTACAGAGCAAGTTTGACTTTCGTCACGCTTGACCAATTTTTCGAGGAGTTATGCCCCTTGATGACTTGGAAAATTCAGTTTTTGTCAGTTTTCCGGACTTTTTTCTGCAACGGATGGAGATATTCAGATGAAATTTGATACACAGCTTGGTCTTGGATAGTTACAGAGCAAGTTTGACTTTCGTCAGGCTTGACCTATTTTTCAAGGAGTTATGCCCCTCTATAACTTGGAAAATTAAGTTTTTGTCAGTTTTCTGGACTTTTTTTTCTGCAACGGATGAAGATATTCAGATGAAATTTGATACTCAGCTTAGTCTTGGATAGTTACAGAGCAAGTTCAACTTTCGTCACGCTTGACCTCTTTTTCGAATCGATAAAGCAGATAAAACCCCAGAACTGAACTGCACAGACAGTAAGTTTAATCTAAACTCATATATGTTTAATTGAAGAGTAATTCATAGGCAGAGTTGCAGGACATAAATATATGCCACCGGTAGGTGACTATATCGCTCAGCGATCATAACATTTTTTTCATGTAACTTTCGCCGCGTCCATGCTGTTACTCAGAAGTTTTTTTTTATGATTTTTTATTTTACTTCAAGTTTAGAGCTTAAATTTCATTATTGAAAGCACATGTTTCAACCAAGTGTTCAGTCACAAGGGATTTTCTTCGTACTAACATTTATTAAGTATTTGAAATGACCATACATTATTTTTCACATTTACATCAAGACTTCCAGTAATTCCGTGGTGTTACCTGTCCATTGTGTTACTTTCAAGGTAACATCACTGGACATTGATTGTAACATGAGAGACATTTAAGCATTAAAATCTACGATATTGCTTATACTTTTCAATAATCACTTCTGAGATACGATACACAATCTATTTTATACATTTTCTTACTAAACATATAAATAAATATACGAAAATTAGGACACAAGATAGATTTCTTACAACAGTAACATCATTGACATTTCGTAGTAACATCACGGAAATAATATTTCGGCTTTTTTTTTAAGGAGGCATCGTATTCTATCTCAGTTTCAATAATTCAAAAGACCTCATTTTCATTCAGCATAAGTCGTTGCCATGATAAAAGCACATCCTTACTACTCTTTTTCTTCAGAGTAAAAGGAGATTTTAAATGGACAAGCTAGGTAACACCATAAGGATTTTGAATAAAATTAAGAATATAAAATAAATGTCATTTGAAAAAGAATATTCTAAAGAATTCTTTAGATCATCATTGAATAAATGTATGCAATACTGGGGAACTGAGAAGCAGGGGGAAATTAAAATTCCCTCAAATTTCTGTGAAATTTTGCAAAAATTCGATTTTTTTACCCCAAAACACACAGAAAAAGTAGGATTTGGAACTTGAAACTTGTATCATCTGAAAGAGCACCATAATACTATATTTTCATATTTTCTTATTTTAAAAATCATCATCCATTTAAAAGTTACAAAATTTTTCCTATTTCCAGCGATTTTTGCACAAAAAGATATGTTTTTAAACAAAATAAGTATTTCCCCTCATTAGATTTTCTTAGATTTTATATATGTCATTAAGTACAAACTGCTTGGAGGATTTTGATGAAACTTGGTATACATGAAGTACTAAAGATCCTCTACCAAGTATCCTCATTTCGACCGAATTCCTTCAGGGATGGATCCAGGGCGGGGTCAAATAGGCCCCAGAGGGTAACCTTCTTAAAAAAAAATCTTCTCCAGAACCGCTGCATGGATAGAAAAACTAATGGTATCTGAGTGATCAGGAAGACCATGCATTATTCAAGTTTAATTTGTTCATTTCGTTAAAATCCGATATCTAATTTCAATTCAAAAATTGAGATTTCTTTTATTCTTTTCTCTATTGGCTAAATTTGCTATCCCAGTTTAGTTCATATTTTCCATGATAATTAAACTAAAGGAATGCTTCTGTGAAAGAAATTTGCTGCAAAATTTATTAATTTTTTTGGGATGGTCAATTCTAACATATTTTCAACTTCTCCCCTGAAATTGCTCATATACTTTTTGATATTTATAGGAAGAAATGCAACTGTGAAAGAATTTTGTTAAAATATCAACTTTTGGATTTTAACGAATATTTTAAAGATTGTACATAGGTATGTTTTCTGTTAAGATCACTTTCAGATACATGTATTAGACTATTAGTATGTAACAGTTGTTGCTTATGACCCGAAGGTTCCACATCACCTTGATCCAAGGTCATGCGACCAAGGTCAAGGAGTCTTTGTACATGTTTAATGAAATAGTACATGCTATCATGTCCAGGCTTCATCTTTTGAACCGTTTACAGGATCACTTTCATATTTTAGTATGATGATGCTGATGACCCAAAGTAATCACGTCACCTTGATCCAAGGTCATATGACCAAGGTCAAGGTCAAGTACTACATTTCTAATGAAATTGTACATGTTATCATTTCTGGTCTTATATCTCTTGAATCATATACTGGATCATTTTGATACTTTAGTATGCTGTTGTTCATGATTGAAGGGTTTCTTATCTCTTTGACCCAAGTTCACATGTCCAAGATCAAGATCATTTAGTTCTTTTCAATGAAAATGTACATGCTTATTCTGCTTGGACCGGTTTTTATATTTCAGAATGTTGTATCTCTGGACTATTACAAAAATGTAGAATGTTTCTTATCAAATTGCCCCAAGGACCAAGGTCATTTCTTACTTCAGTAATGTAACTGTATATACATGTATTTCTAGTCATGTCTAGGCTGAAATTGTATATGCTAATCATGTCCATGCAGTTTCATCTGAATTGTGTATCCATATTTTTGTTGCTCATTATCCACAGGTTTCAGCACACCTATGTCCAAGGTCATGTGACCAAGGTCAAGGTCACCCAGCATGCTTATAATGAAACTGTATCTGCTAATCATGTTCAGGCTATAATACCTCTTAAAACAATATAATTAATCACTTTCATGTTTTATTATGATGTTGCTCATGACTCAAAGGTTTCACATCATCTTTGCCCAAAGTCAAAGTAACTTAGAGGGAGGGGAGACATCTCTCTTTTTTTCTGAAAAACCTTTTATTTAATTGATTAATATATGCATGATCAGATCTATTTATACGTTAACATCAGTCACCCTTCATTTCTTATTAAACATCTTATTTTACTTTTTTCAAAGATCAAAGTCAAAACTCGTACATCAGTTTCAACAATTTTATTACATTAATTTGATTCTGAAATAAAATTCTAACATGAGAACAGTCATTTTGGCAGTCTGTATCAATGCAGTCAACTGACATTTCACTAAATATGAGTAATTTAAATGTTTATCTGGCATCAAGCATTCAAAAAATGAATGCCCACAGATATTTGCAATAATTATTGTAGAATTTTTCTTGAACGACTTAAAATGAATGTTTTTCCAAAGGGTATTCAGTGCAGAGTTTTGATAGCCAATCATCAACAGGTCAATTTGAGAGAAACCCCAATTAGAGCAAAAGGAAAATTCTTTTCCAATATAGAAGATTCACATAAAGTCAAAAGTATAATCAAAGGAAAATTAGCTTTAAATGGACGACTTACCAGGAAGATCACCAGATAGCTGATGAGCACAGACATATGGACAGACAGATATAAATGGAAGAAAAATTATCACAAACTCTTGACCACTTTAATTACACTGTGCCAAGAAAATCTATAACAAGCATCTTATTTAACGAGGCTGAGTCTAATTAGAAAATGAAGATCTAGAACTTCTACCCAAGGTATTTTGACTAAATTTGGATCAAATAATTGCAGTATTATAAATTCATTTTATGGAAAAGAAAATAGAAGTTGACCGTTCAGTATTATGTAGGGGTCATCTCAAAGATAATGGCATCTTACTATGAGACCTTATGGGGTTTTACTGCAAAATAATGATTTTTCTCAAATTTTTCATATTTCTTCGCAAGATATTTTAATTAAATTCATGTTATTTATTTGTTGTACTTCAAATATCATTTTAAGAAAAAGAAATTGGAAGTTCACTGTCATCAAATTTTTCTAATTGTACACAGCCTCGTTAATATAATAGGAATAAGTTGTAGTTCTTCAAATGACAGTAAATTCAATTGTCAAACAACTTGTAATCTCAACTGCAAATACATGTACATCGTACAGAAATGTATACCAGAAAAAGAATTCATATTGCACATAGCTAGCTTAAATAAACTCATGTTGTACCTTGTTCCCAAAATATTCATTTAGGTAATGTCTGTAAATTAGAAACAAGAGAATTAGGTAGAAATACAAAAAAAATATCAACATCAGACAATTTTTTTCAAGTGGCACTCTTTCATTTATATATGTACATGTACTATACATAAATGTAAGATTAAATATAACTTGTACACTGGATGGACTCTCAAAAATATGTTTTCTCATACTGGCAATTCCCACACTGGCTTATTTGCTTCTTTGTAATACATACATGTGGTTAAATCTCCATTTGTAAAAAGAAATAAGATATACTGTAGAGTAAATGTCATAGTATCAAGAACAATGGTGACCGTCATATGTCAAGGAAATCATATTTCCACAATAATATTACTTTGTGATAAGTTAGTGACTTACATTAAATACCCTCTCACATAAGAAATGACATGTACTTGGTGTCATAAAAATAAAGTTAGTAATGCGGGCAACAAAAACACACTCTGTTATAGATTAAATTTCTGATGTCAACACGGCTCACTTTAGAAACTTGATAAACACTGGAAACTTGATAAGGACAATTTTGCCTATCTTTTCTTTATAACATTTAATTGATACTTTCCAGTCTTAATATAAATTATACATTGTATAATTGATGGTGCATGCAAGACAAATTCTTATTAGATGAGGTAAAATTCATTTCAATGTGAATCTTTACGTGACTTCAACGATGTTTAAAACTGAGTCAATGGAGAGCTGGAAAAATTAGTACGCAAGATGGCGCACCTAAAAAAGAGTTTTGTATGTACAATTTGAATTAGAGCACTGGTCAACAACTGCACATGATCGACAGAATGGTCTCATTTCTAATTTTAAGTTTTTCAAGGTACGTGTAACATGGTCAAAATCATATTAATCCAGTTTCCGGAGGGAGTCATGCAGACTTTTAACAAAGATGAATGATTTCTCAATACCATAATCTAATACCAAGGTAACCCTCACCATGAGACAATTTCTCCTTGTTCTTTTTACAAATAAACAAAATGGTCAATGATAAATTCAAAACAGAAATGCAAATGACATAACATAATACATGTACAATGATTGTAGATGAACATACTTAATAGTTATAAATATTAATGTAAGCACAATGGGTTATGAAAGACAAGTATAACATGAATATAGAAATGCAAATTAATGTCAACAGCAATACAAATGTGTAAAATGATAGAACATAGCTACTCCCTGATGGTAAGTTTGAGACTGAAATTTTAAACTGAATATATAAAAATTTCCGAATTAAAATTCAAGAAAATATTTTGCGCAAAGTTTGATTAATTTAGTTGTACCACAAAAGACATTAGAGAAATTCAGCAGGCCATACTTCTTGATCCTGTAGGTATAAATGAACTTGTACGCTTGTTTACAAAGAAGTATTGGCATTATGTATATGAGTAGATACTAATGTAACACATGTTCCAGCATCTATATATCTAAATACAGAACAATTTTCCTTCGATTGTTATTATTTAATTGCTTCTTGCTTGGCTATTGATATCCTAATACATTGTATTCCAATGCAAATATTTTGAGGACTACTCTTTTGTTAATTTAAAAACTTTATAAACATGTTATTATAGACTAAGTGTTCTACAAGTTTTATGCATAACAAGCAGCAAGTGTGCATGATACCTAAGATTTTATGATGTAATCAAAAACTTTTTGATGAGCCTCGACAAGCTAATAGATTTGCTAACAACATCTCGTGTAAGCTTGTAGCATTTAAGACAGATGGACTGTCATACAGACGTTTATAATAATCCATAAATCGTATATGTGATATAATCTTAATTTGAGGACAACTGTTGTAATGAAAATGACAAATGCAGAGGAAAAAGTGTGAAAATGATTGAAAGTCTTTCAAAATTGATGAAACGTTTAACATCAAGAAAATATATATGTATTTTTAAGAAAGCACACTCTTCTTCACTAACCTCTAATTTTATATGAAAATAAACTTTTCTCAATCAAATAACAATATAAAATTTCAATGAAAAGGAAGTGAAAAGTATAATATTGATCCCGCCTCAGTATGATAGCCCCCGACACCCAGAATATCAAGAGACATTCTTTTCCACTGTAGCTGACTTTAATATTGACCTCTACAGATCTGCAGCATTGGGGTGTTACACATAGATCATTAGATGTTATAGAATATATTGATTACTCAAATATTTTATATCATTTAAACCTCCGTTACTACATATACTTTTGACCTATTTTTTTTTTGTATAAATGTGGAAGCCCGAAATATATAATCTTCATTAAAAATATCAAAATAACATTGTCATGATGATTCACTGGAAAATCCTGAAAGCTCTATATGAGTGAAGTGAGTGAACTCAAACATGGCATGGATTTGAGTTATTTATATCCATTCATAATGTGAATGTGAAGGTGAAAAGCATAGAACTTACTAATGTCATACACAGTCCTTTTTTACTTAAACTTTACTTATGTATACTAATCTTACAACTGCTAAACATGGTGCTTCTCATAATTTTTTTTATTAATTTCTAACTTGAAAATTAAATAAAACCAGTGTTTGTGCAACACAAATGCCCCAGGCAGCATCTTTTTCAGTATTAACACCATTTTCTGTTAAGCAGGTCAAAATTGAAAGGCAAGATTTAATCATCATCATGTTAAAGTTAATGTTAAAAGTTTTTCAAAAGTACGTCAAAGGTCAAGGTCACAAAGTCAAAATTTTAGGTATACGGTCTTGTCATAAGGAACACACATGTGAAATCTGAAAGCTCTATACCTGTCATTCAAAAGTTATGCCCAAAGTTAAAGTTTTTCAAAAGGAGGTCAAAGTTCAAGGTCAAGGTCACGAGGTCAAAAAGTTTGGTATCCATGGAAAGGTCTTGTCAAAAGAAATACACATGTGAAATATGAAAGCTCTATCCCCTGCCATTCAAAAGTTTTGCCCAATGTTAAAGTTCTTCAAAAGAAGGTCAAAGGTCAAGGTCAAGGTCACAAGGTAAAAAAAAACTTTTGGTATGGATGGAAAGGTCTTGTCACAAGGAATACACATATATGAAATATGAAAGCTCTATCACCTTCCATTCAAAAGTTATGTCCAATGTTAAAGTTTTTCGGACAAACAGACAGATAAACAAACAGACGGAGAGGCCAAAAAATATATGACCCTGAATCTTTAATATCGGGGGCATAAAAATTCTAAAAACAGAGACCAAGTCTTGCTTTGAGCAAAATCAAGAAATCATACCAGTGAAGTAAGAATTGTCAAACAATATGTATGGATTTCTTGAGGTGGGGTAGGGGAGGGGGATGCAAATGAAATATTTGAGAAGATTCTTTTCTTGTGACCTTTAGTCACATACTAAAGTACAATGTAATATGAATGACATTTGATTCATTTCAATATTTTTGTAAATACAAAACTGCAATAACAATTAATAACAAAGTCATTTTTTTCTATAAACAACCCTTTTTCCATAATCTATAAAAATATGCAAGAAAAAAGTTGAATAGTAACAAAAAGAAAAAAAAGTTACCCATATAACAAATATACTTTAAAATATTAATAAGCACATTATTTTTTTTTAACGAGACAGGTGCTAAAATGAGCTCCATGGAACTGAGCAATGATAATGTCAAATACACGCGACTACATGTATTTCTAAATTTTCAAACAATTCACTTCCAATGTACATGTATATAAATCTACACAATATGAGCTTCACCTTAAATCAATTAAGTATGGATTTGATTGTTCATGAAAATAATAATAATATCTGAAGTTTAAAAAAGCAAAGCCAACTGATGAAATTTACATCCATCTGGTATACACATGTATGTAACCCCTACTTTCTTCTTCTAATTCATGTAACCCATAAGTCATAACATTAAAATTTTGTTATGGTCATTTCTAATGACATCAGAGTAGTAAACGTTAATTGCAACATGGAATACACAATGTCGCATATTGCACAAGTCAATAATATGCTGTATAAACTCTCACTATCATTTGTCTTTCTTAACAGCTACATATATAATGGATTTAGTTTTGCATAAATTAGCAGTTTGAATACTGAATTCTTAATCCTGTTTGTATTTGTCTTCAGATCTTCATATAGCGAGTAAAATTCTATGTAAAAGAGGCAAAATCTTGCCTACAGGTACACATAACACTTAGCACAGATCTAGAATATTTTCTAGGGGAGAAGGGAGAGGGTCCAGCCAAGGAAGGGATGGTCAAGCCACATGATTTGAAGAAAATCATACATAAATATGGGAAAAAAAAAATTCTGCAAAAATTCTGGGTGCCCTGACTCAACTGGCACCATCCCTCCTCCCTTCTGGATCTGCACCTATACTCATAAATGCTTTGTTTAGTTTTGCTCCTGTGATGAGAGGTTTAGTGGATGAGGGTGACAAGCATCATGGCAGCTATCCCAGAACACAGACACAATATCTGCTTCAGAGATTCCCTGAAAATAGCAATATTCAAAAGTGCATTTGAAGTGTTTGCAACACAGCAAAAACACAAAAATTCCTAAAACACAAATTGTATTATCTTATACAAAATAACAACACCAGCTTCAGAGATTCCATGAAAATAACAGAGTTCAATAGTGTATTTGAAGTGTTTGTAAATAAGCAAAAAACACAAAAATTCCAAAACATATAACTGTATTTTGTTCCCTAGTGCCTAAATAACAAAATGCAGAGTTGTTCAAGCTGCAGGACATCGATAAATTCTTGAAGACTTGGACAAAATCTGATAATTTTATTGTTTCACATTTGCTAATTAAATAACCAAGGAATCTGTAAGTTGATGTATTAATTAGAATGCTCATAACATTTTCCTCTTGGAGTTATATCCCTCTTTGTATAAAAGATATCTTGGACTTTAAAAACATTTCTACAGATTTCTTTTTTCAAGAAAAAGTAATCTTAATAAAGATTTGACCAGTAGAAATGAAACTTTAGAAAAATGAGTCTGACCTTGATATCCATATTTCTTACCTAATGATAATCATTTAAGCATAATTTCATAAGAATCCATTCATTTTCATTTAAGTTTTAATTAGATCTACAGGATTACTCGTTTTCATTATACATTTTAATTCATTTATTTTTAGCCACTTGTCCTCTTTCAAGTATAGGAAAACTGGCTTTATTTTGCACAAAAAGCCATCTGTATCATTGCCAAGGGGATTAAAAATTGTGTACCTGACTGTTTGTGTATTTTTTTAATTCAAAAGAAGCAGGGGTAGACAACTCCACATTGTCATCCAAAAATAGGGAAAAATAAAAGTTCAAATCAGTATCCTTAAAATTTTCAGTTTGACTTACCTTCCATGTTTCTCTTCAAGTAGATCTGGCACTACTGTTACCAAGGCTATGTAAATAAAACCTCCTGATGTAAAGGGAAGGATCCAAGAGGTGGATTCACCTGAAAAATTTGTTACAATTGTACTTTACTTTCGTTTATATTTCATTAGAAAAATTAAAGACAAATATCAAAATGTTTACATGAAATTTTACTACAATACATAAAATTTAACTTTAAATGTGCCAACAACCGAGACTCAAAACTTCTCTCTAAAGATATCTAAAATTTGAGAACTAAAACAGGTACACATAGTAAGTAGCAAGGTTTTGAATGTTATTTCTCATCATCTTGTATTAAAACAATGTTAGAAGGGTTATACAAATAACATACCTGCAGCTTTTGCAGACTCAGCGGTAAGTGCTGTGATTGCTCCTACCATACCCCCAGAGGCAGTCAATAACTGAAATATAACATAGAATAGGATTAGACAAGAGGCAGTCAAGACATAAAATATTGTAATAGTCCATTTTCAATTTCTCGGAATCGACCGTTTAAAACCTTGATTTTACACAAGTTAGACTACGGACATCAAGCACCTTGCCAAACTTTTGAATTGTTCCGTCATAATTAATCGAGGATTTTACATTATGTTTCCAGTGTCTCGTGCTGTGACGTCACAATGGAAAACTTTGCCAAAGTATGTGATGTCCATAGTCTAGCTATCAAATGAAACATCTCGGAAATCTATTTGACAAGAGGCAAGCATTCAATAACTGAAACATAACATAGAAAGGATGAGACAAGAAGCAGTCAATAACTGAAATATAACATAGAAAGGATGAGACAAGAAGCATTCAATAACTGAAATATAACATAGAAAGGATGAGACAAGAAGCAGTCAATAACTGAAATATAACAAAGAAAGGATGAGACAAGAAGCATTCAATAACTGAAATATAACATAGAAAGGATGAGACAAGAAGCAGTCAATAACTGAAATATAACATAGAAACGATGAGACAAGAAGCAGTCAATAACTGAAATATAACATAGAAAGGATGAGACAAGAAGTAGTCAATAACTGAAATATAACATAGAAAGGATGAGGCAAGAAGCATTCAATAACTGAAATATAACATAGAAAGGATGTGACAAGAAGCAGTCAATAACTGAAATATAACATAGAAACGATGAGACAAGAAGCAGTCAATGTCTGAAATATAACATAGAAAAGATTAGACAAGAAGCAGTCAATAGCTGACATGTAATAGGGTAAGGATTAAACAGCAGCAAGTTTGAAGATCCTAAGGCTTAAGGTTTAGCTTGTATTTTGCTTATGTCTAATCCTAATGCATGAGCCTGGAGCCTTGAACTTTGACTTGACATTGAAAATATACAAGTTATTCTTTTTGTCATTGTAATCTTCTGTAGAGAGTATGAAGACTCTAAAATACAGCTTATCGTATCTTATCCACCAGAAAATGGGGAAAGACGTACAGATAGGTCTGTATAAAGACAGACAGTAAGAAAATGGTGAAGGTGGATGAAGGATGTATTGATAATATTGTGCAAATACATATATACAGGGTCAGTGTAAGATGTAACCTTTAATTCCAATTTTGCAATATTATTGAGGGGTCAGGTGGCATGAACTTGCGTCAATCACTTATTATTTCAAAATCACTGAAAGTCGGTCATGCTTTAAATCTGTACATGCGTAACACTATATTCTTGTAGATCAATAAACTTCCGCATTGTTTATCATGTAAATTACCTGAACTTTCGTATTTCCCCATTGTTTACTGTATAAATTACCTGAACTTTTGTATTTCCCAATTGTTTACTGTATAAATTACCTGAGCTTTAGCCGCCTTCCATCTGTTAAAACCAGATCTCAGCAGTATAGCGAAGTCACCCACTTCATGAGGAATCTCATGTAAAAGTATTGCACACGTCGTTATGAAACCGACCTGCAAAAATGAATTAATAATTCATTACTTCTCCTTAACAAACAATGTAACAGATGTTCCACTTGATGTAATAGTTAGGATTCATCAATATCTGGATTAGTTGTGGTTACCTTTAAATATTTTATGCATCTTGTACAAGTATTGTAGCAAGAACTGTTTAGTAAAATGATTATTACACAATGTTGCACTCCTGCAGATATTGATTTGGCAACAGATATGACTTGAACTCAGATAAGATATTTTCATAGTGTGCCATAATTTTTTCTTGACTTAATCAATTGTAATTTTCTTACAAACACAAAAATCATAATTTATGCCTTTTCTTGACTTCATCAAACATAATTTTCTTTAAAACACAAATATCATAATTAATGCTAACCAATTGAAAAAGAAACCAGTGAATTCATAGAATAGTGGTCTCTGGTTTTTGGGTGTTTGTCACATAAGAAGGTCAAACTCCAAGGTCAAGGGATAAAAAATTTGGTATCAAAAGAAAGGTCTCATCACAAGGTATAGCCCAATGAAATATGATAGCCATATTTCTTACCATACCATTCCAAAGTTAACTTCAAGGTTGAAAGTTTTCACAACTGACAGAACGACAGACAGACTGGTGGACAGACAGACATACCAGATTTAATGTCCCTGTGCTTTGGGGAAAGAAGGGGCAACTATTCAGTTATTGATTTGATTACATTTTCCTTCTTTAATCCTTAACATTACAATCGTCAATTCCTTTTGCAATGATACATGGCTGACCTTGAATTTAACAGTTCCAATTTCATTGACCTTCATCCATTCATGATTCCCTAAATAGCAGCAGAGATATTGAAATCTAATTTAAAGTTGTCTGACATTTTCACAAATCTGTCAGACCGAACAATGAAATGTACTACAAGAGGCTGTCAGACCAAATCAATTTTTGTCAGTCATTTCCTTTGGTCTGACACTTTTCAATAACTCTGCTATTAGCATGGACTTTAACTATTGGCCCACCTTTCCTTGACATAGACATTGTAATGCAGTTGCATTACTTTATCCTCAACTACCAGTATCATTGAACCTCAAGGTCAAGCACTGACCTTAGTAAAGCCGGGCTTCCACTGTCGCGAATGTAGAGGAGAATGAGCTACGATCCGAGGCGAATGGACAATCGTGTCACATTCTTGTCTGTTCTCATGAAATATTTCTTGGCACCATAGGCACATGATAGCACCGCGAATGCAACAAGAAAATGCTATGCGTCTGCTACCAGGCGAGTGTGATAAGAATAGAGAAGAATGCGACACGAATGTGCCACGATAAAAGGACACTGAGGCAAATGAGAGGCGAATGCTGGAGATTGACTATAACCTGATAGCGCTGGGATGCAGGAGATTGAGACACGACTTTAACCCGATATAGCTCTGCGATCATGACAAGAATTGACAAGAGCAAAACCAAAATCATTTGACATTCCAGGAGTATCAATACCTTTTGTTGACTTTGACCTCTGTTTTCTCTTGAAAGGCATTGTCAAAGTTTTCAAAATATTAATCCGCACCCTTTTACATCAACTCTGAGATAATCATTCTTGTCACTGTCGTGTGTGTATGTAGTACTGTCGTGGCAATATCGTGTCACTAACATGTCAAGATCGTGGCTGAATTGCATTGGTTTTTTATTCATTTGTGTCACATTCTTGGCGCATTCGCATCACATTTGCATCAGATTCTTTTTTGTCGGGGCTCTGTCGGGGTTCTATCGTAGCTCATTCTCCTCCACCTTTGGAACAAGAATTCACTACGAATGTAATGAGAACGTGCTGCGAATGGAGGAAAATGCTACGCGAATGCAATGCGCATGTGCCACGAGTGTGAGGCAAATAAGAATTCAGACGCGAACGTTTTAAACAGTTTAAACATTTGCGTCAGTGCCGCAAACAGAGGAGAATGCAGGAGAATATGACACGATTGTGACACGATGAGACAAGAATGCCCGCAATTGAGAGGAGAATGCGCTACGATTGAACAAAATCACCTAATCGTAGCTCTATCGCCTCTGCATTCGCAACAGTGGAAGCCCGGCTTTAATAAGTGAAATCATTCTTGGGTAAACAAAATTTTGTACAGAGTCCATGTCAACATCTTTTTTTCCATTATGAAGTCACTGTTCAAGACCCAAGTTGCAATGAAAAAGAACAATTTCGATAAAACACAAAAAAAAATCATACAATTATTGCTCACATACCTTATTACTGACTAGAAAGCTTCCTCCCACAGCCAAACCATGTGTAAAATTATCTATAACATTGGCAAGGAGGTTCAAGTATCCACTGACCTGTAATGGAAATAGATTCATAAATCTTATAAATCTTACAAAATACTATTTACAAATAATATTTACTACTTACATGTATATACTTAAAGCTTTTCCATAAAAGGTTATTTAACGCATATCAGATTGTATTCTGGATTATGAGACCAAAAGTGGGGTTTAACTTCACAACATTGCTGAGGTAACCCTAATTAATTTCATTGGTTACTTCACATTTGTAAAAGACTAATTAAATTTCACATCAACATAATGCATCAGCAACAGCAGTTTAATTTGATAGGACAGAATAGGACTGGATCAAACTTAAGTCCCATTCGGTGTTTTCTATCAAGATCAGTTTATGGAGGTCTAAACCCTAGAGTACCTTCATGTATAGAAATATAATGCTTATAACCTAACTTACCTTTATAGATTCTGAGAAACTTTGATCTGAACTACAATTTTTGCTCAGAGTTGCATTCTTTTGTTCTAATACTTGTTGTTTGTCTCTTTCAGAAACCACATTATTTTTCGTGTTATTATTGGAAACACTTCCATTCGTTTTTCGATGCTTTATATTTGTCTTCTCACTGTTTTTCCGTGACTTTTTGACACTGTTAGAATTTGAATGTTTTGCAGCGTCTGTATCACTGTTACTATTTTTAGAGTCAGAATCTTCTGAAGTCTCACATTCATCATGCATCTGAAAAAGTAAGAACCATATGAAAGTCAAATATGAGAAATATAAACATTCAAACTTTTTTAGTTCAACAAGATGCCATTTGGTCTGAGTAATGCCCCTGCCATCTTCGAAGAAATTATGAATATTGTTCAAAAAGAATGCGGAGAATTTGCACTGGCATACCTTGTAATGGTCAAAATGTGGGTTATCAAAACATCATACAGATACCTTAACCATTTCATGTCATCAACTCTATTTTAATTTGAGGGTTTACATAAATTCTTTTTATTATGACTTGTGTATAAAAAAAAAAAACAAATCTGCAACTAGTAGAGACTCCAAAAAACTTGCCTATAGAGTGTATTACAGACTGTTACAATAATGTTGTCTGAAAGATTAATCTTGACTCTTGAGCACTTCTGAATGAGTGTGATTGGAAGATATAATCAGCAAACTCAGAGCTGTGCAAGGCCTTGTTATCTTTTAGACATGATAGGGACATACATGTAAATAAATTCAAGTTTTGAAAAAGGCTTTGACTATTACGATTGAACAAATCCAACAGCCAATTATTATTTGTATTTTGTCTCAGATATTTCTCCCTTCAACGTAAATGACTTCATGAATTCTGAAATATTACTCTTCTTCATTCACTTTAAAGTCTATACCAAACATCTCATCTTTATCATAGACTGTCCATGAATTAATAGTCAATCCAATATCAATTAGTAATTGGTGCAGATGATATTTTATTGTTTCATTTCACAATTTATTTTATTCTTTCATTTAACAATTTATATTAAGAGAATATTTTTCTTTAAAACTTTAAATTAATTATTTATTTTCCTACATAAATTCTTTTAAACTGAGGGATATCTTGAGATAGATATTCATACTTACATGCTCAAACTCCCCTTCCTTGGCAAAAACTTTTTCAATGATGAGAAAAGACAGAATTCCTCCGAGTACCCAAAGTCCAATGTTTATATGACCTTGGTGATTGTGACCTGAAATCAATCAATAGAAACAAAAATTGTACACGATAGCAAGCTGCTTTTACATGTAAATTAGAGCACTGTCAAAGTCAGGAAGGACACTTTTGAGATATTTTTTTTTTATAAGACCCACTCGTAAATACTCTTGTTCGCATAATATTTCTACAGATTTTCCTAAGTTTGACCTTGACATTTGACCTTGAAGGTTCAAAATTTTACAGGCATATCTTTCTCTTAAGTCTTTATCAGTGTATGAAATATGAAAGCTGTTACTTGAAAAATACTTGAGAAATTACGTCAGAACCAAAGTTACCAGTATGATATTTTATTCAGATTTGCCCAAGCTTGACCTTGACCTGAATAATAAATGAAAGTGACATTGTGACATACACTGACATACAGGTAACATGCTTTCATTACAAAAACTCACGAGTAAGTAGGGCTTTTTCACAGTCAAACTCAAACAATGTTGAGTGAGTATAACACATACGAGGGCTGATTGGTATGTTGTAAGCCTTGTATTGAAGGAGATACGCAGGGACCTTCTTTTTAAGTCCTACTATTCTCTGACTATATAAGGCTATGTACCCAAGGACTGGCCTCATTTCGTCAATTCAAATCGACGAGGTAACTCATGATTGTGGCTTTAATTTGATTGAGCATCCGTCTTATTCACCTGATCTTGCTCCATCAGACTTTCATCTATTCCCAAAACTGAAAGCAGCTATTTCTGACACCCACTTTCAGTCCGATGATGACGTCATACTTGCAGTGGATGGGTTTCTGAACAATCAAGATTAGAAGTTCTTTAAAAGTGATATTGAGGCCCTTAAAAATCGGTCGAAAAAGTGTATAGATACTGAAGGGGATTACGTAGAAAAATACAAAATGTCTGATAAAATTCAAATCCTTAAAGACGAGGCTCACAACATATCAACCAGCCCTCGTGGAACCACACTGGCTGAAGGCAGTTACTACATGTACTATATAATGTGCAAGTATCTTTATACACACACCACCAAAGGGTATCTACATACTGACAGATAAAATATCTAAGGTCAAGTATTTAGGGTGACTGTTAAAATTTTTCATGTCCAAATTTGGGACAAAAGTACATTATGATACATGTATATCTAATACATGTATCTTAGCATGAAAGTTGAATTCTCCTCATTCCGCTTGCATGCAGTACTTAGGGACTTTGATTTTTACAAAATGCACTTAGGTCGTTACATGCATAGCCCTAAGTTTCTTCGACTGTGTTGACGAGATTTCATGACGGCCCGGACCCTGATAGGTCCGAACCTCGTTAGAGAAGACAGGGCCCTGGCCACCTGTCCTCTCTGAATGTCGGTCGGACTCCTCGGTGATTACATGTATGGGCTCCTTTCAACCGGCAGAGAAAGGGCTGTTTTTCGTATGCCCTTTGTTTTTTTTTTAAATATCCATTTACGTATTCATATTTGTGTTAATAGGGCCTGTGTTTTACTGTCATGTTTGTATGGTCATCTTACAGCGAGTTCATAGAGACCTTTGGAAAACCGGAAAAGTGGGAGGGTTGTGCAAACAAAATCCGGATAACTACACCATTTGTTATTAAAGTGGCAGATGGCCGTCCTACGAAGGAACCGATTGCCTATTGGTCTACATGTAGTTGGTATATGATATTCTTTTATGTTTGTTGTTTAGATGTAATTTTTGGTGTTCCTTGTCCCTTTTGATTTTCTTGCTGTGTATGTCCACTCGGTGTTTTGCTGTGGATGCTGCAATCGAGCCTTGTTGGAGATCCCCTCCATTCTTTTCATTTTGATTGGATAATCTAGCATTAATATGGAGATGCATTTACACTTTAGGATAAAAGAAGCATAAAACTAATTAACTATCAAATATTTCTGTCATTTACCCTCCTATTATAGTACTTACCTTCACCGAGATGTGCCCAAGCCTCAGGTAGGAGATGAAGAAAGACGTCCCCCAGTAAACCCCCAACAGCAAAACTCAACAGCAACCGGAGTCTCTGGGCAGCAGCTGAAATATACCAAAATATCAGTATGATATCCCGTACAGCTTTCCATAATAATACTTCAAATAAAATTTAAAAACAAACGAACGAATCAAAATTTACAAGATTTTTTTTTCGGGGGGGGGGGGGGGGGGGGGGTGTTGTTGGGTTATTCAGTCAGATCTGAAAAAAAAAAAACCAAATTCCAAAGGAAGAGGGGGGTTTATGAATCCCAATCCCCTTTCTTCTTGATCTGTTATTTTGTTTTACGTCACGATGATATTAGTAACATATATAATTTGTTGCATAAGTTTAAGTTATAAATTTAGTTTTATTTCCTGTTTTGTCCCCTCTACTTACATTTCGTAGAAGTGAATGTCACGAATACAACGACATTTGAATACCCGTACTTAATCTATCAACAGCTTTAAAAGTTACTATGAACATCATTGACAATGACCTCTAGGATACGGTCATTAATCAGGCTTAATTCTTAAACAAGAAAAATAATCTATGATTATTTCTACATCCGTTTTGGTCCACTGTAAACTAAGCAATCTTGAAAGAATTGTGAAGATCCCGGATATACGAAGTCAATTCTCGGGGGAATTCCTTTCAACAAGTCCCTCCATTTGCCTGTGAGATATGATCAAATAAAAACAGTTTTTTCCAGTCATGTAGAATTAAAGTCAGTGGTGGTCATCTTTGTTGAAAGACGGGATCTACTTCATGTGCAAAACCACAGAGATTTATCACGCTTCCCGGTTGCTAAATTCTCTACGCGGGATTATCTAATAGAGCAACCGAGAAGCGTGATAAATTCCTGTGTGCTTCAGTTTCAGTTTATTTATTCTTAGAACATACATTCTATCGAAAAATACATTGTATATTCAACATACTTATATAACATGGAGGAGAAGTTACAGGTGAAAAACAAAACATAAGGAGATGACTCGATCGAGGTGTGAAACAATGAACATAGAAATACTCTTTTAATTTTCATTCAATCCATTTTTGAATATTCTTACAATATGATCTATGCGTAAATGTAGTACATTATAGGTCATTGTACCAAATAATATCCATCAAGTTCATATCTGTAAGAATGTAGATATATAATCATTGTGTAAATACATAGGTCTGCACCTCCTGTCAAGCCCAAACTATACGTTTATACAATGGACAAGTACAAATTCATGTAAATAGTAATATTAATACCTTACAAAGTACAGGAGAAGAGTACCGAAAAATTAAGAGAAGAGTACCGAAAACTGTAAAAAATATAGGATTTTCTACTTTTGACCTTGACCTTTGACCTTGATAAACTTATGGGCTCTTCCTCTTGCCCGATAGTGATCGACTGTGACAAGTTCGAAGGTCATGGGAATAAATGTTCAGTCCTGTGACTCAGAGAGAGAGAGAGTTTTCTTGTTTTCGTGGCTCTAACATTGTCCTTAGACCTTGGAAATAAAATAGTGTCGCTCCCTCCCTTGTCAGAATGACTGTGGAAAGTATATATACAAAGAGCAGACGCTGTCATGCCATGAAGCACTCGTGCAAAGATGGTTACAAAAATCAAATTCAAGGAATTGTGGTCCCCCGCTTTTTGGTGTTTGTCTGTAAAGAATGTTTACAGACCCCCCCCCCCCCTTCTTAAGTTTTCATAATATATCTCATACATTATCAAAATTCTAAATATGAAAGATTAAACTCCAAGAAAAGGTCAAAGGGTCCAAACTTTTGTTTTGTTACCAAGGGACAGGGCTTATGAAAAGTAATACGTATGCACATGTGAAATATTAAAGTCCTATCATTAGGTCTTCCGACATCCGTCGGAAGACCTATTGTTTTCGTAACCGTGGAAAATTGGATCAGCGATTTCTCAAGAACGTTACGTTTGTTGTAAAAGCTAGATTGGTTTTTTTTTATTTTTGGTCTCTGTTATTTTTTTTATCGTGTTTTTTAGTAGATTCAAATATTTGACGGGAGCGTCGAATTACTCAAAAGGACCGAAAATTTCATGTATTGCTATTTGTAAGCTTAAATATCTCGACGTCGTATTTTGCTCTCTACAATTTCCATTCTTTTTGAAAGTCGACAGCCATGCAAGATATGAAATGCTAGATGCACACTGTAACGATTTATTACGATGACGTCCTTCACCGTCCTTCATATTTCCAAATTCAGAAGTTCATAGGAGGAAGACACTTTTTTGCTTATAATAGTAAACAAAAATTAAGCTTATGAAGTTTCCTAAAAATTTCAATATTATTATTTTTATCCATATATCTGTCTTATTTAGTCTTTCTGATTTTTCCTATCTCTTACTGTTGAAAAGATATGAGCATCGAAATTTTGAGTTGGGTATTTCGATACACCTTCACGCCAACAGATCAGGCGCACACTAAAATTGGTAGTCCGAGTCCGACTCGAGAAAAGCAGTGTTGAGATTTTCAAATTCCGATTTCACGGCAATGATGAATATGCATTTCATAAATTCATTTCGATATACACAATTTGATTTTAAAACAGTTGATTAATTTAGAAGAGATCAGCTACAAACCAGAATTTACACACAAAAAGTGGTAGTTTGATTCCGATTTCTAACCTACAAACCTGTTTCTAAACTTCAATAACTATATTTTGAACATCAAGTTTAATTTCTAATTCTAGCAAACGTTCGAAAATAATTTTCGGTTGGTTTATTTACAAATTGATGAACAATTTCTCCAACATTCTTCCCTCCCCTCGTTTTTCGAAAACAGTTCTGTTTATATTGAACGATGTCGCCATGATGGAAATTCAAAATAAACTTTGAAAAAAGGGAAAGGGGGGGGGGGGGTCCAAATTTGAACCTGCACAGCGAGAACCTCATGGTATTTATATATATATATTGAACGTAACTTGTTATTACCATTTCTCTTCTCAAGAAAATTGGTTCTACAGCTACGAGCTCGCCTTTTTTATGGGGGAAGGGGGCAGGAAGAATTTGCAAAAAAAAATCCCGGCTCTGAAAAATGCTGAAAAAAATATTCCGGCCCAAAGGGCCGGCAATTTTTTTTTCCCGGACCATGCAAAAGTAAGGATACATTGCATGATATGGAAATTTTTGCTGGCCCTTTGTGCCAGACAATATAAAGTCAAAAAATTAATTAATATAAATACAAACTGTTCACATAGCTGTATCTACCAGAAACCTAATACGCATAGGCACAAAAATCTAGAAAAGGTTCTATTTAAACATCATACAATCTGTCTGAAATTCGCTAATTGCAAAGAGACATCTGAAGGAACGGTTATTAACTCATACTCTTTAACAGCGGGGAGTTTAACTTACACAGACATTCACAACATTTGACAATTTGTTTAAATCCGGCCCGAAGAACCGGCGAAAATTTTTCTCCGACTCTGGTAATGGCTGAAAAAAATGGCCTGTTCAGAAAATTGCTGAAAAAAATTTACCGGCTGGCAATAGAATCCCCCCCCCCAAATCAAATGGTTGCTCACCAACAATTATCGGTTTGAAAATTTAATGTTACTGCTATTTGAAAACTTAAATATATAATATAAATACATGTAATGTGACGTCCTTCATATTTCCAAACCAAAAATTGTATAGGAGGAAGACACTCTTGTTGCAACCGCAACAAGAAACCTTTCTAGTTTAAATTACCATCCAAAACTTATGGTCGAGGTTGAAGTTTTTAAATGTGGGTCAACATCCAAGCGCGAGGACACAAGATCAGAATGATGTTACCAACAGAAAGGTCTTGTCACAAGGAATACATATGTGAAATGTGAAATTCCCATCACTTTCCGTTCAAAAGTAATGGTCAAGGTTAAAGTTTTTGAAATGTATGTCAAACTCCAAGGTCAAGTTCACAAGGTAAAAAATTTTTTTTGGTATCCATGGAAAGATCTTTTCACAAGAAATACACATGTGAAATATCAAAGCCCTATCACTTTCGATTAAAAAGTTATGGACAAGGTTATAGTTTTTTGAAAAGTAGGTCAAAGTCCAAGGTCAAGGTCACAAAGGTCAAAAATTTTGGTATCTATGGAAAGATCTTGTCACAAGGAATACACATGTGTAATATGAAAGCCCTATCACTTTCCATTCAAAAGTTAAGGGCAAGGTTAAAATTTTTAATAAGTAGGTCAAAGTCCAAGGTCAAGAGGACAGGCGGACGGACGGACGAACCGGTTTTAATGTCCCCGCGCTTTCGCGAAAGCGGGGGACAAAAAGAGAAGGAATGGATAGAAGGGATTAGAATTTACAAAATAACCCCCTTCAAATATTTTCTTTTATACAATTAAAACTTGTCTCTTAATCCTTTTCTCCTACCTACTACGTAGACGTATACCTTATTTTTCAAGTATTTAAATCGTTTTGATCTTTGATAACAAATGTGCCGTTGATTTTTTGTGAAATGAAATTATGGAGACATCAAAATGAAATTCTAAGTGTCGATGTTTTTGTACAAAAGAGTGACAACGCAAAGCTCTCTACAATTTATAACTCGCATACTTAGTATCTGCTTGAGGTCTTAAAAGTATTGAAAACGTCAGTCCTGGCCTAAACAACAAACATTTCAATCTAGACGCAAAATTTCATTATGTCAGTCCGTCCGTTTGCCAAAGCTTCTTTTGCTTATTTCAGAGTTGAATGTGAATGCAATTTATAATCTCAGACCAATTACAAAAAGGGTTACAAAAGGGCTACGGATGGACAGTCAGACAGTCATGCTGACAAATTTGAGTGCATGTGGACTGCTTCCTATGGCCTCTAAGGCATTGGATTCACTATTGAATATCCTCTCTTACAATAAATAATTTCTATCTCAATGCAAATCAGCTTAAACTGCTCACAATACGTGAAAATAATCAGCACAATTTACCGATAAAGTACACAATATGAAATGATCCAGACTTCGCTAGTGCATCCTATTCGAGCCCAGGGACCACGGCTTTCAAAAGTATGATCGAATGTAATTTTTTCGCGGCAATGATCTATTATTGATAGCGTCAATTATTAATTAGTTGGTATTTAGTGTGGTGTATCGGCTTTAAGGCTATGTCAATGAAAACAATTGGATATATATCATATTCAATTTCTGCCTCTGGGTGAATATATATCATTTTTAATTTCTGCTTCTGGGCGGATACTTAATCCTCACGGAGGGAGACCGGTGCACGTGATAGCGAGAGGGGGAGTGTGGTTTACACCTGCCTGTACAGTATCTGAATGTAATAACCCTAATCGCCCTGCGAGGGGATCGGGTTACCTTGTCTGTGCCAAATTAGGTCTGCCACTCATCTACACGTGAATTCTTCAGCTTTTGTTTTCGTTCGTAGAGATATTAATTAGAATATTGTATAACTTTTCGGAATAATGCATCTACCGCCGGTGATGGACCATGGGGATTCTAGGTCGCGAGGGGAGGAGACGGGCCACACCCATCACGGACCGGAGGGGCATCATCATCATCATCACCAGCATCACCAACAAATACCGGTAAGTAACGACGCGTCATCACGTGGGAGGGAGATTTATTTATGGGGGAAACACATGGCAAGACGTTTCGTTCTTGAGAGTATGCATGCGACCTTGAAATCCTGACTCAGATAAATGCTGCTGCAACCAGTAGCATGAAAACGAAACATGTGATAGATGGGAGTTATGATCTGTCAACATAGTCAAAGAAATTGGATGAAACTGAGATCGGTACCGAACTTTAGAAATGTATATTTCTAAGTATCCCTGTTCATATTATACATGTTCTGTTGAGGGAGGGGGATACTACTGTAGTGCTGACACACTTCAAACCCCTACTCTGCTTGATTGAGATAGTAGAAATTGTAACAGATAGTAGCAAAGCAAAATCCTCTTTAAAAAACAGAATTTGGAACGTCCACATACTTTGCAAAGGAAACTGTACGGGTCAAAAGATATTGGAAACGGGGTTCGATTCAGTTTTGAATTAAATTATGATCTTTGGGATTGGAAAGGGTGCTTTCGTCCTTTGCTTGAATCTTGAATATAATCATTTCTTTGTAATTAAATAAGTGGGAAGAGACACAAACTCCCAGAATGTACCAATCATGGTCATCGTACACTACAAAATCCTCACCTTCAATAAGTGTTTCCACTTGTGGTAGATCTAGATATGCAGGAAGTTTTAAAATGTATAGCCAATCATATTTGCGAGATAATAATCACGTATGAAGAGGAACAAAATCATTTTACCTGCTGCAATTTAATGTTTTGCATGCGACACAAAAAAATTAAGTCTAATTGCATACGACACGACAACAATTCGGTCGCAACAGCATGTTGGTCGAGACTTTCTTTCCAATTTCGTTGAAAGGGGGGGGGGGGGGGGTTGTTTTGTTATGAATATGTATCATTTCATAATATTTCATTCCATTTTAGAATAGGTCCAATTTATTGTGATGTTTTTTTTCACCTACCCTATCATGCCTATTGGCGGGACTTCCATAAGGATATAACTGGTACATGTAATGCCAACTGAAGCAAGATTTTCCCCAAACCATCAATACAACGACAAATTCGACCATATATAGTTTTACAATTTCCGTGAAAAACAGAAACACGAGATGTGCTTTTAACAACGAAGTATCAGTATTTCACTTATTTGTACATGTATAAAAAGCAGCGACAGCTGGGATCCGGATCATATAGAGAACATGTCAGCTTCGTATGTTAGAAAAATTCTTGTCATTAATAGGTTTGCCTCCACAACAAAAAGTCAATTACCAAGTCCCAGCACGGCTGTTTGCCGATCATACAATACTTGTATTTTCTGCAAACTTTTCCTAGCAAGTGGGTGAAAATGCAGGAAAACTTCTCCCTTGTTCTTTTCGCACTTTATGGTATCGTGTTAACTAGAGAAGGTTCAATAGTCTGAGAAACAAATATCCCAGCATTTTTGCTAATGTTTTGGCAACTTTCTTGCAAATTCTCGTTAATTGATCTTGAAGGTTTCCATCGAGAAGACACATTGTACACGTGATCTCACTCTGACAGCGACGTATGACGGCCAAGTACAGTAGTTTTCAACGCTTTGTCACCACTTGCATGGTTTTTGCCCAACTGGTTGTGGAACAGAATTCCGCAACTTTTTCTTTCACTATCAAGAGGAGATAAATCTTGCCGGTTCATTCAAAACTAAAAGTGAAATTGGAAGGAAAAGTTAAACAGATAAAGACCTAAGACGTCTGCCAAACCATCGGTAAAACTTAGCACATTTCTCTGCATCTGCTAGCGTTTTTTGCTTGAATTCAGGATGATAAATAATCAAGGCGGGGAACATGAGCAGTGACACCGAATAAACGAAGTCAGAGCAAAAAATAAACAAGTGCGCTTTGTAGTTCTGAGCTTTCCGTAGGATTTATACCGATTCCAAAATATTAACATGACTTCTCTGAAAATACAGGAGAGTTTTCGGGACGTAAAATCGCCGTACATCTCGGTAAGTATAATTTTGGCGCGACTTTTTATATTTACGAGTGTTCGATTAACGAAAATTTCATCCGCAGAAAACTTTACTTTGGAATGTGACATTGACCTGCATATGCACCCGAGTTCTTGTAAAAACCCTTTGTGCACTGTAACATTGGCTAACTACCAATGCTTTGACAACAGGAAAGATGCCAGTCAAGCTTGGACCGAACAGTATCTGTCCAAGGTTTTATAAACATTAACCCACATAATTACGTAATAAAGTGTATGGGAATAACACAAAAACTGTATCCCCTATTCGCTATTATAATGTAAAAGTATTTGTTTGTGAAACTAAATGTAACAAGTGCATCAAACTGACAAACAACAGACGCTGTCACGTGACGACGAATTTGCTTAAATATACCCAACAAAAAAAGAAACTCACCATTTAATCTTCATTCTATAAAATGTATTATGTATTCTATGGGTATTCTATTCTTTTCCATCTTAAATCGTGGGTAAACGAGTGACTTATTGTGTCAAACGCCAAACGAATCCGTCTTTATGATCAGACACAGCGCAATGATAAAGACACTTGGTTAAAAACGCAATGTCACAAAATGGCTTTTAAGAAATCCGTTCACTTTTTAGAAATGTTAAAGCTGTTACACCTATCCAAACTGATATATAAGGCATTGCGATTTGTTTTTTCAATAATGATAACAATTTTCCCTGAATACAAATTCATTTAATTGCTTCAAATGACGTCATCTAACAGAAAATCTAAATTTGAGAAAAACATCCCAAACATCAACTCTTTTGAAAATGAAGTCCGTGATTTTATATTTTTCGCCCTTCAATGTGTCGCAAAGCACAAAATTACCCTACTGCAGCTAGAATCTGAACTTTTTTCTCGCAAGCACAGTTTTCAGAAACAATACCTCGATCTTGACAGGTCATTTTTACGTACATTTCAATGGTTTTGAACGTTAGGTTTAAGCTTTTCTGGTATTTCATACGATTATTTCAATGCGATGTTAAAGATAAACCTGCAACAGATAAATAAAAATGGCTGAAGACAAAAGTAGTGTTCCTTTGAGGTCAGAATTGCAAAATATTGATATCCTTTATTGTAAAACATAATTTCCACTAAGACATTTAATTTTCAGATTTATTAGCATATTTTGACTACATTTGAACATAGAAACCAGTATTCATCTATATTTTTAATGAAAATTTGCTGAAAATGGTCAAACAACAAAATTTCAGAAGGATACCAAACCTGCGGCCATGCAATAGGAGCCAGAAACAACGCGCTTTTTTTCAGCACTATGATTGTGATATGATGCGAAAAAAATGATCGAAATGTGTTTTATCTTCGGTAATTCGAGTGCTGGAAAAAGAAAACTGTAATCAAATGTCTAACTAAATATTTATGATCAATTGAAAAAAAAATCACTATATAATATGATGTGCGTTTCTTTTTTTGTTGGGTATACTTTTAAAAATACATACTAATACATTATCCAGTGTGTATAATGAAATGTCCTAGTATTACCGAGATGTATTTATAACCTTCTGTTTTCTGTTTTTAAAAATAAGTTAGCTTATCTAAAATACATAATACAATTAATCCAAAAGTGATAAACTACTTATAAATTTCAAAACTGTCCACGGGTTTTTAAGGTCCAGGGAAACTTATATTGTTTTCCTAATCATCTGGTGATTCAGTAAAGAGATTAGTGATACATGAAAAGAAATCGGATCGGTATCTCTTTTCTTTTCTGTAGGATGTAAAATTTGAAACAAGAATATTATAGAAATGAAAGAAATTCAGAATCGCTTTATTATATTTCTAGCTTAGACCTGTCACCAACTTTTAAATTTTCCAAAGTTCATTTCATTTCACTGCCTCTGTTGAAATCTGTATGGCATTAAAGGATACATAATGAATCCAAGTGAAAAAAATATTTACAGCAGGTTCATATCCTTAGTTTTCCAATCTGATTATCTACTTTTTTCCATGCCATTAAACATAGATACTACATATAACTTTTCTTTACACACGATTCAAACTTTCACCCATTAGAAGTATTCTAAAATGAGAAGTCAAATCTTATTTAAACTCCAATATTATCCGTGCTAAATAATGCTATTACTAAACATCAACTATTTCTTCTTAGGAAATATATTTTTTCTCATTTTTTCAATATGGATTAACCACCTCAATCTTTTGGCGATATAAAACCGGCAAAAGGGGATTTCATGTATAAGGAATAATGGCGGAATTATATTGTTTCTTCGTGACAGATATTTTGTATTTATGACAGTGTTGTACGCTGAAATTGCAATATCAGAATAACCTTTTTGTTCATAAAAATTGCCCTTTCTCTTTCCATACACATATAATTTTTATTCCCCTTTAGCCAAATGACACTCTCAAGTTCTTTTCAATTTGTCGTTCAATCATCATTCTTCAGGGATATTGATGAAATTTGGAACATACCGGTAGTTTGGTCTTGGATAGTATCAGAGCAAGTCTGATTTGGTCTTGGTTGACATATTCTCTGAGGAGTTAAGCTCAATGACAAATTGAAAAATTCAGTTCTCTGTTTTTTTTAATGCAATGAACATGATGGATGGAAACATTGAGACAAACTATGGTAAATACAGTAGCTAAGTCATCAATAGTACATACACTGGTTACACAGAAAGAAAGTTTGATTTTGCCATGCAAGGCCATCTTCGGAAACCGACGCTTGGTCACGCAAGCTCACCTCTCTGTGAGCTTGCGTGACCAAGCATGGGTTTTCGACGATGATGCAAGGCATGATTTACCCTTTCCCATTTTTTTAGGAGTTATGTACCTTGATGATTTTCAATATACAGTTTTCCAGACTTTTCTATGTTAAGCAATGGAAAGTCATACCCAAAGGCCGAATCTTCATTCATAGCTAAAAGTGTTCTATCACAGATGAAGTTTGACTTTGGTCTTGGTTGACCTATGAGAATAATTATGTCCCTTGACAACGCATTTTATTTATACTGTTGGGAATTTTGTGTGGAAAATAGTCTGTAAATAGCTAAATACCGGTACCTCAGAGCTAATGTTATATTGTTTTTGTATTTGACTCTAAATAAAGATTATTTGATTAATATTTGATTTGATTTGATTTGAATAAGGAAATATAAATGTAATTTCATTTGGTGTACACAGCTACACATGTATATAATTTATATTGTTATACCCTTATCAGTATCTCTATATAAAATTCCCATAGGAAAAATGCCTATAAATTCGAATATTTGACCAAGCAGTCAATATTTACATCAATATTGGCCCTAGGGCAATATTTCAAAAAAATTTGACCGATAAACGGTACATCGTTTGTGACGTCACGTCATTGATGACACTATTAGCTCTACCTATTTTTCCGCGCTCTTTCTCTTATAGAAGAAAATGAATGTAAACATGCCGGGTTAATCCGTTCGTTGCTGCAGTATTGATGTAAGGTATAACAAAACAATTATTGACTGGGAATTCAGGCAATATATGATTTGTTGGACCTTCAGACAAAATATAGCCCTCGGCCTTGGGCAATATTCTATCTTCAGGTCCAACAAATCATATATTGCCCTCATTCCCAGTCAATAATTGTATAATAATTTGCAGAATTGCAAAGTTACATTTTTGTTTTTGGTCCATTTCATGCCCTAACTTCTCTTTAACTTGCCTTGGTTATAACATATATTTACTGAATGTAACATTTCACATGCAAATGATAGAGTATTCAAGTATGACCTCATGTGATAAGCTGTACTGAGCACCTGTATGCCTATGTAGTAGTACCTATACTAAGTTAAGGTTACTTATGAAGTTTTCCCAGTAATGAATATACTCAAATTTGGATGTATAATCATGATAATGCTAAAGCTATTAGGAAGGGGGGGGGGGGGGGCTGTTGCCCAGTCTTCAATATTACAAACACATTTACAGTAAAATGCAATGGTCAGAATTCAAATTTAGTTTCACTTCTTTTAATATGATTTTTCTTTTTCCCTGTTTAAATATTAAATATTATTCTAGATTACTGGCCTGTTTCTTTTTCTACTGAGATAGAGTGTTGATAGAGTCTTTCCTCCTCTACCTCATCAAGTTTACAGGTAATACAATGTACATGTATAAAATGTACTACGAAAAAGGTCATACAGAACAAGGCTTTCAATCAGGCTAATTGATGAGTTGAATATCCTTCAATTCCCAGTATCTGAGTATTTAAAAAAAGTCTTTCTGTATTTAACATAACCTGCAACCTGCCTTTGATAAATGAGGACACTTTAAATCAAGGTAAGGCCATACCAAATTTATTAAATGTTCTTTGGATTTTCTTGTGAAAAAAAGGGTGCGAGCGGGCGAAAATATAATTTTTTTTTTTTTTTTTTAAGTATTGCAGTTTGTAAGGTGCGGACGAGTAAAATAACTTCATTTTTGATACAGGTTACCCCAGTAATACATTTCTGATGTTTTTCGTACTCAAAAAGGAATCCCCATAGAAATTTGGTGACTAGGAAGCCTGGCACATAGCTCTACGGAAAAGATTTACGAACATTCTCTCCTCCTTGACTTTCGATGGGACAACAAATTTGCTCCAAACATAATTTTTCAAACACAAGAAGTATTATTTTCTTCGAAATTTGCACAATCTCAGACTTCGAGAAGCTTTAAGATTTGCAGAAGTCAGAACCGACCCCAAAATAATCTTGAGCCAGAAATTTCATGGTGCGGGCGAGCTTTTTATTTTTATAATATTATTTTTTGAATTTTGAAAAATATGGTGCTGGAAATCCAAAGAACATTTAATTAATTTGGTATGGCCTAAATGGATGTGCCCTCAAACTGACAAAGCAATGAACTCTCCATCAAGTTCATACATGTACAATGAAACAAACTAGAAAACTGACAAAGTTAGGAAGGTTCCATTTCACACTGCCAACATGATCAACTACAACCCCAGTATTGAAAATGGGTAATTTTAGTTCATGGCGTAATATATAATTTTTTGAAATGGGAACTTTCCTCCAAATTTTGGGAAAGTATCACTGAACATCCAGTAAGAAAGAGTCCAATAAACTGTGTCAAAAACCGCCTTGAAAATCCTTGTCTAGTTATGCTAATTATTCTGGTAATTTGAAAGTTAAAAGAGCATGTCTTGTGGATGGAGTTTTCAAATTTAATGTTTCACTTTTCTTTAAATTTCTAAAAGGGTAGGGGGACCTTGACTTCAAATTATATTCAAGCTGATCAACCACACGTATATTTGCCAATCTTGCAAAATTTGTTTTCCTCAACTTTGCTGACATATTGTCAACATCTAGTTACATTTGTAAATGCAATCATATCTAATTTGAATTTACAATTTGGCAGTAAAAGAAATCACTGTAGAGAATTATAGAAATGAACAAATTTATTTATTAACTTGATTAAGCTGATTTGATCTATGTGAATAGTCAATACAATCATAAAATAATTATGAGTATGTGTATCATTTCTTTTCTGAGCTCTACCTGATAAAAAAAAATTGTTTCAACCAAGGTTATGCAAATGAAAAGGGGTGGGTGGGGTTATTCATGGGAAAATATTGTTCAAAGTTTTTTTATCCCCTTTTCTCTTCATGTGTACATATATACAATGTATATGAGTTTACATACTCAACTTTACATGTCTAATCACCATATGTAGACAGAAATCAAAGCAAATACAATTTTAAACTTATTCGAGTGTGTTGACGAGTATCAACAAATGAATTCATCTACTTTCATTTTCCATATACTTTACACGTGTTCGGATTGTACCTTTTTCATACGTACAACTACTTACCACCGTGTTTTAATGCAGGACCAGCCTCGATAGGTATCACTAAAAGTGGAAAAATGCCACTCAAACCAACAAGCATAGCACCACAAATAGAGAACATCCATACTTCATACACAGCACGTTCGGAGGCTGAGCCAGACATTTTCTGAGATCGAGTTTCACTTGCCACGTCTAGCGAATGGTGGCGATTGGTTTTTACCGTTGTACGGTGTATTTCTCCATCTGTCCTTGTTATCAATAGAAGTATGAGATACAATATTGTCGCTGACCGAAGATAACTTGCCATTATATAGATATGACGAGTTGAGAGTCCAGTGTTTACTATCTGTATCTCTCCATCGCACCTGCTTTTCTAGATCCGCTTAGTCGGCCTTGACCTTGCGTGTTCGATGAGTTGCCGCAGTTTCGTACTTGGTAGGAAGTCTGCTGCCCCCAAGACATAGATACTGATAGAGAGGGGAAATCATTTTTCTTATTCTTACTAAATTAACAAAAAATCAAGCAAATCGAAATCTGTGAATAAAAAAACAAAATTTTAAAATGTCATGAAACACAAAAAGTTTCTTCTTCACAATCACTGCTGATGTTCTCTCTTTTTTTTTTTTTTTTTAAATATTCAAGTTTTCTAAATATGTCTTGTTTGTTTATTCCGATCCAAGGGTCGAAGGAGATAGCGCTGATGAGTGGGGGTTTTTTTTTCTCTAGCGATGAACATGAAGAAGAAAAATAAAAAAAAAGAAAGAAATTCAACTCTTTTCTCAGAAATAATTGACATTTTTATTAATTACTGAGATCGATAATTCATAAATCAGCATATTATGTTTCTTAAAAAAAGAGGATCTTCAGAATTGATAAGATGCATAAAATGCAAGTTTATTATCCACTGAGGCGGCGCGGGAAATCTAACTCGATCAAAGAAAGATAAATTCTGTTGATCTAGCAAGTTTCGCAATGTATGTACATTATGTATTGCAGTTATCCTTCATATTCTATATAGTACAGGAAAGAATAAAACTTTTCTGAGATCTTATGTTTTAAATCGTTTATAAACATGATAAATGAGAAATTACTAAGTCAATTGTGCGTTTATGATACGAAGGGTTTAAAACAATGTTTTTAAGATTTAAAAAGCTTCATTTGTACGATTTTCCCTTTTCCTGCTCGCACTTTTTTTTTTATAATTGCTTACGATGGTAAACAGTCGTTTGAAGGATTCTTAAATTGCTTGAAGGTATGGATTTCTAAATTGCTTAGACTATTTCAGGATTAGTTTTTAGGTTTAAAAAAAAATTGCATGTAAAATTTTAAAATCAGACACGAGCTATCTAGTAATTAGCTAAACTTTGAAATACTGATTTTTCCCTTTTTAAATATCATTTCGCGCACTCAGTTAATGGAGCATATATCATTGGAACCGTCACGATAGTGTACAACCCCATTTTTCCCTATTATATCAACACCCTCACTTGAATATAGGAACGGGACTAAGGTAGGACATTTTTACCCTTTAAAATCGTCTTTTTTTACCCTATATAGTGCCGGTCCCCTAAGCTGAACAAAGGCCGGCATAGTTTTGTCCTATCTCTACCAAAATTGTATGGAATCCTTGTAAGTTGTTAGTAAGAAGTGTTCTAACTCCAATTTTTTTTGCCATCTCGATTGAAGAAGATACAAAGTTTTGAGTTTATAAATTTGTGTTTCATTATACATATATATTACGAAAATATTGCTTTTCTCAAATTTCCATGGTTGTACAATTAGAATAAATATCATTTCCAGACACCTAAAACTTCAAAGTCGATTTTCTCGAAAAGCGTCAAATGGTATAGACTCATATTTGTCCTCTATTTTTCATGATTATGTAAACAGGTCCGCAAATTTTGTCCTTTATGTAAATGATCTTTGTCTTGTTCGTCGGTCCACTACATGTATTAGTTATAGGGTTAGTTCCTGTCATACTTCCTGCTCAAAGTAGGTGTGTAAATCCTACATATTTATACACCTACTTTGAGTAGGAAGTATGATGGGAATTATTCTTATAACGAATTTATCACGCCGAGTACCATTTTGTAACATTTTTTTGTAAATTTTGACGTTTGAAAATTTAGTGACCTACATCAGCGACAAGGTCATTCGGATCAGCCTCGACCTTTTCCTTCGAAAAAAGACTCGGACGTCAGACGGCGCCATTTTAAAAATAGTTCCCCGTTGATCTATTTGTTTTGTTATAATCTATCATGAAATACAAGTTCCAACACTGGATCGTAACTGACAAATATGTTACTCACAACATTACTCACTCAAGTTGAAGAATTTTGAATGTTGAAAAAGTGCCTTTTTACTTTTACATCGATTTGATGTAAAACCTTCCACCATTGGCATCCGAGTCTTTTTATGCCGTTACAAATAAAGGGCGAGGGGGTCCGAATGCGACAAGGTAGGACACCACGTGACCGTCCTACTGCGACGTCATTGGCTGAAATTAGTACGAGGCGTGATAATTTTTTTTTTATGTGACCAGTCTCAAGTGCTGGTGGAACTAGAGGAGGAAAAAAAGTGATGATTTTTACCGATTTATAACGATTTTTTGTCAGAACCATAGGCTTGAATCCCCCCCCCCCCCTCGACGGCTTGGAACCCTGGAAAAGTCTAGATCCGCCAATAAGCCTAGCTGTAATTTCATGCATTTGTGTTTTGTGATTGTCTACGATGTTGTTTTATTTTTGGTGGTCTGTGTGTTTTGTGATTGCTGTACGTAAATGTTGCACCGAGAACATAGAAACGGAGTGATATTGGACATAATTAACGAGGCCGAGTACAATTAGAAAAAAATTGATGACGGTGAAATTTCAATTTCTTTTTCTGAAAATGATATTTGAAGTACAACAAATAAATAACATGAATTTAATCAAAATCTCTTGCGCAGAAATATGAAAAAATTGAGAAAAATCATTATTTTGCAGTAAAACCCCATTAGGTCTCATTGTAAGATGCTATTATCTTTGAGATGACCCCTACATAATACTGAACGGTCAACTTCTTTTTTCTTTCCAATAAAATGAATTTTATAATACTGAAATTATATGATCCGAATTTAGTCAAAATACCTTGGGTAGAAGTTCATCATTTTCTAATTAGACACAGCCTCGTTAAGCTTGGTCTCTTGCAAATCAAATCGGTGGTACGTTCATTTAGGGGCACTAGTAATGTAGGCTTCTTGGAGAGAGAAAGAGAGAGAGAGAGGTTGTGGTGTTACTGGTGGTGGTAGGAACGGGTATATATACATCAGTCCGGATAGCATAGAAGGAGATCAAAAGGTATCTGGTGCAGCTGGTTCTATTTTCGAGGCGGCCGAATCCGACGTTAACTGAACATAGCTCTAGGTGCTCAGTCCACACCCCCCCCCCCCCCCCCCGGCTCTCACTCATGACCCAGTCTCTGATTTAAAAACAATATTTATTCAAGAAACAAACAGGAATCGTACAATGCATGAGCTTACTATACGATCATAGACTGGAGGTACATTAATTCTATCACTCAGATATATAACAAACACAAAACTCGGTAATGCTGCAGTAGCTGCAGTATGCATGTAGATATGTACGTTAGATACTATCTGGTAGTAATTGATAAAGAATTCCCGAAGACGCCTTATTACCTGGAGAATGACCTTTGATCTTTCCATTTCTGACAAATCGCGGGAAAAAGTGTGTGCGTCTACGTACGCCGCTTAGATGTGAGAAAGTATTGACCCGAACAAAATGTTTAAGTTTACTCTGCATTTAATGATTTTCGCCGAGCTCTTTGTGTGAATATGGTGAAATTATTATGTCTATTCACAATGTTTGATTTGAAATCATAAATAATGAAAATGGATACTTTTCGAGCGACCATTTACGACGTTGCTCAGGACGCTTCACATATTGCCAGTGCTAATACATTTCATGACGGTTATGTGATTCCGGTAGGTTAATAAAGTTTGATTTTCAGTAATATTGGTAATTTGATAAAGATTCATGCCTATTAATTTCCATTTCATGAGGTTAAGGTACATTTCATCATTCTGCAATTTAGTAGTAAAAGTATTTTATCTCTAATTAAATTTGTTCAAAAATTAACAGAAGAAGTTATCCAAGTTTGTTTTGTCTATCTCATGAATAAGGGAAGTATAATTTCATTTTGCAAGTTATTCTGCAGGCCCCTGCATGCATGGTTGCTTGATTGCCTCAGATAATTTTTAACTCATTTCGAAGAATTTCCATTGTGTTTGAGTATTTCTATCATTACGATAAGAAACAAGCATCTGGGCCAAAGTTACCTTAGAAACACCTAGCTCTGAGGATCAGTTCAGGCTATACATATTGGTAACTAGTGGTATAAACAATTTATGACGAGATGCCGAATCACGCAAGATAGAAGAGCTTTGAGAAAAGGCCAGATCGTTCAATTCCCGTTATAATCTATCATTCACGTTATCGCTAAAAACCCCTGTCTGACAGATGGAAAACCACTCAGTTTTTTATACAATGTATAAGATGTGCCTTTATCTGCTCTTAAATTCTTCTCCTATAAACAATGGATTAACTCCATATGTTTCCTTTTTGTTTCTTAAAGTTGCCTTTTTTTCATATTCTTATTGATTCAGTAGCGATATAATATTGGGTTACAAGGGTTTATGGGTCTATTTTTTTTCGAGATGCTGCATTCTTATGGAGCATATTTTCGCTTCTTTGTACTTTTTGTAAACAAAATCCATTGTTGCAAGATGACATAAATTCAACAATTCCGAAGAAATAGTGGCGCACCCAGACCTATAACTCCTAGAATGAATAAAAACTCAAAGCTTATTTTTCTCAAGTTTTACATCTAATTTTCTCAAAAACAAACGGTTGATCCTTTCTTACGTTGGTCTATACCCCTCCCGCTTCATTTTTCTATCCAAATTCATGTGACATCTTTATGATAAATGTAATTTGCTAGCAAGTAATTTTCTGAAAAGTCGAATCTTTCTCGTCGTTTTGTCATTGATTTTTGAAAGAAATAAAGACGGCTTAGTTGTCATGGAAACCCGTTATAAGGTTAGCCCGAGAGCAGCTTTGTCTTCAGACTTGTTGCAGAGTCTTAATGAAGTGTGCAGTAATCTTCACAACAGCGTAAATTCAGGGAAAATGAGGATGTAATAAGCATGATCAGAATCGTTATAAATGTCGATTTTATCCGAACCTTATCATCCGAGATTTTGATGATGAACATTGTCATCCGTCGTGTGAACCCCCGGGGTAGATCGTATACCTTGTGAGGTACGAGCTAGCTTCCCCGTGGGTTACACACGATGATTGTCATCGAACCTGCCATAATACTCAATGTTGAAGAAGATAGATAGATAGAACCTTGTGAATTCTATAATGTCACAAGGAAAGTATCGCCCACCCCTCCTTTCCTTTTTAGTTTTGGTTGTAGTATGTGCTCTAGCTGATTTCCGACTTCGATACCATTTAGTAATCATTCACTAAGGGGAGACTAGAGTTGTCTCAATTGTTAGACCATCAGAAACCTCAGTTTCAGGTATGGCTAAACAGGAAACGGTATAATTACTTTGAAATTTTCAAAAATCTTCCTTAATGCCAGTTAAATCCATATGATACTTACACTCTATCCGGGATCGGCGACTGAAATCATTATAAAGTCTATCTTTTAATCTGGTTAAATTGCTGGAAAATCTGGAAAATGAGTTTGGATTAGATACTATCAGTATTCTTATCTATGATAGATAAAATTAAAAATATCATGAAATTGATGAAAAAGCAATATTAGTCTGAAATTGAAGTACCTTCCCACTTTTCTAAAGATCTGTCACCGAATATTAATTCTTTCAATCTGTTAGAATATGTTCGTATCATTTTACTAGTATTTTAAATATTAAAATTGATTTATTCTGATGTTGTCTGCGTCAAGAATTAAAAATTTATAGATCAAATTAAGGCAAAGAATAGCATCCTTTTACTTTTATTTCTGTGGCGGAAGTGTAGCTTTTGTTCACAGAAATAATGCAAAGGATCATAGCATATAAAGCAACATTAATCTATGCTAAATTCGTATCAGCCTTCGTGAATTAAATATTGACATAGCTCTCCCGGAATTTTCTATTCAATATTTTCGATCGATTTTAAGCCTTTGACGATATTCAAATATTTATCAAATGAATGAAATTTGCATTTTTCGCTGGAAATAGCTCCTGACATCTTTTCTACTCAATGGAAATGTAACATCAAAGTTAATCTTTCAATAGGAAGAGAAAATACTTTTGTTTTCTATTTCATTGGAGTTTATACATGAGAAAAGAAATCTAAAATCGGACTTATTATAACTAACCCTAGCCCTAACCCTATAATTACATAGATGTGGAGATGGGGAAATCCCAAATGGTGTAGTTTGTGCTATTCTTGGTAAGTTGGAGGGTTGTCCACAGGTGATCCGGATAATCACATAATTTGCTATTTATATAGCGGATGGCTGTCCCAAATCGGCACCGGGTGCACAATGACCTCCTTCCTTTTAGATGAACATTGTCACTCATGTAAATGTCTTTCATTTGCTTATTTGTAAATTTGGTATACTAGTAAATATTTTCGTTGTTATGTTTGTCGGTGTATGTTTTTAGGTGATCATTGTTTGTTGCTATCAAGCGTATGTGTTCCGCTATGGTCACTGCAACGTGGTCTGTCTGGAGATCTTTTCCTTATTTTTCATATAGGCGGACCTAGAAAACATTTCCAAGGGGCGGGGTGGAGGGGGGGGGGTCCCGCCTAAGGTTTAGAAAAGAATTATACATAAATACGGAGGAAATCAGTATTTTTTGGTAAATTCTGGGGAATTCCTGTTCCTGACCCTTAACCCCTTCTAGATCCGCGCTTTGTTTCATTCTATACATGTACATGGTGTTTTCTTTTATTTCAGAGCCTGACAATACACAAGATTCCAGAGAAGTTGCTCCTTCATGCCTTCTCCTTCCTCCGCCTCCAGGATCTGGCCACTGTAGCACAGGTCTGCAAGAAATGGCGCATCCTGGCATACGACAGCCGATTGTGGACATCGGTGTCCCTGAGACCAGAGTATGGCGGCCTTCATGTCAACCAACTGGAAACTTTCATGGCGCTCATTGGGATGCGATTCGGAACAACCTTAAAATACGTCGAACTTCCATGCGAATTGATCACGTCGCCGATTTTGCACGAATTAGCGAACAAATGCCCGAATATGAAATATATGACTTTGGATTTCGCAAGTGCCATGCAACTACATGATTTCAATGACTTGAATGCATTTCCATGTAATCTTCGAAGCTTGTGCATATGTCTTTCGGAGGTTATATTTTTAGAAGGCTTTATGCGTCGGATTTACAGCTGTCTTTCATCATTAGAAGTATTACACCTAATAGGTAAGTCAATAATAGATTTATCAGAAACACGTGTACTTGTGATCAAGCAAAAATAACACTGTAATATGCATAAACTCAGCATCATAAACGCTAATGCGTATCCATGAAGTCTCGCTCTCATTTAATTTCGTCGTCTATTTCCAAAGAAAAGAAATGTGATGATGCAAATATGAGAATTCAAGGAGGCCTGAGATCACCAGTAAGCTGCTAGCTCAAGGTTATGTACGGGAATGTCTTTTAAAGATTTCACCGAAGAAGTTCTACGGTCGTTCACATTTCGACATTTGCCTTTCAAGAACGATTAAGGGCTTTCTTTAGTGCGACCTTTCCAATTGACCGTCTTTTACCTATTTGTACATTACTGGATATGACGTTTCTATTTGGCATTCACGGCGGGTGTTGCATGCAGTCAGAGGACGCCTACTCCTCCCGGACACCTGGTCCTGCCTCTTTTCGGGGGTTTTCGATTGCCTTGTTAATGGAAACTTTCACAATTTTGCCTTATTGCGGAACCTGGATCTTGGATTCTTGAACTACGATTGGTACTTTTTCGTTGGTATACTTCACTTAGATAAATAAAAATCCTAAATAAGCATATTTACTAGAGGGAATGCAACTTAATGTTCGAACGTTAAAGTGTGCTTTTTTCTTGCATCGTTGCAGTCTATGAAGAAACTAAACTCGTTTCAAGTTTCTCCTCAAACTCCTGTACACTGCACTTTCCCAGAAATAAAAGTATTATGATATACAAAGGTTCTTAATTAATGGAAATTGCAGAAACACAAACACGGGTAATAGAATTTGGATTCATGGGCGTTTATTTTTTATTATTTTCACTATTCGCTTACTTATATCGATCAAAGAATAATTTTACAAGTCAAAACACTTGAAATGTCAAGAGGAAGTTTTGTATAATTTGCGAAACAATGAAACATTTAAGTGAATTACTATTGGCATAAAAAAGCAAAATGCTGTGAGCCCGTTGCCAAGGAACACTTAGATTGTAAAATACTATATGCATGCATGTTTCTGACGTTTTATATTCTCTTTCGTAGTTTTTTCTGGATATAGTACGCACATTGATACACTAATGCTTTGAATTGGCTTCTGGTCCGCTGAAAATCATTTATTTGCTTTCTGAATTCTTTATATGTCTTTTTATCTCATTCTCTTAATTTTAGGAGGTTAACACATTTCCTCCACCTCACCGGTATGTTTTGACTGGACATCTCTTTGGTCCTATTATCCCTGTTACCCTTCATAAAGGTGGAAACTTGATATACATGTAAATCCGAAAAAAAAATCAGTCTAGATTGCGTCTCGTTCTCATTCGTCAACTGACACCATTAATGAGTTTGAAATGTCCGAATCATGTATGTTTTTAGTGTACCCAGTTTGTATATTTATTTGCAGGATGTTATTCTCTATCAGCCGAATTGACACTTTTTGCTTTATTTTGGTACCAAAAGAGAGCCTCACAGGCCGAAAGATTCATATGTGCCTAAAAAAAAATCGATTTTTTAGTAGCGCATACGAATTTCCGCGTATGGAGAGCCTCAAATCTTCTCACAGAAGAATCATGTTCTTCACAGCCCAGAAGGCTCCTCTTCGGCAACAGAGTTGGGACACTTCTTGCAACCCCACTTACTTGATTCATCCGTATCAAGAAAAGCAGGGGATGTATCGTGCAAAGAGTCTTTATTTTAATATTAATACGCACGAAAAAGGCGAGCACTGTGTATCATATGTAATCTATTATCAATCGATTCTTGTCTGCTTTCCAAGAAGTGTTTTTGATCCATATAAGATTGGTATGTTACACAGAGTAACAAATTTTCTTTACGACATTATCAAATGTCTTTCCCGTTAGGCTTTAGACTCTAACTCAATTTACCTATTCGGGCGTGTAGAAGCAAATACATCTTTTAATAAGAGATGAAAGTAGTCAGAACTAGCATATTGTAGGAAATTTTTTTCAGTGAAAAGCTTAAAGTATACTAGAGAAATAGAACCAGTCGCAGATCTAGGATAATTTGCATAATTGTGTAAATCACCTTTATCATGACAATCGCGGACCACCGAATGGAGCCCGGGAGGAGTGAGCGTCATCTGACTGTATGCAACAACCACCACGATTGTCAAATAGAAACGTGTCAAATCCGGCGAGGTGATGTCCAAATAGGTAAAAGACGGTCAATTTGAAAGATCACACTCAAGAATGTCCTTAATCGTCTTTAAAAGGCAAATGTCGAGATGTGCAATAAGTTCAGAACTTCCTCAGTGACATACATTTTGTAATGTTAAGCCGTTCCCCTAAAAAATCTTGAGCAAACAGCTTATTGATGAGCATCCGATACATCTTCTATGGTAAGAATTTCAGTGTATCATCTATGTGCGTTTTGAACAACAAATATTGTCTCATTAGTGATACTGGTCGAAATAGAGTACATGTAGTTAAAGAGCGAAATTGATATTAAATTCACTTTTAGGAGTTACACGCTAGCTCAATTTACCTTTTTAGGCGTAAAGAAACATCTTTGTCCAGGAGACGAAGGTAGACAGAGCGAACAAGAAGCTAAAAACAATCATATTATACACTCTGCCTCGGCAATATATTAAAACAATTTTATACTTACTTTGATATATGATTGAAAATTTTTCATGCTAAATTTGATAAATGATATCTTAAAATAAGGGGTATCTCCATGGTGGCATATTCGTTATATTCGAAAACCAGAATTACGTCCCATTTGAGAAGGTATCTGACGTAGACTTATTATGACGTCATCAAATTCTGTGGAAACAGTCCTAAAAGTCTGGGGAATGACGGTATAAAATCGGCAATACCATACCATTTTCATGACGTCACAATAGTTTTACGTCTGATACCATCTGTAAGGGGGAAAACTCTGTATTCCGCAAAGACTCAATACCGTAGCTCTGCCCTGAGCTTGCTCCTTGGCATATATCGCTATGTTTAGAATTTCATTCTTCATATTTTCACTATTTGGATGTCCTCTCTTTCGGTCTCGAACAATACTGATGATACATTGTTGTAGAAATGCGCATATGGTGCACTAATTAAATGGTCACGACAGAATATATGCTTCAATTGTATTTCAAATCATTACTGGTGTATTTTTTTTCTAGTGAAAGACTTAAAACAACTAGAATGTTGGTTTTTCATTTAAAGAACTTTTTATGTAAAACCATACTTGTATGATGTAAAAGCATCATTTCATATTGTTCTTTTGAACAGGACCTCTTTTCTTGTTGTTCTAGAATTCATTGTTTTAACATCAAAATCTGTAAAACACAAACTGATAATATATTCCAAACATCATATTGAAAACATATAGATCACTGACGAGGGATAAGTACCCGAAACGTGCACGCATGCAAATATACCTTTTCTTAATATGAATAATGAAGACGTTTTAAAATATATACAATGTATATAACATGTACATTGCATATACGAATATGTGAAGCACCGAGGTAAAACTAGAATTGGCACAACTTATTCTAGCTGTATCTTGCCCTCATCAAAGAAAATCTTGGTATAATGAGTAATTACCCATAGAGGCGCTTCAAGCACCTTCCAAGCAGCGCTAATAACAAATACAAGAAGCACGTGAGGGATGTATCGTAATGACGAAGAACGAGTCAGTGAGTTCAAACCTTTTACTTGTCTTCTTTACCCACAAACATCCTCATAACATGTCAGATTTACGCTGACAACAAACTAAAATATTGTGCCAGTGAAATTTGCATTGGCACCGATTAGAGAGTAAAGGGGCACTGTTCTATTAACATGGAAGCAAGTATATAGGAAAGAATGGGCAAATTTGAAAAAAAAATGTCTGGTCCATGCTGCAAATTTATCTGTTCGTAAATGATGCTAATGAATTTTAAGATGTTTAACATTTGTACCACTTGGTGAGTGTTCACTGCTGGTGGACCAGGAGTCCACAAGGACACATGTATCCAAGTTCGATCAATTTCGGTTGATCGGTTCTTCAACGCATTCAAAAATTTCTGTTATCAAAATTCTTGAAATTTCTAAAACGTGGGTCCTGTAGTAGCATCATATCCCACCCATCCTGCCACATTTTTTGATACATTTTTTTGACATAACTTTCACGCTCTTTGGCCATACTACATTGTTTAGATTGAGGATCACTGACGAGGATTAAGTACCCGAAGCGTGCATGTCTGACCCATGCTGCAAATTAATCTGTTCTTTAACGATGCTATTGAATTTGATGACGTTTAATATTAAAATTTGGCTCCATCCTATCAAGAAGGGTCCATCCTATAACTTTGAAAAATTGTAAATATATAAGAAAGGAAAAACAGGATTTTTTTTTTCAAAATTCCATAAAGTCCTTACCCCCGAAATCCCCACCGCTGCGCTCCGTGTTGTTGTGTGTCTCGTTGTCCCCTGTTGTTTGTTGAAGTTGTTTTCTCTGATGTTTGTAACATTCTGTGAGTGTTATTTGCTGTGTTACTGGATGTTTTGTTGTCCCCTGTTGTTTGTTGGTGTTGTTTTGTCTGATATTCATTGTTTGTAACATTCTATGGGTGTGTTCCGCTGTGGTACTGGATGTTTTGTTGTCCCCTGTTGTTTGTTGGTGTTGTTTTGTCTGATATTCATTGTTTGTAACATTCTATGGGTGTGTTCCGCTGTGTTACTGGATGTTTTGTTGTTCACCTGTTGTTTGTTGGTGTTGTTTTGTCTAATGTTTTTAGCATCCTGCATATGTGTTCCGCTGTGGTCAGTGCAGGGTAGTCTGGAAGGAGATATCTCCAATATTCTTTTTAAATCTTATATGCTGGGATCAGCTTGTTTCAGGTTTCCGGTGACAAACCTGCAAGAATGTCCCCACATAATCAATGAATCGTTAAGATTGACTAGCCTGAATTTATCCTTCTGAGATTGCAGACTGGTTTATCTAGGGTTACTTTCACAGCTTTGTAAGACACGATTTATCAGGCACGAGCTGATCAATTTATCTGAAAGTCTTTTGATCGTTTAAGTTTAACTCAGATGCTGTGTAACAGAGCCAGATTTAATCTTCCAATTCACCAGACCGATTACGATACCTTCTCACTTTGAAATTCTTACGTAATGATCAGTTAAAGCAGAAAACCGACTCACCAACTCAAAATGTAAATGTACCATGTTCTCTTTTGAAAGCTTTGAATTTTCATTTCGAGTACTATATAGTGTTACTCTTTGAAACATTATGCCTTATGCGGACTTTGTCAAACTTAAATATTTTGTGCTATACAATTAATGATACTATTATTAGTTATAGGTTGTGTTCCTGTCATACTTCCTACTCAAAGTAGGTGTGTAAATTGGGGGGGGGGGGGGGGGGGGGGGGCTCGGCCTTCGGCCTCACCCCCTACATATTTACACACCTGCTTTGAGTAGGAAGTATGACAGGAATAAATCGTATAACGAATTTATAATGCCGAGAACCATTTCGTAACGTTTTCTGTGTAATTTTTGACGTTTGAAAGTTTAATGACTAAAGGTTACAATAGCATAAACCTTTGACCTCAAAAACTAGTGTTCTACACCCAAAAGCTGACGTCAATAGAAATGGCTTATATAGAAAGTGATATATCAAAAGAAAGATCATTTCCTGTAGATTTCATTGGTACTAAATGATATATACCTTTCCGATACTTTTGTCACTCTGAAAACGAAAGTGAAAGTGAAAATAGGGAAATTTTGACATGTCATTCAGATGGACTTTGGTCCCATTTTGACCATTGTTCCAAATTTTTTCTTGAAATAAAAATTATGCTGATTTGAAGGTAATATCTGTCTAAATAATATATGAAATTTATTTAGGGATTTACCGCTCCGTTTTTGAGAAATTCCCAATACACCACGAAGAGCCGAATTTCACACGTCCCCATTCTGAGCCCCTTGCCGGAAATCACCTCTACGTTGTGACTCCTTCCAGTTTTATTTATACATGCATATCCAAAAATAGAACCCATGAAAATCTTACAAAAATCTTACAGAATCTAATGATACCTTAAAACTTGCCTTCAATTTAATTATCATACACACTTTAGCGATATCAGCCTCTGACTCTTTATTTAAAGAAAATTGACCGGGGCCAAATCAGCTTCGAGGCTATAGGGTTTACGCTATTAAAACCTACCTCAGCGTCAAGGTAGGACACCGCGTGCCCGAAATACTGCGATATCATTGGCTGTAATTAGTACGAGGCATGATAAAAAACGTTATTACAATGATGGAAAAGTATTTTAGGGTAGAACCTTTATTATAAAACCACCGACTTTCTGCTCAGTTGAGATGATTGATATTTCTATCAAGCAGAAGATGCTTATACTTACACAGCCAATTGTGCCTCATATGAAATTCATATGAAATATTGGATGTTGAATGGGTGTTACATGTAAGCTGGAGATGCTTACTCTTCCTGGGCACCTGGTCTCATTAACATATTGGTAATTAGCTTCTTTTTATGTGGTGGAGGTTTTTCTTTGTTTGCTTTGGTTCTTGTTTTTTCCTGTTTTTGTATGCCTTCGGTTTATGATTTTCTGAATTATCGATTTTGTTCTGTTTATTGGGATATGGTTATTATCCATATGTCTTCCGAAATTGAAATAACCAAATGTGACAGTTCTACCGAATTGAAGCGGCGGGTGTTGCATGCAAGCAGGAGATGCTTACTCTTCCTGGGCACCTGGTCTCACTCTCACTCCCATATCGGGAGTTCGCTTCTTTTCATGTGGTGAAGGTTTTTGTTTGTTTGTTTTGGTTCCTGTTTTATCCTGATTTTGTATGCATACGGTTTCTGATTTTCTGAATTATCGATTTTGTGCTGTATACAGGGATATGGTCATTAACCATATTTGTAATTTCACATGAAAGTTCAAGTGAAATTAATATAAATTTCACATAAGATTTATGTGAAAAATATTTCACATGATTTTCACAAAAAATTACTTCACATAGATTTCACATGAATTTTTCTTTCTGATCTCATGCGAAATGGAATTCACATAAAATTCATGTAAATTTCATGAAAAAAAAAATCATGTAAATTTCATGAAAAAAAAATTCATGTAAATTTCATGAACGTTCTCCTTTCACAAAAATTTCATGTAAATTTCACATGAATTTCATGTGAGGTACAATTGGCTGTGTATGACCTGATCTCATCTCCCTTACAGGGTATTCACTTTTGGTTCTTTGCAGAATGTTTAAGATTTTTATTTGCTTTTGCAGATATCATGGTTTTGTATGCCCTTGATAATGATATTTTTCATTGTTTAATTTGACTATCTCTCACTAATTTTAAGACACAACAACCAAGTTACTTTAATATTTACTTATGTTGACTTTTATTATGTCTTGTTACCAATTTTCTTTCTTATTTACTATACAGCTGATCTTTTGATTGTTTTTAATAAATTTGCTAGGGCCATCTTGGTCAAGGTTATGAGGTAGAAATTCTATGTGCAGAAAGGTCTTGCTGAAAGGTATAAATGATATATCGACGACCCATAACTAGCAACTCAAAGCAATAAATTTTGGAAAATTTATCCTTACATATAAATGGCATTGGTAATACTTTTATAATCTAATGAAATTGTCACATTGAATGCATATGTGAAATATCTAAAGAAAAGCTATAACTTCACAGTTCAATAAAAATAATTTCTATCACAGTTAATAAATGAAATTACAGCGAATCTCGAGATTCGGCCAAGATCACCTGGTTAAAAAATATTCCTTGATGGAAAATGATTCGAACACGTAGAATACAAGTGCATGAGAAATATTGACATCATAACACAGAAAAATGAAAATGTAGTTAATCTTTAAGGTAGAGTATCCCTCAGGTCAGAAATGCTGGTAATTTTTTGCCTTGTTACCCTTTTTTCTCTTCAGAATATTGTTCAGATTATCAAACTAATATGGTTTGGGGAAAAGAAATTTTTATAGTTACATTTTATCACCTCTAAAAAGGGATTTTTCTTACTTTTCCCATATTGTCCAATGTTAAAGTTCAAGGTCTCTGTATCATCATGAAACCACAAATTATATTTTGTCTGTATTTCAGGTTTAAGACAAGCTTTGAATATATGTAAATGAAAATATGAAAATATTGTTAAAGTTCTTATTTAGGAAATATAGTCATCTGAGACCCGAGGACTGCTCTACCTTAAGGATAGGTTCATCATGATTAGATGTCAGGACGAATAATGACAAATATGGATAATGACCATATCCCTGTATACAGCACAAAATCGATAACTCAGAAAATCAGAAAATGTCTTGTACACAGAAAAGTCAAAGGAATATTTGATGTAAAATATCAACAAACAACAACTTAAACTTCAAAAGTCATACAGTAACTTTATTACTTTACAATATATATTAATTTGATATTGGTAATGTAATAGGTTGAGAGTCGACGCCGTTCCCAGACAACACCATAAGGCAGCAGCATAATATTATGTGCTATAACTTTATTTAAAAAAAACCTTCAATAAAACAGTTGACGGGATCACTGACTTAGTTTTAAGATTTTTGAAATAAAAAAAAATGAATATACCCGACTTGTCCAAATAATCAAACTCCTTCTCATTTTCAGGAACATTTGAAATGTCAACAGAAGCAGAGGAAGACATTTATGAAGTGATCAACATCGGTAAAATCAAAGCACATACTCCAAACCTACGTGTGGTCAACATGTATGGCATCACGTTCATTGATGACACTCACATCGAACTTCTGACGTCAAACTGCATCCACATCGAATGCCTCGCTCTCAACTTCTGTCTCCGAGTCAAAGGTGCTTCCTTCAAAACTCTTGTTCAGAGGTGCAAGAAACTCAAATCACTTTTGCTTCAACATACAGGTAAATCTTACAGTTATTCGTATCAGCTAGGTGTAATATGTACCTTTGAGAATGCATGATGGATAGTTAGGACAAAACGGAATGTTCGTTGGTTATAAAATGTTCAACAAAAACTGGCTGAAATAGCTGCCTTTGGCAGATACATGAATAAACCATGACAGCTTCCCAGAATTCTGGAAATATTTAACAGGAGAAATTTAAATGAGAAATGTAGGTTTGAACTTGTCTGTAGACACATATGTCACATTCACTGAAATGTTTAGCATGTAGGTAACTAGTGGCACTTTGACAGGCCAAATTTTTAAGATAAGCTCTTCAGTCATGTAGACATCTATAGTAAGTGGATGGAAAACACTGAATGCGATCGGCAAGGGTATAAACCGCTATCAGTCATTCAGAAAGGCCTAATGATAAACGCTTTATGATCGAAACAAGAAGTTGTACAATACCATGAAATCCTCTTTTCCAAAATTCTAGATTCTAAGATTTGATTTAATTACATGAGTACCCGCATATTTTAGAAACGGAATTGACAATATTTGACAATTTCTTTCTCTAATTTGAACTAATAATTTACTAAGCAGGATATGCTTATTCTTCTCGGGCGCCTTGTTTTACTCCAGTTGTGTGTGTTTTTTTAATTTGCTGTGGGTGCTGCAACCTGGAGATCCCCTCCTTTCTTTTGAACATACATTTGGTTGGAAATTTAGTTTGCATTGAAAATGAATCAATTTCGCTTCAGGTATAGACGATCAAAACATGATGGCCGTGCCTTGGGAAACATCGGTCATTTCGGAGCTGGACTTGACTTCCACAGAACTTTCCACAGAATGCCTTGAAAATATTCTCCTTAGAATGCCCGGTTTCAGCTTCCTAGGCCTTGGTCATTGTGAATTTTTTACAGACAGGGTAAGCATCGAGTATCTATTGAAGACTCTTGTTTAGAAGAACATAATAACATAGAATTTAGAAATGAACAATATTCACCTATTTATAACTAGTTATGAATAATTATACTTTTAGAATAGAATTTCTAGAAAATTGAAAATATTTTCATTTTATTTAGATACTCGACCTTCTAGTCCAGACAGGAAAGTTTAACAAACTTCGTGCTCTTGACATAAGCTATACACATGCGTTGACTGAGAACGCCATTTTCCAGTTCCTGCAATCACATGGTCACCATCTACACGGGCTGATGATATGTGGCAAACCGAAGCTGACAGAAAATTTCTGGCTGAATGTCATCCATTTTCTAGTAAATATAAGGTAATCGATGTTTAGTAATAGGAGTGCGATATTTTCTTTTAGCTGTTACAAATGTTAAACGTCTTTAAATTCAACAGCATCATTTAAATCCTGATAAATTTACAGCATGGACAACTAGACACACTCATAATTTTCAAACTTTCGTGAACCCAATAGCTATGAAGTCTTCATATTTTGATTTTTCCCCTTTCATAATTATCACTCTGCAGAAAAAAGAAATTTATCCGACACTTTTTCTAGAAATTATGCAACTTTAGAGATAACAAATTCTACATGTATTTACACTATTGCTATTTGGTGGTCGTAGCAGAAAGGTGCATCAGAACTTGTAACATTAGTCATGATTCAGATAGATCTTACGGAAATTTTAAGATAGTATCCATAATGTGTACAACTCTGAATCAGTTTATCTAATAGACGCTAAACGTCTTCAAATTCAATAGCATCATCTTAGCTGCAACTCATACTCATACATATCGGGAGTTCGCTTCTTTTCATATGGTGGAGGTTTTTGTTTGTTTCCGTTGGTTCCTGTTTTATCCTGATTTTGTATTCCTTCGGTTTCTGATTTATTGAATTATCGATTTTGTGCTGTATACAGGGATAAGGTCATTATCCATATTTGTCATACATCGGATGATGTTCTTCTCAAAACACAAAGAGATTTGAATCGCTGATTTAAAATGTTGCTTCATTACATGTAGTACCAGCAGTAAATTATTATCCTTAGAGGTTGCATTTCTGTTTACGTCAATGAGTAAAAGCCAAAATCAAAACATAGTCCAATCTCAATGGGCGTACAAAATCATACAAAAGACAAAATAAGCAATTTTTCTTTGTAAATGATCAAAACGTGAGTCCCCAGTATGGATGCGATAATTATGCGCGGGGGAGTAATTATCTCCTTGCTTGCAGCGTTCGTCACTCGAGCCTTACAGAAAAGGTGACAAGCCAGCGAATGCTTCAAATTCTGAATTTTTGGATATCTTTCAATATTGTAAAAGAAGGGAGGGGATCTCCAACCAGACCCTGTTGCAGCACCAACAGCAAAACACAAAAACACCCGATACAAAAGCACAGAGACGTGCACACCCGATACAAAAGCACAGAGACGTGCACACCAAAAAAGAGACATAAGTAAGAATCATCCAAAACACAAAATTGACATGTTCACAGTTTTTGACCTTTTCTGCATTGCTAAAGTGACGAATACTGCTAGCATGGACGAGCTGCTTACTCTCCAAGAGCAACTAATTTCATTTCATTTGGGGAATTTATGTTGCTCATTTAAAAATGAATATTTGAGATGCTTGGATTGATCTTGAATCGTCGGCGGGTGCGGCTAGTCAAACAGGGGATGCTTACGCTTCTCGGGCACCTGGTCCCACCTCTAGGTTGCTAGGGGTCCGTCGATGCTCAATTCGATGCTCTGTAGTGAGTGCTGTTGAGATTGTTGTCAGGATCTCCTTTATCTCACTGAATGTACCATGAGGTTTTTTATATTAGTTTTTTGGATTCGTATTTAGGGTTTGTGTTGGAAATATATTCACCTAAAACATTTTACATGTGTATTCCTTGTGACAAATGAGTTGAAGACAATTAACATTAAAGAAGATCCTGACGATAATCCCAACAGAACACAGAAATAGAGCACCAAATTGAGCATCGACGGACCCCTAGCAAGCCAGAGGTGGGATCAGGTGCCCGGAGGAGTTAGCATCCCCTGTTGGCTAGCCGCATCCGCCGTCGAAGTTTATGCAAGAAATGAACACAATATATAAGACACATGCACTGTCTGAGGTTATGTCTATGTAGAAAGTGCTAAGGCGACCATGTCAGGCAAAATATTCAAAACACTTACTGTCAAACCCCTCGCGGGGAACTTTTTTACGAGCTCCACACGGCAAAGGGCAGAAGTGTGATTTTTATTCACTGATAAAACATTTTACGAGTGTATTCCTTGTGACAGTTAGATGATTTTTATTCCTAATTATTTTGTTCAATGTAATACTCAATCAACGAAAGCTTGGGACCTCAATTTTATGCTTTGGTCGTTTCTTCAAACGCATTTGAAAATTTCTGTTCACAAAATTTCCTCAAATTTCTAAAACCTGGGTCCTGTAGCATCATATCCCGGCCATTTTGCTATGTCTTTCGGTATATTTAGGACATAATTTTCACATATTTTGGTCATATTACATTGTTTAGATTGAGGATCACTGACGAGGGTTTATTAACCGAAACGTGCATGTCTGGTCCATGCTGTAAATTTATCTGCTATAAAATGATGCTAATGAATTTGAAGACGTTAAACATTTTATGTCATTCAGTTTCTGGTGTTCGGATTTGCTACATATACAAAAGTATGTAAAATACTGCTTACTAAATAATAAAGATATAAGTAAGAATTTGTACAAGAACATACAAATGATCACTGTCTCCCATCCATAGGTTAAAATGTGTGCAGTGAATGCTGCTAAATGCGAAACCTCGACATCAATTTCCGAAGAGCGTTCATGCAACCGGTGTACTTTATCAGAATGCAAAGGAATTCTTAGGTTAAACATATATATGAAAAATCAAAGGAAACTTACACGTATTCTTACATTGATGTATTACATTTGGCTGGAGTATAAACCAGCTTGAAGTTAGTGATAGCTTAAACTAGATGCTAGATTATCTGAAATATGATTCAGACTGTGTTTTCTGAAGTTTAATACATGCAGTTTGTGTCGAATGGAGATAAAGGTCATATGCTTATGTTATTTTACAAAGGTCCAAAGTATTTATATATGGATATATTGATATCAAAATGAGTTTTGCCTACTTTTTGTAAATAGATCAAAGGATTAGGTGCGGTAAGCTGTCATTTCGGCCCTATTTTCAAAGTTGTTTATATATCCAAAATATTCTAGTTTATAAAATGTCAAATGTATGGTGAGTCCAAATCATGAAAGCTTTATTTTATTTCACAGTCCTAAACTGAATGATATGTCGCTCAAAACGTCTTAAAACGCTGAAATCATTGAAAATATCAATAAATGAGCGATATTTCGATACAAAACTATAAAATCAAGTGGTTATCCAGGCCTTGCCCATAAATATTTTTGTGTCAATCGATGGATTTCTGATCGGCCTTTTAATTTGCATAAAAAAATTCGTGGGCGAGACCTGGAGCATAGATGAATTTTGAAGATTTGTGGGTAAAATGCGACGATTTTCCTGAGTTTTGCGTCATTCAGGGTAAATGACGTCAAAACATGACGTCATACATCACGCGCGTGACGTTACGAGGGCTCAAAATTATGACGCGGTATTTTCTCAAACATTTAACTTTGCAAAAAGTGATAATTTTAAATAATTCGTTCCTCAAAAATATTTTTCGTCGAAATTATAGGGCCGATTTGAGGGGTTTGCGCACCTAGTCCTTTTCTTATATAACGAGAAAACGAGAACAAAGACGTATTGTCTGGAAGAAGAACATGAGTATAGTGGTAACTTGAGTTCTCAACCCACTGCTACGTCGCTTAAGTTTTCCTCGAGTCATTTTCATACAAAATCTCTTATGTAACATTGTCAGACATCCTACTCTTATTGCTCCCATTTTGTCTTCATAGTAGAGGTTAATATGAGACGTTAGCAGGTGCTAGACTTGTGGCGAACTCCATAGATGGTAATAACCATCGCTGTCAGATCAATAGGGAACCGTAATAGGGAGCAGTCTCTGTAAAAAGATACTGGTGATTACCACCGCCATGGGAAGAGGAGTAAATCAATAGTGAAAAGAGCAATCCGGACTTAATTGAATTGCCGACCAAACCGAAATAGAAAATATTTATCTCTCAAGATTATTATCCTCCAATGCGTGTAAGAAGACAATATTTTTGGCTATATGTGATTGAAAAGACTGTCTGATACTGAAATATATTTCACACTCTTTGGCAATATTGAGGATCACTGACGAGGGTTAAGTACCCGAAACGTGTGCATGTCTGGTCCATGCTGAAAATTCATCTGTTCTTAAATGATGCTATAGAATTTGAAGATGTTTATCAATAGTTCAAAATGAAGCCTTTTAAACATTGTTGGTCGTTAAAATGAAAGTTTACATGCTTATTGTCTCTCTTAATTAAAGCAGTAATAATTGCCATGTTTTGTTGGAGGAGGCATAAAATCAGTCACTGGTCCTAATATTAGTTTTGCTAAGGCCGATTCTATTTTTTCATAGCGTTTTTAAGATCTTACTGAGCCTTTTATTCATGATATTCATGTAAAACATATATTTCAATATTGAAAATTCATGCTTTATTCCTATCTTATTTTATGAAATCATACCGTGTTATGATTAATGCATTGTGGGTTGTGATGAGTGAGTTAAAGTCAGAATAAACAAGATCGCTCACCTGAAAACAACATTTACTAATCATATCAAACGACGTTTGTCAAAGGAAGGAAATAACTAGACTTCGGAGTGGAACCAAAAATAACGGCACTTCTAAAGACATCTCTCTAGATCATCCCGATGCTTTCAATTTTTCTACTTCGGAATGCTATTCATTTCGTTGTTCGAAACTGTTCCAATGAAAATTCTAACGATTTTGTCTTGCCATCTTGACTTTGAGACTGAATAACTTGTAGGTACTTCTTTGATGTTTATTCTAGCAAAACTGTAAGGAACACCACAAATACAGTCGTTGTGTAAATCTCAACATGAATAAGATTTATTATTTATAAAGAGTGAGATTAAAGGCTATTATGTTTAATATGTCCAGTCGACGGAATGAACATCATTTCCCTAAAGGGCATACGTACAGTGCTCCAATTTCAGCGTTGTCCGATGGTCCGAACTATTAATAACACTAAAGGAGTATCGACTATAAGTGGCCATTAGATTGATGGAATGATACATGTATCAGCAGCATTGCACACGTGGTCTAAAGCTGTATAAGGGACAGTAAAAGAATCGGATATCCACTCCTATAAATGTAAAAGCAATCGTCGATAGAATTTGCCAACAATATTCGGATATCTGTCGAGGTCTCATGTCGTCTGATGAAAGAGTTTTTTTTTTCAATTTGGTAAAACCAGTCGTCATATCATATAAAGGCCTTCGCTCTGATGTTCTGGAAGTTTTCAGTTGCGATCGAGGTCGCTCATTTTGTTATTTGATTCAGATTCAGGGAAATAATATAAAAGATAATCGTAATTGTTTTGGTTCTAGATTTAAAAAAATTGTTGTTTTAATAAAAAACATTCTTTATTTAATCAGTGAATGAAAGTCAAACTCATATACCGATATTGAAAAAAAATTACAAAAATCACTATCATAAGGCATAAAATGATATAATTGTTTCATAAAGGCTTCTTCTGTTCATCTGCAACAAATGTTACGTCATCATTTAAGGTATCCGTTGTACAATAGAGTCATTTTACAAAGCGTTTTAATCATCTCCATTGTAAAGTATGGTAAAATTTATGCCCGGTAAGGTTATATAAAGTATATATTTTCTGAAAGGTAATGATGCCCTGAGTACAGATATAAGACTCCCAGGTCTTAAAAATCAAAGGGGAAAAACACTTGTACAACTTTGTTATATAGAGAAAATATACAATTTAGATGTTTCATCATTTATTCCCCTTTGTTTTTCTGGCCCCAAAATTATTATTTCTGAGCAGTGGGCATTATAACCTTTCAGAAAATATATAGTTTATAGTACCTTACCAGACATGGAAAATTATATGCCCTATTGTACATCGGATACCTTAAATACAGATAAATTTACAGCATGGACAAGACATGCACTTTTCGGGTACTTAACCCTCGTCAGTGATCCTCAATTCTAACGATGTAATATGGACAAAGGCTGTGAAAGTTATTGTCAAAAAATACAGAAAGACGTAACAGGATGGATGGGATATGATGCTACAGGACCCACTCTTCAAAAATTTCTCGAGATTTTGTGAACAGAAATTTTCGATAGCGTTTGAAAAAAAAAAGATCAACCGAACTTGGCTACATGTGCCCTCGTGGACTCCTGATCAACTTGTTCAAATTCACATCATCATTTGAATACAGAATTTGCAGCATGGACCAGTCATGCAATAGACCAGACAAAGAACAAAATTTACATCTGTCAGTCAGTTTTCGTTTCTTTATGATCGATGTATATATATTTTTGTGGTAATCTAGAAAATAGATTTGAAATTTCTTATCAATTGCCTGAAGTATAGAGTTATGTATATTCTCATAAAAAATATCACTTCAGGCCCGCCCTTTGAACATCGATAAGGTTTTACTAAATCACCTTAATTTTCTACCAGAATGTGATAATCTCGTTTTTCTTATTCTTTCTTGTTGTGTTTTTATTGATTCCTCAATTTCGGTATCACCTTAAATCATGATCTATCTGAATTAGCTATATAATTTAAGTAAGAGAATTAAATTACTATCAAATCTTGCATCTGAGCGATACAGATGTAGGGGTGTGTAAGTTAAGGAGAGAAATCTACTGAGATGTAAGTTTTTTCTGTAGTGATTCATTCAATGAAGTACATTTAACAGGGAAAACGATTGCGTGTATTTTTTTCAGAATGTAATTGGAACAATTGAATGATAGCCAACTTATAACATGTGTGAAGATGCTTAATGGCCTTAAGATAGCTGTAGGTTACGGAATTGCTGATTAAAGATTCATGTGATGACGTCTTAGCAATGTTGGTAATGAAAAGCAGTCCATTCAATTAATGTGAACTGTCCATAAAACTTAAGTAATCAATAAGTTCAACTCGGTTAAGAAAACCTGAATTTCTACGGTCAGAAAAAGTATGGATCTCCATCGTGACTTGAGCGAAACTATGTGGCAATAATTTCTTCAAAAAGTTTTTTTTAAATTTCAGAAGATATCATGTTTCAATCCATGCGATTTTGTATTCCAGAATATGCAGCCTTGGAACGGCGATGGGATGGTTCCTCAAGATTCAGAGTAAGGTTCACATAGACCAGGTCATTGAAGGGTTTGCACAGCACTGTGCTAGGCTGGAGAGGATAGAGATTCAGTGGGACCCAGACACCATACGATACAGTGATAAGAGCAACAAATTCGTAGACCGTATCAGGTATCAATATCTATTAACCGTTCCTTTTAATGATGACAGAGAATAATTGTTTAAGATGTGAGAATTTTAAAAAAGCAAGTTTACCACCGAATTCGATATATCTACAATTGATTCCATAACCTAATTGCAATTTGCCAACATCTTGATTAGAAATTGGCCAGCAAATAGACCATATTTATATTACCACTTAACTTGTATGAAAGACCCTCAAAGATCACAACTTTTTTTGTTATTACGACGTCATAGATGTCGGGTCTTGGCTTGTATAAAATGCAAGTCGACAAGGGTCTAAAATGCATTTAACACTGATGCCAGAGTGCAGCTTTTGGACCAAAAAAAAAAAATAATAAAAAATAAAAAAAATCCAGAACGGTGTACCAGATACGTTTGTTTTGGGTGATGGATGTTCATCGGTGGAGATCCATCATACAAACTGAAAATGAGATTACATATCAGGACAAGCAAATACATGCCTCGATTTACAGAATAAAAGTGTGATTTTAATTGGTGGGGAGTGTAATAAATCAAACTAAAGGGGCAGCAATCTCATTTGACATTTTTTAATTTCCTTCCACGGCCCTGTCGCATGGGCGAATGAGAATTTCTTGCTTTATGAGTGTCTGGTATCATATTTGTTATTTTCAGTAGAAATTAAACTAATAAGAAATTTAGGTAAGCATAGATGAGTTATCTTTGTTTTCAAATGAAATCGGTTGTCCTGAAGGTAATTAACTCAGGGTTGTTAAATGTCTTCAAATTCAATAGCATCATTTAAGAATAGATACATTTGCAGCATGGACCAGGTATACACGTTTGGGGTACTTTACCCTTGTCAGTGATCCTAAATCTAAACAATGTAATATGCCCAAAGAGTTGGAAAATTATTATGTCCAGACGTAAGAGGATGGATGGGATATGATGCTACAGGACCCACGTTTTAGAAATTTCAAGAAATTTTGATAACAGAAATATTCTAATGCGTTGAAGAAACGATATTCAGGACAAGCAAACATATGCCTCGTTTTACAGAAAAATGTTTCTGAATGATTTTTATGGATGGAGAGTGTAATAAATCAATCTTAAGGGGGTAGCAATCTCATATTTGCTTCCACTGCCCTTTCGCGTAGGCGAATGGGAATTTCTTGCTTTATGAGTTAAACATTTTTATCGGAAGAATGATTGTCTGGTATCATTATTGGTATTTTCAGTAGGAACTTAGAGTGACACTATAACATTTTTTCTAACTAATTAAGAAATGTAGGTAAGCATAGATGAGTTATCCTTCTTTTCAAATGATCTCAGTTGTCATGAAAGGTACCCCAAGATTGTTAAACGTCTTCAAATTCAATAGCACCATTTCAGAACAGATAAATTTGCAGCATGAACCAGACATGCACGTTTCGGATACTTAACCCTCGTCAGTGATCCTCCATCTAAACAATGTAAAACGGCCAAAGAGTGTGAAAACTATGTCCAAAAATGTACCGAAGCTATCTATTTTACTACACTTTTAAAATTACTGAAAAAACCTGAATCCTTGAAATTGACGACTTTGTTTCGCTGTCTCCTGTGGTTTGTTGAAGTTGTTTTGTCTGATGATTATGGCATTTTGAGGATATGTATTATGTTATTTATTGACAGGACAGAATTTTGCTTCAGTGTATTGTTGTAATGTCAAGATTGTCCATGTTGTCACCTTATTCTATTTTCATTATATTGACAGATTACGGTGTCCAAATCTGAAGTCCTTTACATTAAGTGACGGCGAATATTACGAGATGGTGAAGTCAAACTTTGAGCGAGCCGATCGTCTGAGGGTTGTACGCACAACTACCAACTACAACACAAGTATCGTCAGTCTCTTAGCATACTACAAAGATCTCTTATTCAACTGAGTTTACATCTCACGGTGTTGAACAGATCGTTCCAGGATGTAATGTAGGATCCCCATATCTCAACCCAGCCAAAGCTGTTGTACTTTTCGAATGTACCCTTGCGAGAGTGTATCTCGCACAGTCAGGTCCAAGGAGTTGTATCTAGATAGCCAAAGGCCACATCATTCTACGTTTGTTATGAATGAATAAAAGGGAAACATCGAGGAAAGCGACATTATAAAGTGCAACATAAGCATAGAGCATGCATTAATAAATTAATTGCCAAATGTTTACTATGGAAATGTCCTCCATGAACAGTTTATATTAGTTATATTTTCTGAAACTGATACTTATTTTTCCTCTGGAATACGGCTTAATCAAATTTTCTTAATGGATGTTACTTAATTCACATATTTCGTTTGGTCATTGTATCTCGTCGTCAGTTTAGATAAAGAATTTATTAATTTCAAAGCATTTAGAAGAAAAATGGCACAGAGTGCAACACGTGTATTGCTATTTGTTATGATTTACTGGTGTTAGTTTTACCACTATATCTATTGGATTGTTTGATGATAAATCATACTAAAATCATGTATTTGTTTTGATAATTCTAAAATGTTTGATACTAAAGGTACAAAACTGGGAAATATGTCCTGTAGAAGCCAACTTTAAACTTAATACGAAAGGAACAAGATGAAATAAAGATGATCTTGACGACAATCTCAACAGCACTCACAATAGAACAACAAATTGAGCATCGACGGATCCCTAGCAAGATAGAGGTGGGGAAAGGTGCCCGGGAGGCGTAAGCATCCTCTGTTTGGCTATATGTACCCGCGGTCTGTGTTCAAAGGAACAGAAACTTCTGACATTCAAAAAGTAATGTCTGAAATATCGACAGAAAAAACTTGACATAAAAGTCTATGAATCTTATTACGTCTGTGGCATCAAAGAAGGAAATCATCACCTACGTAGGGGACACATTCGGACAAAGCATCTCCTGCTTGTACATGACAACTGTCATCTACCTTCTGCTAGCTGTGCCTAAAATTCACGATACATGATTGATCATTTTGATACTGAATAACCGTAGAACTTGTACTGGTCTCTGGAGATTGTTCATTAGATAAGGTTGTCCTTCTTGTCTGTATGGATCTGGCATTTTTGTCTGTCCGATTTTTCTTATCTCGCGAGAAAATTCTGCTTTATATTTTCTTGAAGAATTTGTAAGCGTTTTGATTGTGATTTTTGGAATCTGTGTTCTGGTTTTCTGTTTGACTTGTATTTACTGATTCCTCAACAGCACGTAAACACGTACACATGCTAACTCATGAAGACCTGACTAGGGCAAAATAATGGGTTGCAACTCTGATGTCATAAAGCAATCTTCTAGACACAAAACGTTCGATTTCGTGTAAGATGGTACTAACTTTCTATTCAGAGGTATATCTAATGAAAAAATGTGACCAAAACCAGTAAGGAGTTAATCACCTATATTTTTATTGATATGAATTATGGCAGTAATCAGTAAATTCCGAAAGCCGTCCTGACTTCTGAGATACTTCATGTGCTTTGTGTTACATTCTGTATTCAATATTGACATCATAGTCGCAACGTTTACTTAATTACAGTCTAGAACTTGAAGTCGAGTGAAACGAACAGCAATTTGTCGCGAAATAAACATCGTAAAGAGAATCGAAATGAACAATGATAACTCTTTTTTTATATCAATCTTAACACTTATATTTAGTAAAATTTGACATATCTTTTCGACGATTTTGTTGAACAATCGACACAGTCGTTGTTATCACGAATCGTAATTCTGTACGGGTGAGAACTGCGTTTTTTCTTGTTGGCAAGCGGTCTTTTGGAGTTAAACACGTACTCGAAAAGTCACGTGCACAGTGGCGTCAACGCCACAACGCGAGAGAAGACATTTTTACGACATTTACGTTGGTAGAGCAATTTTCATTGACCGTATGAGAATAGTCTGAAAATTGAAGTTCAACCTGAGTTAGTTTCTTGAAATGTCTATTCAGTTCAGACCATTGTTAATCAACTTGAGCTGCATGATAACTCTCGTGTGTGTGTGTGTTTTTTTTTCAATCTTTGCACTTTTATTTAGTACAATTTGGCAGATCTTTTATAATCTTTGCACTTTTATTCAGTACAATTTGGCAGATCTTTTATAATCTTTGCACTTTTATTTAGTACAATTTGGCAGATCTTTTATAAACTTTGCACTTATATTTAGTAAAATTTCGTTTCGCTATAATCATAATGTATTATACAATAAAGTAATGTTACTTAGCGATTTAATCATATTCATTGTAAAGTATGGTAAATCTTATGCCTGGTTAAAAGTTTGGACTTAAATTTTTTTGAGAATTTGTCTGAATGGTAGAAATATTGACAAAGTTCTCGGCCTCATTCATCGGTAACAAGGCCATGTACCCTCACCAAATTTAATGTGTGTTTGAGTCAATGCCTAGGCATGAATCCTTGAATAATTCAGTATCGTAACCAGGGGAATACTATAAAAGTTAGGACTTAGAATTTTTTGAGAATTTGTCTTAATGGTAGATCTAGAAATATTGGCAAAGTTCTCGGCCTCATTCCTCGGTAACAAGGCCATGTGACCTCACCAAATTTGATTTGTGTTTGAGTCAATGCCAAGGCATGAATCCCTGAAAATTTCAGTATCGTAACTAGGGGAATACTATAAAAGTTTTGACTTAGAATTTTTTGAGAATTTGTCTAAATGGTAGAAATATTGATAAAGTTCTCGGCCTCATTCATCGGTAACAAGGCCATGTAACCTCACCAAATTTAATATGTGTTTGAGTCAATGCCAAGGCATGCATCCCTGAAAATTTCAGTATCGCAACGAGGGTAATACTATAAAAGTTTGAGCTATTACCAACAGGATGTATCGATGCTTTGCTTATTTTTTATTCTGTAAGAAGTGGAGGTGGGGCATGGGTGTCATATGTATTTTTTAGTGTGATGAAATAGTAATGCAGAAAATTTATTATGCATACATTTTCAATACAAGTGTTTCTTATTCGAATTGTAAACTGTATTCTGGAATGCAGTTGACAATTCAATCGTCAACTGTCGACTGTATTCCAAAATATGTTTGCCATGATGCCCTCGGTACAAAGACTCCCAGTGGTTAAACATCTCTTTTACAACTTAGGATTTTGTATATGTTATATCGAAAATAGTCCATGTATTTATTTAAATGTATTATCCCCTCGCAACTCTGATGACTAGGGGATATAGCATCGCTGCCGTTGTCCATGTTTGTGATTACTTGTGAGCAGCATAAAAGACAAAGAAATTATCATAGGATCATCAAATCTTCTTCAAATTAACCACCTGGAGAGGGGATGAACCCTATTGATTTTCATGGTCAAGGGTTAAAGGTCAAGGTCTCGGTGGACTTCCGCTTAAAAAGCTTTGTGAATAGCATTTAAGACACAATTATCATCATAGGATAACCAAACATTCCACAAATAAATCCCATGGGGAGAGGATGAACCCTTTTCAAGGTCAAATGCGAAGGTCATAGTGGACTTGGGCTTAAATCCGTATGAACAGCATGTACGAAAAAAAAATATCATAGGATCACCAAAGTTTAAAAAACAAACCACCCTCTGAGGAGAGAATAAACGATTTTTTTTTGGAAGGGGGGGGGGTCAAGGTCACAATGATCCTTTGGCTGATAGCATAGAACATGCAATTGGCCCTTCCGAACGCGGGAAAAAATTTGAGAACTTCCATGACGTCACAATGTAATTTCGATGTTTGACCGAGGTTCGAAGTTTGTTTGTCCGAGGTGAAAGCATTGTTACGTCACGAAATTTTGCATTTTTTCCCCGCAATCGGAAGGGTCAATTGCGAGGGTATGCTACGCTTGCATTGCGTTTATCCCCTAAATTTTTCTAGTCTCTTAAGTATAATTTCTGAGCTGTGGACATTATAACGATCCTGACGATAATCTCAACAGCACTCACAATAGAGCACATCTTGGAGCATCGGCGAACCCCTAGCAAGCTAGATGTGGGACCAGGTGCCCTGAAGGAGTAAGCATCCCCTGTTTGGCTAGCCGCACCCGCCGTCGATGTTCACGCACGAAAATGAAAACAATATCTAAAAAACATGCACTTTCTGAGGTTATGTCTATATAGAAAGTGCCATGGCGACCATGTCAGGGAAAATATTCAAAACACCAACTGTCAAACCCCTCGAGGGGAACTTTTTTACTTTTTTAAGTTGCAAGTATATGGATAGCTACATACTGCAATAGTGAGAATAAAAGAGAAAAGGGGAAAGCTCAAACTCTGTAAAGCTGCTTAATAACCTTCTAGACAAAATAATTAGGAGTTTTGTGCGATAGACATGGTGCTTCGGATGGATTTCAGAGTTATCGTTTACCAGTTCTTGAGAACTTCCCTTTTGGTATATGTGTTTCGATATGTAGAAAGGCGATCTAAATTAAGTATAAATAAAACTGTAATATAAAATAAATAATTTAACATGTACCTAACAGCATATATTTCCTTGCAAAAAAATTACAGAAGCGAAAGTTTTCCCATAATGCTAGGTTTACACTTAACACGATGTCCTGCAATGTCCATGATTCAGCTGTACGCTCTATTCAATTACGATGATTAACACGATGAGCTATCGCGTTTTATCTTGCTCTATCACGATTCCCTACGCTTTTCAAGTTCTCTCACGATCCTCAAGACTCGACACCACGCTCTCTCGCGGTCATCGTGGCTGATTGAACTGCTAGATTAACACTTAGCCACGATGCTCTACGACGTCTACGATTGAGCAAAACCGTGGATCTCCACGATTCTATAAATAAATGGTCATCACACGTTATACGACGTTCCAGCACGCTTTCAGTACGATTTGTTACGCGCTGTAGCGATGTGATACGATTGTACATAAGATATGTCACGATTTACATCCCGTTCTCTCATGCTTAGGTACGTTCCCGTACGATTATCACGATGTGCAATTACGCTTTGCCACGTGCTATCACGGTTCCTTACGCTTTTAAAGTTTTGTTGCGAACTGTTACGATGCATAACTACGATGAATATATACGTCCGGTCCACGCTGCAAATCTACCTATATTTAAATGATGCTATTGAATTGTAAGACGTTTAACTGTTGTCCGTTGTCCATTTCATATCATGGACCGGACATGCACATTTTGGGTACTTTACGCTCGTCCGTGATCCTCATCTAAACAGTGTAATATGGCCAAAGAGTGTGAAAGTTATTGTATCCAAAAATGTCTTGAAATACGTAGCAGGACGGATGGGATATGATGCTACAGAACCCATGTTTTAGAAATTTCAGTAACAAAAATTTTCGAATGCGTTGAAGAAACGATCAACCGAAGTTGATGGAACTTGGCTAGATGTGCCAGCTGCAGTGACACTCACCAAGTTGTACAAATGTTAAACGTCTTCAAATTCAATAGCATCATTTAAGAACAGATAAATTTTAAACGGATATATTGAAAGGAGGGGATCTACAACAGGATCAAACGATGTTTGAAAATTGAAAATCGACGTTGTACGTAGCGTTTGCGCCAGAAATAGTGATTAGTTTGCACTACGTTGCAAGACTGTTAGGCACCTCTACATATTCATGTCTTTGGGAAACATCCAAGTCCCCTGAATAACTGTGTAGCATCACGTGACTTACGTTGGTGAAACCACGAATGAAAGAAAACAGGAACAGCAATAACTGCTTTGATTAAATTTGGTCTATTCATAGCCTATATCCGTGTCCAAACTGATACTTTTACAATAATGGACTCGTTAGTGAGTATAAAACGCTGTTGTTTTACAAATATTGTGACAAAAGCTGTAGATATATGTGTGGAAACCACCACAAAATTGTGTTTAACAGATTTCGACCATGATGTTCCCTTTGTCAGAATGTTTGTAAAAAAACTACAATCATTATTTCTTGATTGACAAACAAAGAATCATCCAAATATCATTTTTTTTACAAGGACATCGGCTATAAAAAGATGAAATTGAATCAAAACAATCATCACAGTACCTGTTTTCTTTCCACCAAACGAGCGGCCTCCAGTTTGTGTTCGTGGTTTCACGAACTTAAGACATGTGATGCTACACATTGCTGAATAGAAGGCTGTAATGTACAGGATTTTAAGATCTTGCAGTTGGATATTGGGAAACATTTCTATCGTTCTAGCAGGAAGCCTTACTACGGACTAGGTGACAGGTGTGAATTATAATTTATCTGGCGGCCGCCACAGAATTATGTAGCGGCCGCCACTTAATTATCTGGCGGTCGCCACTTCACTATCTGGCGGTCGCCACTTCACTATCTGGCGGTCGCCACTTCATCATCTGGACGCCGCCACATAATTATCTGGTGGCCGCAACTTTTATAGACCTTCTTCATATTACCGGTACACTTGCATTTTATACACTCCAAGACCCGACATCAATACTTTTGACGTTATTTCTAATTGTTACGTCATAAATCAGATACGACGTCACAGTTAAAAGTTACGTCAAATCTTGTGATATCGGGTCTTAGGATGTGTAAAATACAAGTCAACTGCGGTAATATGAAAATCGTCTATTATCTGGTGGTCACCACATAATTTAGCCACATCATTAAGTGGAGGCCGCCAGATAAATTATGTGGCGGCCGCCGGATAAATTTTAACGATAATAAACATATCTGTCATCTATGGTCTTCCGTACCTTTCTGTACAGCTAGTTTGAGTGATTATATAATCTGGTGAAAATATAATCCACGTTGAGGAAAACAACACTTGAACTACTTTTTTGTGAAAACGAACATATGACTAAGTGCGCATTAGAGCCAGAGGTTTGCACGTCAAATGTATAATTTGCTGAGTATTTGATAATGGTGTGATTAGGAAAAGTTGAAAAGTTACTACATGAACTCGAAAATAATGAAAAGATAAAGGTAAGCTTCTACCTCTTCTGTTCTTACATGTATTCTGTATTATATAATACAAGTATATATATTAAGATAAGTGAAAGAACAGCAATGTGACGACTCGGAATTGAAAATTTGAAATCGTAGCAAATTTTGTTCATAAGCTTTTTTAAATTGTACTACATGGTTGGAAGTTCCTCGGTAGAATGACACGCATTGGTTTTTGTTTGTTTGTTTTGTTTTGTTTTATCCTGATTTTGTATGCCTTCGGTTTCTGATTTTCTGAATTATCGATTTTGTGCTATATACAGGGATTTGGTCATTATCCATATTTGTCATTAAAACAAAATTTCTTATTCAAAGGGTTAATATTTGCATTACTAGTAGATTTCCCACGTTAAACGCCCTTTAGGCAACTTGAATATTCCAATACTTTGGTTGCTATTGTGACGCCAAGTTCACGTTTTGCATGTAGGGAGAATTTACCAACATTAAAATACATTTGTTGCTGCTACAGGCAAAATGTGCGATGTGTATGCAAATAAAAATGATCGACAAATAAATAAATGTAAATAAATATAAGTAATGGCTGGCTTACTTTTGGTGTTCATGAGTGTACAATTCTGGTTGGACACATGCAAATTTTCCGAGAATCGCTTCGTGTGTCATGCCCGTTTACACTATCAAAGTTTTCTTGTACAAGAAAACTTGGTCAAAGTTTTTGACGCGAACTTTGATAGTGTAAACGATCCAAGAAAACTTTGATCAAAGTCCGTCAAAGAACTTGGATGGACTTTGACGGAATAGAACGCCATCCTATTTTTCTTGAAACCTTGACGGACTTTGACGGGAATCGACCAATCAGAGTAGTGTAGTTAATATAAATACGCTCTGACTGTATGCAGAGAGAATCAAGGGCGGCACTTAATTATATATATACACCCAGACAAAAGTTAAGCAACACCCCAATATTTCGGAATCCTTATACTTTAAACGATAGCACCGAGAAGTTTCCATAAAATATATTAGATACCAATTCTTTTGAAGATGACTTGACACCTTTTGTTATCATATAACACTAAATGAAACAATTACCTTGGATAGAGCCTCAAATGAAAAGAATGTACTTTTGAGGGAAAATGATGTAGAATAAAGTTTGAAGAGAAGTATTGAAAAATTAAGGTAACAGTTACTTGAAAAAGAGATAAACCACATTACCCTCAACATTTACAAATTTAATACGGTTTTCTTTCAAAAATTTAGTATTATATTCTTTAAGAGGACTTCCGGTTGAGGTTTATTCCAACAACCCTCTTTCAATCACCCTTGTTAATAAATTGCCGATTATTCCCGTAAAAGACATTTGTGGCTCAAAATTGCTCTTTAAACCATGTTCACCGATGTAAATGATGACTTTCAGCCAAATTATGCCGCAAGTTCATCGAACGGGATGCACATCCGGTTTTTAATTTTGTCATAAAATGAGAAGTTTTATGATTCGACGGAATAATCTCTTAACCGGAAGTGACATTTTGGCAGATGGTTGTCCAACATGAAGACTGATATAGGTCGAATTAGGTTTGATTATAAAATTCAAGAAAATGGTGGTCACGAAAATGTTATTTTAAAGAAAATACAGAAAAAGCACCAAAATGATATCGTTGTCAAACTTCATTTCTTTGATAAAAACGATTGTTATAAAAATGCAACATCAAAATATCTGATTTTTTGGTCTAAATGTGTTTCTGATAATAAATTTAGTTCTACCGGTACGTAGGCGCTTAACTTCACTTCCGGTTTCATAAACGCGCTTTTTGACACGATGTATTTTTTAAAAAATATTACCCCAATTCTGAATAGATAATTCACATTGTCTCAATATATTTAATGCATATTCAGTTTTAAATTTCATCAGAATAACAATTCGATTCATTGCAACCATACTGAACAGCAAATTTTACGAGATAAATCAACTCCATGAACTTGATGTCTAACTTGAATTGTTTAAAATCATACCCGTCCCCATTTCGATCCCGATTTGAAATAAGTTGCATAATGCAATTATGTTAAATAAAGTAATATTATCGTCGTCAAAGCTCAGATCTATATCATGATACATAATTTTCGCATATTTTCCATCAAACCAGCATGTTGCTTTAAAAACAATCCCAATGTTGCTTAACTTTTGTCTGGGTGTATATAAATATCTTAGTTGCCATCCACACGGATTTTCGACCGGCGGGAGTTAGGTCTCTAAGGATACAGCATTCCCATGCCCTGCATTGTTGTATGTATAATCATTCGTGCCTATTTGTTTGACCAAGATAGAATAATTTAAAGCTCTAGATTTCTAGGCAAAATTCATGAGATTTTCCTTATTTTAGAATGGCATAGGCAATGCCTGAACTTATTCTTTGTGCAAATTGATTCTTCACATTGTAACAGACATTATGATACATAACTTTGTTGTAATCAAACAGAAAAAGGGTTTAAACAGGGGTATGAATTTGGGTTTAGCGCCACCTTAAAGTAAATACATTTTAAATTCTAAAAATAAAACCAGAGGGCGCTAGTGAAATGAATTTGGGCGGCTTATGAAAAGCACTTTGGCAGGAAGCATCACTAATGAGAATGTGATATTCGAAACACGTGTTTGGTGGCAGTGGTGCATAATAAATTGGTTTGAAATTTTCTTCAATTAAGGATTAACTTTAACATTTGAGATATAATATGGTTTGAGGTGGTGTGCACTTTATAATCCTCGAAACTCCTATACGTTGTCCTTAGCTTAATGTTCTTAAATGATGCTATTAAATTTGAAGACGTTTAACGTGTATACATTGTGCATATAACCCTCTCTCCAAATACACATTATTTTTCAATTATGCGAATAAAAAATATTAAAGACCCATAGCGCATCCTTTCTTCTTGAAGTATACAAAATTTCACAACATTCCACCTAAAGTAAATTTTTAAAGAATATTTTTCAAACTATTTTAGTATACTTTTACAGTATTTAAAAATTCTAGTCCCGTAACTTCCGTCAGTTCGAAACGACAAATTGGATGAACCTGGAAATCGAAAGGCGGCTTTCTCTACAGTTTGATCATAATGTATAAATATCATGGAAATAAATCTGTTGAATTGCGTTCCTTGTCACTATACTTTGGCCTTAGCTAAGCATGTACATGTGCATATAATCCCCCTCCCATTACACATAATTTCTCAATTATGCGACAAAACAAAAGACCTGTTACAAATATGAAACGGCATAATCACAGTGTATCTACATTTTGATCATAATGTATAAATATCATGAAAATCTGATGACGCATATTCAAGTTATTTCGTTCCATAAGCAGACGGACAGATAATCGGACTGACATCCACACAGGAGGGACTAAAAAGGGATCCAAAGCCCATCCCAATCTCTGTCTTATGTTTGAATTATTCAACAAATTGATTGTGATTCATAAATTGCAACTTGAAATGATTCGGGTTCGACTTTGATTTTAAGTTTTCTTGCGACATGAATGATAATCTGAATAATCGATTTGAATGGTAATTTGAACAATCGATTTCAAACAAGGTTGACGGTTTCAATTTTCGTATCACAAATTTTCTTCTTTTGAGTAGCAACACTCCACCCTTGTTTTGCAGGCAAGGTGGCTACAGAAAAGTTACTATGGCAGGGTTTCTATTTGATCGCTCCGAGGGAAGTTCTAAGGCCTTCTTGAAAGATTTCAGTTGTAAGAGAAAGGGGGGGGGGGTTTCCAACAAGACTCGATTGAAGCACCCACAGCAAAACTCCGACACTCCAGATATCGAAAATACAGAGTGAAAAGTACAAGAGACACCAAACAGACAAGGAAGAATCCAACATGGCATCAAAATATTTAACACAAAACTAATAAACACAAAAGCCTACACATAAACCAACAAGACTGATGAGTAACCGGTACTGATTGAGGGGTGTGCGTGCAACACTCCCTTTTGTTATTTAAAACCCGGTACACACGGTAAACTTGTATCATAAAATTTTATGTCTCATAAGCAGGGGGCCTAAATACTAATGAAGAAATCGTAAACGAGGATTTTAATACTTCCGAATTGTTAAAAATGGATACAAAAATATTACATTTTCTTAAATATCTCTCTTAATTTTCGTCATATTTCTAAATTTTATATGCCATTCGCTAATACGTTCTAATCGAACTCTCGCTAGCATACTGTGATGTCCTGTATTGGTGTTATTCAACATAGAAAGCTGCAGAAGTACCGAGTTCAAACTAAAGACAGCGCACGACAGAATGATAATCGAAACATTTCTCAATATTAATACATATTTCATTCACGTTACTCATATAATCTTTTTCATTTGTAATCAAGAGATCGAATCTAATTTCTCCTTTTGTGTATTCTTTTCTTTGTATTCAAATATTTGATACTATTTAAGAAAAGTTAAGACAGGAGGATAATAATGAGAAATGTTAAGATAAGGAGATCACCAAAATGAAAGTGGAACCAAAATGAAAGATGCAGTGATGACCTACATGAGAAATAGGAAGATCACAAAAATAAAAATGGAACCTAAATGAAAGATGCAGTGATGACCTACATGAGAAATAGGAAGATTATAAAAATGAAAATGGAACCAAAATGAAAGATGCATTGATGACCTACATGAGAAATAGGAAGATCACAAAAATGAAAATGGAACCTAAATGAAAGATGCAGTGATGACATACATGAGAAATAGGAAAATTAACCAGATGGTATGTGTGTCATCACTGCATCTTTGGGATAATCCTGTTCCTCCGACACTTTTAACTCCTGGAGGCTAAGCGAACAATAACATCACACCATGGAAACATAAAGGACAGCAACATATACATGAATTATTAATATCCCCTCGCAATATAGCTGCAGGGGGGTATAGTAACGCCGCCTTTCGTGTGAGGGTGAGTGTGTACGTCAAACTTTATATACAGCCTAAAGGACACAGTTTTGATCAGATCTTGACCAAACTTCATCAACTAATTTCTTATGGCAAGAAAAAGAACCCTAATGAATTTCAAGGTCATAGGTCAAAGTCAAAAGTCATAGATTGGAAATGGCTTAAACCCTTGTATACAGCCTAGAGGCCAGAGTTTGGATCGGATCTTGATCAACTTTGATACACCTATTATTCCTGGTGACACGAGAAAGAACCCTTTGTATACATCCTAGATGACACAGTTTTGATTGGATCTTTACTTAACTTCATACACTTTAATGACTCATTGGAAATGACTAAAATCCTTGTATAAAGCCTAAACGACTCAGTTCAGGTCGGATCTTTACAAAACTTCATACATTTATTTCTTATAGCAAGAGGAAGAAACCCTATTGATTTCCAAGGTCATAGGTCAAAGTCAAGGACACAGATAGGAAATGGCTTAAATCCTTGTATGTAGCATAATGGGTACGGTTTTGAATTGGGATCTTTACCAAACTTCATACGCTGATTCCATATGACAAAAGTAAGAACCCTATTTATTTTCAAGGTCAAAGGTCAAGGTCACAGATTAGAAATCGCTTAAATCCGTCCTAGAGTACACAGTTTTGATTGGGTCTACACTTATTCCTTTTGGCAAGAGGAAGAACCCTATTGATTGTCAAGATCAAAATCCTTTAAATCCTTGCACACATCCTAAAGAATGCAGTTTTTTCCTGATCTTGAACATACAAGTCTTGCTTATGACAGGAGGAGGAACCCTATTGATTTTCAAGGACAAATGACAATTGTAGTGTAAAATAACCTTCTCAATGTAAGATGATCATGCAAACAGAAGCAATATGTAAAGACCAAAAGCAACACACTGATGGATATGTAAATGTACTGTAATGTATATAGAAACAGAGGGCTTGTGGAATTCATTCCGTGCTCTGTCGGCTGTAGCAAGTTCATGTATATTAAATTATCATCCGAGGAGTCCGACCGACACAATTAATCAGTAGAGAGCAATTTTTAAGATAGCGCTTGTACAAGGCTTTAGAATGGTCAAGTACCAAGCCAAATGTCGTTCTGGTGACACCCTTAACAATTCGGCTTTATTAAGATCCTATCTTACCATTTTGTATCTATTACCATTTTTTGCGATCAGAAGTATATTTCGATAATAAAGAGACTAATTCCATGACAAAGTTTATCACTTTTTGTCATAATAAGACGTCCAGCGTCTTTGAAATCATTTAAATTGGTCAAAAATCAACAAATACACCGTCAAAGCAATATTCAGATGCACATTCCCCAACTTTCGGTAACGTTTTATCAAAACTGGTATGATCTATGTCCAATATCAAATGTTGTGGAAATACTTATGGCAATAACTAAGCGAATGATAACTATGTTTAGCTTGAAATATTAAGCGACGTACATATAAGAGAAAGAAAAACGTACGTACCCTCTCATCGAAGCGGATGTTTATAACTTATTTCTCCCACCATAACAATATCGCGTTTAGTATTTAGGCCCCCTGATAAGTATGGTGGCTAATTTGTGCCATGTCGCGTTGTCGCGCATAAGACTCTACCGTATACACGGTAATACAAATCTTATCAGACTGTAAACAAACAGTCTACTCCACGTGGTTTTCTCCCGCTAAAATATCTCATTAATTGAGGACAAATTACTTGCAACAATATGTATTACCGGCGTGAAAGAAATTGACTAAAAAATAGATTTGAAGTAGATACTTGATAAGGACATGCACGAAGTGGAGAGAAACATTTAGTGCCCATCATTGACTCCTAATGAAATCACTCCTAAAAGTAATAGATAATCCCACTTGAAACTTTTTGGTGAAACACTTCCCGCGAAGGATTCCATCATTCCCTTCCACTTCCGAAATTGTAAAATCAATTCAAATTAATTTTTCGATATCTAATTTGGGAATTTGACCACCATTGAAGCACATGTATTTCGGGGTTTTCCATGTATAAATATTTTTAGTTAGGTACGGTCCATTTGATATTCTGGGGGGGGGGGGGGGGGGCTTGGGTTTTTTGTCGGAGCAAGAATATTTTTTTCGCCCCAGACCAGAGCAAAATTATTTTTTTCTTGCAAAGATGGAGCAAGAAAATGTTTTTAAAACATTAGTGATGCAAAGTATACAAAGAAGGTTTATGTTCTTTTAATAGAAATTCTTAATGTTTACTAAAAACTCTAAAATATTACTTTATTTTTATGCAAAAATTTAATTCTCTTATTAACAGAGAGATAAAAGAATTTAACAATATAATCCTAAGTAAACAAAATTTATATAAGTTACAATTTAGAGGGCTGAGGGGAGGGTCTTCTAGAGAATTTTTCAAATTAAGAATTGTAAAGTGGTGAAAAACTTAACATCTTCTTCAAAGCTAATGTATATTAAATTAGTCTCAGTGGTGATATGCATCTATAAAAACATTATTTTGATGATATTTATTAATAAGCCTTTAAGGTAGCCTAATTTTTTTTTTATAATACTTCAGTCCTATATATTTTCAAATCTGAAGTATGTCATTAAAGGAATAATGTTTTGAAAAAAACAATGGCGAGCGAAGCGAGCCAAAATTTTTTTGGAATATAAATTGAAAACTGCGGCGAGCGAAGCGAGCCGGAAAATTTTCAGGAATTTTAAGCGAAAATTTCTGGTAATTCTTCAAATTCAGATTACAGGTAAGAGCAAGATTATTTTTTTCTGACTCATCATGAGCAAAATTATTTTTTTCATCAAAATTCAGAGCAAAATTATTTTTTTTCGAAAAAAACCCAAGCCCCCCCTTTAATATCAAATGGACCGTGCCTTACAGATGTTGATAAATAATGAGGACAGTGCGATTTCATTGGTTAGAGATAAAGAAAAATCTTATAAGACTTGTATTAAGGATAGAGCAGTGCTCTATAAGACCCGTTTACACTATCAAAGTTTTCTTGTACAAGAAAACTTGGTCAAAGTTTTTAACGCAAACTTTGATAGTGCATGTAAACGATTCAAGAAAACTTTGATCAAAGTCCGTCAAAGAACTTTGATGGACTTTGACGGAATAGAACTCCATCCTATTTTTCTTGAAACTTTGACGGACTTTGACGGGAATCGACAAATCAGATCAGATATTCAAAATGACGTAATGGTATTTACAAAACAAAAGCACGTGGTAAAATCGCGGGAAATTCTAGGAATTGAAGAAAGATGGCTTCAGCTGGCGCAAAGAAGGCAGCGGTGAAATTAGTTTGGACCAATGAGAAAATAACAGAATTAATTGAGCTAGTTGAAGAGAAAGAAGCAATTTGGAACGTGAAAAGCAAGTCATATAGCGACAAAGACAAACGTTGAGATGAAATTAATTCCATCTGCGATGCTTTAGAAATCACGGGTAAGTAATAAAACTCCAATAATGCACACTGATAATCTAAATAAGGCATCAAATACAATACCCTGCTCCAAATCAACACAGTTACTGTAGCATTTCAATTAAAGCATAAATGACAATTGTCATTGTCAGTACGTAAAAATTAAATATGACAAATGATTCCCGTTTCTTTGAAAAACAATCTGGATATCTAACATGTATAAATTTTTCTATTTGCCCTTGCGTCAAAATAAAACATTGACCATCAAATGACCCATCCAATACACTCGGCATTGCAAAGGTGCTGAGAAAATTAGGTTAATGTTTGTAGCATCAAACGCCTTTTATACCGTGGATATGATCCTAATGTCACCAGACGGACACTAAGCTTGGTACTTGACCAATATACAGTCTTGTACGAGCGCATTCTTAAGACTTGCACTCTGACTGACTGTGACGACGGGACTCCATGACGGGCCCTGTCCAAACCTCTTTAGAGAAGACAGGGCCCCGACCACCTGTCCTCTCTGAATGTCAGTCGGACTCCTCGGGTGATAACATATATGAGCTCGCTACAGCCGGCAGAGCACGGACTGTATTACGCACGTCCTCTTTTTATATCCATTTACATATTCATCTGTGTTGCTTGGACCCCTGTGTTTTACGGTCTTGTTTGTGTGTGGTCGCCTAACAGTGAGGAGGTTGTTTTACACCATAATTGTGCGTTCTTCGAGACCTCTGGGAAATCGGAATAGTGGGAGGGTTGTGCGCACGTAATCCAGGATAACCACACCGTCTGCTATTTACGTGGCAGATGGCCGTCCTAAGTCGGCACCGGTTGCCCATTGGTCTCGTTGGTTTATGTGTAGTCTTTTGTGTTTCATGTTTCTATGTTGTGAGTTGGTGTTCCTTGTCCCTTTTGCGTCTCTTTCTGTGGGTATCTGTTCTGTGTTTTTTGCATGGGTGTTTTGGGATTTTGCTGTGGGTGCTGCAACCTAGTGTTGTTGGAGATCCCCTCCTTTCTTCTAGTATTTATATAAATCATGCGCGGATAAAGAAATTTTATTCCAGGGAGTACAAGTTCATTCAAGGGGAAAGGGGGTCTCAAGTCTATGGTTTTCAGCAAATGATATGGAAAATAAGCAAAAAAATTGTATCTTTTCCAAATTCAAGGGTTGGGGGAGAGGAATCGATCACTACATTTTTAAGATGTCAAAATATCTGTTTATACAAATTAAAGTACTTTTATTTTATTCTAAATCTTTTCGTTTTATATAAAAAAAGTTCAAAAGAAAATGGAATACCCTCCGGACCCAATTTACCCAAGAAAGAACAAAGGAAGAGAAGTCCAGGAAAAGCGGTGCAGGTACGGTGCAGGTACAGATGAGGTCTACATATGTAAATGGACCTGGTACGAGAAATTACAGTTTCTTAAGGATGTCCTAGCCCCAAAGAAGTCAATATCTAATTTGCCATCGGTAAGCAATTATACCTCTAGATGGTGAATTGATGTCCAACACTAGATTAATTATACAATTTATTGATTGATTTATTGATCTTTTGTCATGATGCTTTATGTTATACATGTATTTGAAATGTCATGCCACAGCCTGGATGGGCAAATATGGTAATACACTATTTTATCTTGTCTATATCTACATACAACTGTTTTTCTTTCAAATCATTGACCATTGCCATTCCACTTCTCCATTTGTGTTAAAATAGGTCATGAATTCATCCCGAACCGATTTCGCATCCAATGAATACCTGTTGCTACCTTGTTGCGTAATTGGGGTCAAATTCTCTCTCACTTCACCTGGAATAACTTTGTAATTTGCATGATCTTCATAATCAATTGTTCCGGGTAGTGTATATTGGGCACTTTGTTGCTCACGTGGAGACAAACAGCAGCAAGTGTTATTATATTTCAACTTTTTCTGGAGCAAGAGATATGGGGGTCATGAAAACTCTAAACTTGTTTGCTAATATTCCGAAAGCATTTTCCACTATTCGTCTGGTCCGTGACAGTCGATAATCGAATATTCTTTTCTCTAAATCAAAATCCTTATTGTTGTATGGTTTCGTCAGGTATGTCTTCAATGGAAAAGCATCATCTCCTACAATGACGTACGGGATGGGATGTTCTCGACCTGGTAGTGGTGATGCAGACGGAATATGAAGGCTATTTTGTTCTAAGGCGTGTCCTAATGTAGAGTTTTTGAATACTCCTCCGTCAGATACCCTACCATTGCAACCGATGTCAACATATGTAAACTTATAATCTGCGTCGACCAAGGCTAATAAAACTATGCTAAACGTGTGTGTGTAATTGTAATAGAGTGACCCGGACTTTGCAGGTGGCTTAATGTATACGTGCTTCCCATCGATTGCACCTATGCAATGATCAAAATTCCACTTTGTTTTGAATTCCTCTGCTGTTATTTTCCAATCTTGTTCCGTGTTTGGTACCTGAAAATAAAATACATAAACACTTTATCTATTACAGTTATTGGACCAAGATGAATCTATAGAGAGTGAAGACGATGAAATGAACGAAGATAATGCAAGCGTCGCAAGTAGCATTGATGCAGGACAGGACACGCCCAACGGACACGCCCAAAAACCGAAAAAACTTAAATTCATACCAAAGAGAGGAAAGTCTTCCGTTGTTGAAGAAGAGCTGAAGATGCTGAAATTAGCAACTGGATTTTTGGAGTTGATGAAAAACCAGAAATGCGGGGTGGAGGATACGAAATTGGACGAATACGAGACTTTTGGAAGATACGTTGCAACCGAGTTGCGCCAGGTGTCTAATTCTTAGCACTTGAGACTAGCCAAACACAAAATTAGCAACATCATTTTCGAAGCATAGAGTGGAATGCTACATCCTCAAAATGCACCAATTGTAAATCAAACTCTATCAATGGTTCCACAGTGGCAAAGTCAATCATCTTTCCTTGGTAACTTCACTACTTTTACGGAGGAAAACAATAACTTACAACCTTTGTAAATACATTAAAGCTTAACACTGAACTAAACGATGCGTAGACCTAATCAATGTAGTGATTGAAAGTAGCATTTACATATTCATCTGTGTTGCTTGGGCCCCTGCGTTTTGCGGTCTTGTTTGTGTGTGGTCATCTGACAGTGAGGAGGTTGTTTTACACTACAATTGTACGTTCTCCGAGACCTCTGGGTAATTGGAAAAGTGGGAGGGTTGTGCGCACGTAATCCAGGATAACCATACCTTCTGCTATTTCCGTGGCAGATGGCCGTCCTAAGTCGGCACCGGTTGCCCATTGGTCTCGTTGGTTTATATGTAGTCCTTTGTGTTTGATGTTTCTGTGTTGTGCGTTGACGTTCCTTGTCCCTTACGCGTCTCTTTCTGTGCTTGTCTGCTTTGTGTTTTTGCATTGGGTGTTTTGGGGTTTTGCTGTGGGTGCTACAACCTGGTGTTGTTGGAGATCCCCTCCTTTGTTTCATATAATGTTCATTAATTTCACATGCTCGTAATGCACATCAATTCGTATTTCAATGTCGTGATATAAATACATATTTTGAATTGGAATTACTTCACTTCATTTGACCAAAAAAGCATTATGATACCTTGAGAAAGTCGTCCTTCAGAACGGTATATATTGCTTCGCAGGTCTCAGGGATCACTGATGTCTATTCTGTACTGATATTGTAGACTCGTGTATGACTCTCCTGAAAAGGAATACAATTATAACAATAACTTAATATGAGGAATCCTACCCCTTCTCTCCCCGCCATTTCTACTTACTGAAACTCGGGATGCTGAGTAACAAAATAGATAAGGTCAAAAAAACATTATGATGCTAGGTATATATATTTACCTGTGGCAAGGAACCGTAGTGTCACTGCTAATCTTTCGGCAACAGATATAGATCCCCTGAGCTTGGTGCTTTTTCTACTTATGAGGGAAGTCACCTTTTGCAAAAGCTGATAGAATGTAGCCCTGTCCATTCGAAAATAATTTCTATATTCATGTGGGTCTTCTGTCTGCATTTCTCGAACGAGGGTATTGTACTGGCTCAACTTGTACCGTCTTAACAACCAGCTCCTAGTCCGCCGTCTCCTTCTAATCCTTATCCGGTTCCGTATCCGGCGTCTTAGAATGCTGATACACAAAATACATAACGAAACTGCTATAATGTTGTCCTGACTTATATTTACAGGAGCCATCTTTATTTTGGCGCAGATTTCCCGCGTTTTCTTGTACAAGTCGCTCAAAGAACTTTGATAGTGTAAACAGTCGACTTTGTCAAAGAAAACTTTGACCAAGTTTTCTTTGACGGACTTTGACCAAGAAAACTGATAGTGTAAACGCGGCTTTATATGTTTTTGAAAATCTCATAATACAGTGTATTAAGGGTGTACACACGGCAAGATTCTTTATTATGTTACAAGTCTTATACGACAAATCTTACCGTGTGTACCGGGCTTAAGGCATTGCATGGTTAAGAATGTTGGATGGTGTTATCATTGAATTGAAAGTAACAAAACAAAAAACAAAAAAATGAACATGACAATGTTGTACTGAGTTGATATGACAGGTGCAGCACCCCAACCCCTTTCTTAATTATGTCGATTTCTTTTCTGTTTGCATTGAAGTACATCACAATTAAGTGATTGACTTCGTGTAGAAAAATATTTTGCCATATAGCAAGTCTAGTTGGACTTAATATTGATGCATGTATGCATAAGAACATCACTTGGTGCAAATACCAACTGAAACATACTTCAAATTCTAATAAAACAGGTAGTACATACACATCCTTATACGATATGGCGTACAATTTTAAAACTATAGTAAGGAAGTTTATGCATGATTTGGGGTATTACAAAATGTTATAGCGACATCAGAAATGAAATGTCAAATAGTTTGCTATACTTTGCCTGGACTTTATATAAGAGACAGCATACATCTTTAGAGCCATTATAACGTTTATTACATGTTGTATACGTACTATAGATGACGAGGGTTGTCAGTGTGCGTAGCTGAAACAAAGGTAGGAGATGAATCGGGTACCATTCGGGATGTTCTTTTTATACTTCATGATCATATCACCGATTAATAAGGCGACTGTTTTCTTTGCAATTTAAGCGTCATACTTTTCTTTGTTTTAAGGTCACGCCTGATGTCACACAATGTTCTATGGCCACCTCTGCATATGCATCTACTAAAGAGACAACCAATGCAAACAGGGCAAGTCGTGTGCTACTAGGGCCTTGTACTGATCAATTAAGGGATGTTTTGCGTCAACGCATATCTCCATCCATATTCGACTATCATGTTAAGCTTAACAGAAGGCGTCTTCCTCGGCTTACAGCACCTCAGAGGGTTCTTATATTACCAAGCTCTGGGAGTTACTCTGGTGACTACAGTGACATGGATATTTCTTTACTTTACCTTTTACTGAGAAATCTTGCTTGTATAACACCACATAATAACGGATGGGGGAATAAACCAGATATCACGGACACTTCTCTCTCAGCAAGCATTGACAGAATCCACGAATCACGAAACAATGTTGTACATTCGTCCAGTGCATTTCTTTCTGACACTGATTTCAATGATTTGTGGGCATGCATTAAACAAGGAGTCCAAGAGATGGACACGTATCTCAACAATGGAAAGAAATATGAGAATGAAATGGATTTCCTTAGAACAGAAACGATGGATCCAGAACAGGAGCAATACATACAGCAACTCATAACACAAGTGGAGGAAGACAAAACAACGAAAGAAAGGGTCACAAAATTAGAAATGTTATGCAGCGGTAAATGTTTATTTTCAATGTTAGAAAACAGTGTATAGCTCAAAGGGATACACAATGTTTTATAAAAATGAAAGGTGAAGTGCTCCAACGCTTTACTTTCTTGGGGAAATTTTTAAGCCAATTTTATGTACAAGATAAATGTTTCGGATAGTAAATTCTAAGAAGAGGTACTTTTAAGCCAAAGTGAATTTCAGACACAGTATTTTAGAAGCGCTGGTTATAATTTTTTTGTGCATTTAATCTTATGCATTTACTTTGCAAAGAGTGCGCGGCTCCAAATTTTGTGTAGGGTCGATTCAAAAACATAGTTAAGTAAAATCTATGACAAAAAATAGCATTGGAGGGATGTTGCTGGGATGTTAACCTCCTTTAATTTCGATGGTATTGTTCTATATTAAAATCGTTAGTTATTACGTGCTTTCAAAGCGGGCATTCTGTTGATTTGATACCTGTTATAATGCAAAGATCATAAAAGAACCACTGAACCAAATGGAATTCTTAATGAAGAAAACGAATCATACTATATATTGAATAATAATGGACATTTTGGAGAAAAAAAATGATAATATAGATATAACAATGAGATGACATTCCACGGAAAAACATTTGTCAACGAAATAAATTGTAAAACTCCAATCTTTAAGGGTTCGATTTCGAAGCCTGCGTGGATCTTAAATGATGGTAATTCTTTTAAGTGGCCGGAGTCACCTTGATATTGATGAAACTTTGTTTATAGCAAGTCATAGTCTTCACTTTTTATTATTTAGATACGTTCATGGCAAATAATGCGGATTTGTTAAAGATGTTGTTTTCCTGAAGCTTACAGGAATATTCTTTTGTTTATTTTCTATTCTGTTTCTAATTCTATAGATCAAAATGAGGAAATACTTGGGATAAAAGTAGAACAGCAGGAATCACAGATAAATCAAACTAAATTAACCGAGAACATTCAGTCAAACAGCAAAGATATGTCATCTCTGCGGACCCAGCAACAGGAATTACAAAGACAACACACAAGACTTGCTGAAAACATGCAAACCCACAGTGGAAAAATAGCATTATTGCAGACTCAGCAACTTGAATCAAACAGACAACAAACAACACTTGCTGAAAACGTGAAAACCCACAGTGGTGAAATATCCTCACTGCAGACCCAGCACCAGGAATCACAAAGACAACAATCGACACTTGTTGAACACATTCAGACCCACAGTGCAGACATTTCTTCACTACAAACCCAACAACAGGAAATACAGAGGCAACAAATAACACTTGCCGATGATTTACGGCGTCAGAATCAATCCATCACAAATCCAGGTACGTTCCTTTATCTTTACTATATATTTTGCGTCGTGAAAGTAATGACAAAACAGTTTACCAATATTCTTGTACTAACAATAAGTATAATTTTTGGACCAAGAAATAAAGCTTGACCCTGGCTATACACAGAAACTTATCGAATCTTATCCATCTGCCATTTGAAGTAATTATGACTATTTTAATAATACGGAAGTGTTCCAACTCTATACCTTCATGAAGAAAATTCCAAACCAATTTTCCTGCACCAGACACGTGATACGTGTAGAGTTCTCATCAGTGAGCTCCTAGTGGAGCCAGAAAACAAATCAAGTCAACGTTAGCTTCAAAAACATCATATAAAAGTAACTTGTTGCCTCGATATTACACAGTATAGTAACTTTCATACTTTTTGGCATATTACATTGTATCACAACGACGATTTTGTGTGTGATTGTTCAAAAATGTGAAATGATGAAGGAGCGTTCGATGACTGTAGATTTAGTTTATTATAGTCCGAAATATGAAATAACATAAAATATCCGCATTCACTCGCACATACACTCCCAAAATAAAATGCATGTATTTTGATGGCACTTGGAAAGTCCGCAGTACGTAAAAACAGTTAATTTTCAGAAGTCGGAAATTCCGGAACAACTGCAAATCACGCCCGGTCAGCTCCGTGGCGGTCAACTAACTCTCGAGATCTCTCATTCTTTCACACGATTCACTTTCACTCAATCCGACACATACAAGAACAAAGAAAGTGTCAATACAAACAATTAAAGGATAAAAAGTAACAAATAACAAAGTAAATGAAGGCAAGCGGCATTATAAAGCAAAATGACATCAGTGAGAGATTTGCTTGAGGAAATGATTAAATAAACATTTTGAAGAAAACGTAGGCAAACAAATTACTTTTGACTTATTTGACTTATAGGAAAGTGTCTGAGTATAGTCCGAATTGTCACATTCCTTTGAAAACTAAGAATAAATAGAGGATTATAAATGAATTAAACGAAAATCAATTCGAAAATAAAAATGTCTAATTTGTCGCTGGAACATAACGTGACAATTGTTTAGATTCAGGATTTAGGATCACTGATGAGGGTTAAGTACCCGAAACGTGCATGTCTGGTCCACGTTGCCAATTTATTTGTTCTTAAATGATGCTATTCAATTTGAAGACGTTTACATTTATACCACTTGGTAAGTGTCACTGCTGGTGGACCAGGAGTCCCCGAGGGCACATGTAGCCAAGTTCGATCAATTTCGGATGATCGTTTCTTCAACGCAATCTTAATTTCTGTTATCAAAATTTCTTGAAATTTCTAAAATGTTAAACGTCTTTAAATTCAATAGCATCATTTAAAACCTGATAAATTTACAGCATGGACCAGACATGCACGTTTCGGGTACTAAACCCTCGTCAGTGATCCTTAGTCTAAACAATGTAATATTGCCACAAAGTATGAAAATTATTATGTCCAAAAAAGTACCAAAAGACGTAGCAGAATGGGTGGGATATGATGCTACAGGACCCACTTTTTAGAAATTTCAAGAATTTTTATCAGAAAATTCTAAATGCGTTGAAAAGATAGACGATCAACCGAAGTTGATCGAACTTGGCTACATGTGCCCTCGGGGACTCTTGGTCCACCAGCAGTGACACTCACCAAGTAGTTCAAATGTTAAACGTCTTTAAATTCAATAGCATCATTTAAAACCTGATAAATTTACAGCATGGGCCAGACATGCACGTTTCGGGTACTAAACCCTCGTCAGTGATCCTTAGTCTAAACAATGTAATATTGCCAAAAAGTATGAAAATTATTATGTCCAAAAAAGCACCAAAAGACGTAGCAGAATGGGTGGGATATGATGCTACAGGACCCACTTTTTAGAAATTTCAAGAATTTTTAACAGAAAATTCTAAATGCGTTGAAAAGACAGACGATCAACCGAAGTTGATCGATTTGGCTACATGTGCCCTCGGGGACTCTTGGTCCACCAGCAGTGACACTCACCAAGTAGTTCAAATGTTAAACGTCTTTAAATTCAATAGCATCATTTAAAACCTGATAAATTTACAGCATGGACCAGACATGCACGTTTCGGGTACTAAACCCTCGTCAGTGATCCTTAGTCTAAACAATGTAATATTGCCAAAAAGTATGAAAATTATAATGTCCAAAAAAGTACCAAAAGACGTAGCAGAATGGGTGGGATATGATGCTACAGGACCCACGTTTTAGAAATTTCAAGAATTTTTAACAGAAAATTCTAAATGCGTTGAAAGTGGGTCCTGTAGCATCATATCCCACCCATCCTGCTACGTCTTTCGGTACCCTTTTTCGACATAGTAACTTTCATACTTTTTGGCATATTACATTGTTTAGATTTAGGATCACTGATGAGGGTTAAGTACCCGAAACGTGCATGTCTGGTCCACGTTGCCAATTTATTTGTTCTTAAATGATGCTATTCAATTTGAAGACGTTTACATTTATACCACTTGGTAAGTGTCACTGCTGGTGGATCAGGAGTCCCCGAGGGCACATGTAGCCGAGTTCGATCAATTTCGGATGATCGTTTCTTCAACGCAATCTAAATTTCTGTTATCAAAATTTCTTGAAATTTCTAAAAAGTGGGTCCTGTAGCATCATATCCAACCCATCCTGCTACGTCTTTCGGTACCCTTTTTTCGACATAGTAGCATTCATACTTTTTGGCATATTACATTGTTTAGATTTAGGATTTAGGATCACTGCTGAGGGTTAAGTACCCGAAACGTGCATGTCTGGTCCACGTTGCCAATTTATTTGTTCTTAAATGATGCTATTCAATTTGAAGACGTTTACATTTATACAACTTGGTAAGTGTCACTTCTGGTGGACCAGGAGTCCCGGAGGGCACATGTAGCCAAGTTCGATCAATTTCGGATGATCGTTTCTTCAACGCAATCTAAATTTCTGTTATCAAAATTTCTTGAAATTTCTAAAAAGTGGGTCCTGTAGCATCATATCCCACCCATCCTGCTACGTCTTTCGGTACCCTTTTTCGACATAGTGACTTTCATACTTTTTGGCATATTACATTGTTTAGATTTAGGATCACCGATGAGGGTTAAGTACCCGAAACGTGCATGTCTGGTCCACGTTGCCAATTTATTTGTTCTTAAATGATGCTATTCAATTTGAAGACGTTTACATTTATACCACTTGGTAAGTGTCACTGCTGGTGGATCAGGAGTCCCCGAGGGCACATGTAGCCGAGTTCGATCAATTTCGGATGATCGTTTCTTCAACGCAATCTAAATTTCTGTTATCAAAATTTCTTGAAATTTCTAAAAAGTGGGTCCTGTAGCATCATATCCAACCCATCCTGTTACGTCTTTCGGTACCCTTTTTCGACATAATGGCTTTCATACTTTTTGGCATATTACATTGTTTAGATTTAGGATCACTGATGAGGGTTAAGTACCCGAAACGTGCATGTCTGGTCCACGTTGCCAATTTATTTGTTCTTAAATGATGCTATTCAATTTGAAGACGTTTACATTTATACCACTTGGTAAGTGTCACTGCTGGTGGACCAGGAGTCCCGGAGGGCACATGTAGCCAAGTTCGATCAATTTCGGATGATCGTTTCTTCAACGCAATCTAAATTTCTGTTTTCAAAATTTCTTGAAATTTCTAAAAAGTTGGTCCTGTAGCATCATATCCCACCCATCCTGCGACGTCTTTCGGTACCCTTTTTCGACATAGTAACTTTCATACTTTTTGGCATATTACATTGTTTAGATTTAGGATTTAGGCTCACTGATGAGGGTTAAGTACCCGAAACGTGCATGTCTGGTCCACGTTGCCAATCTATTTGTTCTTAAATGATGCTATTCAATTTGAAGACGTTTACATATTTACAAAAGGCACTTTAGAATTTGTGTAACAAAAGGCCGCTGCGTTTAAGTGTCTTGTTTGTGACGTCACCTTACAGTGAGAAGTTTAATGTTTATACAACTTTTGTGCGTCTCCTTCCTTTTATGTGTTGTCATTAATGATTTTGTATGTCTTTTTCGATTGTTTTGTATGATGTTCTAGTGATTTTTGTCGTGTATTTATTGTGGTTTGTAGTTTTGTCTGATGTCATTTACGTGTCACTTTCTTGTTGGTTTGTGCATGTTATCAACCGAGGTGTGCGACTGACGTTCAGAGAGGACAGGTGGTCGGGGCCCTGTCTTCTCTAAAGAGGTTTGGACAGGGTCCGTCATGGAGTCCCGTCGTCACAGTCAGAGTGCAAGTTTTAAGAATGCGCTAGTACAAGAATGTAGATTGGTAAAGTACCAAGCCTAGTGTCCCTCTGGTGTTATTCGGATCATATCCACGGTATAAACTTTAACCTGAACTTGTTGAGACATCCTTCTAGACCATCAATATGCTTTCGGTGAGTTGATATGTGCTTCGGTTCTGAAGAAGAAGTTTGTCAAAGAAGGGTACCCCCGTGACCTACTTTTGCCTTTGGTGGCGCCACCTATTGACGGATCCGGACAAAAAAAAACAAGAACACTTGTAGGGGGCCTTGAGTACTTTATTCCTACCAAGTTTCATCAAAATCCCGTCCGTGGTGCTTGAGAAGTCGAAAATGTGAAAAGTTTACGACGGACGGACGGACGGACGACGGACGCCATGCTATGACAATAGCTCACATGAGCTTCGCTCAGGTGAGCCAAAAAGGATGTCTGAAAAAGTATTATTATTTTGGCTCCACTTCGAAGAATTCAAATTTTTTGATACATTCTATCTTTAAGCATGTTAGAAATGCAATTTTTTGAATAATTTCCTTGAATAAATCGATTTTGAGCTATGGTTAGACCTTTTATTGCCCATTGTCCATAAATCTGTCCGTCTGACCTTTCTTTTATAAGATTGTCACATTATCTCAAGACTGAATGGATTATTGATAAAACTTCGAAGGTAAAACAAAGGAGGGGATCTCCAACAACACCAGATTGCAGCACCCACAACAAACCCCAAAACACCCAAATGCAAAAACCCAGAGCAGACAAGCACAGAACGAGACGCAAAAGGGACAAGGAACACCAACGCACAACACAGAAAAACACAAAGGACTACACATAAAGCAACGAGACCAATGGGCAACAGGTGCCGACTTAGGACAGCCATCTGCCACGGAAATAGCAGACGGTGTGATTATCATGGATTACGCGCGCACAACCCTCCCACTTTTCCGATTACCCAAAGGTCTCGAAGAATGTACAATAGCCTCCTCATTGTCAGATGACTGCACACAAACAAGACCGCAAAACACAAGGCACCTAGCAACACAGATGTAAAAAGATATAAAAAGAGCTCATGTATGTTATCACCCGAGGAGTCGGACTGACATTCAGAGAGGACAGGTGGTCAGGGCCCTGTCTTCCATAAAGAGTTTTGGACAGGGCCCGTCATGGAGACCCGTCGTCACAGGCAGTCAGAGTGCAAGTTTTGAGAATGCGCTGGTACAAGACTGTAGATTGGTCAAGTACCAAGCTTAGAGTCCGTCTGGTGACACTAGGATGGTGATTCTGACGCATTTTCGATGGTTATGTTGTCTATTTTTTATCCTTCTTATTTTGTTAATTATATCACCATAAAATGCAGGTTGTGAAATACCAAAAGTGATATACTCTGTTGCTTGTATTGGTCCGAATTTCAAAAGAATTTGACAATAATTTTGTAAATTTCAAGAAAGTCTTTACTAGTTTGTGAAAGCGAAAACCTTGACCTAAAAGTTTCTTGGTAATTTGCAAATTTCTGCTATGAAAAACCAAAACATGAATACATGCTTTAGCATACCGGATGAGCTGTGAAATGTAGATACCATAGAACGGTAATCTAGGAACATCACCGTCAAGCCAGGGCAAATGTACTGTGTTGAATCCAAAATCATCTCTTTTGTCATACACACTTGTATGAATCTCTCCATTAACAATTTTAATATGTAGGCCCAAAAATGGTGTCTCTGTGTTTGTAACGTTTGTCTTGTTTAGAATTAAGTCTTGTGGATAAATTACATACTTTTCAAAAACAGGATTGTTGATAGTAAGAATATCCTCCAGGTACCTAGAAGTATCAATGAAACATTTCACATTGTCATGTTTTCTTTGCTTTTGAAGATTTTGGATAAATTCTTTTTCATACGTGTATAAAAATAAATCTGCAACAAGAGGCGCACAATTAGTACCCACAGGAATTCCTACAAACAGCTTGTAGAGTTTCTCACCAACTCTTACATTAATGTTGTCCAAAAGGAAGTAAAAAGCAATACAGATGAATATGGAAATCAATATTAAAAAGGGGTTAGGGCGTGCGAAATGCAGTCTGTACTCTGCCGACTGTAGCGAGCTCATGCATGTTATCACCCGAGGAATTGGACTGACATTCAGAGAGGACAGGTGGTCCGGGCCCTGTCTTCTCTAAAGAGGTTTGGACAGGGCCCATAATGGAGTCCCGTCGTCACAGTCAGTCAGAGAGCAAGTCTTAAGAATGCGCTGGTACAAGGCTGTAGATTGGTCCAGTACGATGCCATGAAGATTTTGGATAAATTCTTTTTCATAAGTGTATAAAAATAAATCTGCACAGGTAGTACCCATAGGAATCCCTACAGCCTGTTTGTATTGTTCCTCACCAAATCTTACATAAATGTTGTTGATAAAGGTGTAAATAATAGGTCTCAAAATAAGTTAATGTCTACCATATGTCTGGTCCATGCTGTAAATTTATCAGGTTTTAAATGATGCTATTGAATTTAAAGACGTTTAATATGTGTTCAATGACAAATATGGATAATGACCATTTCCCTGTATAAAGCACATAATCGATAATGCAGAAAATCAGAAACCGAAGGCATACAAAATTAGGATAAAACAGGAACCAAAGCAAACAAACAAAAACCTCCACCATATGAAAAGAAGCGAACTTCCGATATGGGAGTGAGACCAGGTGCCCAGGAAGAGTAAGCATCTCCTGCTTGCATGCTCAACCGAACAGAATTAAAAAAAACCCAACAACTATCAATGACAGTATCACGTGTGCAGTTCGAGAAGAAAGAATACAGACAACGTATTAAAAGTTGCAGGTGAATTAAGAATTATCTTACCTTTTCAATTTCAATATAATAGTTAAGTTAGTGCTTTTTATTTTGTAGATGATGGACATGATATTACAAGGTTAAAAGAGCGAATTATGGAGGTAAATCTGCTCGAGACACAAGAAATTCCACTCACTGTAGTCCAGGAAGACAGTGATAATTTACCTGTAGAGCAAATATTTTCTTCGGTGGTAATTAAAGAAGATTCGAAGGAGTCCCGTAAGAGTAGAAAGTCAGCCCATGTAGAGAAATTACAAGAACGAAAAGAAGTGAAAACACCCGAAGACATGTTTACTAAAAATGGAAAACCTGTACGGAGTGTACTCATGTTAGGGGATGCGGCACATGGAAAAACTACGTACTGTATGTGGCTCCTGAAACAATGGTGTAATACACAACAACCCGCTTTGATAAATAGGCCAATGAATGAATGGGAAAATGCTCTGAGTCAGTTTCACTTCGTCTTCCATTTACCTTTACGTCATGTAGACCCATCAAGAGCGAATGTCACTGATATGATCTGTCAAGATATCTTAGGGACTGACAACGTTCTTCAAAATGCTGCAAAACACGTATTATCTAGCGATTCCTTCCGTTGCTTAATCATCATGGATGGTTTGGACGAATGGAAACCCAGTCAATCTGCCATAGATAAGTTGAAGTACAAAGGAATGCCGAACATCGATAGCATGTCAAACTGTGTCATCTTTACCACCATGAGAGTTTGGAAGTATGCTGAGGTTGCGAAAACGGTACGTGATGATGTAAGAGTAGTTGAAATCCTTGGATTGGATGACAAAGGAATCCAAAATGTGATAGAAAGAGTACTCGTAAATTACTATGAGATGGAACCAGATTCTGATGAATATGTGAGAAAACATAAAGACATTACCACCAAATTGAAAGACGGAACACTTAAATCGTTTATACAGATTCCTTTGTTAGCTGTGGTTTATGTGCAGATATGGTATGAGGGTCAAGAAGAAGTTGATAGTATGACAAGCTTCTACATAGCAATGGTCGATATGCTGATTGAAAGAGCACGTCTTAAGCGCGATCTTCTGGAAGGACTGAATCAATTAACTTATCAAAATTTGCCTCCGTTATTGTCCCAAAAGAACAACGTTACAAAATACGTAAACGTTCTTCTTAAATTGGGGAAAGTAGCATATGAAGGTCTTCTATCAAAAGAAATTAAGCTGATTTTCCAGAAAGACAAATTGGAAGAAGAAATCGGCAAGCAGGAGCTACAGTTTGCCCTTGATGTAGGTTTGATCTGTCAAAAAGAAGCGCCAAGTGTTATAAAAAGGAAAGTTAGTGTTCATTTCTTTCACAAATCTGTACAAGAATTCTTAGCTGCACTTTACATTATCACTACAAAAGAGAATCAAGAATCTTTCTTAAAATATGTATCCAGTGTAAGTATCATCATGGAATTTTCTAATGTTATAATGTTTACATGTGGAATGTGTCCGTACCTTGGCAGTGTCATATCACAACATGCTGTTCATCTTACGAGTTATGACACGAAAATCTGTGAATGTAGAAAAATGATTCCGTCATTTGGCGCTAGAGAAGAATTGAGAGACATGTACAAATCACAGGTGCGTTGGTACATGGAATTCATAAAAGGTAGCAGAGATACCATTTTACAATTCTGTATACCAGATGTTTATTTGTATAGTACAATTGGAGAAGAAGCTATCAGTGTAGCAAATGAACTCCTATTCGACTATGATTACGACATCAAGTCACTGTACATGGATGGAATACCCACTGTTGGAGACTCGTGCATATCAAACGAAGAATTACAAAAGTTCTTATCAAACTTACATAAAACAAGATCGATTGTGGGCATTCATATACTAAGTTTTGAACAAAATAATAGATGCATACATACAATATGTGGGCCGTCGTTGAAAAATTTATGTTTGTATGGTGTTTCAGTGAAAGATTTAACAAATGATAATGAAAAGGTCCCTTTTCTTAACAATACTCCTTTGGTGGAGCATATAGAGATTAAATCTACAAATCTAGCGAACAGGGATTTTGGACTTACACCAAATATGACGGCTTTTAAATGGATAAGGCTAGGCAATGTAAATATGATGCCATCAGCATGGAGGGGGTTGCTACAGTCGTTTATAGATATACAACACACATTTGAAGTTTTCCTGTGGGACACAGATATAGATGCAGATTCTATAGAGATGATCCGCTCCAGTCCTCATTTTTGTGTAACTTTCAATGATCTGAATGAATACTGTATGTACAAATTGGAGTTTACCAGGGTGGGTCCCTCAGCACAGGAACTTGACACGGAACACTGACTTTATCTTTTGAACAAACATAAAATAGCGAGAAAACTGTCTAAAATCTTTTGAGTCATTTTATTTTAACATTCGATGGTCCATTTTCTTGAAAATATTTATGACCTTTTATGATGTACAGACACCAGACATCACTGTGGTGCTCTATTGTGAGTGCTATTGAGATTATCGTCAAGATCTTCTTTATCACATCATATGGTACAATTTGACGTCATGTTTGATAGCACCGGCTTTATGAGTTGTCATATTTTAACAACGTCATTATGAAACCTTCACCAAATTTTGTTATGTCTTGTGTATGTTCGCCAAATGAATCAACCGGAAAATCAGCTGTTACAAGAAGATATTGGGAATATTGACAAACTATTTACAGATCAGTCTAGCGAAAACAAGTAAGAATTTGTTTTTTAAAATATTTACATAGATCAAAGGAAGAAATCAAACCATACCGCATGACTATATTATCTAAATAAAGAATTTGAATAATGTCAGTAATATCAGTGAGTGTAATAGGTTCTATCACGATCTTCTTAGACATAAAAATTTACACGAGTGACGGAAATTTCGTCTTTTTGATGAAAAATTTCCGTCACGAGTGTATTTTTCTATGTCTCACTCAGTAGAAAGTGATAGAATCTATTTCTTCTTCATTTCGAAGTAGCTACGATTTTGTCGTTACTCCTTGACAACGGTTACTACGCATTGTCGAGACAAAATGCTAACCGGTAGAGAACAGTGGTGGTCTAGATAACGATCGTGCGTTTCTTACTAATAAATGTAATCTCACAATAGTTTGTCCCACGTCTGCAAAATCACATAATAGCCCTCTGACGTCAAACCCAAGCTTCGTCAACATTTCATTGCCATTTACCGAAAGTACTTTCAAAAGCCGCACGCGTCTTTAGTACGGCATCTCTGATTGGTCGTTTGGAACAGCTAATTTGTATATGACGTTTAATGATTGGATGGTGTAGCCTTTGAGACAACGTACGTGTCTCACATAGGCTGTCTCACATGGTACGAGCAAAACTGAAGAAGAAAAAGTTATTCTTGATTACCAAAGCAGAATTTAACAATGATTGTCATGGGCATAAGAAGAAATGGAAAGATACAAAACTAAAGAAAAAAGGTAAAAACTTCTGCAAAAAAGCAAAAATCTAATACCCAATGCTGATATGTTAGAGGCTCGAGCAAGCATCTTCCGTATGGCGGAAACATCTTTCACTTAAGGATGGGTGTGTTTCTAACATAAAAGTATTTCAACATCGTCGAGATAGAAATGTAACAGTTAACGTTTTATTTTAGGCTATAGTAATTGAATATTTTGTTTTACGTCCGGAACTTTTCCTGAAAGGTGCCCTACCGCCAGGCATGAAAACACTCATACAAATCATAGGTGCTCGTGGACGTGGATATATATATAATAATTCAATAAGTATCCCGAGATGGTCCACTGTTTTCTGTAGGGCATATAGAGTAAAAAGCCAGGGACCATCTCGGGATACATTATTGAGATTATCCTAACAAACTACCCAATAGAGGGTTGCCGGGTGCCCTAACAAAAAGAAAGAAAGAAAGAAAAAACAGAAACTAAATTGGAATAAAATAAACCTCGTCCACGAGCACCTGTGATACAAATGATCAACATGAAGAACGTGGAAAAGAAGACTAGAAATATAAAAGGAAAACATCGACCTTCAAGTGATGTGTATAATTTTGGCTTACGTTTGAGAAAATTCGCTGTTATCTCTTAGTATTTAGTTTGGTGTAGGCATATTATGGTACAAGATCACTTACTAATATTTTTACCCGAAAATTGTGAGTATGCTCTTTTCTGAGTCATTCTCCTAAAAGGTACCCGTCCATGGACATAAAACAAAAATGAAATATTGAGAGGTTTATCTTTGTCATGTTTACAGAACGAAAGCCATGGAATCGTCTATAAATATGTTTTAAATTATCCTATTTGATTGTCATGAGTTAAAGAAGATCCTGACGAAAATCTCGACAGCACTCACAATAGAGCACAAAATTAAGCATCGACGGACCCCTAGCAAGCTAGAGGTGGGACCAGGTGCCCGGGAGGAGTAAACACCCCCCGTTGGCTAGCCGCACCAGCCGTCGATGTTCATGTATACATGTATGTTAGTACGGATATGACAAGGTGCATATAATAAAAACAAAATCACACAGAGAGTACAATAATTTTTAGATGTTATAGAATCCTCTTCCTTCTTTTATTAATGTGAAGGGCTTCTGGTGCGCAATTTACCTCACTCTGAGATTAAAGCAGGTGGAAAGGAGGCAGTTCTTATATTGATAATGATTCATGATAAAGATTGATAGAAAGAAATTATTTAGTTGAACATCAATTTAGACTACATTAATGAATGAAATATGGATAATGACCATATCCCTGTAAACAGCACAGAATCGATAATTCAGATAATCAGAAACAGAATGCATACAAAATCAGGATAAAATAGGAACCAAAGCAAACAAACAAAAACCTCCACCACATCAAATGAAGCGAACTCCCGATATGGGAGTGAGACCAGGTGCCCAGGAAGAGTAAGCATCTCCTGCTTGCATGCAACACCCGCCGTTTCAATTCGGTAGAACTGTTACATCCTTATTGCAATTGTTAAAATATGACGAATATACATCTGGACTCTCTTCTAAAGGGAACATTTTCATCTGAATGAACATGTTTACAAAGTAAACTGCAGTTTATCAGAATCGTCCTAAAGTTGGAGCGACGTGATTTCTGCACACCAGCTTTATCACCATAAAAAGGTATATGTACTCCTTCATATTTTAACGGTAGTTGGTGGTATATACCACTGCTCTTACCTTTTTGTGTCTTATCCTATATTGACTTACAGAAGTTTTGTTAAGATCTTTGAAAACAATCTCAAATTTTGTCCATGTTGGCTTAACATTCTGTTCGTCAGAAGAATATTTCTTAGCTGATCAGGTAAATTTAATGGTTTAGGTATAATTATTACAACAACAAAATATTCGTCACTCTGCATGCAGGTATTTTACTAAATTTGTATGAAACAAATCAAGGTATAGAGGGCGGTAATTAGGGTCATTGGAGAAAATGTTATTTCCTTGTGTCCCCAAGGAGAAGGTCAAATGCTTATCTTTCGATTGGGAAGAAAGAAACAACAGTTCCAACTCTGTTGTCAGAGAGCAGCCGTATGAACACGTTTTGTTTCAATTTGCTGCTCCATGACTATATGCTTCGTTGTTTAGTGTATCCTGTGGGTGTGTGCTCCGCTGTGGTCAGTGTTGTGTGGCTTTTTAAATACCTCTTCCATATCTTTTGTTACTTCAAGGCATATTACTCTACGCAACTAAAGTTGACTTATGACTTCATTACAGTTTATATTTTTTAATGAATAAGGCTAAAATATAATGACTGTAAGAATGAATTAGCTATTTTTCTTTGATCAAAGTCTATGTTAACTCAGGGTTCCGGTGTAATAGCAAAGATCATTTCCCGCATCGACACTTCCTTGGTGAATCTGGCCCAGAATGGAATATTCCCCAAGAAAGCGGACACTATTTACCTATAAGTGTTGTTTTGGAAGGAATAGTGCCCGAGCGACAGTTTGTCCTTTTTTGCGATTTGATTTTGCTCGTGACACATGCGAAAAATTCTCTATATACGGTAATAATGTAGCTGGTAAACATACCCCCCTTCCGATAGTTTTAGGTTTCAAAAGTGCTGTGAAACTATTCTATTATTCCTTAAGCCCCTACCAGGGTTCCAACTTGAACTCGTATACCACAGGAGCTCGATGCCAACAACCCTCAATGACACCCGCCCCTTCTCATCTCTCTCTAGTCAATGTTCAAGGAAAATCACGATTCATTTCGGAAATATAATGGCCAACTTGATCGATATGATTACACAAAATAAATAAACTTTGCAAAGGAAATCGTATTTGCTATATCCTTTCTTATCTTTAAACCAAAAATGTATAAAACTTCGAAATATTCAATCGCAAACAAGCCATTAAACGTGATCGATCGACAGAATGGACTCCTCTTTTTCGTGTGCAACGTCGAAGTAGACCGGAAATACGTAATGTAACTAGGAAAGCTTTTCTCTAATTGGTCAAGAATATTTAGGAAGCGGTAAATCTAGAATAGAAAATGTCAATTAACGGCATATTTTTTGGTGAAAATTTTTTTTTTACAATTTTTAAACAAAGAATATGGACCTTATCATAGAAAAGAATATATAACAAAAAGATATTCAAATCAAGATGGGGAAATCCCCTCTCTGTATCTATTTCTAAACTTCCGGTCTACTTCGACGTTTCAGAGAAGACAATAGCCTGTTTTACAGAGTTTTAGGGTGTATTGCGTTGATATATTTCAAAGTTTTATAACTTAGTAACTTTCATACTTTTTTTGGCATATTACATTGTTTAGATTTAGGATCACTGATGTAGGTTAAGTACCCGAAACGTGCATGTCTGGTCCACGTTGCCAATTTATCTGTTCTTAACGTAGCTCGCGGGGAAGCTTTCATCACAATCAAATGTGTACGCAGGTTTCACCATTGAATTTTTTTATGTGCACATCATAAACGTCATGACGTCATAAACCTTACTTGATCGTAACGTCACGTTACGTTGCGCGACATATATCTAATGGTAAATACTTTTTTTTTTCTAGTAAGCGTAGCGAGCCGAAATTTTTAAACATAAACTTTACATTGAGTCTAAATTCAGTCAATGTATTTAGACACGCATGCAATGAGAACCGGAAACTTTGAGGGATGTTTGGTTATATTTTGACTATTTATAGGGAATGATATATGAATGCAATTTTTTCTTCAAATATTACGTTGGAAATTAATGTTCTTTCATCCATCCTCCTCCATCCTTATCTAATTTCTTTATTGTACCATATAGACGGACGGAGAAGGCTTTACTTTTTTATTGTTTTTATTCACCACAACTTGTATGCTGACATAAAAAATGCACATATCTTCTATAGATAATGACAACATAATATTGCATATACATGTAAGACATTGCATGAAATATACAAGGTTAAACGGTATTGTATATAATTTGGTTTCATCTCAGGATTATACAAGAGTATAATTATCCTTAATATTTCTATCGTGATAAAAAATTATTGAAATTCAAAAGCTGTCGTGATTAGTTTTCAAAAATCAAATTTAAAGTTTCCCATCTGCTTTTAATTCGTTTTCTCTTTTGTTCTGACACAAGGTACAATGAATATAATTCCAAATTTCTATAGGATCTGGTGAAGGCTTTACTTTTGATCAGTCTTTTTCTCGCTCTCCTTCTTGCTTGTTTCTCAGTGTGCACAATCGGGGAAAGCGATTGGGGGGGGGGGGGGTTGTACGACAGAAAAGGAGGAGGGGCTGCCTTATAAAATAAAATTAATATTCTCAATACTTTTTAAATTATATGCAAAGCGGTGATTTGATTTACGAATTTAGGAACACATAGTGTCTGAAAGTTCGATTATGACGTAAGACAAAGATTTGTATATATATATCAGAAAGCAGAGCGAACCGGAATTGTTTTGTAAGGGGACGACCAATTTGATCCTGAGGGGGAGGGGGGCTAGCAATTTTTTTCGGGTCAGATTATTCATTTTCAACGGACGGCCGGCCGGCCGGAAAAATTTTTTTTCCAGTAACTAAAGATCAGAATATTTATTTTTAAACTGTAGCAATCCTGACAAGCAAAAAAAAAAAGGTCATACTTAGGAGTCAAGGTCAGTGTTAGAAATTTGCCAAAGAGACTACATATGTGCAAGTTGTTTGTTTGTTTGGGTTTTCATTTTATTTATTTATTCATTTATTTATTAATTTTTTTTTGTTACCGAAAAAAAAGATACCGTACTGCCTTCTTGAGGAATTCCTGAACTCGGAGAAATGGAAATTTCATTTTAACAATATATATCACGACAATCGAGGCGGCTGAACATAATGATAGAAAACGAGCATGAAATGAAAATCACAATGTATATCTTATATGGACCGCCCCTCCCCAACCCTTATCCGATATTATAAAGTATATGTACATATAAACAAGAGGGAATTTTTTGTATAACCCGCCAAAAGATATCGGATTAGATAGTAATGAGCATGTCCGTCCGTCTGTTCCGTATGATGTTTTCAAATATTTGAAGAAAAAAATGTCATGTACGGAGAATTTTATTTTTACATTAAGATATAAGGTCTACTTCGAATACAGCCCATGTAATTGTTGATTAATTATCTTTAAAAAAAAAGGTTTCTGGATGTTTTAAAGAAGATCGTTACAGAGAATCAAATATTCCGCATACTCCTTGACGTCATGTTGACATATGCGATCTGAACACGCTGTGACTTTGACGTTGCGAGTAAAATTGACGCCGAAGCCACGCAAAACAAATTTTCAATCTTAAATTGCAAAAAATCTGCCGAGAAGACCTATCCATGTTTTTATATATTCGAATTCAGCTCATTCTCTACTTTTACTTGTAAGAAGGGCTTTAAGGACCTCCACAACTTAATGGAGAAAATGATAATGAAGCAAGCCGTGTTTTGCCTTTTGAATGAGTGCGAATTTTTGAATAATAAGTTGCAAAATGGCGATAAAAATTGCAAATTTCCCCTTAGAGACACAATAATCCGTAGAAATAAAATACTCAACATGGCAACAATATTTTTGATATCCCTTTTCACCCTCCTTGGTCAATTTTCTAGTTTAAAATTATTTTAGTTCAGAAAATGCATATTTTCGAATTAGAACGTCAATGCCGTCTTTGAGGCTTAAAATCTCGAAAAACTTCGTGAAATAGTTACATGAAAATTATATCAAAGATTGATCAAATCTTATATTTCATGTAGACACATTTTCAGGCTATGTCTTCTCGCAAAATTTTCCGTGCCGTAACGCCGCGATGTACCTTAAATGACGCTATTCAATTTGAAGACGTTTACATTTTAGGGTAGTTTTGACATAATAAGAAACACTACAAACACAAATTTATTTGCAAAATAGATTTATTACGAGAAAGTCGATGTTCAAGCGAGGATGTTAGATTTCATTCAATATGGATAGTGAATGTCCTTAATGTATAAGGAAAGAAGGGGCGGATATTCTTGTGGATCCTTGGCATCGAGCTCCTGTGTCGTATACATACAGTAAATATACATATATAAGTTTGAAAGTTCTCGTTAAAACGCGAAAAATTATTTTCTCAAATACCACTTGAGAACAATTGGTTTTCAATGACAAATATGGATGATGACCATATCCCTGTATACAGCACAAAATCGATAATTCAGAAAATCAGAAACCGAAGGCATACAAAATCAGGACAAAACAGGAACCAAAGCAAACAAACAACAACCTCCACCACATGAAAAGAAGCGAACTCCCGATATGGGAGTTAGACCAGGTGCCCAGGAAGAGTAAGCATATCCTGCTTGCATGCAGCACCCGCCGCTTCAATTCGGTAGAACTGTCACATCCGGTTACTTCCATTTCGGAAGACAGAGTACAATCTTTGGTTGGATGGTTCAAATGGTCTATGACAAAATATCATCCAACATTCTGGAGAGTGGGACATCATAGTGTATGACGAGTTCCCCATATCGACCGTAGAACTTCCTCAGTGACGATGTTAGTCGGTCACAAACATATCCCTGACTGAGAAGCTTATCTTCAAGATGCCTAGCTCTCAGAACAAAATCCGTATATTTGGTACTTGCTCTGGCATAGCGTATTTTAAATGCTGAAATTGAAGTCGTCACGTTTGTCATAGAGTGAGGTGTTCATGTGACCATCGGTGTCGTAGGACAACATAATGTCAAAATAGGATGCTGAATTATTTGTCTCAGTAGTTTCTTTGACTTCAAGCTCTGAAGGATAGATCCTGTCAGGTAATCCGCGAATTTTGGATTATTGATGGACAAGACATCGTCTATGTATATCTGTAAGTGAAGTTGAAGTCAGAAGCTAAGTATCTTTTCCCTTCAGAGACCAAAGATTGAATGAATTCAGCTTCGTACGAGTAAAGGAAATGTCGGCAAGGAGTGGGGCACAATTGGTCCCCATTGGAATTCCGATAATTTGCTGGAATACCTTTTCTCCAAACACCACAAAAATGTTGTCGATCAAAAAGTTTAACATCTGAATAATATCTGTTTCAATGTACTTATTTTCAGAATCGGACTTTTCTTTTACAAAGTAGGTTTTGTCATAGTTCACAACAATAAATTTGTATTTGCGATTACCGTTCTTATTTGTAAACGCATTACTTATAATTTTTGCGAGTCTTTCTTTCAATTTAGAATGTGGAATTGTAGTGTAAAGTGTCGAAAAATCAAAGGCTTTGATCGAATGAATTTTACTAAAATGAGTGGATTTCAGATGTTCTAAAAGTTTCTTCGAATTCTTTAAAATCCATAAAATAATAAGTAATGCGTTTACAAGTAAGAACGGTAATCGCAAATACAAATTTATTGTTGTAAACTATGACAAAACCTACTTTGTAAAAGAAAAGTCCGATTCTGAAAATAAGTACACTGAAACAGACATTATTCAGATGTTAAACTTTCTGATCGACAACATTTTTGTGGTGTTTGGGGGAAAGGTCTTCCAGCAAATTGTCGGAATTCCAATGGGGACCAATTGTGCTCCACTCCTTGCCGACATTTTCCTTTACTGGTACGAAGCTGAATTCATTCAATCTTTGGTCTCTGAAGGGAAAAGATACTTCGCGTCTGACTTAAACTTCACTTACAGATACATAGACGATGTGTTGTCCATCAATAATCCAAAATTCGCGGATTACCTGGGCAGTATCTATCCTTCGGAGCTTGAAGTCAAAGAAACTACAGAGACAAATAATTCAGCATCCTATTTGGACATAATGTTGTCCTACGACACTGATGGTCACATGAACACCTCACTCTATGACAAACGTGACGACTTCAATTTCAGCATTACAAACTTTCCTTTTCTGAGTAGCAACATCCCTTCATCGCCTGCTTATGGCGTGTTCATATCTCAGTTGATACGCTATGCCAGAGCAAGTACCAAAGATACGGATTTTGTTCTGAGAACTAGGCGTCTTTCAGATAAGCTTCTCAGTCAGGGATATGTTTGTGACCGACTAACATCGTCACTGAGGAAGTTCTACGGTCGATATGGGGAATTCGTCATACACTATGATGTCCCACTTTCCAGAATGGTGGATGATATTCTGTCATAGACCATTTGAACCATCCAACCAAAGATTGTACTCTATATCTTCCAAAATGGAAGTAACCGGATGTGACAGTTCTACCGAATTGAAGCGACGGGTGTTGCATGCAAGCAGGAGATGCTTACTCTTCCTGGGCACCTGGTCTCACTCTCATATCGGGAGTTCGCTTCTTTTCATATGGTGGAGGTTGTTGTTTGTTTGCTTTGGTTCCTGTTTTATCCTGATTTTGTATGCCTTCGGTTTCTGATTTTCTGGGTTATCGATTTTGTGCTGTTAACAGGGATATGGTCATTATCCATATTTGTCATCTGGTTGATACCACTGCGAGAATATACTGTCGAACAATATTTTTGAAGCCCAGATTTGATTTCAGATAAAACTTTAGTGAGTAAGATCGATACAGATTTGGTAGAACATTTTGAGGAACCAGCGATGAAACGTTGTTTGTACGGATTCTTATGCATTTTAGGTATGCAGTATAAGTATGGTAAATCTAAATCTAAATTGTTAGTTTAAAAGCCAAAGGAAGCAAGAACTGATTTGTGGTTATCTATTATTTCAGAGGCACAAAGGTTTGTTGGGGTGTAAGTGGGATTTCCAGGTGTCGAATTTAAACCCAACTCTTTAACTAGACTGTCGAAATAGTACTTTTTGCAAGTAAATTTGTAATTATTTGAGGCTTTGTCCGCTGGTGTGATGACATAATGTTCTTGGAGGTAGGTAAGCTCTGTGATAACATCAGGGTCTTTAAATATAGACTCGAATCTGGTGTTCACAGTTGATTCTAATCGGTTAATTCTAGATAAAAGTAACTCTCTGATGGATTTTATCCATTCGGAAAGGGTGTCGAGCTGTACATCCTCTTTCTTTGCCCAACGTCTTGCATATTCCTCACAAGAGTCCATGTTAATTTTGTAATTTTGGTTCCATGTAAAGGACATACTTTCTCTGTATTTGGGACCCTTTTTAACAATTCTCTCAACTTGTCGTTCTTGACTATACTAAGGTCACCAGTAATAAAGTGTACACAAGGAGAGTAGTTAAAATCCGATAAAGAACATTCGCAAGGAAGTGGATGTAGTGAGGGATTACTTAAATCAATACACTGCAAGAATCGTTTGTAATTGTAAATTTCAGATGCAACTGTTGGTGTGTAGCTATTGGGAATACAAGGAGTTTCTTGTCTTTTGAAATATGGTGGGATTTTTTCTGTGAGAGCTTTGTGATTCAAAATTTGACCAAGATTCAATTTATCAATACCTTTGAAGTAAGAGTCATTTATAAAGCCAGGAGAAGAATACTTGTCAGAAATAAGACAAGCAAATGAGGTAAAAGGATACGATATGAAATAAGCTAATTTTGTCCTCATCTGACATAAGTCGAAGCCGTATGCTTCACATGTTACAAATCTCATACCCTTATCCTTACCTCCATATTAGCACAACCCCTCACTTGAACCCTTATCGTTATTTCAACCCTATAATAGAACAATTCCCGGGGAATTATTGTGTCTTTGCGAAAAACGGTGTTTTTTTCCTTACAGACGCTATCTGACGTAAAATCATTGTGACGTCAAGACAATGGTGTGATAGCGTCGATTTTATACCGTAATTTCCCAGATTTTAGGACTGTTACATAGAATTTGAAGACGTCATAATCTGTCTACGTCAGAGAACGTCTCAAATGGGAAGTAACTCTGATTTAAAAAAAAGCGAATAGAGATAGGAACTAGATGGCTACTGTTGCAAGCAACAGACGGATTCCTCCTTTATTAGACCTTCCTCGGAACTGAAGTGTTAAAATCCGAATAAAGAAGATGAAAAAAGAATAGTTGCTTTAGTACTTTATTCACTTCAGCAAATGAGTCAAAAGAGCTTATGTCTAACTTGGGACTCTTATCTATTTATTGACAAAAAAGAAGAAAAAGATGATAAATACCTTTCATGTTTTCGAAAGATTTAAACTCCAATGGCATGCTCTATGGATATCAAATCCTTTACAATTACTTTCTCAAAACAGAATTGCACAATGATTTTGCAATGAGATAATTTCTATTAATAGAAAATGACAACAACATGAAAGGACAGATCTGTAATGCTACTAAGAAAAAAAAAGAAAGAGAACAGAGAACATGAATAAAAGGGTTATCTTTCTTATACTATGTTAAGTTCAAATAAGAAGGACTACTTGTGTGAAGAATAAGTAGTATAGGACAACAAGTGTAAATTCTACAAGAGTAAATGATTGTTAAGACCTTGAGAATGATTATTTGGCCTTTAACCAATGTCATGAATGAAAGCTAAGTATTGTGATTATTCTCATCACGATTGATCTTAATCTGAGCAAAGCTCAATATCTAATCAGCCAAAGTCAGTTGTGACCTTGAAATCAAACTAATGACCTTTGGTCAAGGTCATGATGAAAATGTTTGATGCAAGGAATATTTGTGTAAAGATTGAACTCTCAATGTCAAACAGTCTTTGTTTTATAGACTTAAGTTTGCTGTGACCTTGAAAATCATAATTTGACCTTGGGTCAATGTCAAGGTGAAAGAGCTGGGCCCAAGCATGATATGTATAAAGTATGAACTCTGAAGGTCAAATAGTCTTTTTTTTGTAGGGAAAAGTTGCTGTGACCTTGAGAATGAGAATTTGACCTTGGGTCAAGGTCAAAGTGAAAGAGCATGACTGAACAATTATTTGTATGAAGTTTAATCTCTGAAGGTTAAATAGTCTTTGTTCTATAGGCAAAAGTTTGCTGTGACCTTGAGAATCTGAATTTGACCTTGGGTCAAGGTCAAGGTGAAAGAGCTTGGTTAAATTATATTATGTATGAAGTTTGAACTTTGAATGTCTAATAGTCTTTGTTCTATCGGCAAAAGTATGTTGTGACCTTGAGAATCAGAATTTGACCTTGGGCCAAGGTCAAGGTGAAAGAGCTTGGTTTAATGATATTATGTATGAAGTTTGAACTCTGCAGGTCTTATAGTCTTTGTTCTATAGGCAAAAGTTTGTTGTGACCTTGAGAATCAAAATTTGACCTTGGGTCAAGGTCAGTGTGAAAGAGCTTGGTTTAACGATAGTATGTATGAAGTTTGGACTGTGAAGGTCAAATAGTCTTTGTTCTACAGGTAAAAGTTTGTTGTGACCTTGAGAATAAAAATTTGACCTTGAAAGTAGGTCAACATTAAATGACTACCTATAAGTAGCCTAGTTTCCAAGTTTCAGCTCAAAATCTCAAAAACTGTAGAAATTGGCACTGTGCCAATTTAAAGTTCCATTTTCAACTCGTAATAGCGCGAAAACCGTAAATATTTTATCGAGCATGTAAGCGTATAAAAGTTTACAAATTTCCCAAAGAACATTTTAAAACAAATTTTGTTCAAATCGTACGGTTAGTTTAGGAGTTATAAGAGTTTAAAGATTTGAACTTTGATGACCTCTAGCGGGGGCATATGTGAACTTTTCGACGACAAAATTTTTTTACCTCAAGATCTTTATATGCTCTTTCACATGATCCTTTTTGTTTTATCATAAGAAGGTGTACTTTTTTGTACAGTGACTGGAACGATCTGGGGGTAAGAATAATAATAATAATAATAATAATAATAATAAGAATAAAGAAAAGACAATACAATAACAGAAAGGATTCCGACGGAATAGTCGGAATCCTTAATAATAAGAATAAAGAAAAGACAATACAATAACAGAAAGGATTCCGACGGAAAAGTCGGAATCCTTAATAACTAGATGGCTACTGTTGCAAGCAACAGACGGATTCCTCCTTTATTAGACCTTCCTCGGAACTGAATTGTTAAAATCCGAATGAAGAAGATGGAAAAATGAATAGTTGCTTTTGTACCTTATTCACTTCAGCAAATGAGTCTTAAGAACTTTAGTCTAATTTGGGACTCTCATTTATTTATTTATCAACAAAATAGAACAAAAAGATAATAAATACCTTTCATGTTTACGAAATCTTATACTCCATGATCTATCAATTCTAAATCCTTTAAATTTACTATCTCAAAACAGAATTGCACAATGATTTTGCAATGAGAGCATTTTTATAAATAGAAAATGACAATAGAATCAAAATACAGCCAAGTAATGCTACTAAGAAAAAAAAAAACCCAGAGAACAAGAGTGAAGGAGTTTTGTTTCTTATACTATGTTATGTTCAAATAAGAAAGACTACTTGTGTGAAGAATAAATAGCGTAGGACAAAAACTGCTAATTTTACAAGAGTAAGTTTGTTATGACCCTGAGAATGATCATTTGACAGTGAATAAAGGTCACGGATAAAAGATAAGTATTTGAGGTTATTCTTTTCAAGATTGATCTGAATCTGATCAAAGCTCAATATTTTATCAACCAAAGTATGTTGTGACCTTGAAATGGAACAAATGACCTTGGGTCAAGATCAAGGTAAAAGGGCTTAATGCAAGGAAGATTTGTATTAAGTTTGAACTCTAAAGGTCAAATAGTCTTTGTTCTATAGGCAAAAGTTTATTGTGACCTTGAAACCCAAAATTTGACCTTGGGTCAAGCTCAAGGTGAAAGAGCGTGGCTTAACGATAATATGTATGAAGTTTGAACTCTGAAGGTCAAATAGTCTTTATTTTATAGGCAAAATTTGTTGTGACCTTGCAAATCAAAATTTGACCTTGGGTCAAGGTCAAGGTGAAAGAGCTTGGCTTAACGATTGTATGTATGAAGTTTGAACGCTGAAGGTCAGATAGTCTTTGTTCTAAAAGCAAAAGTATGTTGTGACCTTGAGAATCAAAATTTGACCTTGGGTCAAGGTCAAGGTGAAAGAGCTTGGCTAAACGATAGTGTGTATGAAGTTTGAACTCTGAAGGTCAAGTAGTCTTTGTTCTATAGGCCAAAATTTGTTGTGACCTTGAGAATAAAAATTTGACCTTGAAAGTAGGTCAGCATTAAATGTCTACCTTTAAGTAACCTACCATCCAAGTTTCAACTCAAAATCTCAAAAAATGTAGCAATTGGCACGGTGCCAATTTAAAGTTCCATTTTCAACTCTGAATAGCGCGAAAACCGTAAATATTTTATCGAGCATGTAAGCGTATAAAAGTTTGCAAATTTCCCAAAGAACAATATAAAACAAATTTTGTTCAAATCCGACGGTTAGTTAAGAAGTTATAAGAGTTTAAATATTTGACCTTTGATGACCTCCAGCGGGGGCATACGTGAACCATTTGACAAGAAAAAAAATTTCATTCAAGATCTTCATATGCTCTTTCACATGGTACTTTCCGTTTTTTCATACGATGCTTTACTTTTTTGTAAAGTGACCGGAACGGTTTGGGGGTAAGAATAATAATAATAATAAGAATAATAATAAGAATAAAGAAAAGACAATACAATAACAGAAAGGATTCCGACGGAAGTCGGAATCCTTAACTAGATGGCTACTGTTGCAAGCAACAGACGGATTCCTCCTTTATTTGACCTTCCGCGGAACTGAAATGTTAAAATCCGAATAAAGAAGATGAAAAAAGAATAGTTGCTTTAGTACCTTATTCACTTCAGGAAATGAGTCAAAAGAGCTTATGTCTAACTTGGGACTCTTATCTATTTATCGACAAAAAAGAAGAAAAAAAACGATAAATACCTTTCAAGTTTAGGAAGGCTTTAAACTCCTAGATCTATTCTATCCATTTTGAATCCTGTTAAATAACTATCCCAAAAAGAATTTGCACAATGAATTAGCAATGAGAAAATTTCTATAAATAGAGAATGACAACAGCATGAAAGTACAGACAAGTAATGCTACTAAGATAAAAAAAAGGAAACAGAGAACAAGAATAAAAGAGTTATCTATCTTACTATGTAAAGTTCAAATAAAAAGTACTAACTGTGTGAAGAATAAATATTTAAGAACAAAATCCTATCAATCCTACAAGAGTAAATGTTTGTTATGACCTTGAAAAAGTTTATTTGACCTTGAACCAAGGTCATGGATGAAAGATAAGCATTTTACTTTATTATCATCAAGATTTTTTTCATCTATTCAAAGCCCAATATTTTAAAAACAAAAGTCTGTTTTGACCTTGAAATCGAACAAAGGACCTTGGGTCAAGGTCAAGGTGAAAGGACTTGATGCAAGGAATATTTGCGCCAAGTTTGAACTCTCAAGGTCAAATGGTCTTTGTTCTATAGGAAAATTTTGTTGTGACCTTGAGAATGAGAATTTGACCTTGGGCCAAGGTCAAGGTGAAAGGGCTTGGGTCAATGATTGTATTTATGAAGTTTGAAGTGTCAAGGTCAAATAGTCTTTGTTCTATAGGCAAAAGTTTGTTGTGACCTTGAGAATCATAATTTGACCTTGAAACTAGGTCAACATTGAATGACTACATATAAGTAACCTACCATCCAAGTTTCAACTCGAAATCTCAAAAACTGTAGAAATTGGCACTATGCCAATTTAAAGTTCCATTTTTAACTCAAAATAGCGCGAAAACCGTAAATATTTTATCGAGCATGTAAGCGTATAAAAGTTTGCAAATTTCCCAAAGAACAATATAAAACAAATTTCATTCAAATCGCACGGTTAGTTTAGGAATTATAAGGTTTTAAAGATTTGACCTTTGATGACCTCTAGCGGGGGCATATGTGAACTATTCGACAAGAAAAAAATTTTAAATTAAGATCTTTATTTGCTCTTTCACATGATACTTTCCATTTTGTCATATGATGCGGTACTTTGTTGTCAAGTCTCTGGATTGGTTTGGGGGTAAGAATAATAATAATAATAATAATAATAATAACTAGATGGCTACTGTTGCAAGCAACAGACGGATTCCTCCTTTATTAGACCTTCCTCAGAACTGAAGTGTTAAAATCCGAATAAAGAAGATGAAAAAAAGAATAGTTGCTTTAGTACCTTCTTCACTCCAGCAAATGAGTCAAAAGAGCTTATGTCTAACTTGGGACTCTTATCTAATTATGGACAAAAAAAGAAGAAAAAGACGATAAATACCTTTCAAGTTTAGGAAGGCTTTAAACTCCTAGATCTATTCTATCCATTTTGAATCCTTTTAAATTACTATCCCAAAAAGAATTGCACAATGAATAAGCAATGAGAAAATTTCTATAAATAGAGAATGACAACAGCATGAAAGTACAGACAAGTAATGCTACTAAGATAAAAAAAAAGGAAACAGAGAATAAGAATAAAAGAGTTATCTATCTTACTATGTAAAGTTCAAATAAGAAATACTACTTGTGTGAAGAATAAATATTTAAGAACAAAATCCTATCAATCCTACAAGAGTAAATGTTTGTTATGACCTTGAAAAAGTTTATTTGACCTTGAAACAAGGTCATGGATGAAAGATAAGCATTTTAGTTTATTCTCATCAAGATTTCTTTTCATCTATTCAAAGCTCAATATTTTATCAACAAAAGTCTGTTGTGACCTTGAAATCGAACAAATGACCTTGGCTCAAGGTCAAGGTGAAAGGACTTGATGCAAGGAATATTTGCGTCAAGTTTGAACTCTCAAGATCAAATGGTCTTTGTTCTATAGGAAAAATTTTGTTGTGACCTTGAGAATGAGAATTTGACTTTGGGTCAAGGTCAAGGTGAAAGGGCTTGGATCAATGATTGTATTTATGAAGATTGAACTGTCGAGGTCAAATAGTCTATGTTCTATAGGCAAAAGTTTGTTGTGACCTTGAGAATCATAATTTGACCTTGAAACTAGGTCATCATCAATGACTACCTATAAGTAACCTACCATCCAAGTTTCAACTCAAAATCTCACAAACTGTAGAAATTGGCACTGTGCCAATTTAAAGTTCCATTTTCAACTCGAAATAGCGCGAAAACCGTAAATATTTTATCGAGCATGTAAGCGTATAAAAGTTAACAAATTTCCCAAAGAACAATATAAAACAAATTTCATTCAAATCGCACGGTTAGTTTAGGAGTTATAAGGTTTTAAAGATTTTACATTTGATGACCTCTAGCGGGGGCATATGTGAACTTTTCGACAAGAAAAAAAAATTAAATGAAGATCTTTATTTGCTCTTTCAAATGATACTTTCCATTTTATCAGATGATGCGGTACTTTGTTGTAACGTCTCTGGATTGGCTTGGGGGTAAGAATAATAATAATAAGAATAATAAGAATAAAGAAAAGACAATACAATAACAGAAAGGATTCCGACGGAAATCGGAATCCTTAATAATAAGAATAATGAGAATAAAGAAAAGACAATACAATAACAGAAAGGATTCCGACGGAAGTCGGAATCCTTAATAAGAACTAGATGGCTACTGTTGCAAGCAACAGACGGATTCCTCCTTTATTAGACCTTCCTCGGAACTGCATGAAGTGCTAAAATCCGAATAAAGAAGATGGAAAAAAGAATAGTTGCTTTAGTACCATATTAACTTCAGCAAATGAGTCAAAAGAGCTTATGTCTAATTTGGGACTCTTGTTTATTTATCAACAAAATAGAAGAAAAAATAATAAATACCTTTCATGTTTACGAAAGCTTTAAACTCCATGCACAATCAATATCTATTCCTTTCAATGACTTTCTCAAAAAAGAATTGCACAATGAATTTGCAATGAGATAATTTCTATTAATAGAAAATGACAACAACATGAAACTACTGATATGTAATGCTACTAAGAATAAAAAAGAAAGAAACAGAAAAACAAGAATAAAAGACTTATCCATCTTACTATGTAAAGTTCAAATAAGATGTACTACTGGTGTGAAGAATAAAATAGTTAAGGACGAAATCCTGTGTATTCTACAAGAGTAAATGTTTGTTATGACCTTGAAAAAGTGAATTTGACCTTTAACAAAGGTCATGGATAAAAGATAAGCATTTGAATTTATTCTCATCATGAGTCCTCTTAATCTAATCAAAGTTCAATATTTTATCGACAAAAGTATGTTGTGACCTTGAAATCGAACAAATGACCTTGGGTCAAGGTCAAGGTGAAAGGACATGATGCAAGGAATATTTGCGCCAAGTTTGAACTCTCAAGGTCAAATGGTCTTTGTTCTATAGGCAAAAGTTTGCTGTGGCCTTGAGAATGAAAATTTGACCTTGGGCCAAGGTCAAGGTGAAAGGGCTTGGATCAATGATTGTATTTATGAAGTTTGAACTGTCAAGGTCAAATAGTCTTTTTCTATAGGCAAAAGTTTGTTGTGACCTTGAGAATCATAATTTGACCTTGAAACCAGGTCATCATCAATGACTATCTATGAGTAACCTACCATCCAAGTTTCAACTCAAAATCTCAAAAACTGTAGAAATTGGCACTGTGCCAATTTAAAGTTCCATTTTCAACTCAAAATAGAGCGATAACCGTGAATATTTCATCGAGCATGTAAGTGTATTAAAGTTTGCCAATTTCCCAAAGAACAATATAAAACAAATTTCATTCAAATCGCACGGTTAGTTTAGGAGTTATAAGGTTTTAAAGATTTTGCCTTTGATGACCTCTAGCGGGGGCATATGTGAACTTTTCGACAAGAAAAAAAATTCAAATGAAGATCTTAATTTGCTCTTTCTCATGACACTTTCCAATTTATCCTATGATGAGGTACTTTGTTGTAAAGTCTCTGGATGGCTTGGGGGGTAAGAATAATAATAATAAGAACTAGATGGCTACTGTTGCAAGCAACAGACGGATTCCTCCTTTATTAGACCTTCCTCGGAACTGACGTGCTAAAATCCGAATATAAAGAAGATTGAAAAAAGAATAGTTGCTTAAGTACCATATTAACTTCAGCAAATGAGTCAAAAGAGCTTATGCCTAATTTGGGACTCTTATTTATTTATCAACAAAATAGAAGAAAAAATAATAAATACCTTTCATGTTTACGAAAGCTTTAAACTCCATGCACAATCAGTATCTAATCCTTTACAATGACTTTCTCAAAAAAGAACTGCACAATGATTTTGCAATGAGATAATTTCTATTAATAGAAAATGACATCAACATGAAACTATTGATATGTAATGCTACTAAGAATAAAAAAGAAAGAAACAGAGAACAAGAATAAAAGAGTTATCTATCTTACTATGTAAAGTTCAGAATATATATAAGAAGTACTACTTGTGTGAAGAATATATAGTTAAGGACGAAATCCTGTGTATTCTACAAGAGTAAATGTTTGTTATGACCTTGAAAAAGTTAATTTGACCTTTAACCAAGGTCATGGATAAAAGATAAGCATTTGAATTTATTCTCATCATGAGTCCTCTTAATCTAATCAAAGCTCAATATTCTATCGACAAAAGTCTGTTGTAACCTTGAAATCAAACAAATGACCTTGGGTCAAGGTCAAGGTGAAAGGACTTGATGCAAGAAATATTTGCGCCAAGTTTGAACTCTCAAGGTCAAATGGTCTTTGTTTTATAGGCAAAAGTTTGTTGTGACCTTGAGAATCAAAATTTGACCTTGGGCCAGGTCAAGGTGAAAGGGCTTGACTCAATGATTGTATTTATGAAGTTTGAACTGTCAAGGTCAAATAGTCTTTGTTCTATAGGCAAAAGTTTGTTGTGACCTTGAGAATCATAATGTGACCTTGAAACTAGGTCATCATCAATGACTACCTATAAGTAGCCTACCATCCAAGTTTCAACTCAAAATCTCAAAAACTGTAGAAATTGGCACTGTGCCAATTTAAAGTTCCATTTTCAACTTGGAATAGCGCGAAAACCGTAAATATTTTATCGAGCATGTAAGCGTATAAAAGTTTCCAATTTTCCCAAAGCATATTTTAAAACAAATTTTGTCCAAATCGTACGGTTAGTTTAGGAGTTATACGTGTTTAAAGATTTGACCTTTGATGACCTCCAGCGGGGGCATTGGTGAACTTATCGACAAACAGAAATTAGTTAAAGAAGATCTTGGTATGCTCTTTCTGATGGTACCATCCTTTTTGCTCTGTGTTAAAAGACCTTTGAATAAAGTCTCTGGAAATGATGAGGGGGTAAGAATAATAATAATAATAATAATAATAATAAGAATAATAATAAGAATAAAGAAAAGACATTGCAATAACAGAAAGGATTCCGACGGAATAGTCGGAATCCTTAATAATAAGAATAAAGAAAAGACAATACAATAACAGAAAGGATTCCGACGGAAATCGGAATCCTTAATTAAAGCGACGGTGTTGCATGTAAGTAGGAAATGCTGACTCCTCCTGGGTACCTAGTCTCGCTCCCATACTAGAAGTTCGCTTCTTTTCACGTGTTGGAGACTTTAGTTTGTTTGCTTTGGTTCCTGCTTTATCCTAATTCTGTATTAGGATTGTGATTTTCTGGATTATTGATTTTGTCCTGTGTATGGAGATATGGTCATTAGAGAGGTTTAGTAACAAGTTTTAGCGCGACGTGTACGTATGACGTCATCACTTCCTACGATCTTTGTTCAAATGACGACACGACGTGACGTATAGCTACACGTTATGGACGTGTAAACGACGCTCTACACGTATAGACACAACGGGTAACTTCTTTGAAATTTTCCAGACTAATCAATGATAGAGCATATAATCTTCAAAAGTTAAGATAACAAGTATGGATATGACAATGACTTCTAGTCCTATAAAATGTTAAAATTATTGTAACCTGTAATTCCTTTTTTTTTCATAATTAAGGATTCCGACTATTCCGTCGGAATCCTTTCTGTTATTGTATTGTCTTTTCTTTATTCTTATTATTCTTATTATTATTATTATTATTATTATTATTATTATTCTTACCCCCAAGCCAATCCAGTGACGTTACATCAAAGTACCGCATCATATGATAAAATGGAAAGTATCATGTAAAAGAGCAAATAAAGATCTTAATTTAATATTTTTTTCTTGTCGAAAAGTTCACATATGCCCCCGCTTGAGGTCATCAGCGGTCAAATCTTTAAACTCTTATAACTCCTTTACTAACCGTACGATTTGAACAAAATTTGTTTTATATTGTTCTTTGAGGAATTTGCAAACTTTTATACGCTTACATGCTCCATAAAATATTTACAGTTTTCAAGCTATTTCAAGTTGAAAATGGAACCTTAAATTGGCAAGGTGCCAATTTCTACAATTTTTGAGACTTTGAGTTGAAACTTGGATGTTAGGTCACTTATAGATAGTCATTTAATGTTGACCCTCTTTTCAAGGTCAAATTTTTATTCTCAAGGTCACATGAAACTTTTGCTTATAGAACAAAGACTATTTGACCTTCAGAGTTCAAACTTCATACATATAATTGTTAAGCCAAGCTCTTTCACATTGACCTTGATCCAAGGTCAAATTCTCATTCTCAAGGTCACAACAGCATTTTTGCCTATAAAACAAAGACTGTTTGACCTTGAGAGTGCAAACTGGGTACAAATATTCCTTGCAGTAAGTCCTGTCACATTGACCTTGACCAAAGGTCATTCGTTCGATTTCAAGGTCATAACAGTCTTTTGTTAATAAAATATTGAGCTTTATTCAATTTCTATATATTTTGAAGAAAATGATATTCTATACTCATCTTTTTTCCTTGACCTTGGTTCAAGGTGAAAATTTCATTCTCAATGTCATAACAACATTTACTTGTTAAATACACAGTGTTTGTCCTTCACTACTTCTACTTCACAAACGAGGTCCTTCTTATGTGAACTTTACATGATCTAAGAAAGATAAATCTTTTATTTCTATTTCTCTTCGTACCATGACTTGTCTGTACTTTCATGCTGTTGTCATTTTCTAATTAAATGTTTTAAAAATGTCTTAAAATTGAATAGCATCATTTAAATTAACTGGTAAATTTGCAGCATGGACCAGACAGACAGACTGACAGTGTAAGATAGACAGTGTTAGATAGACTGACAACGATAGAAGAACGAACAGACATACGAACAGATAGAGAGAGTACTAGACAGAAACGCAGACGATCGGCGAAAAAAAAAAAAAACGTCCAGACTGGGGATCGAACCCGGTACCCTTGGGCCAGCAGTCCAACGCCCTATCCACATAGCCATTGGAGTTCCTGAATGTTAGTGGTTTTTATTTTTGATATACAGACGGAGAAATACAAATGGCTGATTCAGCATTACAAGAATTATCGATCGTTCATGCAACAAGTCAGTCCTATTCATAGCTTTTTATTCAGAAGAAAAACACATTTCATATTGCGTATATTTATTTCAATGTCATTGACTTCAACGTGTATATATGGCCACCTTAGGCCTCTTTTTTTTCATTCGTCAATCTTTGAAACAACTGTACAAGACCTTTGACGGAGCAATGTGGCCCCCTTGGGCTTCTTGGTTTTTTTTTTTTTGTTTTGTTTTGTTTGTATGTCTTGTTTTTTTTTAATTCGTCAATCTTTGAAACAACTGTACAAGACCTTTGACGGAGCAATGTGGCCCCCTTGGGCCTCTTGTTTGTTTTGTTTTGTTTTGTTTTTTTTATTTTCATTTGTTTTGCTTGTTTGTTTGTTTGCTTGTTTTTTTCTTTTTTGATTCGACAATCTTTGAAACAACTGTACAAGACTTTTGACTGAGCAATATGGCTCCCTTGGGCCTCTTGTTTTTTTTTTGTTTTTTTTTTTCATTTGTTTTGTTTGTTTGTTTGTTTGTCTTTTTCTTATTAAATTCCTTAATATTTGAAACAACTGTACTAGACCTTTGACGGAGCAATGTGGCCCCCTTGGGCATTTTTTTTCTCGTTTGTTTGTCTGTTTCTTTTTGAATTCGTCAATCTTTGAAATAACTGTACAAGATCTTTGCCGGTTTGTTTATCCAATGACATAGGCTAGTCCTTCGAAAGGGGGAGGTTGATAAGTTTTTGCCCCCCCCCCCCTCCGACTTACATGTTACATACGTGTACATACCGGTTTTCACCTACCCTGTCTAGATCCGCCCTTGCAAAAGAAGCAAACACAATTTATTGATTCATAATTTTATTCTCTACATACATGGTCAATGAAAGTCAAATAAAAAAATACATTTTATGAAATTCTGTGTTGTTTACTCCTGAATACAAACCTGTAAATAGAATCGATCGATAAAGATTTATCATTCGGAACATGCTCGACATGTTGAGTCATATCATAGTCGCAAGATTTCATCCTTCTAAAGACTTTTGATGCAAAGCTTTGTCAGTTCTGCAATAGCTCAGCGGTAGAGCGTCAGACTTCGAATCGGAGGGTCCGGGGTTCGATACCGGCCCCGGCCATTTTTTCCCCTCATTTTTTTTTCATTCGTAAGCAAACATTAAGTACAGTGCTTCAACATTGTTTTCATTTCAAAATTTATACGAGTATGTATTAGTTCAAAATGTTTTCTAACAGAATCAAGAAATATCGAATACATGTACCAGTTTGAAAACACTTGCTATATTGTCATGATTCATTGGAAAATCCCTCACATAATTAATATGCATGACCCAGGATGTGTTACAAATTTCATTGGTCAATTCAACCATGTGACCTGACATTACATGTACAAGATACGATGGGGCCTACCTTGGTGAAGGTACCTGGTTCGAGTCCAGCTGCGGCCAGTCATTTTCGCATTTTTTCAATTTTCATTTCTGTTCTAAACAAGATGAAAATGAGAGGAATCCGTCTGCTATTTCCACAGGAACCTCCATCCTTCCATTTATTAAGGATTCCGATTTCCGTCGGAATCCTTTCTGTTATTGTATTGTCTTTTCTTTATTCTTATTATTCTTATTAAGGATTCCGACTTCCGTCGGAATCCTTTCTGTTATTGTATTGTCTTTTCTTTATTCTTATTATTCTTATTATTATTATTATTCTTACCCACAATCCGTTCCGGTCACTTTACAAAAAAGTACAGCATCATATGAAAAAATGGAAAGTACCATGTGAAAGAGCATATGAAGATCTAAATTTAAAATTTTTTTCTTGTCGAAAAGTTCACATATGCCCCTGCTAGAGGTCATCAAAGGTAAAATCTTTAAAACCTTATAACTCCTAAACTAACCGTGCAATTTTAACGAAATTTGTTTTATATTGTTCTTTGGGAAATTTGCAAACTTTTATACGCTTACATGCTCGATAAAATATTTACGGTTTTCGCGCTATTTTGAGTTGAAAATGGAACTTTAAATTGGCACAGTGCCAATTTCTACAGTTTTTGAGATTTTGAGTTGAAACTTGGATGGTAGGTTACTTATAGGTAGTCATTGATGATGACCTAGTTTCAAGGTCAAATTATGATTCTCAAGGTCACAACAAACTTTTGCCTATAGAACAAAGACTATTTGACCTTGACAGTTCAAACTTCATAAATACAATCATTGATCCAAGCCCTTTCACCTTGACCTTGACCCAAGGTCAAATTCTCATTCTCAAGGTCACAACAAAATTTTTCCTATAGAACAAAGACCATTTAACCTTGAGAGTTCAAACTTGACGCAAATATTCCTTGCATCAAGTCCTTTCACCTTGACCTGACGCAAGGTCATTTGTACGATTTCAAGGTCACAACAGACTTTTGTTGATAAAATATTGAGCTTTGAATAGATGAAAAGAAATCTTGATGAGAATAAACTAAAATGCTTATCTTTCATCCATGACCTTGGTTCAAGGTCAAATAAACTTTTTCAAGGTCATAACAAACATTTACTCTTGTAGGATTGATAGGATTTTGTTCTTAAATATTTATTCTTCACACAAGTAGTACTTCTTATTTGAACTTTACATAGTAAGATAGATAACTCTTTTATTCTTGTTCTCTGTTTCTATTTTTTATCTTAGTAGCATTACTTGTCTGTACTTTCATGCTGTTGTCATTCTCTATTTATAGAAATTTTCTCATTGCTAATTCATTGTGCAATTCTTTTTGGGATTCTAATTTAAAAGGAATCAAAATGGATAGAATAGATCAAGGAGTTTAAAGCCTTCCTAAACTTGAAAGGTATTTATCGTCCTTTTATTCTTTTTTGTCGATAAATAGATAAGAGTCCCAAGTTAGACATAAGCTCTTTTGACTCATTTGCTGAAGTGAATAAGGTACTAAAGCAACTATTCTTTTTTTCATCTTCTTTATTCGGATTTTAACACTTCAGTTCCGAGGAAGGTCTAATAAAGGAGGAATCCGTCTGTTGCTTGCAACAGTAGCCATCTAGTTTTATTAATTTTTTGAGTTTATTATTTTTTGAATTGGAATTTTCTTTTACAAAGTAGGTTTTGTCATAACAACAACAATAAAATTTATATTTGCGATTGACGTTTCTGCTTGTAAACGCATTGCTCATCATTTTTGCGAATTTTCCTTTCAATTTAGAATGTGGTATTGTTCTGTAAAGTGTCGAAAAATCAAAGGCTTTGATCGAATGGACGCTATTGAAATGAGTGGATTTCAGATGTTCTCAAAGTTTCTTTGAATTCTTTAAAATACACATCTGGTTTATATAGGGCACATGTAGCCAAGTTCGATCAGTTTCGGTTGATCGTTTCTTCAACGCATTCTAAATTTCTGTTATCAAAATTTCTTGAAATTTATAAAAAGTGGGTCCTGTAGCATCATATCCCACCCATCCTGTTACTTCTTTCGGTGAATTTTTTCGACATAGTAACTTTCATACTTTTTTGGCATTTTACACTGTTTAGATTTAGGATCACTGATGAGGGTTAAGTACCCGAAACGTGCATGTCTGGTCCACGTTGCCAATTTATCTGTTCTTGAATGATGCTATTCAATTTGAAGACGTTTACATTTATATCACTTGGTGAGTGTCACTGCTGGTGGACCAGGAGTCCCCGAGGGCACATGTAGCCAAGTTCGATCAGTTTCGGTTGATCGTTTCTTCAACGCATTCTAAATTTCTGTTATCAAAATTTCTTGAAATTTATAAAAAGTGGGTCCTGTAGCATCATATCCCACCCATCCTGTTACGTCTTTCGGTGAATTTTTTCGACATAGTAACTTTCATACTTTTTTGGCATTTTACACTGTTTAGATTTAGGATCACTGATGAGGGTTAAGTACCCGAAACGTGCATTTCTGGTCCACGTTGCCAATTTATCTGTTCTTGAATGATGCTATTCAATTTGAAGACGTTTACATTTATATCACTTGGTGAGTGTCACTGCTGGTGGACCAGGAGTCCCCGAGGGCACATGTAGCCAAGTTCGATCAGTTTCGGTTGATCGTTTCTTCAACGCATTCTAAATTTCTGTTATCAAAATTTCTTGAAATTTATAAAAAGTGGGTCCTGTAGCATCATATCCCACCCATCCTGTTACGTCTTTCGGTGAATTTTTTCGACATAGTAACTTTCATACTTTTTTGGCATTTTACACTGTTTAGATTTAGGATCACTGATGAGGGTTAAGTACCCGAAACGTGCATGTCTGGTCCACGTTGCCAATTTATCTGTTCTTGAATGATGCTATTCAATTTGAAGACGTTTACATTTATATCACTTGGTGAGTGTCACTGCTGGTGGACCAGGAGTCCCCGAGGGCACATGTAGCCAAGTTCGATCAGTTTCGGTTGATCGTTTCTTCAACGCATTCTAAATTTCTGTTATCAAAATTTCTTGAAATTTATAAAAAGTGGGTCCTGTAGCATCATATCCCACCCAATCTGTTACGTCTTTCGGTGAATTTTTTCGACATAGTAACTTTCATACTTTTTTGGCATTTTACACTGTTTAGATTTAGGATCACTGATGAGGGTTAAGTACCCGAAACGTGCATGTCTGGTCCACGTTGCCAATTTATCTGTTCTTGAATGATGCTATTCAATTTGAAGACGTTTACATTTATATCACTTGGTGAGTGTCACTGCTGGTGGACCAGGAGTCCCCGAGGGCACATGTAGCCAAGTTCGATCAGTTTCGGTTGATCGTTTCTTCAACGCATTCTAAATTTCTGTTATCAAAATTTCTTGAAATTTATAAAAAGTGGGTCCTGTAGCATCATATCCCACCCAATCTGTTACGTCTTTCGGTGAATTTTTTCGACATAGTAACTTTCATACTTTTTTGGCATTTTACACTGTTTAGATTTAGGATCACTGATGAGGGTTAAGTACCCGAAACGTGCATGTCTGGTCCACGTTGCCAATTTATCTGTTCTTGAATGATGCTATTCAATTTGAAGACGTTTACATTTATATCACTTGGTGAGTGTCACTGCTGGTGGACCAGGAGTCCCCGAGGGCACATGTAGCCAAGTTCGATCAGTTTCGGTTTATCGTTTCTTCAACGAATTCTAAATTTCTGTTATCAAAATTTCTTGAAATTTATAAAAAGTGGGTCCTGTAGCATCATATCCCACCCATCCTGTTACGTCTTTCGGTGAATTTTTTCGACATAGTAACTTTCCTACTTTTTTGGCATTTTACACTGTTTAGATTTAGGATCACTGATGAGGGTTAAGTACCCGAAACGTGCATGTCTGGTCCACGTTGCCAATTTATCTGTTCTTGAATGATGCTATTCAATTTGAAGACGTTTACATTTATACCTCTTCGAGAATATAATGTCACACAATATTTTTTTAAGTCTAGATGTAATCTCGGATAAAACTTTGATGAGTAGGAAATAAAGGAGTCCTTCTCTGAAATAACTATGTATGAAAAAATTAATTAGCCATTTCAGGCAATGCAAAAATAATTAAACATTACACATTCTCATCGGCATATTTACATTAAGTGTGTATAAATCCAAGGGGTTGCACAAATGTAGAGCGACATTGTCTGCCACGGTTATTAAATAAAGAGGTTCACTTGACATTTTCATACTTCATATAAGTGTGGCACTTTCAGCATTTGTCATTAATAGTGTAAATGGTAATGAATCTATGTACAATGTTCCCTTCCATACATTATGTAAAATGATAATCTAGATAGAAAAGTGTATAAAATTCAGTTATGTATAATTTATGCATAATAATAGTAATGAAAGGTACTACATCTTATTCAGCGACTCTGGTGATACATGTATTCTTAACAAGTCGTGAAAAGACAAAAAATCATGTACATGTAACAACATGTGAGGTCACATATTTGACATTTTGTCGACTACGAGTTTTATGACATGAATAAATTTTTTTCATCGGTGTGCTAAAAAAACTAAGAATGTCATATTTTTTCATATCTCTATACATGTATTTTTACAAGAAACAGTAAAGATTATTTTTTCAGTGTACTAAATCCAACGGGTACAGACATTCATTAACATTTAATCAATAAATATTATCTTACTCCCATATCGGGAGCTCGCTTCTTTTCATATGGTGGAGGTTTTTGTTTGTTTTCTTTGGTTCCTGCTTTATCCTGATTTTGTATGCCTTCGGTTTCTGATTTTCTGAATTATCGATTTTGTGCTGTATACAGGGATATGGTCATTATCCATATTTGTCATTTATATTTTTAAAATGTCATTTGAAGACAGATGACGCAAGATATACTTCAATTTTACATGAATTTATTTCGTATTCTTGATTTTACAATAAGTTAATATATTGCAGATGGAACGCAACATTTCCTTTCTCATTTTTTTGCTTATGAAAACGAACAATGCGAGATCAAACGGGTACAGGCATTCAACAAGTATTGAGCTTATCTGCTCAACAAGCACATTATGATTGGTTGTGGCAAGGTCGTCGAAGAGATGGATCTGAAAACTACTGTATAAGGCATAGCCTTTGAGGAATAGATGAGGAATTTCTATGATTGTTAATGTCATTATGGTAAGTACAGCAACCCTGTTCATGGCGTTGGCACGGCGTTCCTCATGGAAATTTTGATTGTTTCCCTCGCGTAGATCTCTTTGGCGTTTTGCTATTTGTTGCATTTTTTTGAATAAAGCTATATTCATTGCAATCATTGCGACTGTTGAAAAAAGGACAAATGACAAGTACACAAGATTTAGGCTGGTCTGAAGAACGGAAGACCTGTACACATCTTCCAGGGAACAAACACTGTAGACTCCGAATTTTCCATTCCCCCAAATGTCATCGACCCATTTCCTAGTTGTCACTCCAGGCAAAATGTGTGTTAGTACCAAACCGGTCACAACTATAAAGGCTATAATTACCCCACAGTAGATGGTGGTCTTCTTCTTGGAAAACCAATACTTCAACTTGAAGGGTTTGTAAACAGCGACTATTCTGTTGAAACAAAGTAGAACGTTCAAATGTTGAGCTGCAATGTGCAGAATTGTTCTGTATGGTCCGCTCATGTTGTAGTAGATGAAACAGGCCGGATACGGCATGGGGATGCGTATGTCGGAGAAGAATACGAAGATGAAACTGATTGGTAAGTTTAGTAATTGTGCAATGATTTCCAGGAAATTCGACAGAAATAGAATCGCATGGAAAATCCCAATCAACCTCTTCTTGTAAAATGTTATCAAACAAAACAAGAAAAGAGCACCGAAAAAAAGGACAAGAAACGGCTGGATATAGCATAAAAAGATGGCTGCGGCACCTTTGTACATGGTACTCAGTCTCATCAGGAGAAAGCCCTCTCGTTGACTCTTCATTAACAAGTCAGACATCCTCTGAAAAAATTCATTAGCTTTTTTGTTTATTGTTGAATCGTTCATTTCGTCCTCTTCGTAAAGTATATGCTCAACTGGAAAAAAAATACACGACCTCATTTAGATATAATTAAAGGTGATTCCATTCTAAACAAATTTTAGTTTAATGCTATTCTAACGAATCAAACACAGAGAAATTAGAACATCATTTAGGCCAAAAGAGATGAGAATAACCTTTCTAATTAAACTAAAACCAAACATGAAATTCAGTTTTTATTCATAATTAAACGGCCAAAATCATTATTGCTTATAAATATTATTTTGCTTTTTCGTCAACTATTATTTGCTATTTCGGAAACTATCATTTCTCAAAAAATATCATCGAAATTAAAGGATGTTAACATCTTAGCATCATCCCTCCAATGTTTTTTTAAACATAGATTTTATTTGTATATGCCACTGAATCGACACCACAGTAAATTCGGTGCTTCGTACTCTCTGCAAATTGGACACATTTATGTTATAAAAATATAACCAGAGGGCGCTACGAAAATGTATCTTGGATGTGTATAAAAGAAACTTTGGGTGGAAGCATCACTGATGAAAATTAAATATCCGAAACACGCGTCTGGTGCACAATGAATTGGTTTGAAATTTTCTTCGGGGAAGGTATAGAGTTAGAATAATTCCGCATTATTTAGATAAACGAGTCAATAAAAAGGACAAAATTCGACACATTGATTTATTTAGACCTTTTTTGCATCAGTGACCGTTGCTGCGTGTAGCAGGGGATTCATTGTCGAACCATGCACTTGATGTAATTTCACTTAGAACATTTGCAGCGGGTGCAGCTAGCCATACAGGGGATACTTACTACTCCTGGGCATCTGGCACCACCTCTAGCTTGCTAGGGGTCCGTCGCTGCTCAATTTTGTGCTCTATTGTGAGTTTTGTTGAGATCTCTTTAACTCATTTGGGAGTCTGTTTGCTTTGAACTTTTCATGTTTAATACTTTGAACAACAGATTTGAGTCTGTCTTTAATGACCATGATGTAATCACAGAACGTACCTACCTCCAAGAACATTATGCCATCACACCAGCAGACAAAGCCTCAAATAATTACACTTTGACTTGCAAAAAGTTATATTTCGACAGCCGTGTTAAAGGGTTAGGTTTGAGTATCCTACTTACACCTAAATAAACTTTTCTGCCTCTGACATAATAGATAACCACATATCAGCTCTTACATTTTTTGGATTTGACTTAAAATTTTTTTACATGTATTTTATAAATAAAATGCATAAAAATCTATACGAACAATGTTACAATGCTGATTCCTCAAAATGATCCAACAAATTTGTATCGATTATAGGCACCCGAGTTTTATCTGAGATCAAATCTGGAATGCAAGAAATATTGTTCGACAGTATATTCTCGAAGCGGTATTTACCAGATTTGCATTTTACATAATTCAAAGATACATTTAGAACACCTGAATTCTAGTCATTTCAAAAGAAACCATGCGATCAAAGCGTTTGATTTTTGCAAACTTAACACAATAATCCCTCATTCAAAATTGAAAGAAAAACTCGCAAAAATGATAAGCATGCAATGCCTTTACAAGCAAATTGTTCGACCGTCGTTCGTCGGATTTACCGTTTCTTTTTTTTCTCTGATCAACATTTTCCATTCAAAATAAAAATCTGCCCGCTCTAATTTTGAAATCGAATTTTAAAATTTCACGAAGCTGGGAAAACGAAAGTGAAAGTAGAAGTCAACTTCGTCTTTTGGTGAAAATAGGTGAAAAACAGGTCTGTTAACCCTTCAAACAATTGATATTGTTTAAATCTGCTTCTAAATTCTTAAACGTTCAAAACACTAATTTTATCATCTTTCAGACCAAACAAATATTTAAAAAAACAGGTACGCACGAGTGTAAAAAACATGTCAAAGTTTAAAAAGGTGCACTGTATCAAAACCAAAGTCGCAAATAATGCACAAATAAAAGAAAAATATCAGCTACTGCACATAAACTGACTAGATTTATCCGCAACTGGTTCGGTATTAGGATGACCATCTACTTTTTGATAGTATATCGATATTAGTGTAAGTCTCCTACGTGCAAAACTGGAGCAGACTATTAGTTTTCTTTCAGTCTGTACATGTATGTCAGTCTGGTAGTTTGTCCTTCTATCCATTTGCATATCTCAGAACTTGTTGAGTAGATAGAGATATACTGAGATGTAATGTACGTGTGACAAGCAAAATCAAGGCCTTCTGCTATCTAAGCAGACACTCTTACTGTGATAACCGGGTACGATATCCGATTCAAACGCCATATAATAGCTTGGTCTTCGATTATTAATTTAAGAGTTAGTTTTGTCATGTTTGACCTTTTTTAAGGATAATGACACAATCATATTGTAAGTGTTGATTTAATATTGTGTCGCTAGCAATTCAATCAGAATGCTTGTGTTGTTTGTGTACCAAGGCATATCTCGCAGAGTGCACATGTATATGCATATAATCTCTTAACTGCGATGATAATGAAAACTTGACAATCTAACTCAGAAAGGTTAGAGCGAGAGGTACTCAGTGAGAGTAATTATATATTTACAAAGAGGTGTTATTCATTATCTTGATCATGGCTATATGAATGGCACAACTTATATTTTTTTAGAAATTTCCGTTCTGCTTAAGAATTATAATTATATGGGGAAAATAATGAAAAAATCAGAGTTTGCATGATTTTTTAGGATCAATCTTATAAAAAGGACAAGTAGAGAGAGAGAGAGAGAGAGAGAGAGAGAGAGAGAGAGAGAGAGAGAGAGATTCGAACACAATCTTGTTAAAAATGAAGGAAAAGCAAGTGGCTGGTCGGTGAATCCTGTCAAACGTAGAAGATGTGCGACCAAATTTCAGAATGCAAATGAGCAGTAATTATGTCATTTTCTTTTGACTCCAACTGTCTTTATTTTAAAGGTAATTAAATTCTGATATGAAATGAAGAGTTGATTTTGTTATAATAATGTTTTTAGCCATTTGTATGTACATACTGCACCATAATTTGTCATTTTAATCGAGCAATTTGTATCATATACAGAAAAAATGTGTCGCCTCTAAAAATTGTGATTCCAAAATTGTTTTACAAATAAAAATATTTCGCGCCTTCGCTCCAATTTTTTTCCATCAAAATCCGAAGAACTAAAGATTAAATTGGTGTGGCCTAATATAAAAGCTTAACAGAAACTTTTAACTTTCTTAATATAACTGTTAATCCCTTCCTTAACGCAATATACCATGGATTTGATTTTGCTGTGTATCATTTCCAATTATGCGTGTTGTATTGAGATTTTCTCACATTTTTTAAGAGTTTAGAAAAGGGCAAGGGGCGGTAAGAGGGTTTCAAGACCCAAAATCCTTGCTAATTCCAAAGATTTAAAAATGTTGCAATTGATACTAAAATCGGTAAAAGGAAGCTTATCTTTGATAGATTCCACATGAAATATGTTTAATTTCATTTTTTTCGTTAGAGTAACCCCCCTATGCAATCACCTATGAAACCGGAAATGAATAAAGAATCAATATATTTTCACATGTGATAGCAAAATTAGACTTGGCCACATAAAAACAACAAGTTCATATTTTTTCTGTCTATCCGTATAAGTATTTTGTAAATGCTGTAAAAGTATGAATCTGTTGTTTTCATATGGCCACATAGAAAATGGAAGGAAATCAATGACTGTTACCATGCGAGCGGGTCGCTTTGGAAACAGAAAAACACCTTTTAACTTCTATAATGCAAGAATTATTTGAGTAAAATCGATACAATTCAATAGATTTTGTTCTGTTGTTATTGATGGTATTGATTATTTATTCCCACGTTCACGAATTCAAATAATATAGACAAAACTAGATGGCTACTGTTGCAAGCAAGAGACGGATTCCTCCTTTATAAGACCTTCCTCGGAACTGAAGTATTAAAATCCGAATAAAGAGGATGGAAAAATGAATAGTTGTTTTAGTACCTTATTCACTTCAGCGAATGAGTCAAAAGAGCTTTTGTTTAACTTGGGACTCTTATTTATTTATCAACAAAATATAAGAAAACGATAATACATACCTTTCATATTTATATAATCTTTAATCTCCATGAAATATCAATATTAAATCCTTTAAAATTTCTTTCTCAAAACAGAATTGCACAATGACTTTGCAATGACAAAATTTCTATTAATAGAAAATGACAACAGCATGAAAGTACATATCAGTTATCATGTGTAATGCTTAAGAACAAAGAAAGAAAAAGATAACAAGAACTAGATGGCTACTGTTGCAAGCAACAGACGGATTCCTCCTTTTTTAGATCTTCTTAGGGACTGAAATGTTTAAATCCGAATAAAGAAGATGGAAAAAAGAAATAGCTTTAATAGTTCCCCATTTAGAAAATAAAGTACATGTAGTTAATCTGTTGCTGAAAATTTGGAACAAACATTAGAGAAAGGAGAAACAATAGGCATAAAAAGCGTATGTCTAACTTGGGACTCTTATTGATCAACAAAATAGAAGAAAAAATAATAAATACCTTTCATGTTTACGAAAGCTTTATTATCTATTAACTTTAAATCAAATTACTATCTCAAAACAGAAATTGCACAATAATTTTGCAATGAGAAAATTTCTATAAATAGAATATGACAGATAATATGCTACTAAAGGGGAAAAAAAAAGAAAACAAGGAACAAGAATAAAAGATTTAGCTTTCTTATGTCATGTTCAGTTCAAAATAAGAAGGACCAATCGTGTTAATTATAAATAGTATAGGAAAAAAAAACTGTGTATTCCACGAGTAAATGCTTGATATGACACTGAGAATGATTATTTGACCTTGAATCAAGATCATGGATAATATATAAGCATTTGAGATTATTTTCATCAAGATTTATCTTCATCGGATCAAAGTTCAATGTTTAATGAACAAAAGTCTGTTGTGACCTTGAAATTGAACAAATGTCCTTGGGACAAGGTCAAGATGAAAAACCTTGATCCAAGGAAGATTTGTGTAAAGTTTGATCTCTCAAGATCAAACAGTCTTTGTTTTATAGGCAAAAATTTGTTGTGACCTTGATATTGAGAATTTGACCTTGGGTCAAGGTCAAGGTGAAAGGACTTGGTTCAACAATTATATGTATGAAGTTTGAACTCTGAGGGTCAAATAGTATTTGTTCTATAGGCAACAGTTTGTTGTTACCTTGAGAATCGAAATTTGACCTTGAAACTAGTTCAACATTAAATGATACCTGTAAGTCACCTACCATCCAAGTTTCAAGTCAAAATCTCAAAAACTGTAGAAGTTGGCACTGTGCCAATTTAAAGTTCCATTTTCATCTCAAAAAAGCGCGAAAACCGTAAATATTTTAACGAGCATGTAAGATTTAGTTTAAACATATTTTATTTTCAATAAGAAAATTGGATTGGGCATAAGTTATAAAAACATTATTTGCGCCCTCTCCATACATGGTATATATGAAAGTACAAAAAATGACATCATGATGACAATACAATTTGTGACTTTTTTCTACAAATAACAGAAGTAAATAATTAGAGAGAGAGAGAGAGAGAGAGAGAGAGAGAGAGAGAGAGAGAGAGAGAGACTGTTTTATTTTAGACATTAAACCTTTTTGTATCTCTGATATATTTTTGGGTCGCGTGCATTATTATTTCGTTTTCATCGTTTGTCAGATTTAAGTCGCCATAGAGCAATTTTTGAAGTGTAAGGGGATTAAATATAGACAATGATGTAAAAAGATTACGTCTTTGTTCATTATAAAGAGGGCATATGAAAAAGAAATGATGTACAGATTCGTCTGATCCTCCACATTGACAATTTGGTGAGTTAATAATGTTGACTCTATAAAGATCAGAGTTCAGGCTACTATCGAAGCAACGCAGACGTGTGTGTAGTATATTAAGGGATCTTTCTCCATATAAAAGGTAAGTAGGAAGTACATTTACATCGCTTTGAGATTTAAGTGCTGATTTAAACTGTTCTAATGATGAATTATTCCTTAAATCCGAACTAAGATTATTCCAACTATCAATGGTTGATGGAAAGAAAGAATTACGCGTTATATTTAGCCTATAGTTTGGATAGTATAAGTCAGTGTCACTTCGTAAGTTGTAACGTCTGTCTTGTCTGTATGTCTGTAAGATCTCTGTCAAATATTCTGGTGATTTATTATGATAGATTTTATGAAATAAACTTAATTTTCTCTTTTCCCTACGATCCGATAATTTCTCCCACCCAGTTTCAAAATATAATGATTCCCTAGAACTAAATATTGGAAGACCTGTTACAAGACGCGCTGCTTCTAATTGTACTTTCTCAAGTTTTTCTTCATCTCCCTTATTACACCCACCCCATACTTCACATCCATATTCTAACAAAGGCAAAATATAGGAGCAATATATTTTACTTAAGGTTTTTCTAGATAGCGTGTACTTAAACTTTTTCAAGAAATTTATCCTGGTGAGAGCCGATTTACAAATGTTTTCTATATGTGTTGTCCATTTAGCATTACAATTAAATGTTAATCCTAGGTGTTTATGTGTATTTACTGGCTTTATAATTGTTGAATTAAATTTTACTTCAAAATCAGTTGGACAGTTTCCAAAGAATAGGAGTTCTGTTTTTCTTGGATTAAAATCTACTTTCCATTTCCTAGCCCAATCATTTATAATCGATAGATCAGATTCAAGACTTAATTTTATATCATTGGGAGAAGGTGAGGATGAAGACATGGATGTATCGTCTGCAAAAAGCCTGGAAATATTACAAAGGTTATCAGAAATATCATTTATAAAAATAAGAAACATGAGAGGACCTAACACGGAGCCCTGGGGCACGCCCGCATTTGTAGTTAAGAGAGAGGATGTTGAATCGTTTATTGATACAAGTTGTTTTCTGTTGCTTAAATAATTGCTAAGAAAATCTAATATTTGTCCTTGAATCCCATATGATTTCAATTTAACAATTAATCCCCGATGCCAAACTCTGTCGAAAGCTTTTGATATATCACAAAATATGAACCCAATATTTCTCTTATTTTCCAGATCTAATAATATAGAGTGATAAATTTCAAGAAGTTGATAAATTGTAGAATTATTAGGCAGAAATCCACTTTGGTACTTATAAAATAGTTTGTTCTCTACGATAAAATTATATAAATGTTTATGAACGATTCTCTCGAAAAGTTTTCCTACCGTACTTAATAGTGAAATTGGTCTATAGTTAGAAGGTAAATTCGGATCATCCTTTTTAAATATAGGCATAACCCTAGCATGTTTCCAAAGAGAGGGGAATCTACATTCGTTTAATGATTTTCTAAAGAGTAATAGAAGGGGCTTACAGACAGTTAGGACAGTACCCTTTAGCATTTTATGACTTATTTCGTCGAGACCGGATGCTTTATTAAGTTTAAGAGTTTTAATAACATCTATAATTTCAGTATCATTAACAGTAATATAATTTAGAATATTATCTGTTCTGGTAGGGCAGTCAGGATCTTCTTCATCAGAATCGTCGATTGTAGAAATACTCACAAAATACTTGTTCAAAATGTTTGCTTTTTGAGAATCGGTTATTGCTATATTACCATTTACAGGATCCAAAAGAGGGGGGATAGGGGTATTGCTGCTAGATTTTGTTATCTTACGGGCAAGTTTCCAGAAATCATTATTATTGTTGTTAGAATATTCGTCTATAAGTCCATGCAAGTCAATATAATACGATTGTTTAATAGATTTTTTTAAGTTATTAACGTGATTTCGTTGTTTCCTATAATTTTCATACACAATTAGTGAATTTGTTCTTGTTACTTTTTTCCTTAATCTATCGCGTTTTCTTATTTCTCGTCTTAATTCTGAATTGAACCAAGGTTTATCATTAGGTCTAATCGTGACTTTTCTTGTGGGTATGCATTCTTTTGCCAAGCAAATAAATTTAGAAGTAAAATGATCGCAAGCCTCATCAATATTCATATCTTTTAGAAATTTCTCCCATTCAAATGCCGAAATCAAATCATTAAATTTTTGAAAATCTCCATTTCTATAATCCCATACCTCCCTCTGATAAACCTTTTTATATTCTATATTAGTTTTAATGAATACGAGAATTCCATTATGATCCGAAACATTCCTATCAAAATCAACTACCTCGGAACTGATAATCGAACACTCTCTAGTAAGGATAACGTCGAGTAGAGAATTGCGCACTGATCCGAAACGAGTGGGTGAGTTGATGCAGTTCGTGAGTCCGGTGTGGTCAACTATATCATTCAATCTATGGTTAGTTTCAGTAAGTAGGTCCACGTTCAGATCACCTGTGATAATAATACGATCATTTTGTAAGGAGGCATTTTCTAATGAAATGTGAAAAAGGTCCCAGAAACTATTCGGATTATTTGGTGGACGGTACACACAACATAAGAGGAATGATTTACCAGGGAATTTTATTTCTAACCAAACGTGCTCAATACCGTCAATTTCAAGGTGACTTTGGCGCTGTACCAGAAGTTTTTCGGAAACGTAAATTAGCAACCCCCCACCGTATGAGTTCCTGTCTTTTCGAATCGGATTAGGATAATAGCCTTCAATACATATATCATCAGAAGAAACATTATCATCTAGATGGGTTTCAGAGACACAAACTATATCGTATTCCGATGCTATAGCACTAAGGTAGGAAACTTTATTTCTTAGACTTCTGATATTAATATGAAAGATTGATAGATTAGAGGAATCATCATTATAGTTATCGGGCCCTGGGTTTGGATGTACGTCCATACATATCATTAATAGGAGGTAAATATTAAGTGAGATGATTACATTACCAGTTTGAACGTGTATGTAAAGAAGGGCAAGCATAGTCAATGAACAAGTAAACTGAAGTTGTAATTCGTACATGAGTTCAAAAATGGATAAATAATGTAAAAGATCTCTGACAAGTATTGTTCTATTATTACAAACACGATATTTACGTGCATAGTGTATGCCTATTGCCACCCTGTATTGATTTATATCGTTACCTATGTTATAGCACTATCAAAAGTGAAGTTTAGAACTAAGTGGAAAGTAGGGGCAATAGGCATGTACATCAATAGCAAAAAATCACTGACTAAAGTATCACTTATGTAGAGAAAAATTGAATTTGGGGGATCTTGTTTCCCGTATGTCTCAATGCGACATGGTCTCAAATAGAGAAAAGAGAAGCGAGAAGAGGGAAAAAAGTTCTGAGAGAGAATATATAGCTATAGGTACATGAAAGGACAGAAAAGCAAAAACAAACATAAGTATGTACATGCTAAATGGTAGCAATGAATGACCTTAAAGTGCCAAGTTTAGATAATTTTTAACAGATATAATCAAATAAACTTAAAGTAACTTAAATCAAATAAATCATCAGGATGGAAGTAAACAAAAGGTATGTATAAACAAGGGTATGATGTTTATCTACTGTAAATTGGTTTTTATTCGTCAGGTACCAATTTTCGTCATTTTCGTCAGTCCCTCCCTTGACGAAATTACGTATCGACGAATTTAAATACTCCTGACAAAATATAGTGTAGAAAGGAAAAATTGAATCTTAGGATTTATTACGACAGGCAAATGATAAATCATTGAAAACTGAATACACACATAAGGTCGCATTCAGTGTACTTCTAATTAACAAATCATATGTTTTCACAACAAGCTAGATGGCGTACATGTCTCTAATTGATTGTTGAACAATGAAAACATACGCATACGGCCTATCTTAATGTTAAGTTGGCATTTGAACAGAGGAATTTACACTTGAGGGACCCTTGGATGACGAATTTACGTACTGACGAAATGGTCATTTTGAACAAATTGACGAAAATTGGTACTGACGAAAATAAAGCAATTTACAGTATCTTATAGGTAAGTATGATATTCATAAGTGTAATAATAAGTATGCAAACTTATCAAGTTGGAAGTAAACAAAAGGTATGTATAAACAAGGGTATGACGTTTATCTATCTTATAGGTAAGTATGATATTCATAAGTGTAATAATAAGTATGTAAACTTATCAAGGTGGAAGTAAACAAAAGGTATGTATAAACAATTAAGGGTATGATGTTTATCTATCTTATAGGTAGGTATGATATTCATAAGTGTAATAATAAGTATGTAAACTTATCAAGATGGAAGTAAACAAAAGGTATGTATAAACAATTAAGGGTATGATTTTATCTATCTTATAGGTAAGTATGATATTCATAAGAGTAATAATAAGCATGTAAACTTATCAAGGTGGAAGTAAACAAAAGGTATGTATAAACAATTAAGGGTATGATGTTTATCTATCTTATAGGTAGGTATGATATTCATAAGTGTAATAATAAGTATGTAAACTAATCAAGATGGAAGTAAACAAAAGGTATGTATAAACAAGGGTATGATGTTTACAGTTACATGACTTATAGGTAAGTATGATATTCATAAGTGTAATAATAAGTATGTAAACTTATCAAGATGGAAGTAAACAAAAGGTATGTATAAACAATTAAGGGTATGATGTTTATCTATCTTATAGGTAAGTATGATATTCATAAGTGTAATAATAATAAGTATGTAAACTTATCAAGGTGGAAGTAAACAAAAGGTGTTATAAACAATTAAGGGTATGGTTTTATCTATCTTATAGGTAAGTATGATATTCATAAGTGTAATAATAAGTATGTAAACTATCTTATAGGTAAGTAGGATATTCATAAGTGTAATAATAAGTATGTAAACTTATCAAGATGGAAGTAAACAAAAGGTATGTATAAACAAGGGTATGACGTTTATCTATCTTATAGGTAAGTTAATGACATTCATAAGTGTAATAATAAGTATGTAAACTTATCAAGGTGGAAGTAAACAAAAGGTATGTATAAACAATTAAGGGTATGATGTTTATCTATCTTATAGGTAAGTATGATATTCGTAAGTGTAATAATAAGTATGTAAACTAATCAAGATGGAAGTAAACAGAAGGTATGTATAAACAATTAAGGGTATGATGTTTATCTATCTTATATGTAAGTATGATATTTATAAGTGTTATAATAAGTATGTAAACAAGGGTATGATGTTTATCTATCTTATAGGTAAGTATGACATTCATAAGTGTAATAATAAGTATGTAAACTTATCATTGGATGGAAGTAAATAAGATGGAAGTAAACAAAAGGTATGTATAAACAAGGGTATGATGTTTATCTATCTTATAGGTAAGTATGACATTCATAAATGTAATAATAAGTATGTAAACTTATCAAGATGGAAGTAAACAAGATGGAAGTAAACAAAAGGTATGTATAAACAAGGGTATAATGTTCATCAAAAGGTAAATATAACATTGGTATGGTATTTATATATCTCCAAGACCATGATGGGTATAAAGAAATATGTACAGAATGCAATAAAGTAAAACCCAGTAACCAAGGTATTAATGGTCAATAGATACAAGCAAAATAGGTCAGGTAAGTATATACTTTTCATACTTATATAGTATCGTTACTGTAAGTATAAGTCAAAGGTCATACATTTTCATACAGCTTATGTGCAATCAAGGTTTGTATGAATGATTATGCATATTTATATATCAACAGGATGAATATATCATAATTATCAAAATAAGTCATTTGAAGGTACAGGAATGAGGTCAGTCACATCAAAGGTATATACATGTAGTAAGGCAAGTCTACTCGTTGTGTCCATCAGGTGGTGCATAGTAGTGCAAGTCATCGATAGATCGAATCGGTAACTTCGATCCCCGTTCACTAGTCTTTATGAAGATTCTCCCGTCATTTGTCCAGAAAGAGTAAACTTTTCCTGCGCGCTTAGCCTTGGTGATCTCGGTCACTATGGACTGGCGGTACTTTGTCAGATCCTCCGTGATAAGAATGTTAAACGTCTTTAAATTCAATAGCATCATTTTAAACCTGATAAATTTACAGCATGGACCAGACATGCACGTTTCGGGTACTAAACCCTCGTCAGTGATCCTTAGTCTAAACAATGTTATAAGGTCAAAAAGTATGAGAATTATTATGTCAAAAAATGTACCAAAAGACGTAGCAGAATGAGTGGGATATGATGCTACAGGACCCACGTTTTAGAAATTTCAAGCAATTTTGTAACAGAAAATTTCAAATGCGTTGAAGAGAAAGACGATCAACCGAATGCGATCGTTGTCGTTTTTCAGCAGCTTTTTCTTACTATAGATTTGATTCTTAATTTTCCAGTTGCGCAATCGACATATAACTTGACTTTTGCCTCTATTATTGGGTCGGCCAACTGGATGGGAGCGACAGATATCATCTGGGGTGATATCTATATTAAGCTTCTCTTTACATATGCGCACTATTTCGGTGTCTGTGTTTTCTACGTCACCCAGCGTTAGATTATGGAACCGCAGGGAGTTGCGCCTCCCATATTGTTCTAGCTCCTCGATCTGTACGTTAAGATCCTCGATCCTATCCTCCGCCCGTTCGAGATTCGAGCGCAGTTCATTGTTTTCATCAGTGAGCGCTGCTATGTCAAGTTCATTCTTGTCAATACGAACGCTTTCAGCATCAATTTTGTCCCTCAGAGACTTCATTACATCTTGTATTGCGGTATTGATCGATGTTTTTATGGTATCAGATAAGGACTCTGTCAAAACTGGAGATAACACTGATGTAATGATACTTGTAAATAGCGGATTGCTGAATAAACCCATAATAACAGCAGTAAGATCTATGTTTCCAGTGTCAGTCTGTACATCAATCTTAGGGAAATTTAATACTGGACCTGGCTGGGTTTGGGTGGTATCGTTAGTGGGTTCTGATGGAGATTCTGAGGGTTCTATAGATTCTGGTATGGGGGGTGGATTGACTTGTTTGGATGAATTAGCCGACAACATTCTTCTTCTAGTAAAGCGAGTAATTACTGGTGGTGAAACAATCTCTGGTTCTTTACGTTTCGACATGGATTTTAAAAGTCATTCAACTGTAGCGTAATTGTTTACTCACTGTTTATAAAGATATTGTAACTGTTCCTCAAAATTAGATTAATCTTCCGATTTGTTTACATACATCACTTCACAGAACCTCAAACCTCTGTTCTAAAGTTTTTCTTCTATCTGAACACACAGAATTTACCACTATCTTGGCACTTTTTTATCGGAGACTTCAAAACATTGTCCTACCCGCCATCATGACGTCACTATCCGCATGTAAGAGTATAAAAGTTTACAGATTTCCCAAAGAACAATAGTAAACAAATTTCATTCAAATCGTACTGTTACTGTAGGAGTTATAAGAGTTTAAAGATTTGACCTTTGATGACCTCTTGCTGGGGCATATGTGAACTTTTCGACAAGAATAAAATTTGCTCTTTCACATGGTATTTTCCACTTTATCATATAATGTGGTTTTCTTTTGTAAAGTGTCTGGAACGGTTGGGGGTAAGAATAATAATAAGAATTAAGAAAAGACAATACAATAACAGAAAGGATTCCGACGGAAGTCCGAATCCTTAATTAAATGTCTTTCAAATGTTTATTTTCCTCGTAATGTAATGGACGAATATACTTAATATATGACGTCATATATTGTCGCGACTTTGATATTGCTTGTATTTTGCGAAAAAAAAAAAGTCAAAGTGATCATTTCATATGCATATTGAATCGAAATGACAGAGTATCTAAAAGGGTACAGTCGGCATTTATAAAATATGTCAAACTTTAAGCCAGAATCTAAATAAAAAAAAACCCTGAACAAACGAACAAGAATCAAGAAAAAGGAGAAAAACTAAACAAACAACATCAACCAAACAAACTATTATATTAAATGAAGATGTGAAATACAACCCTCCATTAAAAAAAAATTATTTCATATCAAATTGAGAAATGAAGGCCAAGTAATATATAAGACACCACCGCGTATGATTTGCCGTCCACGAGATGTACTTACATGTGTATTTTAAGAATTCAGGGGGAAAATATCTGCCGTGTCTCATTTTCGAATCAGAAAAATCTTTTTATTTTATTGAACATGATTTATGGAAAATATGTTGTCAATAGATGTTTTGCACGTAACGCACCGCCATATTGCATCACCTCATTATACATGTATATGCATGTCAAAGGTCAAAAGGGAAAAAACACGAGTTATCTTTCCATTGCCGCATTGCGATAACGTGAAAAAGTGGCGCGGGTGCATTTTATAAGTAGCTTTTTTAAATTAATATGATCGGAATTTTTTTATAAAAAGGCTGTTGTTGACGAATATAAATACTGACTAAATAAATTAATAAGTCAAATACAAAATTTACATTCATTTTATTTTTTATTTTCTAAATCTAAATTGTGTGATTGTAGCCTAGTAAAACAACTTACATGTATAATCGACCGGTCTATGCGGTATTGGCGATGTGTGTCTAATATTTTAAAAACTCACGAAAATAATGAAAAATAGATTCTTAATTTAAATTACTTTATAAATTATTTTGAAAAAAGCTTGTAGGTCTAGATCTATGCACTCATGTTGAGGGAGACGAAGGATCGCGACTTCACGATAACCGACATTTTCCGCTGTATTATATATTATATATGTACATATAACGAATGAAAATTAATTGATGTTATGATTCCATCATCATCTTTATAACCATTCATTAAACTTTAGGCCATTCTTTGTTTTTATTCTGTTTTGCGTCCTTTTGAAATTGAGAAACCTACCAGCCAGCCAGGGAGAAAAACAAACAAGCACTAGATATAAAACAAAATTGCAATTTCATATAATGTGACTATGTGAAATCTGATAGAAACTTGTTTCATTTTATTATTAAGTTAACATGTTTAGTCAACAAAAGAATGGTAGATAAGGAAATGTCTTAAAACTTTGCAGTACTCTTGAATTCTTTCATAAAATGTAAAAAAAAAATTATTCTAATTTTGAAGAAAACACATTTAATTTTCACAAGAATCTATTATTCTAATTTTTGATTTATGACTTTGGGCTCAAAACCTACCAGCATGAGGACGCAAAACAGAAAATAACAAAGAAATGGCCTTATAAAGCATTGTTTCAAAAAGTATTCGAACAAAATTTAATTATGAAATTGATATTACTCGAAGTGAAGAAAAAAGTCTTGGAAAAAGCCAAATAGGGGTGTAAAAAAGAACTTCATGCTAAACTTGAACCCCCCCCCCCTAAAAAAGAGGGAAAAACACACGCACAAAAACATAAACAAAAGCAAATACAGAAAAAAAAAAAAGCAAAAAAAAAAAAAAAAAAAAAAAAAAAACAATAATAATAACAAAAAATTAAAAAATTAAAAGAAAATCATGGGTGGTGTTTGTCAAGAATTATTCAATGCTATCATCATTTGAAGAAATGGAGAAATATTACATTGAAGAAATATCTCAGACATCATAAATATCAGATATCATTGAAGAAATGGAGAAATATCAGATATCATTGGAGAAATATCAGATGTCTTTGAAGAAATGTAGAAATATCAGATAACATTGAAAAAATGGAGAAATATCAGATATCATTGAAGAAATAGATATCATTGAATGGAGAAATATTACATTGAAGGAATATCTCAGACATAATAAATATCAGATATCATTGAAGAAATGGAGAAATATCGGATATCATGGAAGAAATGGAGAAATATAACGTTGAAGAAATATCACAGACATCATAAATATCAGATATCATTGAAGAAATGGAGAAATATCAGATATCGTTTAAGAAATGGAGAAATATCAGATATCATTGAAGAAATAGAGAAATAGCAGATATCATTGAAGAAATCATATCAGGTATCATATTATTAAAGAAATATCAGATAAATATTACTTAAGAAATGGAAAAATTATTACCAAACTTCATGTCAGAAACTTTAAAAGTTCTATGACTTAAAGGTTTATTCACTTTCATGTTAGTCTGGTATCATTATGCATATATTACATACTAATGCCAGAAATAAAAATAAATTACCACATTTTAATAAAAACAATTTGATAATTTCACTCAATGTTTACTTGTCAAGTACTTGCTACATTCATAGCTTGTATGATTCTCTATCTAATCATGCTAATGGTTTTAAAAATCAAAGGGTATAGCTTTGACTTTTTAAAATTGTTGTTATTCACTTATTGTTACAATTTTACTTCTTGAACAGTATAAATTCTACAAGCAAATCTTTATTTCTATTTATCTAAATACTTTTAAAATCAAATAAAACTCCCAAAGTTATGAAAATCTAATAATGATTACAAGTACACATGTGTAAGTATGCTGTATGATTCAATGACAATGATTTGGGGCCTATTCAAGAAAAGGTCAGAGCCTATTTTGCAGTTGCACAGTTATCAAGCTCTAAATTCACGATCTTGAGAAGATTTGTTGTAAAATTTGAATATATTACTTTAATTTCACCAGTCTAGTATAATTAAACAGATAAGGGCAAAACAGCATGGTACACATAGCATAACACAAGGCAATCAGCTGATCTAAAATTGTGCTATAATATCACACCTTCGTCAGGCAAATGAGTACGAAATCCCGAAAAATCTTATGCACACAATGTAAACATATATTTTCTTATTTAGATAGATCGATTTTTTACTACGATTACCTTTTTTCTAGGCGAGATAACAGCGTTTAAAACCATAATTTCCCGGTGTATTTACTTCGTCTATCGAAGGGAGAGAGGACCCGGATGTAAAGTTTTTTCCCCTATGACCTTTAACCTTTTCATGACGTCGCTGCGTGCAAAACATCTATATTAACGAATATTGTCAAAACGGACACGGCGCGTCATTTCACGGTAACGGACATTCTGCGTATATATCGATATTGTTCACGCCTTGTAGTTGTATATAAATCATTTACAGTAGCACATTCTGTATCTTCATAATTTTTTCCATCATTTTTTCCAATGCATGATGCTATTCTAAATCATTAAAAGTGCGATCCACGAAATTTGTATACATAAAAAATACAGAATCATCATCTTAATTCGGGGAGATTTACTTTAACATATATTGATCATTTCAGTCAGCATAAAATCAGGGCGTTTAGAAAGTAGGAAATATCCCTTCATTACGAACAGCAAAACAATTATACAGTATAAGAGAACTGGAAGGTATTATAGGTGGCGCTATGATAAACAATTTATATCTGAATTATTGATTACTAATAAACTTTTGAATTTCTTAATCGATCTCTTTTCTATGTAAAACGTGTGTAAATTGATTATATAGTCATGCGGTGGCGGATCTAGGGTCTCAGAGAAAGGGGGGCCGAAGACAAGTTTTAAAGAAAATAGTTCATAAAAAAGGGAGATAAAAATCAAGAAAAGTCTTACTGAGCGGTACTGTAGCCAACGCATATTTGAATTATCTATTTATTTCAATATTCTATTTACTGATTTTTTATTTTTCGATAAGGGGTGCATCAAAAAGGTTGTGTTGAAATTGAGACATGCGATGTAATTCTTGAAGCTGGCGAGCGGTAGCTAGTCAACGAATTTTTTAAAATAGAAGAAAAAAAATTCTATTAGAAAAGACAATGTTGACCACCACACAGCGGGGATCGGAGCCCACTCATACCCCTCTAAATTCGCTATACAAACACATTTGCAAAGACATCACAATGCAAAGAAGCTGTTCAAAGCATCAAATAGTGCCAAACAATTCTGAATCAATGACTTTGTTCGAAAGGGGGGGGGGGGCTTCCTTTTTCTGCTTCATCTAGGCTGTTCTTCTGGGGATGAGTCGTGCGAGAAAATAATTGAGCCGGAAAAGGGGGTCTGCTGGGTTACCGGAAATACACATACTTTTTAAGGCTTTGGTGAAAAGTTATATTATAACATTAATATGTCACTTAAGATGTCCTTAAGTCAACAAAGGGTTGTCCCAATTACCCCTCATTATATTTTAGTGAAACCTACCATGTACATATACTAGTATTATATCGTGATATTGATAGTATATATCTACACAAGTAATAGCATAAATAGTATTACAATATAGCTGCAAATTACCTACAGACAACGTTACATTATAATGTGACCATAACGTCATACATTTTGAATGACGTCAAAATCAGTGTAAAATATAGCTGACCATCCGTCTTCAAATTAGTGTAGAATCGCAATGGGATGTCCTATTCTCAAAATTTAAATTGATTTATACTCTGTAAATCCTGTATTTTCAATGATCAAAGTTTGTCCCAGCTTCGAAATTGGGCTGATTTTGGCCCTTACCACCCCTTGCCCTTTACGTGGAAACAAAGAATCGTCCTTTTACTTTATTCAAATAAATAGAAACAATGAAAAACAATTAGAATATATATAAAAGTATAAATGATACCTTTTTGGGCATGGTTATCATGACGACCGATAATAAAATTCCCCAAAAATTAATAAAAAAAATTGTCACAGACGCTGCTAACTGTAATATGTTAAATTTCTTGATCGACAACACTTTTGTGGTGTTTGGAGGAAAGGTCTTCCAACAAATTGTCGAAATTCCAATGGGGACCAATTGTATCCCACTCCTGGCCGACATTTTCTTTACTCGTACGAAGCTGAATTCATTCAATCTTTGGTCTCTGAAGGAAAAAGAGACTTAGCTTCTAACTTAAACTTCACGTACAGATATATAGACGATGTGTGTCCATCAACAATCCAAAATTCGCGGATTACCTAAGCAGAATCTATTCGTCGCAGCTTGAAGTCGAAGAAACTACAGAGACTAATAATTCAGCATATATATATTTATATTAATTTGAATATAATGCTTTATGACACTGATGATCACATGAACACCTCACTCTATGACAAACGTGACGACTTCAGTTTCAGCATCACAAACTTTCCTTTTCTGAGTAGAAACATCCCTTAATCGCCTGCTTATGGCGTGTTCATATCTCAATCGATACGTTATGCCAGAGCAAGTAGCGAAAGTACAGATTTTATTCTGATAGCTAGGCGTCTTTTAGATAAGCTTCTCAGTCAGGGATACGTTTGTGATCGACTAACATCGTCACTAAGGAAGTTCTACGATCGATATGGGGAACTCGCCATACACTATGATGTCCCCATGTCCAGAATGGTGGATGATATTCTGTCTTAGACCATTTGAACCATCCAACCACAGACTATACTTGTATCTCCCGAAATGGAAGTAACCGGATGTGATATTTCTGCCGAATTGAAGCGACGGGTGTTGCATGCAAGCAGGAGATGCTGATTCTTCCTGGGCACCTGGTTCTCATTTTGGAAGATAAAAAGTATAATTTTTGGTTGGACGGTACAAATGGTCTTTGACAGAATATCATTGAATTTGAAGACGTTTAACATCTGTACCACTTGGTGAGTGTCACTGCTGGTGGACCAGGAGTCCCCGAGGGCACATGTAGCCAAGTTCGATCAACTTCGGTTGATCGTTTCTTCAACGCATTCGAAAATTTCTGTTATCAATATTACTCGAAATTTCTAAAAAGTGGGTCCTGTAGCATCATATCCCACCCATCCTGCTACGTCTTTCGGTACATTTTGGACATAATAACTTTTTCAATATTTGGTCGTATTACATTGTTTAGGATTGAGGATCACTGACGAGGGTTAATTACCCGAAACGTGCATGTCTGGTCCATGCTGCAAATTTTAAATGTGCTTCAGGCATAGTCATTTCTGAATAAAGGAATTTCAACGATTTTATGATAACCATATGAAAATATAGTATTCATGTCACTTAATCATTTTATGAAGGAAAATTAATAGGTCCGTGATGAAAATCAAGATTTATGCTTATTTGAAAACTGGGTAAAAAATGCCGGAAATTTGTTGCAAAAAATAGCACATTTGTAAAGAAAATACAAAAAAAGTTTAAATGCACTCATTTGATTTTTATTTTACTTTTCTTTGTTATTATACAATAAAACAGGTTAGAAACTTTGTATAAAAGTAACATTCGATAAAGCGCTACCTTAGGTTCCAACTTCACCGATAATTAAAAATTTTCTAGATTTTACACAAAATAAGGAAAATCATCCAAGTTAAGGTAAAAATTTCAGAGATATCGAATGTCAACGATTTTTCCAAACACACAGTAACACATGCTCCCAGGGAAGACTTTTCAAAATATCGAAGAAAAAGTATATGTCCGTGTTCAAATAAGAGAGAACAGACGCTCACAAATAGTGTCATTTTGTGGTTTTCTTGAAAAAGTGTCAGAGCTGAAAATGTGCCATATTTTGGGTGGAATTTAAAAAAATTATAATTTTTCGGTATTCATCAGCCATACCATACAAAAAAAGTTTAAATCAATAATATTCCATACGTAAAACAAAATTCATGGGTAATTACTAACGTAAAAGAAATCCGAACAGTTAAAAAAAGTACCTCCACGTCAATTTTTACAGAAATTATCGCGAAGCATTTTCTTACGCAGACTTCATTCATTTTAGATCAAATTTTCAAACTTGGCCGCTTTAATTTGTCTAATGAATTAAAGACTTAAAATGAGTAAGAAATGATACATTGAACATAATGAATTGAAATATCTATGAAAGTCAAGCTCAATGAGTGCTAAAACAGGAGCTGCGCAAGAATAGTCCAAAATCGTGACCAATGACGTACCTTAAATGATGCTATAGAATTTGAAGACGTTTAACATTTGATACCATTGATGAGTGTCACTGCTGGTGGACCAGGGGTCCCCGAGGGCACATGTAGCCAAGTTCGATTAAGTTCGGTTGATCGTTTCTTCAACGATGCTATTGAATTTGAAGACGTTTAACATTCACCATTAAAACATTGGAAAATTTCTCTTTATTTTTATTCAAATATACAGAAGCAACTAGAAATCAACTGAAAATTTGCATAAAAGTGTAAATTGTAAAGGGTCAAGGAAGTTGCCGTCTGTCTGTCTTACTGTGTGTCTATATTCTTTACATTTAAAAATATTCAATAATGCAGAAGGGTTCAAACTCTATACCTTGAAGAACATTTCAAACCAATTTATCATGATCCAGACACGTTTTTCGAATATTAATTCTCATCAGTGATGCTCCCAGACGAAGTGCTTTTCATATGGCCGCCAAAATCCATTTCAATAGCGCCCACTGGTTTCATTTTTAGAATTTAAATTTGTGCATTTTCTTTACAGAGAGTACGCGGTTCCAAATTTCCTGTAGGGTCGATTCAGTAGGATATCCAAATAAATAATCATAATACATAATAATATACGAGGGCTGATTGATATGTTGTGAGCCTCGGTTTTCTGGGATGCAGAGGGTATTCTTCTGATAGATTATCTTCAAAATGCCATACAACTAATGACACAATTTTTATTTTTGAAATTAAACTTTATTTATTTTACAACGTTTAGCAAACAAGTTACACAACTTATATTAATGTCTCACGTTGGCTCAGATGTTGGCGTGAGGGGGTCCAAGGAGTAGGAGGAAACGGGAGAAAAACCCCCTGCAGAGGCCTGGGTTGGGGACCACCTACCCTCCCACATAAGACCCTTTACAATGAACGCCAAATCACATAAAAATATAAAAATGAATGACTACACATAAACCAACGAAACCAATGGGAAATCGGTGCCGACTTATGACGGCCATTTGTCATGTCATTAGCAGACGGTGTTTTTATCCTGGATTACGTGCGCAAAACCCTCCCACTTTTCCAATTACCCAGAAGTCTCCAAGAACGTACAATTGTGGTGTAAAACAACCTCTTCACTATTAGATGACCACACACAAAAAAGACCGCAAAACGCAGGGGCCCAAGCAACACAGATGAATATGTAAATTGATAAAAAAAATAGGGCTTACGTAATACAGTCCGTGCTCTGTCCACTGTAGCGAGCTCATGTATGTTATCACCCGAGGAGTCCGACTGACTTTCAGAGAGGACGGGTGGTCGGGGTCTTGTCTTCACTAAAGACGTTTGGACAGGGCCCGTCATGGAGTTCCGTCGTCACAGTCAGTCAGAGTGCAAGTCCTAAGAATGCGCTGGTACAAGACTGTAGATTGGTCAAGTACCAAACCTAGCTGGTGACATTAGGATCATATCCACGGTATAAAAGGCTATTGATGATTCTGACGCATTTTTGATGGTTATGCTGTCTACTTTTGCGGGTGCGGCTAGCCAAACAGAGAATGCTTACTCCTACCGGGCACCTGTTCCCACCTCTAGGGGCCCGTCGATGCTCAAGTTTGTGCTCTATTGTGAGTGCTGTTGAGATTTTCGTCAGGATCTTCTTTGTCTCATTTTGACCACTCGGAATACATAAATAATAATTAAGAAAGACGCTTTAATAATACGCAAGTGTTAACGTTCCAACTCTATACCTTCTTGATGAAATTTCAAACCAATTTATTATGCACCAGACACGTGTTTTGAATATCAAATCCTCATCAATGATGCTTCCAATCGAAGTGATTTTTAGACACAGCCAGAATTCATTTCAGCAGCGCCCTCTGGCTGTATTGTTTGAATTTATATTAATTTTGTGCATTTAGTTTGCAGAGAGTGCACGACTCCAAATTTCCTGTAGGGTCGATTCAGTTGCATATCCAAATAAAATCTATGTTCAAAGTAGCATTGGAGAGATGGTGCTAATATGTTAACCTCCTTTAATTTCGATGATTCTTCGGATGAAATGACAAAAGTTTCCGAAATAGCAAAATAATATTCATGATGTAAAATCGATTAAGTGCCAAAGCAAAGCTTTTTTCAGGCGGCAGAGCTGGAAAGAAGTAATTTTTGAAATACACTTAAGTACATCCAGTCAATTTATGATTTAACTGATAATGATAAAGAGAATAGATAAATAATCTAAAAAAAACCAAGAAAGGTGCTTTATGTTCCATGATTTAAAAGTAATTCAATAAATCTACTTACCTTAACGACGGATGTAAACTATCTGCATTTTGAACGAAATGAGTTGAGTTTCATATATGTAGGAAATTCCCGAAGGATTTTAACGAATAAAGACACAGAGTCGATCTGTTATATTTTCTTATGCAAAAAAATCAAATGTCATAGATGTTATAATACATATAAAGAAAGCAATGAAATCGCATTCTACCAATATTGCAAAATATTGTTTAATTCTCGAATGCTGAATTTGATTCCTTTGACGTTTTACATTTTGAGAAATGACCCTTTTGCGTTGATTTACATAATAGAATGATACACTATGTACTTCTTTACTCATGTTGCTAAATGGCACAATGCGGTCGGAATGAACTTTTCTTTTTTGTAATATGACGTCAAAATGTAGGCTCCATCACAGAAAAAAAGCAAAAATATCTATTACAGAGAATGTAAGTAAGTATTTTTTGGGAGATTAAGTGCATTTCTATATATTTTTCTTCTACGTCCCTCTAACTTAAAATTGGATGAAGTATACCGGATAAGAATTACTAATCGTAGTTCAAAAGAGTCAAAGATCCATGGGAATACTGCATTATTGTGAGTCTCCATTAACAAGGCAATAGCGAACTGGACCATGTGCCCGAGAGGAGTAAGCGTCCTCTGACTTCATGCAACAACCGAAAGGGATCTGGAGTAAGCGTCCTCTGACTTCATGCAACAACCGAAAGGGATCTGAAACAGCACTAGGTTGTAGTATCCACTGCAAAACACCAAAACCACCAAAATGCAAAATAAAACCAAACAAATAACCACAGAGTAGACAGCAAAAGGAACAAGGTACACCAAAAACATAAAATAGAAGCATCAAACATAAAATACTACACATAAACCAACGAGACAATTGAGCAACCGTTGCCGACTAAGGAGGGCCATCTACCACGCCAGTAGCAAATGCTGTTTTTATTCGGATAACATGCGCACAACCCTCGGAATAAGAATATCATAGCATATTACATCAATTCTAAATAAAAAACATCCATCAAGAAATATCCCCGCTGACAATTGTCATGCAGCGAGAAGGTTTTATGTTTATACGAAATACTTAATGTTGTTGTCGTTCTAGTTGGTGATTTTGAGCATGTTATTATACAAATATGGACTTGGTCGAGGTAATTATGTCATTACAACGACCCGATGAGATTTGTGATATCGACCGAAGCCGAAGGCCGAGGTTGATATTACTTGAAATTTCTAAAACGTGGGTCCTGTAGCATCATATCCCACCCATCCTGCCACATCTTTCGGTACGTTTTGGAGATAATAACTTTCTCAATATTTAGCCGTATTACATTTTAGATTGAGGATCACTGATGAGGGTTTAGTACTCGAAACGTGCATGTCTGGTCCATGTTGCCAATTTTATTTGTTCTTAAATGATGCTATTGAATTTGAAGATGTTTAACATTGATATTACAGTCATTATAACGACATAATGATCGAACTCCTTATTTGTTGTATTATATAACGAATCGTAAGACTACACATGATTAAAATAATGATTCAAAACAATATTAACATTTAATTTTCAATCAAGAATTCAACAATTATTTTCACTTTTTTGTGAAAAGTGTATCTTACCATTTAAAATTAAACAAAATAATTATCTTAGTCTTTATCGTAAATACGGAAATCAGGGCAAATAGCACACCGAGTCATTATCTTCCGTCAGCGGTCATTATTGGAAAATAATGACTCGCGCTCCTGCCAATCAGAATCGACGTTACACCCTGTTTATATAATATGTTAATATACAAATCATTTCTTGAAAGGTTACCTGTTTTAATGTAACGATTCAGCATTCCCTCTGTTGTATTACGCTTAGGTCTCCAGTTTTCTTTTTCATGATTTTCAGATATTTCCGACTAGCTCGTTCAGTGAAACATCGACAATTTCAACCACTAGGGCGGTACTGCTGCTGGTGGACTGATAGTCCCGGGGATATCGCTCGCCTATTCTTAGTGTTAACGCACTGCATTGAAATATATTTTAAAATTTTCTGTCTTCGAATTAGACATAAATTTCTTAAACTAAGGGATATCTCCATCATTACATAGATTTGTCCTTAGCTGGGGTTTCTGCATAATATTTAAGATGTTGTTTAGAATTAAGCTCCTTGCGCCTACCCTCCAATGTCCTGTTGTTGTTGTTTTTTCCATATTTTTCACTTAAATACGCTTCTGAATTCACCCTACACAAGATTTGGAGCCTCTCAGTTTTGGCTAGAGGAAGCCTCGTTATGAATATCAATCGTCATGGGCACTCGCGATCGGATTGAGATTTCTTCGTCTCTCCCGGAATGCGGTATTAGATCTTATTATTCTCAGTTTATTACTGTTATTAAATGTGTGTGTTTATTCAGTTTTCCTTAGATATAAACTAAACTTTGTCAAAGCAGGACTTTACGCTAAAGGTGCAAGATATTATTTACCAATTTCTGTTCTGTACGAGACAAATATTTTGTTCACTATAGATGATGTGAATGTACATTTGTATATCTTTAGTAATAGTAAGACCATTAAAAACTGTATCAGAATAACGATATCCTCCTTTAAAAGGAAACTAATGAGTTGATAAATTTCTGTTTTTTCAATGAAAGTCTGACTGTATATGAAAGGCTGATAATGCCATATAGTGTAAATAAATGTTAATTTTAAAAAAGATAAAAAGTCTTCAACTGAATATAAAAGGATCCTTTAGGATCTCCAACAAGACTCGGTTACAGCACAAACAACAAAACAACCCAAGTAAAAACATAAACAGTAAGAGATACAACACGGACAAGGAACACCAAACACGACACCAAAACACCAAACACAAACGACCACACATAAAACCACGAAGCCAATTGGCAATCGGTGTCCATGTTAGTAGTAAATGGTGTGGTTATCCGGATTACATTCACACATCCGGCTATACCGGTTACCCAGAGGTATCGAAGAATGATGCATAATTGATGTGTAAATAACCTACTCACTGTAAGATGACCACAGAAACAAGACAGCAAAACGCATGGACCGAAGCAACAAACATCTTAACATAAACAAAGGACGCACGAAATACAGTCCGTTCTCTGCCAGCTGTTTGCTATCACCCGAGGAGTCCGACCATCATTCAGAGGGAACAAATGGTCGGTATGTATTATAATATTATTGTTGAATCATATACGTATTCCAACAATGTAGAATCAGAGATACTCGAACCTATTCATTTTCATACATGTACATCAAAGGAGGGGATCTCCAACAACACTAGGTTGCAGCACCAACAACAAAACTCCAAAACACCCAATACAAAAACACAGAGCATACACGCACAGAAAGAGAAGCAAAAGGGACAAGGAGCACAAACGCACAACATCAAACACAAAGGACCACACATAAACCAACGAGACTAATGGGCAACCGGTGCTGACTTTGGACGGGCATCTGCCATGCAAGTAGCAGACGGTGTGGCTAGCCGGATTACGTGCGCATAATGCAGGTGCTCGCTACAGCCGACAGAACACTGACTGTATTTCGTATGCCTTCTGTTTTTATATCCATTTACAAGTCCATCTGTGTACGTGTTTCTTGGGCCCTTGCGTCATGCTTTCTGTTTTATATGTTCATTGATCTCGTTGGTTTATATGTGGTCCTTTGTGTTTGAAGTTTCTGTGTTGTGCGTTGATGTTCCTTTTCCTTTTGCGTCTCTTTCTGTGCGTGTCTGCTCTGTGTTTTTGCATTGGGTGTTTTGGAGTTTTGTTGTGGGCGCTGTAACCTGGTGTTGTTTGAGATCCCCTCCTTTGTTCTGTATAAATAAGTGAAACCCATAAGTTTGTTTAAATGTGTTACTTCATTAAACTTTTTTTTTCTCTTACATCATTAAGCATGTCTGACCGCAAGATTTTCTGTTCACTTTTATAACTTATACAATATGACATGGGTTAAGAATACTCCAGGTAATGGACTATTCCAGAAATATTCTGTAACCCCACCCCATTTGGAAGGGTAAGGTAGGGTATCAAGTAAAAAGTCCTTCTGGAAATCCAGAACGTCCCAAGGGCGAGGGTTACAGACTATGTCCATGTTCTTCTTTACTATGTAGGCAGACTGTTCTAAGCAACCAGTTCATGATATTCACTGATAATTCCATATGGAAATTACTAGCTCTGTTTCAGGTAGCTGGCTGATTTTCTTTTTGGTCTTCAATGTCAAATTAAATCTTGTCTAACTCATTCACTATTTTACTGTTATACCAAAATGTCTTAGGGATCTTTGATGATACATTTAAACAAAAAAAATCAAACCCATAACGGACAATAATTTCTTTCTTTTTTGGCACTAAATCCCCTCAAAAGTTATCCGCCTGCTGCCTTGTAAAAGATGAAAATCATTGGTGTGTCCTTACAAATAGTAAAATTGAGGATATTTAATCAGTGTGCTTTGGAAATGCAGCTAGTTACTTTAAGGTGTAAAAGATGCTGGTAAGCGAACCAACTCGCAATGTCAATTCCTTTGTTTCAATCCGTGTTTTACCATTTTCCTGTCGAAGTCGAGTCAAAGTTTACAAAATTATTGGAAATATTTCGACAAAGAGACACATTCTAACGATTATGGGAATACTCTCACATACTCGTACTTGGAGTACCCGCAACTGAAAAGGTCGTATCAGCTCATTGTGAGTACTCGGGATACTTTTTAAACAATTACAAAAACACTAAAGCACTTGATCACCTAATATTGGGAATATTCAATTCAAATACGTTTCAGTGAGAATACTTTTGTCAGCAACACCTGTCGCAACAGATCCATTGAAACTTGTCAAATTCGGTGATTGTCTCGATGTACATATGGTATATTTTTTGCCTAGTAATGAACTATAAACTATATATTTTCTGAAGGGTAATGATGCCCTGAGTAAAGATATGAGACTCCAAGGCCTTAAAAATCAAAGGGGAAAACTCTTGTACAATTAAGGTATTTTGTACATGATATAAAGCCATATATAGATATAGATAACCATAAATCAGCTCTCGCTTCCTTTGCCTTCGACACAAACAATTTAGATTTAGATTTACCGTACTTATACTGCATACCTAAAATGCATAAGAATCCGTACAAACAACGTTTCATCGCTGGTTCCTCAAATGTTCTTCAAAATCTGGGTCGATCTTACTCACCAAAGTTTTATCTGAAGTCAAATCTGGACTTCAAAAATTTGTTCGACAGTATATTCCCGTAGTGGTATCAACCAAATATGGATTTTAAAGAATTCGAAGGAACTCTTAGAGCATCTGAAATCCACTCATTTTAGTAGAGTCCATTCAATCAAAGCCTTTGATTTTTCGACACTAGTCACTACAATCCAACATTCTAAATTGAAAGAAAGACTCGCAAAAATTATAAGTAATGCGTTTACAAGCAAGAACGGCAATCGCAAATTTATTGTTGTTAACTATGACAAAACATACTTTGTAAAAGAAAAGTCCGACTCTGAAAATAAGTACACTGAAACAGATATTATTCAGATGTTAAACCTCCTGATCGACAACATTTTTGTAGTGTTTGGAGGAAAGGTCTTCAGGCAAATTGTCGGAATTCCAATGGGGACCAATTGTGCCCCATTCCTTGTCGACATTTTTCTTTACTCGTACGAAGCTGAATTCATTCAATCTTTAGTCTCTGAAAGGAGGCGATACTTAGCTTCTGACTTCAACGATGTGTTGTTCATCTATAATCCAAAATTCGCGAATTACCTCAGCAGTATCTATCCTTCGGAGCTTAAAGTCAAAGAAACTACAGAGACAAATAATTCAGCATCCTATTTGGACTATTCTCAGTCAGGGATATGTTTGTGACCGACTTACATCGTCACTGAAGAATTTCTACGATCGATATGGGGAACACGTCATACACTATGATGTCCCACTCTCCATAATGGTGGATGATATTCTGTCATAGACCATTTGAACCATCCAACGATTATACTTTATATCTTCCAAATGGAAATAACAGGATGTGACAATTCTACCGAATTGAAGCGACGGGTGTTGCATGCAAGCAGGAGATGCTAACTCTTCCTTGGCACCTGTTCTCACTCCCATATCGAAAGTTTGCTACTTTTCGTGTGATGGAGGTTTTTGTTTGTTTGCTTTGGTTCTTGTTTTTATCCTGAATTTGTATGCCTTCGGTTTATGATTTTCTGAATCGTCGATTTTGTACTGTGTATAGGGATATGGTCATTATCCATATTTGTCATATAGAGAAAATATAGAGTTTAGATGCTCCATAAGTTGTTCCCCTTTGTTTCTCTACCCCCCAAACTTATTATTTCTGAGCTGTGGGAATTACTACCTTAAGAAAATATATAGTTTATAGCACCTTACCAGGCATGAACTAGTGTCCTATTGTACATTAGATACCTCAAGCCTTTTAAAAGTCAATTAGGGTGCTCTGGACCCCTAGAATCCTTGGGGTCTAACTCTTTTGTTCCCGAATGATTTTCTCAAAACTGTTTGCTGGACCTTGAATCTCCTCCCCTCTGAAAATTTTCCAAGACCCTTCATCGACCTCTTTGAACCGTTCTGGAAGGAATTCCTAGATTCATCGAAGTAGAAAGAGTATATGATGTAACTTGCCCTTACAAATAATTGACTATAATAATATTAATATTTCTTGTGGTTTTTTTTAGTTGTTGTAGTAGTATCTTTGAACCTGATCAGTTTGGCAAGCCACAGTATATAAAGTTGATCAAAAAATTACTTATTTCTTTAGTAATGATAGTAAATAAGTGAAAAAAAATATTCCGCTTTTTTATCTTCTGTCAATTATACATTCAGAAACTCACTATACCTTAAAATCACTTTAAGATATACTCTGTTTATGCATTAAACCTGTGAACATGATATATTGTCGTAGCAAAGTGGCCTGACCGGGCGGAGCTAATTCAATCAAGCGACTAAGACGAATCGATTATTTTAGGGTAGATAGATTATGATATGCATATAGTAATTAGAGTGAATACTCATTACCTACAATTTTGTGTTGTTATATCACCTGTTCAGTATTAAACTATTCCAATGACCAGGTTAAAATAAGCTCCGCCCGGTTAGGTCCTGAGTACACAACGTGACTCCTTGTATTTCCTATAGCTACACACCAACAGTTGCATCTAAAATTTACAATTACAAACGATTCCTGCAGTGTATTGATTTAAGTAATCCCTCACTACATCCACTTCCCTGCGAATGTTCTTCATCGGATTTCAACTACTCTCCTTGTGGACACGTTATTACTGGTGACCTTAGTATAGTCAAGAACGACAAGTTGAGAGAATTGTTAAAAAAGGGTCCCAAATACAGAGAAAGTATGTCCTTTACATGGAACCAAAATGTCAAAATTATTATGGACTCTTGTGAGGAATATGCAAGACGTTGGGCAAAGAAAGAGGATGTACAGCTCGACACCCTTTCCGAATGGATAAAATCAATCAGAGGGTTACTTTTATCTAGAATTAACCGATTAAAATCAACTGTGAACACCAGATTCGTGTCTATATTTAAAGACCCTGATGTTATCACAGAACTTACCTACCTCCAAGAACATTATGTCATCACACCAGCGGACAAAGCCTCAAATAATTACACATTTACTTGCAAAAAGTACTATTTCGACAGTCTAGTTAAAGAGTTGGGTTTAAATTCGACACCTGGAAATCCCACTTACACCCCAACAAACCTTTCTGCCTCTGAAATAATAGATAACCACAAATCAGCTCTTGCTTCCTTTGGCTTCGACACTACCAATTTAGATTTAGATTTACCATACTTATACTGCATACCTAAAATGCATAAGAATCCGTACAAACAACGTTTCATCGCTGGTTCCTCAAAATGTTCTACCAAATCTGTATCGATCTTACTCACCAAAGTTTTATCTGAAATCAAATCTGGGCTACAAAAATATTGTTCGACAGTATATTCTCGCAGTGGTATCAACCTGATGTGGATTTTAAAGAATTCGAAGGAACTTTTAGAACATCTGAAATCCACTCATTTTTGTAGAGTCCATTCGATCAAAGCCTTTGATTTTTCGACACTTTACACTACAATTCCACATTCTAAATTGAAAGAAAGACTCGCAAAAATTATAAGTAATGCGTTTACAAGTAAGAACGGTAATCGCAAATACAAATTTATCGTTGTTAACTATGACAAAACCTACTTTGTAAAAGAAAAGTCAGATTCTGAAAATAAGTACACTGAAACAGACATTATTCAGATGTTTAACTTTCTGATCGACAACATTTTTGTGGTGTTTGGAGGAAAGGTCTTCCAGCAAATTGTCGGAATTCCAATGGGGACCAATTGTGCCCCACTCCTTGCCGACATTTTCCTTTACTCGTACGAAGCTGAATTCATTCAATCTTTGGTCTCTGAAGGGAAAAGATACTTAGCTTCTGACTTCAACTTCACTTACAGATACATAGACGATGTGTTGTCCATCAATAATCCAAAATTCGCGGATTACCTGAGCAGTATCTATCCTTCGGAGCTTGAAGTCAAAGAAACTACAGAGACAAATAATTCAGCATCCTATTTGGACATAATGTTGTCCTACGACACTGATGGTCACATGAACACCTCACTCTATGACAAACGTGACGACTTCAATTTCAGCATTACGAACTTTCCTTTTCTGAGTAGCAACATCCCTTCATCGCCTGCTTATGGCGTGTTCATATCTCAGTTGATACGCTATGCCAGAGCAAGTACCAAATATACGGATTTTGTTCTGAGATCTAGGCGTCTTTCAGATAAGCTTCTCAGTCAGGGATATATTTGTGACCGCCTAACATCGTCACTGAGGAAGTTCTACAGTCGATATGGGGAACTCGTCATACACTATGATGTCCCACTATCCAGAATGGTGGATGATATTCTGTCATAGACCATTTGAACCATCCAACCAAAGATTGTACTCTATATCTTCCAAAATGGAAGTAACCGGATGTGACAGTTCTACCGAATTGAAGCGACGGGTGTTGCATGCAAGCAGGAGATGCTTACTCTTCCTGGGCACCTGGTCTCACTCTCATATCGGGAGTTCGCTTCTTTTCATATGGTGGAGGTTTTTGTTTTTGTTTGCTTTGGTTCCTGTTTTATCCTGATTTTGTATGCCTTCGGTTTCTGATTTTCTGAATTATCGATTTTGTACTGTAGACAGGGATATGGTCATTATCCATATTTGTCATTTTTACCACTGTTCATGTGTCTCTGCTGGTGGACAAATTGTCCCCGAGGGCACTTGTCGAGCAGTCTTTTGCTTAAATGGATAGAACTCAAGAGACCTACAAAGTGGCTGGGGCGTCGCCCACTATAAAAAGGCCCCAACCTGTTGCGCCTACGGACACATACGCAACAGGTAACTTAGGTGTCCCTAGAATTAGCTTACACAACATTAGAGATGAAACATTTGTTGTTAGTAACAACCATGAGTTTTGGTATAAACATGCAGATGGGTATATTAAAATCAAGCCCTGTAAGATTGAAGTGGTCGATATACTTAAAGAGCACCTATTTTCACCAAGCGATTGCTCAATTTCTAAGTGTGGCATGAAGAACTGCAAAACTTGTAACATCCTAATAACAGACACTTCATTCTCAAGTAATCTCACAAAACAAACATTTAACACGCATAGTTTTGAAAACCTTAACTGCATGACATCTAATGTTGTGTACGGAATAGAGTGCTCACTTTGTGGATTGATTTACGTGGGCGAAACCAAAGGCCAGCTCCGAAAAAGAATGTCAGGACACCGGTCAAAAATAAATAATAAAGGAAGTCAACTCCTTTACCGACATTTTGACCAGGCGGATCATTCTGTTTTATCGATGAGAGTCAGAATCCTGGAGAAAATATATCACCCCACAAACAATCCCAATTTGAGCACACCTCTCCGTCGCAACAGAGAAGAGTTCTTGATAAAAAATCTTAACACTGCAGCGCCCTATGGGTGCAACGATAACATCAGCACTATAGGAAACTTAACAAGTCCCGGTTGTCAATCGGTTAATGTGACTAGCTTATTCAACAGATCACAAAGAAGACCTCGAAGTCATGGCATTCGAAAATATAATAGGCCTGAGATGACTTGGTTCCATTTTTGAATGAGCCTCTAGGCCTGCATTATATTCGTACCAAATTATACTCTGTTCCTTTACGGAAGTTACACGAAATCTACGATTATACGAAGGATCTCGCATATACCGATACACGTTCCCCAGAATACAGACTACAAGGAGTCATCTTGGACATTTCTACTTTTCGTTTATTTCAAGCAGTTAGATCAGATAAATCAGAGGAGAAAACAAACCGCCCTTTCATTAAAGTAAGATTTGCAAACAAAGGTATTGATAACTTGAATCTTGGTCAAATTTTGAATCACAAAACTGTCACAGAAAAAATCCCACCATATTTCAAAAGAAAAGAAACTCCTTGTATTTCCTATAGCTACACACCAACAGTTGCATCTAAAATTTACAATTACAAACGATTCCTGCAGTGTATTGATTTAAGTAATCCCTCACTACATCCACTTCCCTGCGAATGTTCTTCATCGGATTTCAACTACTCTCCTTGTGGACACGTTATTACTGGTGACCTTAGTATAGTCAAGAACGACAAGTTGAGAGAATTGTTAAGAAAGGGTCCCAAATACAGAGAAAGTATGTCCTTAACATGGAACCAAAATGTCAAAATTATTATGGACTCTTGTGAGGAATATGCAAGACGTTGGGCAAAGAAAGAGGATGTACAGCTCGACACCCTTTCCGAATGGATAAAATCAATCAGAGGGTTACTTTTATCTAGAATTAACCGATTAAAATCAACTGTGAACACCAGATTCGTGTCTATATTTAAAGACCCTGATGTTATCACAGAACTTACCTACCTCCAAGAACATTATGTCATCACACCAGCGGACAAAGCCTCAAATAATTACACATTTACTTGCAAAAAGTACTATTTCGACAGTCTAGTTAAAGAGTTGGGTTTAAATTCGACACCTGGAAATCCCACTTACACCCCAACAAACCTTTCTGCCTCTGAAATAATAGATAACCACAAATCAGCTCTTGCTTCCTTTGGCTTCGACACTACCAATTTAGATTTAGATTTACCATACTTATACTGCATACCTAAAATGCATAAGAATCCGTACAAACAACGTTTCATCGCTGGTTCCTCAAAATGTTCTACCAAATCTGTATCGATCTTACTCACCAAAGTTTTATCTGAAATCAAATCTGGGCTACAAAAATATTGTTCGATAGTATATTCTCGCAGTGGTATCAACCAGATGTGGATTTTAAAGAATTCGAAGGAACTTTTAGAACATCTGAAATCCACTCATTTTAGTAGAGTCCATTCGATCAAAGCCTTTGATTTTTCGACACTTTACACTACAATTCCACATTCTAAATTGAAAGAAAGACTCGCAAAAATTATAAGTAATGCGTTTACAAGTAAGAACGGTAATCGCAAATACAAATTTATTGTTGTTAACTATGACAAAACCTACTTTGTAAAAGAAAAGTCAGATTCTGAAAATAAGTACACTGAAACAGACATTATTCAGATGTTAAACTTTCTGATCGACAACATTTTTGTGGTGTTTGGAGGAAAGGTCTTCCAGCAAATTGTCGGAATTCCAATGGGGACCAATTGTGCCCCACTCCTTGCCGACATTTTCCTTTACTCGTGCGAAGCTTAATTCATTCAATCTTTGGTCTCTGAAGGGAAAAGATACTTAGCTTCTGACTTCAACTTCACTTACAGATACATAGACGATGTGTTGTCCATCAATAATCCAAAATTCGCGGATTACCTGAGCAGTATCTATCCTTCGGAGCTTGAAGTCAAAGAAACTACAGAGACAAATAATTCAGCATCCTATTTGGACATAATGTTGTCCTACGACACTGATGGTCACATGAACACCTCACTCTATGACAAACGTGACGACTTCAATTTCAGCATTACGAACTTTCGTTTTCTGAGTAGCAACATCCCTTCATCGCCTGCTTATGGCGTGTTCATATCTCAGTTGATACGCTATGCCAGAGCAAGTACCAAATATACGGATTTTGTTCTGAGATCTAGGCGTCTTTCAGATAAGCTTCTCAGTCAGGGATATGTTTGTAACCGACTAACATTTATGCTATTCAATTTGAAGACGTTTACATTTATATCACTTGGTGAGTGTCACTGCTGGTGGACCAGGAGTCCCCGAGGGCACATGTAGCCAAGTTCGATCAATTTCGGTTGATCGTTTCTTCAACGCATTCTAAATTTCTGTGATCAAAATTTCTTGAAATTTCTAAAAAGTGGGTCCTGTAGCATCATATCCCATCCATTCTGCTACGTCTTTCGGTACACTTTTTCGACATAGTAACTTTCATACTTTTTTTGGCATATTACATTGTTTAGATTTAGGATCACTGATGAGGGTTAAGTACCCGAAACGTGCATGTCTGGTCCACGTTGCCAATTTATCTGTTCTTAAATGATGCTATTCAATTTGAAGACGTTTACATTTATATCACTTGGTGAGTGTCACTGCTGGTGGACCAGGAGTCCCCGAGGGCACATGTAGCCAAGTTCGATCAATTTCGGTTGATCGTTTCTTCAACGCATTCTAAATTTCTGTGATCAAAATTTCTTGAAATTTCTAAAAAGTGGGTCCTGTAGCATCATATCCCATCCATTCTGCTACGTCTTTCGGTACACTTTTTCGACATAGTAACTTTCATACTTTTTTTGGCATATTACATTGTTTAGATTTAGGATCACTGATGAGGGTTAAGTACCCGAAACGTGCATGTCTGGTCCACGTTGCCAATTTATCTGTTCTTAAATGATGCTATTCAATTTGAAGACGTTTACATTTATATCACTTGGTGAGTGTCACTGCTGGTGGACCAGGAGTCCCCGAGGGCACATGTAGCCAAGTTCGATCAATTTCGGTTGATCGTTTCTTCAACGCATTCTAAATTTCTGTGATCAAAATTTCTTGAAATTTCTAAAAAGTGGGTCCTGTAGCATCATATCCCATCCATTCTGCTACGTCTTTCGGTACACTTTTTCGACATAGTAACTTTCATACTTTTTTTGGCATATTACATTGTTTAGATTTAGGATCACTGATGAGGGTTAAGTACCCGAAACGTGCATGTCTGGTCCACGTTGCCAATTGTGCCCCACTCCTTGCCGACATTTTCCTTTACTCGTGCGAAGCTTAATTCATTCAATCTTTGGTCTCTGAAGGGAAAAGATACTTAGCTTCTGACTTCAACTTCACTTACAGATACATAGACGATGTGTTGTCCATCAATAATCCAAAATTCGCGGATTACCTGAGCAGTATCTATCCTTCGGAGCTTGAAGTCAAAGAAACTACAGAGACAAATAATTCAGCATCCTATTTGGACATAATGTTGTCCTACGACACTGATGGTCACATGAACACCTCACTCTATGACAAACGTGACGACTTCAATTTCAGCATTACGAACTTTCGTTTTCTGAGTAGCAACATCCCTTCATCGCCTGCTTATGGCGTGTTCATATCTCAGTTGATACGCTATGCCAGAGCAAGTACCAAATATACGGATTTTGTTCTGAGATCTAGGCGTCTTTCAGATAAGCTTCTCAGTCAGGGATATGTTTGTAACCGACTAACATTTATGCTATTCAATTTGAAGACGTTTACATTTATATCACTTGGTGAGTGTCACTGCTGGTGGACCAGGAGTCCCCGAGGGCACATGTAGCCAAGTTCGATCAATTTCGGTTGATCGTTTCTTCAACGCATTCTAAATTTCTGTGATCAAAATTTCTTGAAATTTCTAAAAAGTGGGTCCTGTAGCATCATATCCCATCCATTCTGCTACGTCTTTCGGTACACTTTTTCGACATAGTAACTTTCATACTTTTTTTGGCATATTACATTGTTTAGATTTAGGATCACTGATGAGGGTTAAGTACCCGAAACGTGCATGTCTGGTCCACGTTGCCAATTTATCTGTTCTTAAATGATGCTATTCAATTTGAAGACGTTTACATCGTCACTGAGGAAGTTCTACGGTCGATATGGGGAACTCGTCATACACTATGATGTCCCACTATCCAGAATGGTGGATGATATTCTGTCATAGACCATTTGAACCATCCAACCAAAGATTGTACTCTATATCTTCCAAAATGGAAGTAACCGGATGTGACAGTTCTACCGAATTGAAGCGACGGGTGTTGCATGCAAGCAGGAGATGCTTACTCTTCCTGGGCACCTGGTCTCACTCTCATATCGGGAGTTCGCTTCTTTTCATATGGTGGAGGTTTTTGTTTTTGTTTGCTTTGGTTCCTGTTTTATTCTGATTTTGTATGCCTTCGGTTTCTGATTTTCTGAATTATCGATTTTGTACTGTAGACAGGGATATGGTCATTATCCATATTTGTCATTAGATAATTGAACCGTGTTGACATAGGGCGATACGAAACTTATTTTGTCAAGGAAATTCTCATTCAGAGCACAAGTACACTTGAGACGACATCATCTAAATGCTTGAATTTTAAAAGACAATATTTTCGTTGTTGTTTTATGCCAAATATTCAAACAAACTGTTGGAATTCCAATGGCACAAACTGTGCCCCTCTCCTAGCTGACATATTCATTTATTCACACGAGGCACAATTATTACATACAAAAGAAAAATATCTCCAGCATGACCACCATGCACTTCCACAACGGAACAAATTCTCTTCCCGCAACGGAAAACAATAATATTCACTAGAACATCATACAAAACAGATAAAAACAATTGAAACAGACGTACATAAACATAAAACATTAATGACAGCACATAAATTGAAGAAGACCAATATGTGCACCCGGCGCCGACTCTGGACGGTCACCTGCTATAAGTAAATGGTGTGGTTACCTGGATTATGTGCGCACAACCATCCCTTTTATCCAGATACACAGAGGTCTCCATAGACACACAATTGTTGTATAAACATAACGCTTCATGTATGCACAGTCTCTGCTTTCATACAGCATTCTAGCATAGCAGTTCGACTTTACTCTCAGCACTCTCCATCAGTAATCAAACTCTGCAGGCTATATATATTCCAGCAAACTGGAAATCAAAGAAACAACTGAGACCAGCACTCCCGCCTCCTTCCCAGATATAATGGTATCGATCAGTGACACCTCTTTTAATGACAAATATGACGATTTAATTTCACCATCACAACATTCCCTTTTGATGCAGCAATACAGCATCTTTTCCTTCCTATGAATTATTCATTTCCTAACTCATACGCTATGCAGCAGCATGTCTTAGTACAAAAGAACACGTCGGGAGAATAGAAGCTCGCAGTAAGCTGCTTGCTCAATGTTATTTCGGGGAACGGCTTTTAGCCTTTCTCGCAACTACCCGTGCGCGTTTATTGATCGTACCTGTGCTACCATTTTTGGCAATCGTGGCTGACGTGGCCACGAGAAAGATTCAGAAAAGTATCGTTAGTTACCCCTGCGTCTCTGAGTCGTTCAATCTCCGCTCGATATTCTTTTAATCAAAATCATCATGCGTTTGCCCACGTAACTGCCCATACGAATGGCAAGAGTACCGTATGTGTATTATGTCACTCATACTAACTCATACTAACAACCAGACAGCTTGTACATTCATTTCATATCGTTTTAAAGTGTGTCAACATTCGATATATTCCTTTAGAAAGTTTGATTTGGTAACGTCACGATTACTGTAAAGTTTAGCTTTCTATTGAGGTATTTCTTTTTTGACTGAAATCTGAAATTAAAGATACTATAATTCTGTTTTATTCTTTTGATGAAACCAGAAATAGAGACAGGGTTTGATGCTGAATATAAAGTGAACAGAGTTTGAACAGTTTGAGACTTAGCCCTAAAAAAGCATCGGCGAATTCAAGCAGTCAAACGGTCCGGCATATATTTTGAAAAAGAAAAAAAGCAGGAAATCGAGTATTTTTGACAAATTCTATGGGGATTCCAATCTCATCCACCTTAGATCCGCATTGAACAGGAATTATAAGTATAGCACAAACTCTGCAAACGATGCATAAACAAAGTAAATAAGACAGAAGAATAGTAGTTATCTAGTTAGTCCTCTACTGGCAACGCCGAAGGGGACTTTTAGTTTCCTCTTCGTCTGTTTGCCTGTCCGTCCGTCTGTTCGAATATCAGTTTTCTGGATTTTTTTCTGCAACGGATGGATATATTCAGATTGAATTTTGATACACAGCTTGGTCTTGGATAATTACAGGGCAAGTTCGACTTTCATCACGCTTTTTGCAAGGAGTTATGCCCTTTGATGACTTAAAAAGCATTCAGTTTTTTTTTTTTCGTTTTTCGGACTTTTTTCCGCAACGGATAGAGATATCCAGGTGAAATGTGATACACAGCTTGGTGTTGGATAGTTACAGAGTAAGACCCACTTTCGTCACGCTTGACCTATTTTTCAAGGAGTTATGCTACATTATGACTTGCAAAATAGAGCTATTCGGGTGGAATTCGATACGCAGCTTGGTCTTTGATAGTTACGAAATAAGTTTGACTTGCGTTATGCTTGACCTATTTAACGAGGATTTATGCCCCTTTATGACTTGCAAAATTCAGTTTTTGTCAGTTTTCCGTACTTTTGTCTGCAACAGATAAAGCTATTAAAATGAAATGTGATACACAGCTGTGTCTTGGATAGTTACAGAGCAAGTTTGACTTTCCTAACGCTTGACCTATATTTCGAGGAGTTATGCCCCTTTGTGACATGCAAAATTCAGTTTTTGTCAGTTTTGCGGACTTTTCTCGGCAACAGATAGAGATGTTTAGGTGAAATTTGATATACAGCTTCGTCGTGGATAGTTATACGGCATACGTCATACGGCATTTACATATCACAGCTCATCCGGTACGCTACAGCATGTACTGATATTTTGGATTTTCACAGTAGAAATTTACAAATTACCAAAAAACTTTTAGGTCAAGGTTTCCGCTTTCATAAACTAGTTAAGACTTTCTGGAAATTTTACAAAAATTACAGTCAACTTCTTTTAAAATTCGGATCTATACATGCAACAGAGTACATTACTATGGGTATTACACAACCTGTCTTTTATGGTGATATGATAAACAAAATAAAAAGGATCAAAGGTAGGCAGCATAACCATCGAAAATGCGTCAGAATCATCAAACGCCTTTTATACCATGGGTATGATCCTAATGTCACCAGACGGACACTAGGCTTGGTACTTGACCAATCTACAGTCTTGTACAAGCGCATCCTTGAGACTTGCACTCTGACTGACTATGACGACGGGACTCCATGACGGGCCCTGTCCAAACCTCTTTAGAGAAGACAGGGCCCCGACCACCTGTCCTCTCTGAATGTCAGTCGGACTCCTCTGGTGATTACATACATGAGCTCGCTACAGCCGGCAGAGCACGGACTGTATTACGCATGCCCTCTTTTTATATCCATTTACATATTCATCTGTGTCTATGGGGCCTCTGCGTTTCGCGGTCTTGTTTGTGTGATGTCATCTTACAGTGAGGAGGTTGTTTTACACCACAATTGTACGTTCTTCGAGACCTCTGGGTAATTGGAGAAGTGAGAGGGTTGTGCGCACGTAATCCAGGATAACCACACCATTTGCTACTTGCGTGACAGATGGCCGTCCAAAGTCGGCACCGGTTATCCATTGGTCTCGTCGGTTTATGTGTAGTCTTTTGTGTTTGATGTTTACATGTCGTGTGTCTCTTTTCCGTCTCATGCTGTACTCGTCTTTTGTGTTTTTGCATCGGGTGTTTTGGTGTTTTACTGTTGATGCTGCAACGGGGTCTTGTTGGAGATCTCCTCCCTTCTTTTTACAGAGCAATTTTAACTTTCGTCACTCTTTATCTAATTTTGGAGTAGTTATGTCCCTTAATGACATGTAAAATTCAGTTTTTCAGTTTTTATCACAAGCAACGGATAGAGGGGATCTCCAACAACACCAGGTTGCAGCACCCACAGCAAACCCCCAAGACACCCAAAAACACAAAGCAGACAAGCTCAGAAAGAGACACATAAGGGACAAGGAACGTCAACGCACAACCAAGAAACATCAAACACAAAGGACTACACATAAACGAACGAGACCAATGGGCAACCGGTGCCAACTTATGACGGCCATCTGCCACGGAAATAGCAGAAGGTGTGATTATCCTGGATTACGTACCCACAACCCTTTCACTTTTCCCATTACCCAGAGGTCTTGAAGAACGAACGATTGCTTTGTAAAACAACCTCTTCACTGTCAGATGGCCACACACAAACAAGACCGCAAAACGCAGGGGCCCAAGCAACACAGATGAATATGTAAATGGATATAAAAAGAGGGCGTACGTAATACAATCCGTGCTCTGCCGCCCCGAGCTCATGTATGTTATCACCCGATGAGTCCGACTGACATTCAGAGAGGACAGGTGGTCGGGGCCCTGTCTTCTCTAAAGCGGTTTGATATCCAGATGGAATGTGATACACAAATTGGTCTTGCATAGTTACAGAGCGAGTTTGACTGTCGTCACGCTTGACGTATTTGTCGAGGAATTATCCCCCTTGATGACTTAAAAAAATCAGTTTTAGTCAGTTTTCCGGACATTTTTCTGCAACAGAGATATTCAGATGGAATTTTATACACAGTGGGGTCTTGGACAGTTACGGAGCAAGTTTGACTTTTGGCACGCTTGACCAATTTTTCGAGGAGTATCGCCCCTTGATGACTTGAAAAATTCATGACTTGCAAAATTCAGTTTTCCAGACCTTTGTTTTGCAACAAATAAGATATTCTGGTTAAATTTGATACATATCTTGGTCTTGAAGAGTTACAGCGTAAGTTTGACTTTAGGTCATGCATTACCTTCTTCGAGGATTTATGCCGCTTGATGCCAAGAAATTCGAAGTTTTTCTGCAACACATAGAGTTTGACACCCGGCCCTGCCTTCGTTTGGGGGTTCGTGATTGCTTTGTTATTGAGACTTAAACAATATTCCATAATGCCCTGGATCTTTGACTATTGAACAACGATGTGCATTTCTTCCTTGGAATTTTTATAATGGCTTGAAGCCAAATAAACTACATAAACTATAAACTATATTAACTACAGTACAACTCGAAAGGTATATCGATTTTTGGTTCAATTAATTTATAATGATAAATGGTTTGTATTTATATTGTTAATATCTTACGATTTCTGAACATTAAAGAAGTCGGATACATTTCTTTTTCACATGAGTTTATTTTGTTTTGTTGATTTTGCAATAACTTGAAATATTGCAGATGGAATGCAACATTTCCTTTCGCATCTTTTTGCTCATTAAAACGAACAATGCGAGATCAAATGGGTACAGACATTCAACAATTATTGAGCTTATCTGCTCTACGAGCACATTATAGTTGGTTGCGTCAAGAGTGTCGTAGAGAAAGATATGAAAACTAGTGTACAAGCCATAGCCTTTGAGGAATAGATGAGGGATTTCTATGATTGTTAATGTCATTATGGTAAGTACAGCAACCCTGTTCATGGCGTTGGCACGGCGTTCCTCACGGTCATTTTGATTCATTACCTCTCGTAGATCTTTTTGACGTCTAGCTACATAACGCATTTTCTGGAATAGAGCTATATTCATTACAATCATTGCGATTGTTGAAAAAAGGACAAATGTCATGTACACAAGATTTAAGCTAGTCTGAAGAACGGAAGATATGTACACTTCTTCCATGGAACAAACACTATAGACTCCGAATTTTCCATTCCCCCAAATGTCATCGACCCATTTTGTAGTTGTCACTCCAGGCAACAAGTGGGTAATCACCGCTCCGGTCACAACTATAAAGGCTATAGTTACCACACAATAGACAGTGGTCTTCTCCTTAGAGAACCGATACTTCAATTTGAAGGGCCTGTAAACAGCGACTATTCTGTTAACACAAAGTAAAACATTCAAATGTTGAGCTGCAATGTGCAGAATTGTTCTGTATGGTCCGCTCAAGTTGAAGTAGATAAAACAGGCTGGATACGGCATGGGAATGTGTATATCGGAGAAGAATACAAAAATTAAAATGATCGGTAAATTCAATAGTTGTGCAATGATTTCCAGGAAATTGGACAGAAATAGTATCGCATGAAAAATTCCTATCAGCCTCCTTTTGTAAAATGTTAAGAAGCAAAACAAGAAGAGGATACCAAAGAAAAGGACAAGAAATGGCTGTATATAGCAGAAAAAGATTGTTGCACCACCTTTGTACATGCTACCGAGTCTCATAAGGAAGAAGTTCGCTCGATGACTTTTCATTGACCAGTGAGATATTCTATCGAATAATTCATCGGCTTTCTTGTTTATAGTTGAATCGTTCATTTTGTCTTCTGCGTAAAGAAAAGGCTCAACTGAAAATGAAAATATGCAATCTGCAGAATCACAATGTACATGTACAATCACATATATCATAGAAGAAAAAAATGATTCTAAATTTACAACCCTAAAAATGTTCATACATTTATTAGAATGTAAAAATAACAAGTGAAAATTGAGAGTGTTTCGCTGCTTTAAAGAGTCTTTCGGCAGTTTTGGACAACGAGATAATCTGAAATCAGTCCTTGTAAAGAAACAATCTCATTAAAACTTGTTCAATCACACTCGTTGTGTCGACAAAACTGAAAATAGGAGTGTGATTGAAAGAGTTTAATTAGATTGTGTAAAGAAAAGAAGTGTGATGACGTGCTCTCAATTAATGATCCAAATGTTGCTGATAACCTCAGCACAATATATCCACGTGAACTTAAGGTGAAAGAAAACACTTTAAGCATTAACCCTGCTTCATAGTTAGATCTCATGTTATCTTTAAAAAACATGAATACTTCAATATATGACAAATGTGACGACTTCAATTTCAAATTACAAATTTCCCTGTCGTTGGTAGTAATATTCCTACGTATCATGCCTATGGTGTATTCATATCACAATTAGTAACACTATAGGACAAAATTACTTTCAAACTTTTATGGCCATATTACATCGTTTAGATTACGGATGGAGATGCTTACTCTTTCCATGCACCTGATCTTACCTCCATTAGGGATTCACTTTTGCTTCTATGTAGATTTGTTTAATTGATTGTATTATTTGAATCCCAATGGAAGTTTTTGTAGAAATCTACTGTATGCGTCGCCGTGAAAATCAATTTGTGTGCCGCTGCTCTTCTGGTTCGTCTGAAATTTGTGTGAGTTTAAAATATATAAAAACAGAATGTTTGAATTCATTCTTATATTATTTTAGTGTTTTAAAATCATTAGAAGAAAGAAATTATTATCTATGTCATTTATCAATTGTATTTTTGACGAACTTAATCCGGGCGCCACTATCTACAATTATATTTGGTCACTCGGTGGTCAGTCAGCAAAACTTCGGGTAACACTTAGACGGAAAGTGGGATGGACCATGGTCCTACTTACTTTTATACTATACTGTCATTAGATATGTCACATGATTCATGTGATTTATCAAATATGAGTACGGCGCATTTTGACAGTGCAATCTACAATGCCTTCCGATCTTGCGCTGGAGAGAGGTAATTAGAAAAGTTGTCCTTCATGTTTACTATGAGCAGCTGTGCCATTGTCTCGGTCTGTTTGTCATTTTTTCTTTTCATGCGAGTAAAATCTGTTTTGTGTTTTTTTTTACAAAATTCGTAAGCCTTTCCATTGTGGTTTTCTTAATCTGGTTTTGGCTTTTGTGTTTGACTTTCATTCATTCACTTGTAAAATTTCGTTTGATAGCACGGTTTTCTGAAAGGCTGCCACCTCCCTATAAAAATAACTACTGTTCATATCCTTCAGAAAAAATGAAGTTTCTCAATGACATAAGGGAGGGTAACGCACAGACTCTTTTATAATGTCGATTTAATCTTCTTCGTGAAATTGTCTCGATTTGATCGTTATAAAGTTGCTTGATGGACGTATGAATATCTAAAAAAAATGTCCTACTGTTTATTTGGTGATTGAAAAGTAAATGTCTTATTGCACTTCATTCTGTCAACGTTAATATTTTAATGAGTAAGACTTATAAACGTTGATAAGAATAATGAACGTTGTCGTCTATATGTTATTTCCACTAAATAATTTAAATGTTCACCGTCTTCAAATTCATTAGCATCATTTATAAGCAGAGAAATTGACATCATGGACCAGACATGCACGTTTCGGGTATTTAACCCTCGTCAGTGATTCAATTCAATTCAACCTTACATCAAAATATATACATTACGCTAAAAAAAGACAAATCAAAAGATTTCAATGACAGAACCCGATGAATACTTTATAAAAAGTCGTCACTTTTTCTTCCTACCGAAAAAGCTAGCAGCAATCTACAGACCATTGCCATTCACTTGAAATCCTAGTTGCAATGAGGAGCAACGGATGTAATATACAATACCTTGACAACGGAGATCATGAATAATAAACAAATTCTAAAGGTATAAATACTTCATATAACGAATATAAAGAGTACAAGAGAATTGTTGAAAAGAGGGAAAATTCTTAACTTTTCATTACCTCAAAGTATCAAATAAATATACTTACTTTGAAAACGGATGTAAAATATCTGCAACTGAACAAAATCACATGATTTCCATTTATGTAGGAAATTTTCTAGGGATTTTAACGAATGATAAGACACAGAGTCGACCTATTATATTTTCTTATGCAAGAATTGATATGTCATAGATATGATATTACATGTAAAGAATGCGCTGGAATAGTATAAGAGAGGTGTTGCAAAATACTGTATAATTCTCGGGTGCTGATGTTTTCGTTTGACGTCGTGTTGTTTAAAACTGACACTTTTACTAAAAGGTCGATCAATTCTAAATAAAAGTATTATACATTTTGTACTCATGATTTTGCATAGTGTTTGATCACTGGCACCATACGGCCCGCATAACCCATTACTTGACTGCATTTAATGTAATGTGGCGACGAAATGAAGACTCCATTATCAAAAAAAAAACCCCAAAACACTTGCTAAAATCTGAATAACAGACAATATATGTTTGTACTTTTGGGGAGGTTATGTGTACTTTAAACAATTTTTCTTCTTCGCCCATCCAGTTAAAATCTAGAAAAATACATGAAAGTTTTGAATGCATTCTACGTAAGAACAACCATCCCCTCCCAAATTTCGAATTTCAAACTAGATAAACATAGAAACCGAAAGTCGGAAATCTAACTGACAAAATAATCCAGTCAATTATAAACAGAAAAAACCAAATAAAAATCATAGCAAATCGGCTTGCCTGGAAATTGTCAGAATAGCAACAATAAAAAACCTCTAATATAATTAATAGTTTTTTTTCCACAATGTTGAATAACATACAAGTTTGAATCATTCTAAAACATCAAGTAAACAACACTAACCAGTTTTTATCTTTTTGCACAGCTGAAGTGAAGGAGTATAGCTAGCAAGCAGAAGATGCTCAATCCCCCCGATGTACTTGATCTCATATCCACTGAAATATACTATTTCATCTTATATTGCGTTTTTTCCTGGTATTATATTAAGATTGAAATATCAGTTCCTGCTTGAGTATTGTGTTTAAGGAGGTATTGAACACTTGGACGCCTAAATCAATTTTTCTCAAAATTTCTTAAGTTATACATTTCTTGTCTGTCCATGATTAATACAAACTAACATTTGATTCTATCCACAGGAAAAATTTCTACTAGACTTAAAATATGCATTAATCGACGTCTTCGTGAATTTCTTGATGACGTAATAATATTGAAAGTGTCATTCCAGTTCTCGTAAGCTATGGGAAATTAATTTTGATTTAACATTCAAAATCTTTATAAATGTATTGCACTTACATATGGAAAAGATGAGATGAATTGTGTTTTAAACAAAGGCAGGATACTGGAATCAAATATAACACTGTCGCTCAAAAAATTGCAATTTCGAGCCAATTGACTGTAATTGTTGATTAATTAGTTGGAATTCTGTTGATGAATCTTTGTCAAAAACTAACAAAATTATCAACAATGTCCAGAGATGATTTAATGATTAAGCTGAAGCTGGGATACATCATTGTAAGGCAATTAGAGCTAATTACGAAAACTTTGAGCGGCAGTTTTATCGGAAAATGTTGTGCTCCATGGACCCCACCTAATGTATTTTTTTTAATCATAAATAAATACTATTTATGTTTCAATCCTGTTAAAAATGTGTCAATTGATAATACCATTGTAAATAGAATATTTGATAACACTTATGGAGAGGTTAAGTGCCCTATCTTTTAAAAAGTGACCAGTCTGCAAACTTGTCGGGAAAACTTGTATTTTCAATATGATAATTTGTAGTGTTAAAAAATTGAAATGTAAAAGACTTCAAGAGACTTTTTTTTCACATTAAGAGAGTATAATGATTGAAATTGATCTTGCCGTCACCCGATGTGTACAGTATTCCCATTCTCTTCGGCAATGCTAGGGATGGTTCAGAGCAAGCACAAGAGGTTAATTGTCAATATTGAAATATATGTTCAATAGTACCCATTTTATTGTACTAGGCACGTGTTTCGGATATGGAATCCTCGTATGTAGTACTTCATATCAAACTGTCTCAATAAAGCCAAAGTGATGTTTCCTGGTGCAATCTAGGATAAACAGACTTAATTCCCTCTTGCCAAAATGAGCGGCTCCAAATTTTGTGTAGGGTTTATTCAGAAGCGTATTTAAGTGAAAATTATGGCCAAAACATTTTAGAGGGTAGGGGCAAGGAGCTTAATTCTAAACATAACCTAAAAACTATACCGAAACCCCAGCAAAGGACAGAGCTATGCAATGAGGGAGATACCCCTTAGTTTTAGAAATACTTCAATCGTAACCCTAGCTTCATTCCTAACCCTCACCCTAGCATCAACCCGACCTCTCACCCTAACACTTAACCAAGCAATAAACCTAACCCTTGCTTCAATTCTAAGCCTAGCGTCAACCCTAATCCTAACTTCAACCCTAACCCTTACCTAACCCTACCCCTAGCTTCAACCCTAACCCTTACTTTAACCCTAACCCTGCTTCAATCATAACCCTACCTCCAACCCAATCCTTACTTCAACCCTAATTCCAATTCACACCTAGCCATAACTTCAACTCTACGTGTCCGCCCACCAGTTTCTCTTACCGTACAGATATATTGCGCAATCATACATAAGTCGACATCATCACATTTTATTTCTATATATCTCACATTACTATGCTATATATCATTCTGTTTGTTATATCTACAGCTTTTATAGGATACTAGTCTAAAAGTCATGTCAAAATTGCTATACACAATAAATATCACACATGTTTGCCAAAAAAGGTGAAAACAGGGGCCTAAAGTTCATGGTTTTGTCTATTTTTCTGTGTATTGTGTCTGGTCTCCCATAAAAAAAATCAGAAATAATGCTTATATCTCCATATAGCTATGATCTTACATTCCATTCTAGCCAAATCTTAAAAATTTCCAAGAGATGTAAATAAAAAATGTGTAAAACACCCAAAACTTCATAGTTTTCCCCATGAAATCCTGTAAAAAATGGAAAATCCGGTACATCTTTTGAAATATCCATATTTAGACTTAATAAGTCACGTGACCTAAACACTTGAATGCTCTTACACAATGCAGGCATATTCTGAAATATGCATCTCGCCATTATAGAATATCTTTATGGTCTTCTCAACTCACCTTTCAGAAGTACTCAATTTCAGCTTTTCTACCCTGGACATTCTGGGTTAAATCTAAAAATCGGTCAGTGGACCCTAACCTAGCACACCCTTACCTCGACCCTTATCCGTAGCAATTGTCAATATTGAAATATATGTTCTATAGTTCCAATTTTATTGTACTAGACACGTGTTTCGGATATTGAATCCTCATCAGTATTACTTCCTGTCAAACAGTTTAAATAAAGTCAAAGTGAATTTTACTGGCACCATCTACAATGTAGACTTATAATTTATAAAACTAGCTGCTCCAAAGTTTGTGTAGGGTTTATTCAGAAGCGTATATAAGTGAAAAATATGGTCAAAAATCGTTGGAGGGTAGGCGCAAGCAGCTTAATTCTAAACATGACCAACTCAACCCCATGTTCTATCTCAGAACCATTGCTTCAGAGAGAGGGAATACTGTACACATAGGGTGACTTTGACACAGAAACACCATTTTTGGACCTTAACATCAAATTTGTTAACGGAGAGATTCATGCAAGTGTGTATGACAAACGAGATAATTTTTAATTCAACATAGTAATTTTTTTTTCTGGCTTGACGGTGATGTTCCAAGATTACCGTCATACGGTATTTGCATTTCAAAACTCATCCAGTATGTTAAACGTCTTCAAATTCATTAGCATCATTTAAAAGCAGATTAATTAACAGCGTGGACATGCACGTTTCGGGTATTTAAACATCGTCAGTGATCCTCAATCCAAACAATGAAATATGGCCAAAATGTTTGATAATTATGTCCAAATATACCGAAAGACGTAGCAAGATGGCTGGGATATGATGCTACAGGACCCAGGTTTCAGAAATTTATGAAAATTTTATAAACGGAAATTTTCGAATGCGTTTGAAGAAACGACCAACCGAAATTGATCGAACTTGGCTACATGTGTCCTCGGGGACTCCTGGTCCACCAGCAGTGACACTCACCAAGTGGTATAAATGTTAAACGTCTTCAAATCGAATAGTATCATTTAAGAACAGATAAATTGGCAGCATTGACCAGACAAAATTTTCAATCGCGACGTTTTGGTCCACCAGCAGTGACACTCACCAAGTGGTACATATGTTAAACGTCTTCAAATTCATTTTGCTAGAGCATGTACTGATGTTTTGGTTTTCACATTAGAAATTTACAAATTACAAAGAAACTTTTAGGTCAAGGTTTTCGCTTTCACAAACTAGTAAAAACTTTCTGGAAATATTACAAAAATATAGTCAACGTCTTTTGAAATTCGGACCTTTACAATGAAGAGAGCATATTACATTGGGTATTTCACAACCACATTTTATGGTGCCATTGAAGGATCAAAGGTCGACAGCATAACCATCGAAATTGTATTAGAATCATCAAACGCCTTTTATATCGTGAATATGATCCTTTTCTTCTCGACCACCTGTCCTCTCTGAATTTCAGTCGGACTCTTCCTGTGATCACATGCATGAGCTCGCTACAGCCGGCAGAGCACGGACTGTATTTCGTATAACTCCCTTTTTTCATAACAATTTAAAAATCCATCTAAGTGTTTCTCGGGCCTGTGCCATGCTGTCTGTTTGTATGTTCATCTTACAGCGAGAAGGTTATTTTACACCACAATTGTGCGTTTTATTGTGCGTTTTTCGAGACCTCTGTGTAATCGGAAAGGTATGAGGGTTGTGCGCAAGTAATTCGTATAATCACACCGTACTTGCGTGGCAGATGGCCGTCCAAAGCCGGCAACGTTTGCCCATTGGTCTCTTTGGTTTATGTGTGGTCTTTTGTGTTTGATGTCTCTATGTGGTGCGTTGGTGCTCCTTGCCGTTTTTGCGTCTCTTTCCGTGCGTGTCTTCTCTGTGTTTTTGCATTTGGTGTTTTGGAGTTTTACTGTGGGTGCTGCAGCTTAGTGTGGATGAGGTTACAGAATATTTCTGGATTAGTTCATTACCTGAAGTATGCTTCACCCATGTCATAACTGACATAAAAATTCTATAAGTTATAAAAGAGAACAGGAAATCTAGCAGTCGGACTTGTTTGAAACAACTTTAAAAATGACTTATGTGTTTTAGTTAATAACTGAACACTAATATGTGCATTTGCCATAAAGAGATCCCTGTACATAAGACTGCATACATGTACATGTATAAAAATGAACACATTCGAACATCACTGATTATACATTATATTATGGAATGGGCATATGATTCAATGATAATATTACAATATATACCGACCATCTGTCCTCTCTGAATGATCCCTCGGGTGAGCTCGCTATAGCTGGCAGAGCACAAACTGTATTTCGTAAGCTTTTTGTTTTTATATATATTTACATATCAATCTGTTTGTTGCTTGGGCCCGTACGTTTTGCTTCTTGTTTCTGTGGTCATCTTACAGTGAGATTATTTTACTCTTCAATCGTGTGTCGTTCTTCGAGACCTCTGGGTAACCGGAAAAGCGGGTTGTGTGCACATCATTTACTACTAACAAAGGCACCGATTGTCCATTGAATTCGTTGGTTTCTGTGTAGTTTTTTGTGTTTGGTATTTTGATGTCTTGTTTGGTGTTCCTTGTTCTTTTTGTGTGTATATCTTCTCTTTGTTAAACGTCTTACTAAAGATCTATAAATGTACCTTCATTTCATCTATATCTGGGAAATAGGAATAGTGGGAGGGTTGTGCGCACGTAATCCAGGATAACCACACCGTCTGCTACTTACGTGGTCTTTTATGTTTAATGTTTCTATGGTGTGAGTTGGCGTTCCTTGTCTCTTTCTGTGGGTCTCTGTTCTGTTTTTTTTTTTTTCATTGGGTGTTTTGCTGTGGGTGCTGCAACCTAGTGTTGTTGGAGTTCCCCTCCTTTCTTCTATAGTCAACAAAATATTTGTCTCGTACAGAACATTTGTTTGGGTAAACAATTTCTTGCACTTTTGGTGTAAAATCCTGTTTTGACCCAGTTTGGTTTATATGTAAGGAAAACTGAATAAACGGACACACATTTATTGCAGTAGAAGACAAGATTACAATAATGAATTGTGAAATACAAATGTAGCAACGAAATGGTTATAAAATGCCATAATTTGTCCTGAATACATTGTATTTGATGTTGAAATACGTCGGTGACTATATTCAAATGCCCGTTGCTCAAAGTTATTCCCCTAAAGGGTACATTTTTATCATTTACATATTTTGAAGGGGAAAAATTACACGTATACCCGATTTGAAGAATTTTCGAAGTTTCCAAAATTACGTTTCAGTCAATTTCAGATTTTGATACAGAAAGGGTGTATTTTTTGCTGCAAAATATGGAAAAACCGGCGTAACAAACAAAAAAGTTTTGACATTTGAAGAATAAATATTCAAACATCATAATATAAAACATATGAGACATCTTTAGTTGAAATTTAGTAAGCATTCGTGTCTTATTAACATAATATTCAATCGCGACGTTTTGATTTTTTTTACACAGTCAATAAATATTGCTCAGTCCCAACGTTTCGGCCGAAGCCTTCTTCAGGGTGGAGTCCTTTTCGCTGAATCACATTTTTTCTCTTTTAAAATTCATCAAAAAATAATTGTCATGAGTTCTGTTCTGTTTGCGCTTTGTTTATCGATATAATCTTTTTTTTTGTTAAACCCTTTAGATTACTTCTAAAATCAATTCAATAATTATAAACATTTCTTTTTGTAAATTTAGTTATAAAGTGCAGGTAACTTTATCCATACAATGCTATCTCAGTAATATTGTAAACATGATCATGCTCTTATTCTAGTTATTATATATTTTTCAATTCAAGCAATCTGTGTGTTTATTATGTTTAAAGTAATTATACTTACGAAAAATATTTTTAAAAAATGAAAAGGATAATTGGAGATTTAAGCGTATTGGTTATTCAACAGAGGGGATGCCGAATCATTACATTCATCCAGGAAACAATCCGAGACAAATTTTTCACGATTTTGTTTTGTATATAAACATTCAGCCGGAACGCCAGTCGGCACTTGTCTTTGAAGTTTAAAAACGAAGTCACGTGACAAATGTTTTGAATATGACGACATTGTACCACGTCATCAAAAACGCGTCATACTGACTGTGCTGCATGTGTAAACAAGAATGGCACAGGTGATTTTGATGGCAATAGAGATACCGTTTCAAGTCATAACACTTAATCAGGTAAATTTTGTGGCATTTTGAAATAAATCGGGCGTTGTCAAGGGCAGTTTCTCGCCAACGATCTGTTTACCTGCATTTTATTGCTTATTTTCTTTTAAAATCCCAGCTGGGAATGATTGGGAACAATCTGAATGTAAACTTTATATATCACCGAAGTCACCAAAACCAAAAATAGTATGCCGATCTTTGCCTTAAGGAGTTTGTGTCACCTTTCAAACTTCGATATGCTGTTCCGGCGTCCATCTTCCATGTCAACGTATGGAAACTCGTTTGTAAACAGAGAGTACACGGGTACACATGTACTCAAGTCGGTGCTGCGAAGTGGTTAGATTTGCCAAAATGAAACATGAAATTGGCACAAAATCACCTACAAGGTATCAAACCATCAAACAAATGTTAAAAATTCCATTGCCACTTGAATTTGGTGTATTCTGAGTCCGTAATGATGAATTTCAATTAAAATCTGGTCCTCGTTATAGCGTTTTTATTCCTATTTATAGAGTACTTACTGACTAAAATTCTATATAGTTATCATAATTGGGATTCTGTTGAAAAGATTATCATTGAATTTTGACCAGAAGTGCAAAGGGGAGCATTTGTGTCAGCTTTTAAAACCAATGGTGTATGCACAATTTTCGTTGGATCTTTAGCAGGGGTGAAAAATATCAAAAATCCCTTTCAGGGGAATTTCAGTTATATGTAGTGAATATTATACCTGAGTATTATTTGTTTTATAATTATATTCAAAATTTGAGATAAACAGTTAAGGTCGTTTAGCCCAATTTATTCTTATTCCGCTACTTTGTATGTCAAGAGTTATCCGCCCCTTTTAGAAACAATGCTTCCAACCGTCAAAATAGGGATTGGCGTTCCGGCTGATTACTTCTGGTATAAATTGTTATAACATGCTCAAACTCACCAACTAGAACGACGATAACATTTAGTATTTCATATAAACATAAAACCTTGTCGCTGCATGACAATTGTCAGACTGAGTGCGTATTGGTCTTTTGTATATTATTTTATTTAGAATTGATGTAATGTGCTATGATATTCTTATTGGGAGGGTTGAGTGCACGTAATCCAGGTAACAACGCCATTTGCTACTGGCATGACAGATGGCCGTCCTAAGTCGGCACCGGTTGCTCAATGATCTCGTTGGTTTAAGTGTAGCATTTTATGTTTAATGCATCTATGTTGTGTGCAAGTGTTTCTTGTCCCTTTTACGCCTCTTGCTGTCTGCTCTGTGTTTTTGCATATGATGGTTTAGTTTTGTGCTATGGATACTACAATCGGGTGTTGTTTCATATCCTCCCTTTCTTATAGATGAGCGCGGGTTTTTTTTTGTAAAACTACCTGGTGTTGCATGCAGTCATAGGATGCTCACTCCTCGTGGTCCTGCTTCCATTCGGGAGTTTTCTATTGTATTGTCAATGGAGACTCACACAATTATGCCATATTCCCCTGTATCCTTGACTCCTTTGACCTACGATTGGTTATTCTTCTCTGGTATACTTCATTCCATTTTAAGTCGGAGGGGGCGAACAAGAAAAATCTGGTAAAGTGCACATAATCTCCCCAAAGTTAATTACATTTTTTTGTAATTGAGATTTTTTTGTATCATTTTTCTGTCATGGAGCCCTCATTATACTATAAATGGAGTAAAGTAAAGAATATTCTCTCCGCATGGTGCCAATTAGCAAACATCAAGTCTATGATTTAGAATCAATGAATTTCTACGTAAAAGGGTCATTTCTCAAAACGTTAGACGTCAAAGGAAGCAAATTAAGCACTCGAGAATCAAACAACATTTTTCAATGTTGGAAGGATGCGATTTCTGTGCATATTTTATATGTAATATTACATCTATGACATTTAATTTTTGCATGAGAAAATATAATGGGCCCACTCTGTTATTCGTTAAAACTTACAAAATTCCTACATAAATGGAACACAACTTATTTCGTTCAATAAACAAATAGTTTAAATCCGTCGTTAAAGTAAGTATATTTATTTGATTACTTATAAATCATGAAAATAAATCACCATTCTAGTTTTTTTTCCACTATTTATCTATTTTTGTTTTTAATTATCATTATTAGTTAAAAGGTCTTTCTTAATTATTATTTATAAATTCAAAGAAAAGGTAATAGCAAAAGTGCCTAGATTGCTGCTTGCATATCAGTGAGTAGGAACAAGTGACACCTTCTTCATAATACATGCATGAGATTCTGTTAAAGAAATCTTATTGATTTAAGATTGAATGTTAAACGTCCCCAAATAATTCATCTATTCCCAAATGATGCTATTAAATTCAAAGACATTTAACATTTGGTGAGTGTCACTGCTGGTGGACCGGGAGTCCCCAAGGGCACATGTAGCCAAATTCGACCAATTTCTGTTGATCGTTTCTTCAACGCATTCGAAACTTTCTAAAACGTGGGTCCTGTAGCATCATATCCCATCCATCCTTCTATGTTTTTCGGGGTTTTTGGACATAATATCTTTCATATTCTTTGGTCATATTACATTGTTTAGATTGAGGTTCCCTGACGAGGTTTAAGTACCCGAAACGTGCATGTCTGGTCCATGCTGAAAATGTATCGGTTCTTAAATGATGCTATTGAATTTGAAATCGTTCAACATTTTTAAAAATGGCTTAAATGAAAGAGTACCCTGTCAGACAGAAGGGATATATAACGACGATTGTATTGGTGTTTTATCATCGGTTGCCATGTCAAAAATACCCCAAGAGGTACAAATTACACTATTTCTGCAAATTTCAAGAAATTGTTTTCAATTCTATTCAAGTGAACAGAAATACCGAAAACTAACTGGAAATTTGCATAGAAATATTATTCATACCATTTTAGGCATGGTTATCATGGTAATCGATGACAATATACCAACATATATAGACGTGTGACAAACACTGTCATATTGCTTAACATAATTAAATGGGATATTTGTCTCTCTCATGATTTAAGATACTGAAAGTAAAACATATATCGTAGCTTAGAATTGGTTGCATATCATTTATGATCGTGTGCGTTGCTATGGAGATTTCCTTACATTTTATTATATATATATTGGAAATTTAATTGATTTTAGAAAAATGGAAACTTTATGATAGAAAAACATATGAATAGTCTCTTCAATTTTAATTGACTGTACGGATACGCCGTAAAACAACTGGAAATTCCATAAAAAGTGTGTATTGTAACATTTTGGGCATGGTTACCACGGCAACCGATTAAAAATACCAATATAATTGATATGAATATGTCGCAGAAACTGTGGACTTGCTAAATATATCAAAATTGGTTGTTTATCTCTTCCGTGAATAAAGACACTTAATGTAAACCATATATCTTGTAAAATATAGATGTTGCCATGGTAACAATCTTAAAATTGAATATGTTTTTTCTTTAAACGAAAAAAACAATTGTTTGATATTTTCCTCATAATTTATCTTTGACTCTTTAAGGCCTATTCCAATATTTCACTTATGCTTCGTTATTTTTATATGCATCGCCAAAAATTGTGCATTTTTGTACTTTTGCAAAATATCAAGATATGGACATTTTACCATAAAAAAGAATACTTTTTCCATATATCAACTAAAAAGTTAATTTGTCGTTTTCAAGATCAATGTCCGCAGATTTTCATTTTAGATGAAAATATAACCCACATTAAGGCTATCATTGTGAAAAACGGAGGTGAAAACGGCTAATTTCGCCCTTGCGAAAGCCAATTTTCTGGCCACAATGGGGTGGTATTGTTAATATGGAAACAGATGGCCATTCATAAAAACTAATGTAAAGTTTGTCAGAGGATCAATCATGCCTAACTAGGTTAAAATCATCAAAATCTGAGGCATGCTATTTCCAAATTTTAGGAGAAAATCTCTTTAAAATAATTACGATGATTTCATGTAGTGTTCTAAGGCATACACTTGTCAATTACTACATATTGGGTAAAACATTATTGACATTGATACTCCCATCATGAATCTGTGTGACGAAACAATCTAGATTAGTTCACTTATCAGATGAAAACGACGTTATGAAATAGTCTTTGCTCTACCCTTCCTTTTCTCCTTGAGAGAGCTATGATTTTTTCCAAGGAACCTTAAAATTGATTTTTACAGAGAGGATAATCAGGATTTCCGTGCTCTGAAAATGCTCTCCCGGGCACCTGGTCCCACCTCTAGCTTGCTAGGGGTCCGTCGATGCTTAATTTTGTACTCTATTGTGAGTGCTATTGAGATTATCGTCAGGATCTTCTTTAACTCATTTGTGTCACACTTATGCCCTTTGCCGTGTGGAGCTCGTAAAAAAGTTCCCCCGCGAGGGGTTTGACAGTAAGTGTTTTGAATATATTTCCCTAACATTGTCGCCATAGCACTTTCTATATAGACATACATGTTACGTCAGACAGTGCATGAAGTTTTTATATTGTTTTCATTTTCGTGCTTGAACATCGACGGCGGGTGCGGCTAGCCAACAGGGGATGCTTACTCCTCCCGGGCACCTGGTCCCACCTCTAGCTTGCTAGGGATCCGTCGATGCTTAATTTTGTACTCTATTGTGAGTGCTGTTGAGATTATCGTCAGGATCTTCTTTAACTCCTATAAGGAATGCCTTGTGGTTAACTCGTCGCCCAAAATTATGAAAATACCAATTAATGCTTTATAAAGCTCTACATATTCTTTTGTTGATTATTTTCACAGTCTTATTCAATAGATATAGGATATTTCTTTTTAGGATTGAACATTTCAGAATCAGAGTTTTTTTCTTCATTGAAATACTTGATCGTGCACAACCGTGATACGACAATCAAAATTACAATAAATCAAAATTAAAAGAATTTTTAGACAAAATTAGAAGATAACAATGCATTAGATTATAAGATAATACCTTTTTTACAAAACACAAATACAAAAAATATCATTTTTCTGACCATTGTTAATATGTTTTATAACCAGCCTCATTTTGAGACATTTAGAAATGTTAAACGTCTTCAAATTCAATAGCATCATTTAAGAACAGATGAATTCCAGATATGCACGTTTAGGGTACTTAACATTCGTTAATGATCATCAATCTAAACAATGTAATGGGACAAAAGAGTGTGAAAGTGATTATGTTAAAAAATGTACAGAAAGACGTAGCAGGATGGGTGGGAAATGATGCTACAGAACCCACGTTTTGGGAATTTCAATATATTTTGATAACAGAAATATTGCAATGCGTTAAAGAAACAATCAACCGAAGTTGATCGATTTTGGCTACATGTGCCTCCGGGGACTTCTGGTCCACCAGCAGTGACACTCACCGAGTGGTAGTAGAAAAAATCGAAAAAGGTTGCAAATGAGTTAAAGAAGATCCTGACAAAAATCTCAACAGCACTCACAATAGAGCACTATATTGAGCATCGACGGACCCCTAGCAAGCTAGAGGTGGGATCAGGTGCCCGGGAGAAGTAAGCATCCCCTGTTGGCTAGACGCACCCGCCGTCGATGTTAATGAGTTATAGAAGTTCCTGACAACAATCTCAACATTACTCACAATAGAGCACAAAGTTGACCATTGACGGACCCCTAGCAAGCTAGACGTGGGATCAGGTGCCCGCGAGGAGTAAGCATCCCCTGTTGGCTAGCCGCATCCGCCGTCGATGTTCACGCACGAAAATGAAAAGAATATCTAAAATTATGCTTTGTCCTAGGTTGTGTCTATATAGAAAGTGCTATGGCGACCATGTCAGGGAAAGACATTCAAAACACTTACTGTCAAACCCCTCGCGGGGAACTTTTTTACGAGCTTCACACGGCAAAGGGCATAAGTGTGACACAAATGAGTTAAAGAAGATCCTGACGATAATCTCAACAGCACTCACAATAGAGCACTATATTGAGCATCGACGGACCCCTAGCAAGCTAGAGGTGGGATCAGGTGCCCGGGAGGAGTAAGCATCCCCTGTTGGCTAGCCGCACCCGCCGTCGATGTTAATGCACGATGAAGAACACAGTATATAAATTGCATGCACTACCTGACCTTATCAAGTCACAGGAAGGCTCATTATAAAGACCCATCATGTTCAATTTTATTAATCGTCTGAATTAGTATAAAAAGGAGCCGAGTCGGCTCCTTGCATACGTTAAAAAATTATCTAATAAAATAAGTCTCAACTGACTTGCCATATAATCATGGTTGTGCGCACATAATCCGGATAACCACACCTTCTACTACTTGTGAAGGAGATGGCCGTCCAAAGTCGATACCGGTTGCCCACAAGTCTCCATGATTTATGTGTTGCTTTTGTGTTTCATGTTACTATGGTAAGAGTTGGTGTTTCATGTCCCTTTTGCGTCGTTTCCTGTGGGTGTGTGCTCTTTGGGTGTTTTAGAGTTTTGCTGTGGGCCCTACAACCGAGTGTCTTTGAAGACCCCCTCCTTTCTTTCATCTTCCACTACCAACTATACAATACTTGATAAAAAATATGCAATTCTCACACAGTCAGTTTTAGAAGATTTCAAACGTAATGCAACATATCATACCATATGAGGTCAGTGCAACTTTATTGCTGTTTATAAGTACATATAACATATATTGTCCATAAATATTTTCATCATTATAAAGTGCTTTTTTCTAGATATAGCAGACACACACCTTTCACACACCTTGCCTACACCTTGCATACATGAGTAGTTTTAAAAAGACATTTATTCAGAAATGATTCCCGCATGTATAAACTAATGAATGTAGTAATGATAATGACGATTCTGTATTATATATCATACTCAATTGATAAAGTATTAACTTAAGTTTCAAAGAGAGATTCAAGAGTCTGTCGCTTCTTCTCAGATACAGCATAAATCTATTAATTTTGATTGAAGCTTCTCTGTGAAATAGTGATATTTTAGAAATTGCTTAGCGGTAATCGGCTACTCTTCAAACATTTCAATATGTCCGACCACTCAATTTTGTCTCTGAAGGTCCGTATTCTAGAAAAAATGTATCATGCAACTAACAATCCGAACCTCAGAACTCCGTACAGACGTAAAAGAGAAGATCACTGGATTCGACAATTGGACACAGCTGCCCCGTATGGTTGCAAAGACCATATTAAAAATATAGGAAATCTGACGAGTCCCGGATGCCAGTCGGTTAATGCACTGCGGTTGTTTGATCGAACAACAAGGCGTCGAAGTCATGGTATAAGAAAATACAACAGGCCAGATATTCATGATATATATATATCGTCATCATATTCTTACGAAGTTGTACTCTCTTCCTTTAAAGAAATTTCATGACTTGTACGAATCATCAATGACCTTACATTTTACGGACACCGGTTCAGAAGAGCATCGCCTACAACGTATTATTCTGAACATATCGACAAACATGCATGTAAGCAGTGAAAATCGTCTCTTCCTTAAAATCATATTTGCAAATAAGGGGATCGATGATCGATGCGACTTTCTAAATAACAGTTCTGTCAATGAGAAAATCTCTCCTTATTTTAAATACCAGGAGTCGCCTTGCATTTCCTACTCATATACACAATCTGTTGCTTCCAAAATATTTAGTTATAAACAACATTTGAAATGTCTAGATGTACACCACTTTTCACAAAACCCCATACAATGCACCTCTGATTTTGTCTACCACCCATGCGGCCATTTGGTTACTGGTCACCTAAATATTGTCGGTAACAATAAACTTAGGAACCTTCTCAGTAAAGGTCCAAGGTAAAGGGAACCCCGTTCCTTCACATGGCGGGAAAACATTGGAATAATTATAGATGCAATTGAGGAGTACAGCAGACGGTGGGCAAAAAAGGAGGACTCAGAACTAGGCACTCTCTCCGACATAAGCATACACAAAAGTAACGTAAATAGTTATTTGTACAATGAAATGTGCTATGTTTGGAAGCTTATAAGATATTAAATCGGCGGTGAAATGAATTCATTTTTTTACGAGTGAGTTTTTATATACAAACTTTCAGGGTAGGTAATCAATTTTGTTCTAAAACAGCGAGCTACGTTAAAAGAACTATAGGGCGTCTTCGGCATTCAGTTAACAACAGACACGAGTCAATTTTTCATGACCATGTTGTTGCCAAAGAACTTTCTAACCTCCGTGAAAAATATATCATTGTTCCTGCCGACAAAGCGGCAAACAATTTTACTTTCGTTTGCAAGTCATACTATTTCAAATGCCTGAAAGAGGAACTTGGATCACATTCAGCACCTGGAAATCCAACATATAAACTTACAAACTTATCTGTATCTGAAATACTTGACAACCACAACTCCTTTGGTATTCACACTGATGACTCTGATCTTGAACTACCTTATATCTACTGGAATCCCAAATGCACAAAAATCCTTACAAGCATCGCTTTATCGCCGGTTCGTTCAGATGCTCCACAAAGCCTCTAACATTTTGCTTACGAAAATATTAACTCGCATCAAGCAAGGTCTTTAAACATACTGCGATACAACTTATTTCAGAAATGGAATCAATCAGACGTGGATCCTAAATAATTCTAAAGAACTTTTGGAAACTTTGAAAGCCAGCGATTTCAATCATATTACCAGCATAAAGTCTTTCGACTTCTCCACGCTCTATAGTACTATCCCACACCTAATGCTCAAAAACAGACTTGCCAATGATATTCGCATTTCTTTCAAAAATGGTAATAGGAGATAAAAATACCTCGTCATGGGGAGGCAGGATACTTATTTCGTGGAGGAACACTCTTATTCAAACAAAAAGTATACCGAAGACGATATCATCCGGATGTTTGAGTTTCTGATTGACAACATTTTTGTGGCGTTTGGAGGGACCGTATTCCGGCAGATAGTCGGCAAACCCATGGGTACCAATTGCGCCCCACTGCTTGCGGACTTATTTTTATATTCACACGAAGCTGACGTCATCCAGACCTTTCTCTCGACTGGGCGAAAAAACCTCCCATCTCAGTTCAATTTTACCTTCTGATACATAGATGACATGTTTTCCATCAATAATCCGAACTTTAAGGATCATCTGCATGAAATCTACCCTCATGAACTAGAGATCAAGGAAACAACAGAGAGTGACAGATCAGCTTCGTACTTGGATATACTTCTATCTTTCGATGCTAACGGCCATTTGAACACCTCACTGTATGACAAGCGTGACGATTTCATAATAAAGTTTTGTTTTAATTTTAAAAAAGATATATCATGGTTCGTATACACGACCTCTTTTGTTTAGTGAGTTTCTTCGCGTTTCGTTCGGACTTACTTCGTCGGCCAACAATCGTCTGTTATTGGTAAAGCTCTATTAGAACAATGGGAGGAGTGTGCGCACGTAATCCAGAACAACCACACCGTCTGCTACTGACGTAGCAGATGGCCGTCCTAAGTCGCGATCAGCACTGATTGCTCATTGGTCTCGATGGTTTATGTGTAGTCATTTATGTTTGATGTTTCTATGTGATTTGGCGTTCATTTTGTCATTTCCGTCTCATTCTTTGCGTGTCTGCTTTGTGTTTTGGCAGTGGGTATTTTGGGGTTTTGCTGTTGGTACTGCAATCGAGTGTTACTAGATATCCTCTCCTTTCTTTCAAAATTCAAAAGTAGAATCCGACGTAAAAAAAACAATAAGCATACATGATATATGGAGAAAAACATACCTCAATATAGAGGACAAACTGGACAAATCAAAAATCAAAATAATAGTAAAACAGGAACAAAAGCAAACAAACAAACAAAATCCACCATATGAACAGATGTTAACTTCCAATAAGGGAGTGAGACCAAGTGCCCGGGAAGAGTCAGCATCCCCTGCTTACATGGATCATCCGTCGCTTCAATCTGGCAGACATGTCACATCCGGTTGCTTTCACCAAGGAAGATACACGTATGTTTTGTGGTGGTCTAAGACAGAATATCATTTACCATTCTGGACAATTGGACATCATAGTGTATGACGAGTTCCCGTAAAACTTCCTCAGTGACGATGTTAGTCAGTCGCAAACGTATCCCTGACTACGAAACTTCTGACAGACGCCTAGCTCTCAGAAAACAAAATCTATATATTTGGTACTGGCTCTGGCAAAACGTAACAGTTGATGTAATAACACGCAATATGAAGGCAATGAAGGGTTATTGCTACTAAGTAAAGGAAAGTTTGTGATGCTAAAATTGAAGTCGTCACGTTTGTCATCAGTGTCGTTAATAGAACGCTGAATCATTTTTTTTCTGTGTTTCTTTGACTTCAAGCTCTGAATGATAGATTCTGTTGAGGTAATCCGCGAATTTTTGATTATTTATGTATATACTGCACATCATCTATAAATCTGTATTTGAAGTTAAAGTTAAAATCTAAGTGTTTTTCCTTCAGAGATTAAATGAATTCAGCTTCGTACGAGTAAAGAAAAGTGTCGGCATGGAATGGGGCGCAATTGGTTCCCATTGAATTGCGACTTTTTGTTGGAAAAATGTTGTTAATAAGGAAGTTGAACATCTGAATGATATCTTTTTCAGTGTACTTATTTTTAGAAAAAAATAGGGGTTTTTCATAGTTAACGACAATATATTTACATTTTCGAATTTTTTTTTTGCCATTTTACCTCTAAAGGCATTGTTTTTAAATTTCGTTCGTTAAAATAGCATACATGTAAAACCAAAAATTGCTTAGATTGATGACAGTATTTCTTATATCTTTTTCAGTTTAACATATACTTCACGAAGAGGAGGAAATGAACGAATCAACAATAAACAAGAAAGTTAATGATTTCTATCTTAGAATGTCTGACTGGATAATAAAGAGTCAACGAGAGGACTTTCTCCTGATGAGACTGAGTACCATGTACAAAGGTGCCGCAGCCATCTTTTTATGCTATATTCAGCCATTTCTTGTCCTTTTTTTCGGTGCTCTTTTCTTGTTTTGTTTCATAACGTTTTACAAGAAGAGGTTGATTGGGATTTTCCATGCAATTCTATTTCTGTCGAATTTCCTGGAAATCATTGCACAACTGCTCAACTTACCAATCATTTTCATCTTCGTATTCTTCTCCGACATACGCATTCCCATGCCGTATCCAGCCTGTTTTATCTACTTCAACTTGAGCGGACCATACAGAACAATTCTCCACATTGCAGCTCAACATTTGAATGTTTTACTTTGTTTCAACAGAATAGTCGCTGTTTACAGGCCCTTCAAATTGAAGTATTGGTTCTCTAAGGAGAAGACCACTGTCTATTGTGTGGTAACTATAGCCTTTATAGTTGTGACCGGAATGTTACTTGCCCATATATTGCCTGGAGTGACCACTAGAAAATGGGTCGATGATGTTTGGGGAAATGGAAAATTCGGAGTCTATAGTGTTTGTTCCTTGGAAGATGTGTACAGATCTTCCTTTATTCAGACCAGCCTAGAACTTGTGTACATAACATTTGTCCTTTTTTCAACAATCACAATGATTGCAATGAATATAGCTTTGGTCATGAAAATGCATTATGTAGCTAGACGTCAAAAAGATCTATGAGAGGTAATGAATCAAAATGACCATGAGGAACGCCGTGCCAACGCCATGAACAGGGTTGCTGTACTTACTATACTCTCATTAACAATCATAGAAATTCCTCATCTAATCCTCAAAGGATATGCCTTGTACAGTAGTTTTCAGATCCTTCTCTATGGCGCCCTTGACTCAAGCAAATATAATGTGCTTGTTGAGCAGATAAGCTCAATACTTGTTGAATGCCTGTACCCGTTTGATCTCGCATTGTTCGTTTTCATAAGCAAAAAAATTAGAAAGGAAATGTTGCGTTCCATCTGCAATATATTAACTTATTGTAAAATCAAGAAATAAAATCATGTAAAATTTAAGTGTGTTTGGTCTCTTCTTGTTTCAGATAACATGAAATACCAATAATGGCGCTCTAACTGGCGATTCATTCATGAAAGTCATAATGTTGTGCGCATTAAATAGATGTATACACCCTCATTGTCAATTTGCCGATTTTATTGTGATATGTATAATCATTTTTGAATTGACGAAACGGCTCATTAATTTTTGTCACACATAGCAATATCAGAGATGGACTGCTTTTTACATGGTTAATATGAATGCTGAACTTATTAGAAATTGAATAAATCTAGTCCGACAAAATGTTAAAATCAGTGTAGCTTATGAAACGGTCATTCTTTGTTTCATAACTCCAATCTTCATATTTCACGAGAATTTTCAAAGATAGGGTTGAAATGACGGCAAGGGTTCAAATCAGGAATTGTGCTAATATGGAAATAAGGATAAAGGTATGGAATTTGTAAAACTACTTTTATTGTCAATCAATTTGAAATGAAGCTAGAACATGAATACTATCTCAAACAAGAGTACTATACACAGATCAGACACCCACAGAAAGAGAGGCAAAAGGGACAAGGAACACCAACTCACGCCATAGAAATATGAAAAACACAAGACCACACATAAACTAACAAGACCGACTCACATCATAGATACATAACGAGACCAATGGGAAACCGGTGCCGACTTAGAACGGCCACCTGCCATGCAAGAAGCAGACGGTGTGGTTATCCGAATTACGCGCAGACAACTCTCCCACTTTTTCGATTACCCTGAGATCTCGAAGAATGCAAAATTGTTGTCTAAAATAACATTCTCATTTTTAGATGAACATTCAAACAGACATTATGACGCAGGGGCCCAATATGCACAGATGGATATGTAAATTGACATAAAAACAGAAAGCACATGAAATACAGTCCGTGCTCTGCCGTCTGTAATGCGCCAATGTATGTGAACATCCGAGGAGTCCGACTGAGATTCAGGTGGTCGGGACTCCGTCTTCTCTGAAGAGGTTTGGACAGGGCCCATCATCGAGTCACAGTCAGTCTGAGTGCAATCTTAAGAACATGTTGGTACAAGGCTGTAGATTAGTCCAGTACGAAGCCAATTGTCCTTCTGTTTTCATTTTCGTGCTTAAACATCGACGGCGGGTGCGGCTAGCCAACAGGGGATGCTTACTCCTCCCGGGCACCTGGTCCCACCTCTAGCTTGCTAGGGGTCCGTCGATGCTTAATTGTGTACTCTATTGTGAGTGCTGTTGAGATTATCGTCAGGATCTTCTTTAATTCATTCTGGTGACAGAAGAATCATATCTACGGTATAAAAAGGCGTTTGATGGTTCTATCCTGTCTACCTTTGAACCTTAGGTTTATGTTAATTACTTCACTATCAAATGGAGGTTGTGAAATACCCAAAGGTATATACTTTTTTGCTTGTATGGATCTGAATTTCAAAAGAAAATGACAATATTTTTTGTAATATTTCCAAAATGTCTCTACTAGTTTGTGATAGCGCACACCTTGACCAATTTTTTTTAAATGTCTGCTATGAAAATCCAAAACATCAGTATATGCTCTAGAAATCTCATCGTCAAGCCAGGGAAAATTTACTATGTTGAATAACACGAGACAACAAGACAATTATCATCAATCACATAGAACAGACAAACATGGAAGCAAAGCAGATACATCAAGTCATGTTACAGGAAAAACAGAACATAAATTGAATACAACAACTGTGCAATCTGTGCCGACCTGGGACGGTCCTCCACTTTTTAGTTTATTATCAGGATTACATACTCAAAACCCTCCGAATTACTCAGAAACACAAAATTAACATCTGATGAATAAACAAAAACTGTAAGTTAACATCATAAACAAGACTACCAAACTGGAGCTCCAATCGACACATAAACTTTTTACATAGATATCAGAAGCAATTTGCATACTTTAAACTGCCCTTGCTCTGCTGACAGAAGATAACTTATGATCAATCACTCAAGAAATCCGACCAACATCTAGATAACACAAATGTAGTAAGTCTTCTAAGGCTCAAAAACCAGGCTTCTTTGACGCGATTAGGACAAGGCAAATTAAGGAGTCCAGTCCGAAGGGAAGAAGCGCTTATGAAATAGAAGGTTTGGGTTGGACAACGAATGGTTCAAGTGTTAAACGTTTTCAAATTCAATAGCATCATTTAAGACCTGATAAATTTACAGCATGGACCAGACATGCACGTTTCGGGTACTAAACCCTCGTCAGTGATCCTCTGTCTAAACAATGTATAATGGCCAAACAGTATGAAAATTATTATGTCCAAAAAATGTACCAAAAGACGTAGCAGAATGGGTGGGATATGATACTTCAGGACAAACGTTTTAGAAATTTCAAGAAATTTTGTAACTGAAAATTTCAATTGCGTTAAAGAGACAGACGATCAACCGAAGTTAATCGAATTTGGCTACATGTGAATTCGGGGACTCTTGGTCCACCAGCAGTGACACTCACCAAGTAGTGCATATGTTAAACGTCTTCAAATTCAATGGCATCATTTAAGACCTGATAAATTTACAGCATGGACCAGACATACACGTTTCAGGTTCTAAACCCTCGTCAATGATACTCAGTCTAAACAATGTATAATGGCCAAAAAGCATGAAAACTATGTTGTCCAAAAATGTACCAAAAACGTAGCAGAATGGGTAGGATTTGATGCTACAGGACCCACGTTTTAGAAATTTCAAGAAATTTTGTAACAGAAAATTTCAAATGCGTTAAAGAGACAGACGATCAACCGAAGTTGATCGAACTTGGCTACATGTGCCCTCGGGGACTATTGGTCCACAAGCAGTGACACTCACCAAGTAGTACAAATGTTAAACTTCCTCAAATTCAATGGCTGCACTACTTGTAAAAGGCAAAGTACAATGTAAAAACTGCTTTAAAGTTTCATGAAGGTTTACTTCTTACTGCTTAGTTGTGGAAAATATCAGATAAATAGGGTACTTTTTGGTTTTGCTATGGGTGCTACAGCCGAGAGTTGTTGGGGATCACTTCCTTTCTCTCAAAATCGGGTCTTTCTCACAAAATCGGGTTAAGGTAATGGATTGAAAATAGTTTAGGTTAAATGTAGTGTGGGGCTTCAGTTGAGTTTGTACCACGGGTAAACGTTTAAGTATAGATAAGGGTAAATGTCAAAATTAGATGAGTGTTGAAGAAAAGGTTAGGGATAAGAGAACGGTTGGCTTGAGCGTTAGGGTACGGGTTGGGTCACAGTTATGGTTTAAAATAGGGTTGAAATTAAGATAAGAGATAATGAAAGCGTTGGAGTTATGATTTTGGCCATGGTTCAAGCAAGCATTTAGATAACATTCGGTTGAAGTTTGAAAATTGGATAATGGTTTTGGTTTGACTTTTGTAAGAAGGAAGGGATCTCCCATCCGATTCGGTTGCAATATCTACAGCAAAGCAGCAAAACTCCTGATGCGAAAACAAAGAGTAGGCAAGCACAGCACGACATAGAAACAAGAAACACAAAAAAAAAACTACAGATAGACCAATAGACAATTGGTGCCGAATTAGGACGACCATCTGCCACGCAAATAGCAAATGGTGTAGTTATCTGGAGTACGTGCGCACAACCCTGAGGTGATGTGATTTCCTTTCTCTTTGTTTGTGTTCTGCTGTGTGGCCATGTAGTGAATATTCTCCTTGCTTAGTTGTTGTTTTGACGACTCCAAGATGAACGATCGTGTTCTTCGAGACCTCTGGGTAACCGGAAAAGTAGGAGGACTGTATATTTGTACTCACGTTATCCGGGTTTATATGATGTGACGCACGATTCTGGTGCCCATGTCACGAAAGCGCATGCTAGCTGCATTTCACGCTGTCTTTTTATGTTATTTCTGCGTAAAAAGCTACATATTTGGTACCGTAGGGAAGAGAATTTTATAAATGTTTCAGACATAAAAAATAAATTCAGCTAAAATCTGTCGGTTTTGAAACAGCGATTTTTACACCATTTTTAGCGTGTCCCGCATTAAGAAATAATGTACAAAAAGGAAATGCTGAGGGTATCATTTTTGGTGCGAAAATGAAAAAAAAAACGGGACAAAAGACGAAACGTCATAGATTTAGCATGATCTCATAGACCTTTCAAAGCAAATGCAGACGAGTAGAAAAAAACAGCGACAAGGAATCGATAATGCAAGAATAAAGATAAAAGACATATGTCTTTTATTAAGCAAGAAAGTACCTAATGAGTAATTTCTGGAATGTAAATATAAACATTTTAGAACCGAAAAATTGTACATCTTTGAAGTTATTTACGTAAAGTGTGAGTTTACTTATTCTGGCGTTGTATGGAGACTAAGGCTGATTTATCGTGTCCAGTGTCCCAAAGACGAAAACATTGAATTTGCGAGCAATATAACTGATTTTGGAAATGGAAATATTTAATTTTATTAATTAATGTAGCGTTATTTTTAAACAAAGATATTGTATATTCTTTTCCTCTAAAATGATACCACATTTTGATTAATTATAAATTCGAATGTGAAAATATAAGAATTATCGGGTGTCAAGTGAAATGTCCCGTATGCAAAAATGACGTCATCGGCGTATTTTGACGTCATGCCTAAACGTCATTCGAAGGAAAACGTACATATACATTTTAATAAATATTCACCCAAGGTTTGAAACTGTGTTGTTTTAATGAGTGTGACTTGGCTGGAAGCATCATTGATGAGGATTTTAAATATTGGAAACATATGTCTGGTGCATAATAAATTGGTTTTAAATTGTCTTCATGAAGGAATAGAGTTGGAGCCCTTCCATATTATTAACATTAGCGTTATGTTTACTACAGTGTTTATGCCATTTGACGTGTAACGTTAGTAGGCACAAGTATCATGCATTACGTCTACTGGCGTAACAGATGACCGTCCTATGTAGGCGATGTTTTCCCATGGTCTCATTGATTTAAGTGAGTCTTTTGTGATCGATGTTTCAATGTTGTGATTTGGTGTTCCTTTTCCCTTTTGCGTCTCTTGTTGTGTTTTCGCATGGAGTGCTCTGGTGTTTTGCTGAGGGTGCAGCAACCAAAATTTGAAGGAGACCCCCTCCTTCCTTCTCTCAATTAGTTTGACTGCACGTTTTTGTAATATTCACAGTCAACTTAGCGTGACTACAGATTGGGGCATCGTAATGTAATGAATGGTAAATGTTATTAATTTGATTGAATTGATTGTTTACCGTAAAATATTTCTTTTCTTTGCTTTGACAGATTTAATTTATGAATTAAAGAATAGAAAACAATCATATACTTTTAAAACAAAACATTGATTTCTCATTCATTCCTTTGATCTGAGATGTGAATCGAAATTGAATTTTACAAACTTTCTATTAAAGAAGATAAATGAATACTCGTTCAGAGTCGAAAATTTCTTATTTCCTGAGTTTAAATTTTGTATTTTTTTTACGAGAAGTTATGTGATTTAAAAAAAACTATCGTTCCTTAGAAAACTGACTTTTAAAACATACTCAATTTGCAATGGAGAGGAAAGGAGAATCCGAAATATGATTAAGGTGTACATGATTAAACATGGGTCAGTTTATAGGCCTAGGGGGATAACCTGGCTAAAACTGTATATGGGATAAATCGTATGCATATAATTTCCCATTGGGGGATTCCATCTTGGACAGATTCCCCGGGGAAGTGTCTATGCGGGAAATAATCTTTGCTACAACACTAGAATCCTGAGTTAACTTTTTCTTGATGTTCGACTTTTATCAAAGGAAAATAGCTCCTTTATTCTAACAATCATTATATATTAGACTTATAAGAAAATCAAAATATTTTTCTTAAATGAGTTAAAGAAGATCCTGACGATAATCTCAACAGCACTTACAATAGAGCACCAAATTGAGCATCGACGGTCCCTTGTAAGTTAGAGGTGGGACCAGGTGCCCGGGAGGAGTACGTATCCCCTGTTGGCTAGCCGCACCCGCGTAGTAAACATAACTAACACGTATCTTTAACTATAATACGGAAGTGTTCCAACTCTATACCTTCTTGAAGAAAATTTCCAAACCAATTTTCATGCACCTTACATGTGTTTCGGATATCAAATCCTCATCAGTTATGCTTCCAGCCAAAGATATTTTCATAAGCCGTATAAATTGTTTTCAGTGGCGCCCTCTTGTTTTAATTTAGAATTTAAATTTGTGCATTTACTTTGAAGAGATGATGTTTTGAAAACATCATATGGGCGTCATGAAGTCATAAATTAACTTCGGTTTCTTAGAATAAAATCCCTTGAAGTAACAATGATGCGGATAGAAAGATATATAAGAGATCTTCAGAAAGTCGTCCAACATTGACCACAGCGAGACACATCCACATGAATGTAATAGACAATGAAACACACAGGTATGGTGTAGCAAATTAAAACAAAACGTATTCATACGGCCGCTATCCGACAACATAGTTGGAACAGTATATTTGGTACTTGCTCTGGCATAGCGTATCAACTGAGATATGAACACGCCATAAGCTGGCGATGAAGGGATGTTGCTACTCAGAAAAGGAAAGTTTGTAATGCTGAAATTGAAGTCGTCACGTTTGTCATAGAGTGAGGTGTTCAAGTGACCATCAGTGTCGTAGGACAACATTATGTCCAAATAGGATGCTGAATTATTTGTCTCTGTAGTTTCTTTGACTTCAAGCTCTGAAGGATAGATGATGCTCAGGTAATCCGTGAATTTTGGATTATTGATGGACAACACATCGTTTATGTATCTGTAAGTGAAGTTGAAGTCAGAAGCTAAGTATCTTTTCCCATCAGAGACCAAAGATTGAATGAATTCAGCTTCGTACGAGTAAAGGAAAATGTCGACAAGGAGTGGGACACAATTGGTCCCCATTGGAATTCCGACAATTTGCTGGAATACCTTTCCTCCAAACACCACAAAAATGTTGTCGAGCCTAGCCTAGCCGTAACCCTAACCCTATCTTCAACCATAACCCTAGCTTAAAACCGAACTCACGACTTCAACCCTAACCTAAGCTTCAATCCTAACCATACCATCAATCCTTACCCTAATCCTCACCCTTACCCTAGCTTCAACCCTAACCCTAGCTTCAACCCTAAGCCTAGCTTCAACCCTAACATAAACCCTAACCCTAGCTTCAATCCAAGCCCTAGCTTCAACCCTAACCCTTTACCCTTACTGCAACCCTAGCCCTAACTACTGACGAGGGTTGAGTACCCGAAACGTGCATGTCTGGTCCATGTTGCCAATTTATCTGTTCTTAAATGATGCTATTCAATTTGAAGACGTTTACATTTATACCACTTGGTGAGTGTCACTGCTGGTGGACCAGGAGTCCCCGAGGGCACATGTAGCCAAGTTCGATCAATTTCGGTTGATCGTTTCTTCAACGCATTCTAAAAATTCTGTTATCAAAATTTCCTGAAATTTCTAAAACGTGGGTCCTGTAGCATCATATCCCACCCATCCTGCTACGTCTTTCGGTACGCTTTTTCGACAAAGTAACTTTCATACTTTTTTGGCATATTACATTGTTTAGATTTGAGGATCACTGACGAGGGTTGAGTACCCGAAACGTGCATGTCTGGTCCATGTTGCCAATTTATCTGTTCTTAAATGATGCTATTCAATTTGAAGACGTTTACATTTATACCACTTGGTGAGTGTCACTGCTGGTGGACCAGGAGTCCCCGAGGGCACATGTAGCCAAGTTCGATCAATTTCGGTTGATCGTTTCTTCAACGCATTCTAAAATTCTGTTATCAAAATTTCCTGAAATTTCTAAAACGTGGGTCCTGTAGCATCATATCCCACCCATCCTGCTACGTCTTTCGGTACGCTTTTTCGACAAAGTAACTTTCATACTTTTTTGTCATATTACATTGTTTAGATTTGAGGATCACTGACGAGGGTTGAGTACCCGAAAAGTGCATGTCTGGTCCATGTTGCCAATTTATCTGTTCTTAAATGATGCTATTCAATTTGAAGACGTTTACATTTATACCACTTGGTGAGTGTCACTGCTGGTGGACCAGGAGTCCCCGAGGGCACATGTAGCCAAGTTCGATCAATTTCGGTTGATCGTTTCTTCAACGCATTCTAAAAATTCTGTTATCAAAATTTCCTGAAATTTCTAAAACGTGGGTCCTGTAGCATCATATCCCACCCATCCTGCTACGTCTTTCGGTACGCTTTTTCGACAAAGTAACTTTCATACTTTTTTGGCATATTACATTGTTTAGATTTGAGGATCACTGACGAGGGTTGAGTACCCGAAACGTGCATGTCTGGTCCATGTTGCCAATTTATCTGTTCTTAAATGATGCTATTCAATTTGAAGACGTTTACATTTATACCACTTGGTGAGTGTCACTGCTGGTGGACCAGGAGTCCCCGAGGGCACATGTAGCCAAGTTCGATCAATTTCGGTTGATCGTTTCTTCAACGCATTCTAAAAATTCTGTTATCAAAATTTCCTGAAATTTCTAAAACGTGGGTCCTGTAGCATCATATCCCACCCATCCTGCTACGTCTTTCGGTACGCTTTTTCGACAAAGTAACTTTCATACTTTTTTGGCATATTACATTGTTTAGATTTGAGGATCACTGACGAGGGTTGAGTACCCGAAACGTGCATGTCTGGTCCATGTTGCCAATTTATCTGTTCTTAAATGATGCTATTCAATTTGAAGACGTTTACATTCAACCCTAATCCTTGCTTCAATCCAAACCCTTACATCAACCCTTATTCTTACTTCAACCCTAACCCTGGTTTAAATCGTTAACCTAATGTTAGCTTCAACCCTAACCCTAGCTTCAACCCTAACCCCAGCATCAGTACTAACTTCAATCCCAGCCTTAACTTCAACCTTAGCCCTTACCCTTACTTTGACCCTTATTTTTACCAAATTATACTGTTATATACTTTAAACTGTCAATTGCGGTGGTTTTAATTTCGCGCCATCTAGACTTGCGAAAAAAAAAACAAAAAAAAACACATACACATTTGATGTAAAGATTTTGTCGTGCAAGCCGAAATGCACATGCAATTAGATTGTATTCATGTTGTTTTTCAAGGTAATTAATGGCAAACACGAAGTAAAAATTGATAATAACACGGAAACGATTTAACATCAATTGAAGAGTATAAACAATTTGATTTAAAATACTCATTTGTGAAAAGAGTACTACTAGAAAAATTTCAAGTTAAAGTACTTTGGACTTCGCACTCCGGACTTCTCACTTGAGGGGTCATATAAAAAATCAGGTTCGATTAGAAAAGTAAAATCTGAACACACAACAGACGACTTGACACCAGTAAGCTTTAAATGTATATTTGACACATGAAAACAAATAAATTCTTCAAATAAAGTATTCTAAGTTCATTGGAATGGAATCGACATTTTGCTTGTGTGAGACAGTCCCTTCGAAGTGCGATGTCCGAAATGCGAAGTCCGCTATCACATAAAATGTTTATTTAGTACATGTAATTGCGTACAATTTTATAAGAAATCTTATGCACACTATACATGTCATCTCCTTTCATTTTATCAATGATACGGGCATGACAATGAGCATAGTCATACCATTTAATGTACAAACAATTTTACCAGCCTAGAATAAAAGCATGCTTAACCCATTAAAACAAAAGCATGTTTAGCGGATTAAAAGATTCAGCTGGAAAAAATCATATTAGATGTCTTTTTTTTTGTCTGTTATACAAAACCATTGTGGTGGTTACTATTCGCGGAAAATTTAAAATACCGCGAAAATAGCGAAATAAAAATAACCGCACTCATTTCCCTGTTTACACTAAACCTAACTTCCTCCCTATCTTTTGCCCTTTGCTTATACATAACTTCAACAGTAGCAACATCCCTTCATCGCCAGCTTATGGTGTGTTCATATCTCAGTTGATACGCTATACCAGAGCAAGTACCAAATATACGGATTTTGTTCTGAGAGCTAGGCGTCTTTCAGATAAGCTTCTCAATCAGGGATATGTTTGTGACCGACTAACATCGTCACTGAGGACGTTCTACGGTCGATATAGGGAACTCGTCATACACTATGATGTCCCACTCTCCAGAATGGTGGATGATATTCTGGCATAGATCATTTGAACCATCCAACCAAAGATTGTACTCTATGTCTTCCGAAATGGAAGTAACCGGATGTGACATTTCTACGGAATTGAAGCGGCGGGTGTTGCATGCAAGCAGGAGATGCTTACTCTTCCTGGGCACCTGGTCTCACTCCCATATCGGGAGTTCGCTTTTTTTCATATGGTGGAGGTTTTTGTTTGTTTGCTTTGGTTCCTGTTTTATCCTGATTTTGTATGCCTTCGGTTTCTGATTTTCTGAATTATCGATTTTGTGCTGTATACAGGGATACGGTCATTATCCATATTTGTCATTCATGTCCTACTTTCACCTGTTACTTTAATGCTAGTCCTCATCTTAGCTTCTATCCTTACAAAACACAATTCTATCCTTCTATCCTCACAAAACACATTAATAAATTTAACATAAAACAAAAAGCTTATCATACCAATATCCTCGCTGAAGCCATGGGAAATGCCACCTTAATACAGATTTAAAGTGAAATCATGTAATAATCATGAAATGATGATTATCATAATAATAAGCAAGGAATACAAGGGCGTGGAATTCATAGTTAAAGTTGAGTATTGTTTAATATCAACATCACAGTTAGTCAGCGATGTTTAATTTTGTGCTCTATTGTCAGGTCTTTTTGAGCTTATCGTCAGGATCTTCTTTAACTCATTTGTGTCACACTTATGCCCTTTGCCGTGTGGAGCTCGTAAAAAAAGTTCTCCGCGAGGGGTTTGACAGTAAGTGTTTTGAATATATTTCCCTGACATTGTCACCATGGTACTTTCTATATAGACATAACGTCAGACAATGCATGAATTTTATATATTTTCATTTCCATGCTTAGACATCGACGGCGGGTGCGGCTAGCCAACAGGGGATGCGTACTCCTCCCGGGCACCTGGTCCCACCTCTAGCTTGCTTGGGGTCCGTCGATGTTTAATTGTGTGCTCTATTGTCAGTGCTGTTGAGCTTATCGTCAGGATCTTCTTTAACTCATTAAACATGAAAATGTGTCCAACTCTGCTGCCTTGAGAGAAACATTCTAGACATAAATGAGGAGGTGGACACGGTGAAAGGGTGGGGGAGGAAGGGTGCTGGAGGAGGGAGAGAGGGAAGTGGGAGAAAGGGGAGGGAGGAAGGGAGCGGGAGGGGAAGGAAGGGAAGGGTGAAAAGGAGGGGGAGAGAGGAAGGGGCGGGAGGGGGGAGATAAGGGGTGCCCCATCAATGTCTAAATATTGTACACCAGACATGCAGCTTTCGGATAATGAATCCTCATCAGTGGTATTTGATGCCAAGTTGATTAAAAATGGGACAACATGTAAGTGAAGCGCCCCTTTATTTCATTCTATAATTTCATCTACCTATTTTATAAAGAAAGAGCGGGTCCACATTTTTAAAGGGTCTACTCAGAGGCGTAATTAAATAGAAAATGTTAACTTGCTTCAGTTTGATGATAACTTAGAAGATAAGAAATAATTACAAAAAATATATTTTTTCAAATGACGTAAGGATCGAAAATTGAATATATTTTCTTTAGGTCACAGTAAATAAATGATTTATTTTACGTTCGGAGCATTTTTTCAAGAGGGAAATCTCGCGTCAGCGACAAAAACACATTGTCAACGAATAAAAAACAATTTAGCGTTTGTAAAAATCTGTATGTTATAGGGAACATTTGTATCTTTATAAATAGTCATGCGCGTATTGAGGCATTATTTAGAGGCGATCCCTAATAATTTTCAAGGTTATAGGAAAAAACGTCAAGATCACAAAATTCAAAATGATTAAAATCCTCGTATACATTTAATAATTAGTAATAGGTTTTCATCAGATTTTGGTCAACACACCTACTGACTGATTTTCAAGGTCATATGGATGAAAGGTCAATTCTCCATACCAGGAAGGATAGAAAATAGTCCAGTGTAGTGAATTAAAAGTATTGTTTAAAAGATACATGTATTGGAAATTTTTGTTATAAAAAACTAATAATCATAGAGTTCAACGTTTTATCAGGGATTGTAGGAAAATCAAAATGCCTTTTCTAATCGACACATGCACTCATTTCAGTGGTACCATCTTTAATGATTTTTTTTACCATGGGTTTCGTTGAATACTATTCATGTATATAGCGGTGCCCTTCATATTTTGAACATGCGATTGGATTAACATGTCATTGGATTAACATGTGTTTGGATTAATATCATGAAATTTCTAAAACGTGGTCCTGAAGCATCATATCCCATCCATCCTGCTGCGTATTTCGATACAATTTTGGACAAAGTAACTTTCACACTCTTTGGCCTGTCTGGTCCATGCTGCAAAGCCATCTGTTCTTAAATAATGCTATTGAAGTTGAAGACATTTAACATGTGATTAGCACCTTACTGGATTGGGGTGTGTCTTTATGTTGCCCTTTTCTCGTCTCATGCGTGGATGTTCCGCTGTAATAACTATAGCGTCCTTATATTGGGAATCTTCTCTTTAAAGCTGAAAGCCTACATTAAAAACTTTGATGAAATAGTAAATTTTTTTTGGGACAGAGATTGTTAGATATAGACTCTAACAATCTCCGTCCCATGGCATAGAAATAAGCTATAGCGACCCTTCACACCTGCTGACGTATGCATACTAATGAAGGTACAACCTAAAATCCAGGGACATCGCTACAGCGCCGGTATATAAGACGAGCTTCAAACTCGTCCACCGTGACATTCAGTGATTAGAAGTCTGGGAGTAAATACATATAACACCTGAAATGAGAAATGAAGTTATTCGATGAAATAATCAATAATCGATTTCAAAAGCAGGCATTTATATCTAAAACTTTGAATTACGAAGAAATGAACTTATTTATTAAATACAATTAAAAGTCCCCTCCCCCCACCTTATACCACGTCTATAAAGTCAGTACGAACGTCAATGTACAAAGCTCTATATGCTACAAATATTTACCTACGTTGAAACATAAACAAAGAATATATGAAAAGACCCCATCTCTTTTAAGTCCCCCCCCCCCTTGCAAAACACACACTACTTCAATAGTCCTAAATTAGTTTCTATTTGGATATCCAATACTAGTTTTGAATTCGGCCTTTTCGTCTGAAATAATTAAAATAAAAACAAAACCTGAAATGTGTGCCCATTAATTGTTATATCTTACCTCTAGAAAATGAATTTACTAGATTCCATGTCAGCCTTCCTGTATACAAGACGAAAATCATCACTTCCGGTATAACTGACATTTTGAGAGTGTTCGTTTGCATGAGGTAGAATTACAACGTCTCATTCACTACATTTTCGAGGTTGAAGAACCCCTCCCGCCTTTCCCTTTCGTCTTATTCTCGGTGAATTTAGTAAGCAATTTAAATATATAGGATATACAGTAAATTCTGACAAACAATTGCAGCTAAGAATTGATAATTTAAGATTATCTTTTGTTGATTCTTAGTACTCGTGGTAATCTCTTCACAGAAATAGAAAGGATGAACTAATGATGTCGAATTTAATAATACAATTTTAATTTTCTTTCCTCAAGATTTTTTATTTTCCATTTTATCTGACATACATATATTACATATTTTACATGATTGCATTTTGTTTTCATGTTTTATTCAAGAAATACAGATGATAAATAAATGTATATAATTTCATTGAAATATGCGCGGATCTAAAATAGGGGAAAGATGGTAAGGGTCTTTCTAATGCTCCATTTATCAATGGACGAATCCAGATTTTTTTCTAGGGGTTCCTAGCCATTTGAGGAAGGGATGTTCTAGCTATTGTTTTTGAAAAAAAAAATAAATAAAAAGAAGAAAAATATCATTTTGACAAAAAAACTGGAGTTTCACAATGTGGTCCTTGATTATTATTTTCAAAACCAATATATGGCTGCAATGGCGAGTCAGCAAATATGTTTGACAGTTCAAATGAAATATATATAGTATTGCTTCCAAACGAACACTCTCAGCGATAAACTTATACCGGAAGTAGCATAGCAAGTGTCAGATTGATGATGCATCAGGATTTATTCTCTTATCAGGTGAGATACGATATTTTTTTCTTCAGTCTGTCCGTCCTGAATATTATTTTCAATTTACCATAATATTACATATACATACTGTCTTCATTCATATGGCTTATCAAAGGACAAGTACGAATTCACATGGGCGGATCCAGCACTGTTTGCAAAAATGAAAGGAAAGCTAAATCTTTTTTAGTTGGTCAAAATTTAGTCATTGAGCAAGGAAACTGGATGTGACTTAATTCAAATGCAAATGTAGCCACCACCCCCCCCCCCCCCGTCTTTCCGTACTTGCATCCGCCCTAGATATGCACTGCAAGCTTTATTTTAAAGTTTTTATTCAAAGTGGATTTTTTGCCTGTTTCTGATTACTCATCAGATGACTTCATTTCTCATTTCAGGTGTTACATGTATTTACTCCCAGACTTCTAATCACTGAATGTAACGGTGGACGAGTTTGAAGCTCGTCTTATATACCGGCGCTGTAGCGATGTACCTGGATTTTAGGTCGTACCTTCATTAGTATGCATACGTCAGCAGGTGTGAAGGGTCGCTATAGCTTATTTCTATGTCATGGGACGGAGATTGTTAGAGTCTATATCTAACAATCTCCGTCCCCAAAAAAATTTACTATTTCGTCACAGTTTTTAATGTAGGCTTTCAGCTTTAAGCCATATCTCAAATTCAACATCAGTGAGCGCCTACTTACTTCGAGTCGTGGTCTTTACACCAAAGTCGAAAAGGCGTTTAAGGAAATCAATCATTTTCCTTTGAGTTAACATCCTGTTTTATGACTTTTATTGCATGATTTATAAAGAAAGCTTAAGAAATTGTGATTTCATTCCCCCAAAATACAGCTTTTGTGGGATAATACCCCTAAGATCATAGCCGATTATGAGTAAATGGCATACATTAAATAAGTTAACCTTTTAATGATTAACTGTTGATAATAATGCTCAAAATGCATCCTATACCTCCAGCTCTATACCTCCTTGAAGAAAATTTCAAGATGTTTTTTCAAGATGTTGAAAATTTCAAAATCCTATGATTGAGAAGTTGAGTATCTTAATGCCGTTTCCATGGATACATGTAAGATGCATGACTTTGAAATGAATTTTTTGCAATTTAATGAAAAATATATAAACAAGACTCGATTCTAGCACCACAGAAAAATATCGAAAGGTCCCTATGCGGAAAAAAGGGTTGATCAGCACAAAAATAAAACGGAAGTGCTCCACCTCTTCTATCTTGAAGAAAACTTCAAAACAATCTTACTTCACCAGACACGAGTTTCGGATAGTAAATCCTCATCAGTGATGCTTCCAGCCAAAGTGATTATCAGACACAGTCAAAATTCATTTCAGTAGCGCCCTCTAGCATGATTTTTTCTTAATTTAAATTGATGCATTTTCCAAGAGTGCACGGCTCCAAATTTCCTGTAGGGTGGATTCAGAAGCCAATATGAATAAAATCTATGTCCAAAACAGCATTGGAGGGATGGTGCTAGGATGTTATCCTCCTTTAATTTCGATGATTTTTTTGTGTCGCCTGCGAAGCATAGCGACACTTAGGGATCACTTTGTCCGTTGTCCGTCTGTCCGTCCGTCTGTCTGTCTGTCTGTCACACTTTGGGTGTCACAGCCCATAACTTTTGATTGGTAAGTGATAGGGCTTTGATATTTCACATGTGTATTCCTTGTGACAAGACCTTCCTACACAAACCATAATTTTTGACCTAGTGACCTTGACCTACATATTTGACCTACTTTTCAAAAAAATTAAAAATGGATATATCTTTTGATTGGTAGGTAATAGGGCTTTGATATTTCACATGTGCAATCCTTGTGGCAAGACTTTTCTACACATACCATCATTTTTGACCTTGTGACCTTGACCTAGATATTTGACCTACTTTTGAAAAAAAGATAAGATTCGCTATATCTTTTGATTGGTAAGTGATAGGACTTTGATATTTCACATCTGTATTCCTTGTGACAAGACCTTTCTACACATACAGTAATTTTTGACCTAGTGACCTTGACCTACATATTTGACCTACTTTTCAAAAAGAATTAAGAATGGATATATCTTTTTATTGGTGAGTGTTAGGACTTTTATATTTCACATGTGCAATCCTTGTGGCAAGACCTTTCTACACATACCATAATTTTTGACCTTGTGACCTTGACCTAGATATTTGACCTACTTTTGAAAAAAAGATAAGATTCGCTATATCTTTTGATTGGTAAGTGATAGGGCTTCAATCTTTCACATGTGTATTCCTTCTGACAAGACCTTTCTACACAGACCATTAAATTTGACCTTTTGACCTTGATCTAGATATTTGACCTACTTTTCAAGAAAAGTAATATTGGCTATATCTTTTGTTTGGTAGGTGATAGGGCTTTGATATTTCACATGTATTTTCCTTGTAACAATGCCATTCTACTCATACCATTATTTTTTTTACCTTTTGACCTTGACCTACATATTTGACCTACTTTTCAAAAAAATAAGAATGGATATATCTTTTGATTGGTAAGTGATAGGGCTCTGGTATTTCACATGTGTATTCCTTGTGACAAGACCTTTCTACACAGACCATAAAATTTGACCTTTTGACCTTGATCTAGATATTTGACCTAGACCTACTTTTCAAGAATTTTGATCCACTTTCTAAAATAATAATCAAACCGCTTCGCAGGCGACACAAGCATTCCTTGGATTGCTATTTTTTAATTAAATGATAAGTTTCCGAAATAGCAAAATAAGATATGATGTCATACTATAACAGGGCGAAAACAAAGCTTCGATAAGGCGACAGAGCTGGGAAAAAGTCACTTTTACAACTGAATTATCCAGTCATGGGGGTTAAGTTTAAGTGCTCCTCACTGCAAAAGGAAATAAGTGTTTATGATAATAATAATACGCTACGGAAGTGTTCTTATTCGCTAGGATCTTGAAGAAAATTTCAAACCACTTTTAATGCACCAGACACTTTCTCCGGCTAGTAAATCCTCATCGGTGATACTTCTAGACAAAATGATTTTCAGACACATCCAAAATATATTTCAGTAGTACCTTCTAATTCATTTTTTTTTTAATTTCAGTTGATGCATTTTGCAAACGGTGCGCAGCTCCAAATTTCCCATTGGGTCGATTCAGTAGCATAGGTTAATGAAATGTATGTCGAAAAAAGCGTTTGAGGGATGGTCCATTCTGTATCGCTTTTAAATGATGCCAATGAATTTGAATACGTTAAACAATAATACTATGATGTTCTGATGATAGTTTTTGATGAAATGACAAGTTTCCGAAAAAGCAAATAAGATATGATGTTATATAAATAAAGGGCCAAAACAAAGCTTCTTTCAGGCGACAGAGGTAGAAAGCAGTAATTTTTATACCTAAAACATCTAGTCACAGGGAACAATATTAAATGCTGCACAATGCAAAAGGGAATATGTGTTAATAATAATACGGTAGTGTTCCAACTCTTAAGAAAATTTCAAACCAAGTAAAAATAACACAAATTTGACCAGAAATACAACACACTAAAACGCAACTTGTTTTGGTCGATATTCTTTATGTTTTACATATTATAATTTTGATTTTTCCATGGAAATACAATACAATCTCAGAAAAAGTGTCGTTGTGCTGTTTTCGAAACTAACGAATTCAAAGATTAAATCAAGAAATACTAACGGTATAACAATGATATAAAGAACAGACTGACATAATTAATCGTTTCGATGCTTATTCTCGGATTTGTTGCTCTGTAGATTATCTTTATAATCTTTTCCGTCTTGTTTAACAAGATATAATGTTGCCTTTCCTTGTATGAATGTCTTCCTGGATATTCCGATAAAAAAGAAATAAATCCTTCTTTGATCAAATTGCTGGTATTTTGTATCCACCCACAATGTAGGTTCATTTATTCCTTTTCTGATAAACATGAATAGTACGACTGATTCATTCTCATCTCTATTTCATTATTTATCCCATTTCTTTCATTCATGAATTAATGAATTTCAGTACTCATTCATTAAGTGATTTACAACTGTTTGATACCGTACAAGGGTGTAGACAAACCCCGCCAATTTAAACGCAATATTACATCGAATAATAAGATAATAACCTTCTTATATATGATACGATTTCAAGTGATTTAATTAGAATTTATTTTAAGAATTGTAAGACCTTCGAGACTATGCAGTAGCTTATATGAACAATTAAATGATTCTTTTGTGCAGATGATTATGTAAGTCTATGATTCTGATTCTTTTGTGATTTATCTGCGGAAATAAATCATTGAATGGAGGTCAAACGTAAGAGCTGAGACCATATTCCAGAAACCTCGATCGAAAGGCTTATGAATTTTGGACAAAAAATACAAATCAGAACTTCCCCACGCGAAAAGAAAATAGGACATACATACAAAGACCATCAAGGAAGCCCCACAGAAACACGAAGGACACACAGACGGAGACAATGACACAAGCTCCACAGAAACAAGAAGGACAACTTATCTAATGAACCATCTCCAGTGAAAATGTGGAAGGTATTGTAGAATACATTGTCCATGCTGTAAATTTATCTGCGTTTAAATTATGCTAATGAATTTGAAGACTTTTGTAGGTGGCGCTGTAAGAAGCGTCGTGCTAATTAAATCCATATATGACATGGAACATGTAGCATATTTAATGCAAGCATAGCATCCAAGTGGGAGGGACCAAAAGGAAGCCCTAACCCCATCCCCATTTCTATCTAAGTGTTACCAACAGTTTCGCTGCTTGGCTACAGAATGACCAAAATTAATAGTAAGTGGCGCCAACATAAATAAATTCGATAAAGATGTACAGTCACTATAATTCATAAACGTATTTTCATTGATCCAAAATTCTATTTACTTCGGTTGGAAGAATTTTTGGAACAATTATTCGGTTTTAGAAATCGCAGACAAAATAGCAAATTATTCTAACTCTTTAACTTATCCTTCGACAGTTATGACATTCCAACTGATAAGGTTTCTTATACCATCGTTAGGTTTCGTACATCAGTCGTAGAATTTGTAAAGGTCGTAAAATAAGAGTCTCATACTGAATTCGTTAAGAACACATGGCAATCGTATCATGCCTTACGGCAGCAATCAGTTGCAAGAGAAATGATGTTTATCCTGTTGCAAGATAAATTATGTTATCCTATTTTACCGCCATAACATATGTCATCAGCTTTTCCGGTCTGCTAGAACATGGAATGTTCATAGAAAAAATTTATTTAGAAGCTTTTAGGTCAATGTTTTTTCTTTCATAACTTAGTTTTGACTTTCTGGAAATTTTACAAAATTATCATTAATTTCTTTTTAAATTCAGACCCATACAAGCAACAGAGTATATTAATATAGGTACAATAAATTTCACAAACTGCCTTATATGCTAACATAATTTACAAGATAAGGAAGATCAAAGACATATAAAATTACCATCACAATTGCGTTAGAATCATCAAAAGACTTTTATACACCATTTTTGGACCTGACTATCAAAATTGTTAATGGAGAGATTCATACAAGTATGTATGACAAAAGAGATGACTTTGGATTCAACATAGTAAATTTTCCCTGGCTTGACGGTGATGTTCCTAGATTACCGTCTTATGGTATTTACATTTCGCAGCTCATCCGGTATGCTAGAGCATGTACTGATGTTTTTTGTAGATTTCTATTATGAAAACCCGAAACATCAGTACATGCTCTAGCGTACCGGATGAGCTGTGAAATGAAGATACCGTATGACGGTAATCTAGGGACATCACCGTCAAGCAAGGGGAAGTTTACTATGTTGAATCCAAAATCATCTCGTTTGTATGAACTGATGTTTTGGATTTTTATGATAGAAATTTACAATTAACCAAGAAACTTTTAGGTCAAGGTTTTCGCTTTCACATTCTTGTAAAGACATTCTGGAAATTTTACAAAAATTATTGTCAACTACTTTTGAAATTCCGACCCATACAAGCAACAGAGTATATTGCTTTGGGTATTTCGCAACCTGCATTTCATGGTGACATGATCAACAAAATTAGAAGGATCAAAGGTAGACAGGATTACCATCGAAAATGCGTCATAATCATCAAACGCCTCTTATACCGTGGATATGATCCTAATGTCACCAAACGGACACTGGGCTTGATACTTGACCAATCTACAGTCTTGTACCGGCGCATCCTTAGTACTTGCACGCTATATGACTGTGACGACGGGACTCCATGACGGGCCCTGTCCAAACCTCTTTAGAGAAGACAGGGCCCCGACCACCTGTCCTCTCTGAATGTCAGTCGGACTCCTCGGGTAATAACATACATTAGCTCGCTACAGCCGGCAGAGCACAGGTTGTATTACGCATGCCCTCTTTTTATATCCATTTACATATTCATCTATGTTGCTTGGGCCCCTGCGTTTTGCGGTCTTGTTTGTGTGATGTCATCTGACAGTGAGGAGGTTGTTTTACACCACAATTGTACGTTCTTCGAGACCTCTGGGTAATCGGAATAGTGGGAGGGTTGTGCGCACGTAATCTAGGAGAACCACACTGTCTGCTACTGACGTGGCAGATGGCCGTCCTAAGTCGGCACCGTTTACCCATTGGTCTCGTTGGTTTATGTGTAGTCATTTGTGTTTTATATTTTCTGTGATTTGGCGTTCCTTGTACTACTGCGTCTCTTTCTGTGCGTGTCTTTTTTTTTGTGTTTAACAGTGGGTATTTTGGGAGGTTGCTGTTGGTGCTGCAACTAGGTGTTGTTGGAGATCCCCTCCTTTCTTTCATATACACTTGTATGAATTTCTCCATTGACAATTTTGATATTTAGGTCCAAAAATGGTGTTTCTGTGTCTTTAACGTTTGCCTTGTTTAGAGTTGTTTGTTGTAGTATACAAACAAGACATGCACGATTCGGGCACTTAACCATCGTCCGTGATCCTCAATCTAAACAATGTAATATGGCAAAAAAGTGTGAAAGTTATCATGTCCGAATATGTACCGAAAAACATAGCAGGATGGGTGGGATATGATGCTAGAGGACCCGGGTTTCGGAAATTTCAAGAAATTTGGTAAAATAGATTTTCAAATTAGTTGAAGAAACGATCAACCGAAATTGATCGAACCTGGCTACTTGTGCCCTCGGGGACTCCTAGTCCACCAGCAGTGACACTACCATTTTGTCTAAATGTTAAACGTCTTCAAATTCAATAGCATCATTTAAAAACAGATAAATCAACCAGAAACTTTTATCTGGCATGTTCTTGCACAGGAGCTCGGCGCCAACAACCCTGAATTATATACACCCCTTCTCTGCAGTGCTTTTACTTTCCTTTAAGGAGAATCAGAATCCATTTTCAAAATTCTGATAGCCCCGCTTAAACAGTAAATTTCTTGGATTCACGTATTATACAAACAAACTTATGATTTGCGCAAATCTTCTTATCTTTAACCTAACCTGAAATAAACTTTACTCACAAACTTAACATCTCAAACTGTCGTACACTAGCTAAGAAACATCATTCATCCGAGTAATGATAAAATGTTCTCCTTCATACAACGTCAAAGTGGACCGGAAATCTACAAATAGACACAAGGAGTTCCACCTATCTCAAATATCATTGGTTGAGAGTCTGACACATCTCTTACTTGATCACATGTATTCAAAATTACCGCTGTAATCATTATTATTAACCAATCAGTGAGGGGCTGTTCCTGTCGTTGTTTAATTTTATACACTTCCTGAACGGTTTCTCGTAGAGCGAAGGAACGAACGCGTAAAACATTTTTCTCGACTTATTCAAGGCGATTTGCGTCGGATTATTTGAAAGTTATGTATATGTTTGGTAAGTTTTTAAAGTTTAAAGATGAGACAGCCAAAGAAATTATGACATTATAATTTTGATTTATGAGATATGCTGATCAAGCGTGTCTGTTGGAGATTTGTAAAAAAGGAGAGTGAAATTCTTTAAAATAAAGATAAGAGAAGGAGGATGCGATTGAAGATCCATGACATCGTGCTCCTGTGTGTTCTTGCTAATTTATGTTTCATCCTTATATATATTTGATATTTGATTTTAAATCAGCATTGGAATATCCTGGAATGTCAAACTTTGTCTCAGGAATGTGTGCTTGGAATCTTAGGATTTCTAACGTTGTCTCAGGAATGTGGGCTTGGAATTTCAAGAATTTCAAACTTTGTCCGAGCAATGTGTTCTGGATTTTGTGCTCTATTGTGAGCTCTGTTGGGATTGTCGTCAGGATCGTCTTTAAATCATTGGAATCTCAGGAATGTCCAATTTGTTTTAATAATGTGTACTTGGAATCTCAGGGATGTCAAACTTTTTCTCAGGAATTCAGGAATGTATACTTGGAATCTCAGGAATGCCAAACTTTGTCTCAGAAATGTGTACTTGAATCTCAGGAATGTCATACTTTGCCTCAGGAACTCAGAAATGTGTTCTTGGAATCTCAAGAATGTCTAACTTTGTCTCAGGAAATGTACTGGAATCTCAGAAATGTATACTTGCAATCTCAGGAATGTATACTTTCAATCTCAGGAATGTATATTTGCAATCTCAGGAATGTCTATCTTTATCTCGGGAATATGTACTGGAATCTCAAGAATGTCTTTCTTTGTCTCAGCAATGTGTACTGGAATATCAGGAATATTCAAACTTTGTCTCAGGAATATGTACTTGGAATCTCAGTAATGTCTAACTTTGTCTCAGGAATGTGTACTGGAATCTCAGGAATGTCAAACTGTTTCAGGAACACAGGAATGTGTACTTGGAATCTCTGGAATGTGTACTTGGATTCTCAGGAATGTCTAAAGTTGTCCTAAGAATGTGAACTGGAGTTTCAGGAATGTCTATCTTTGTCTCAGGAACACAGGAATTTCTTACGTTGTCTCAAGAATGTGTATCCCGGGCACCTCGTCTCTCATCAGAAAATTGTTCATTCTTGTGTTTGCAATTGTCCCAATGGAAATTCAAATGATTTTTGTCTTACCTTCTCCACTTTAAGACTGAATAACTAATGTGTACTTCTTCGAATTGGGCCATGTTTAATCGAGGAATAATTGTATAGCTGCAGATGCAAATGTTTAAACAATGGATACAAAACTGGTCTCTTTGAACGATTCCCTGTGTTCAAAATAAACTCTTAATTTTTTATTTTCGGTTTGTATGTTCGAGATTCTTAAAATCGTCATTTTTATGATGGTATTCCTTTAATGCTATCTTTAATTTATCATGAGTAATTTTTCATCATATTCAACATATAGTTTATCTCTAAAGATAAGTCACAGCTTAAGATTATCATGTTACAAAAGTGGCTGTCGAAGTGTGTGCCTTTGTGAATAATTTTTGTCGCTTTTAAAACAGTCAGGTATGAAGACATTTCATTTGTTTAATTAAGTGATTTCGGGTTTTTTTTATGTTTCAGTATTCGAATTCTCTATTTTTCACATTCCGAGCATTTGCTTTTCTCAACGAGATGAATTTCAGAGCTATATGTCAATTAGTACCAACGTACATTGATCTTTCAAAAAATAGGTGCCGATGAGCAAATTTAACTTAAAACAATGTAAATTTAACCAAAAAAGCATAAAAAAATCTGTTATGTGAAACACCTACAAATATTCCTGGTAGAGCCGTTTTACGAATTTAAAGATTTCAAATGTAAAACATAAAAATAATTATGATAAAAAGCACCACGTCGCACATCATTACATATTTTGCAGCTTATGCTCGGATTATGCTAATATGCTTCTAATCTTTTCCGTATATCGTCATGTCTGTTAGAAAGGATATACTATTTCAACTCTGTGCATAGATCTTCCTTGATTTTCTTATATAAATAGTAATTTGTTCGGTCTCTCTTCAAATTATAGATAATTTCTATCAACTCGCAGTGTAAGTATATTTCTTTGTATTTTGATTAGACGTGAGTAGTATAGGGCTTTCTCTATTTCATCATAATGTTCATTTTTAGAATTATTCACATCAGCATTTCAGTAATACTTCTTACAATTGCATTTATTAATTATGTACGACAATGAAATTATACATTTATCTTTCTTGCAGGCGGTTGTTTTTCGTTAATAATTTTGCAAATCAAAATATCTGAGATGTTAATTAAAAAGAAATTTTGCTTGACAATAAATATGTTCACAAATTCTTTTTTTTTTTTTTTTTTTTGATTTGAAACAGTACTGTCTTTTAATTAATGTACAAATTTTCTAGAAAGAAGCCTTAATTTGGAAACGCTTTCCTTTGCCGATCTTCTAATTAAGAACGGAAAAGAAATTATATGCAATTTTTTTCTGTAAAATTATGTTTTTGAATGAATATGCATCATCGCCTTGAACAACTAAAGTGGTCTGAGTTTTTGAAATAAAATTATTTCTTTAATACTTTTGATATAGTTTGTTGCACGGTCTACATTGTAGACGGTAATATACACCTTTCCAGACGGTGCATTAATTTTCATTGTGTAGCAATTACTCGATTAATGATTGAAGTAATGATTGAATGATTGACTGAGTCCTTTAGCTAGCAAAGAGGAAGCATCCAATCATTGGTGATAATTGTTAAATGGCCTAACAATTGCCGTGCAACAAGTGGGTTATTCAACTGCTCCTCGGGCAACGCCCTCGGAGACAGTAGAATAACCCTTACTTAATAAATCGTCAGTTAATTCTGATAAGAATAAACCATGAAATAATCAATAAATGAATTATTGAAAATTTGGAGCGTTGTGAGAACCCTACCATTTGCTAATAACATTGGTCTTGTTGGTTCGTTTACAGTTTGTTGATCTCGTGTTTGGTGTTTCTTTGAGCTCGCTTCAGCCGTTAGAGCACGGACTGTATTTCGTACGCTTTCTGTTTTCTTATCCATTTACATATCCATCTTTGTGTTTCTTTGGCCCCTGCGTCATGTTGTCTATTTGTATGGTCAACTTACAGTGAGGAGGTTATTTTACACCACAATTGTGCGTTAATCGAGACTCTGTGTAATCGTAAAAGTGGGAGGGTTGTGCGCACATAATCCGAATGACTACACCTTCTGCTTCTGGCGTGGCAAATGGCCGTCCTAAGTTGGCATCGATTGCCAATTGGTCTCTTTGGTTTATGTGTAGTCATTTGTGTTTGATGTTTCTATGGCGTTATTTTGTGTTCCTGTCCCATTTGCATCTCTTTCTTTGCTTGTAAGTTCTTTGTTTTTGCATAAGGTGTATCTAGTGATGGGCCGATAATTGATGATAATCGATTAGCGGTGTGTTGAAGTCATCCGATTTCGATGATCGATTTGAAAGTAAAATAAGCGGGGGAAATGAAGGAAGGGGGAGACTAAGATCAGAGGAAATTCTGCCTGGTGGTCAAAACTTTCCTACTATGGAAATGAGTGTTGTTCTAAATATTGTAGAGTAAAAGAAATTAGTGGCATGGCGATCCCTGATAAATTGGAGAGAATCCAACGCCCGACGGTGACAGTATGTTCTACTTCAATCCCAGTCAATTTTAAAGTTAAATCTGATTTAATATTTGATTGAAATTTGTTGAGCTTACCTGTATGAATTTTAATAATACTGTTTACTGTCACAGATACTTGCAAATGTGAAACACCCCCCCCCCCCCCCCCATTCCACACCACATGCTCCGCAAAAATGATCCTATTTTGTATACTTTTCTTTTACTACTTTTAGATGAAACATCTAAAAGGAGAAGGCAATTTATTACTTTGATTAAGTTTGACTGTTTAAGACAAGTACATGTAATTAAAAGCAATTCTCGGTAACAACCAAAGAATTTCGGTGACATGTTGGCACGGCAAGTCATGGATTTTAGACATTTTTGATATTGAAGTTCAATATGAAAAACAAGTATTTAAATCAACCCAAGTTTTTCTTTTCAAAAGAGTTGTCGTTGCCATGGTAACCGTGTCTTAAGTTTCAAAAATCGGGAAAATATATAGTACGAGGAATATTTGTAGGCTTCCTTACCATGGAAACAGGTACTTTATTTATCTGAAATTATTTTGATAATTTTCTTTCAATCCTTATTATTATACATATTTAAAACAAATTTTACATCCATCACGGATGCCATTAGTATACAAGATGAAAAATTGGGCCAAAACAGGGTATCAAAAGGCTCTGTTTTGGGCACTTAAAGACCCTTTTTTGCATGTTTTTACTGTTAAACAAGGTTGAAAATTTCTTAAAATACCAACTTTTTTATGTCCAAATTCTAGTTATCCAATTAGTATCATCTTTGAACTATACATTAATATAAAATTTTGATTGGGTGAATTTGTAGCGTCAAATTTAGTTGCTATGGTAACAATCGACTGAAAGGTTTCAATTCGACACAATCTCTGTCAAACTATCCACGCATGATATTGGAACAGAGATTCCTGTAAACAGCTATCAGAGACGTTTTGATATAAAGATGTAGTCTGGGATGTATCACTGGGTTGGGTGCACCCCCCCCCCCCCTTGATCCTCCAAAACCGGCCTAACTTTGTAGCATTTTTTGCGCTCTTTCAGGTAAAAATTTGTCTCATGGAAATTTCCATTGCAAAAGTGGTGTTTTTTGGGAAAAACATGTTTTTTTAATCAAAAATCACTGAAAATAGGAAAAAAATTATAACTCTTATATGGTTGTTGTTTTTAAAAATTGAAAAGTGTAAATATATAGTATTTTTGATGCTCTTTCATATGAAATAAGTTGCAAGTTCCAATTCCTATTTTTACTGTGTGTTTTGGGGTAAAAAATTCGAATTTTTGCGAAAATTCACAGAAATTTGAGGAAATTTTAATTTATTTCTGCTTCTCAGCTCCTCAATATTGCATATGATCGTTCAGTGATGATTTAAAAAACATCTTTAAAGTCTCCTCTTTCAAATGACATATATTTTATATTCTTATTTTTTGGCAAAATCCTCGAAATTAATTATTTTATACAGAAACCTGTATTTTCAATCAGAAATCTCAGATTTCTGTATATTTATTTAAAGAACCCTTATTTGTTATAAAAGCAATGATTGAAAGCTATTTTCTTGTGTAACTTTTCACACCCTATCAGATTATATATGTTTTACTAACATTTCATTCAAAATCAGCGTGTTTTTTGGGGAAAAACGTATTTTTTCTTTGAAAAATAGCTGATTTCTGGAGAATATTTATTGAATCTATAGAAGTTCTTGAAATGATAGCAGGAATGTATTTTGAACTGTAATTATTTAGGTTCACTCATAAATTACATGTATGAAACATAAAAGGTATATTTTCTACTTAATTTTGGGGCAAAATGCCTGTTTTTGTCTAGAAATTACAGATTTCTGGAAAAATTTTATTAATTCATTTTCTTTGCTAAAACTATACATTTAAAGCTATTATCATTATAGAAAGTAATCATCTTGTCAGATGATTGTGAAATTAAATGTAATAATCAATTAAAACCATCATTTTTGGGTAAAATATGCATTTTTATGCAAAAACCACTTATTTTGAAAAAATAAGTACTAGCTCTTTTAATTTGCCTAAATTGATATGTTTTAGCTTTGATATTATGCTGTTTCTTATTATAAATGGATAGAAATGTCATTTGATAACTGAAATTTAATTTATATCTTATTTTGGGGCAAAAAAACCTTATTTATGTGAAAAATTCACTTATTTCTGTTAATATTTTTAAAAATTTATATTTCTTATTTAATCAACACTGGAGAGGTTTCATATTATTGGATGGCATTAATGTGTTCAAATTTAATGAGTTAGAAGAGATTTCTTTGATTATCTTGCTATTTTGGGTGGAAAATCTTGATTTTTATTTAAAAATCGCTAATTTCTGGAAAATCCTTATTACTATGAAATCAGACGTTATTATTTATATTCAAAAGAGTTCCTGGGTATATCATAGCTTGTTCTTGTAAGTCATATGCATTTGAAATATCCTCTGTTAATTCAATTGATATTTTGGGGCAAAACATCTAATTTATGTGCAAAATTCACTTATTTCTGTGAAAATTGTTTTAAATCTATATTTTTTATTCAATCAAAGCTGGAGAGGTTTCATATAATTGGATGGCATGAAAGTGATAAAGTCTAATGAGTTAGAAGAGATTTCTTTGATAATCTTGCTTTTTTGGGTGGAAAATCTCAATTTTCATTTAAAAACCGCTGATTTCTGGAAAATCCTTATTACTATAAAATGTGTCGTTATCATTTATATTCTAAAGTGTTCCTGGGTATATCATAGTTTGTCCTTGTACGTCAAATGTATTTGAAGTATCCACTGTTAATTTAATTGGTATTTTGGTGCAAAAAATATATTTTTATGAATTATATATAGCCTATATCTAGAAACTTACTATTGAAAGTATCATATTTCAAACTATGATTATTATCCTCTGTATTTCCTATTCAACTGAAATATAAGACTTTCAATAGTAAGATTTTTCCCAAAAAAACACCACTTTTGCAATGAAAATTTCCATGAGACAAATTTTTACCTGAAAGAGCGCAAAAAATGCTACAAAGTTAGGCCGGTTTTGGAGGATCAAGGGGGGGGGTGCACCCAACCCAGTGATACATCCCAGACTAATGACCTTGAAAATATTTCAAGGTCACCAATTGCATTTCCAAGGTCATTATACATTAAATGACCCGATTTAACGAAAAATTCTGATTTTTCATACACTGAAGGTGCCAAAATTTCAGAAACAGGGAGATATTAAACTTAACATTCATATGCCATATGTTTCTTCACATTTTGAATATTGAATTCTTGGTGAGTATTTTGACAAAAAGGAGCGAAATCTATATTTTCTTGGGGTTTTTTTCGACAGAAAAATATTTTCCTATGAAATTGCTACGGTTCAATGAAGTCTAAGACTTTCCTTTCTTATATTATGACCATTCATGATAAATATGACTTATGAAAATATTCAAATATAAAAATCATTAAAATTGGAAACAAAAAATTGAAAATTTCAATATTTTTTGCAATATTTCAGTCTTAAAGTAGAAATGACCTTGAACACCAAGCAATTGACCTTGAGCATTTTAAAATTGTTATTATGTGAAAGTGTTATGTCATATCTATCCATGCACACATATTGACCATCTTATGTAACTCTCAAGAGAAATAAAATCAATTTCAAAGATAATAAATCGGATGGAGCCGAAACGCATTCTCTGAATGACTGGTAAAACCTCATTTTCGATATTACTAACATTCGAATAGATAACTTCCACAAAAATCCTCATCTTTTTAAAAGCAATTTCAATTCCAAGTTGCGTAATTTACATGAAAAATATGTCTTCGCGCCTGCAGATAAAGTAGCCAACAATACCTATAAAATTTAGTTTCGAAACTTTCGTCTGCAAATACCTATATCAAAAGTAATGAAAGTGTCCTTAAAATTTTGAGCAAACATAATACTGAATTTCTTCATTCAGCATCTCTACTTCTAAACTGGATCTTCCTACGAAAGCTGCGCAAGTCTCCCTACATATTTCGATACATTGCTAATTCTAGCAACTGTTCAACTTCGATGTTGTCTAGAATTCTGACGTCAGTACTCATGACGATAAATTTACACGTGGCAAGGTATTGTGAAACTGGATACTTACACTCTGACTGACTGTGACGACGGGACTCCATGACGGGCCCTGTCCTAACCTCTTTAGAGAAGACAGGGTCCCGACCACCTGTCCTCTCTGAATGTCAGTCGGACTCCTGGGGAGGTGACATTCATGAGCTCGCTACAGCCGGCAGAGCACAGACTGTATTACGTATGCCCTCATTTTATATCCATTTACATATTCATCTGTGTTGCTTGGGCCCCTGTGTTTTGTGGTCTTTTTTGTGTGTGGTCAACTGACAGTGAGGAGGTTGTTTTACACCACAATTGTACGTTCTTCGATACCTCTGGGTAATCGGAAAAGTGGAAGGGTTGTGCGCGTGTAATCCAGGATAACCACACCGTCTGCTACTGACGTGTTAGATGGCCGTCCTAAATCGGCACCATTTGCCCATTGATCTCGTTCGTTTATGTGTAGACATTTGTGTTTTATGTTTTTGTGATTTGACATTCCTTGTACCACTGCGTCTCTTTCTGTTCGTGTCTTCTTTGTGTTTTACAGTGGGTTTTTCGGGAGGTTGCTGTTGGTGCTGCAACTTGGTGTTGTTGGAGATCCCCTCCTTCCTGGTCTAAACAGGAATGATGTAAACTTCTTTTAATCTATTAAAAATTCAGGGATTGGATTCACAAAATGGTTTCGATTATGTGATTTGGTGTTCCTTGTCTTTGTGCGATTCTGTTCTGTGTTTTTGCATTGGGTGTTTTGGCGTTTTGCTATGGAGAGCCCCTCCTTCCTTTTAGACTGACAGAATTTAGACATACCTGAAAAAGATGTCTGTCTTGAAACACCTTGAGATTTGAATTAAGATTTATAAATTTCAAAACTGACTTTGAATATTAAAGAAATAAATCGCGATTAAGGCTATTGCAGAGACAATAAAAGGTTCTATCACGATCTACTGAGTGCGACATAACGATTTACACGAGTGACGGAAATTTCATCTTTCCCCGAGTGGAGCGTGGCAGAACGAGGGAAAAGATGAAAAATTTCCGTCATGAGTGTAAATTTTTATGTCTCACTCAGTAGAAAGTGGAAGAATCTATTTCTTCTTCATTTCTAAGTAGCTACGGTCTTGTCGTTACTCCTTGACAACGGTTACTACGCATTGTCGAGACAAAATGCCAACCCGTAGAGAACAGCGGTGGACTAGATAACAATCGTGCTTTTTTTTACTGATACATGTAATTGGAATTTCACAATAGTTTGTCCCATGTCTGCAAAATCACATGATAGCCCTCTGACGTCAAACTCAAGCTTCGTCAACATTTCATTGCCATTTACCGAGAGTACTTTCAAAAGCCGCACACGTCTTTAGTACGATATCTCTGATTGGTCGTTTGGAACAGCTGATTGGTATATGACGTTTAGTGATTGGATGATGTACGAGCAAAACTGAAGAAGAAATAGAAATGTTTCTTTCCATTATATTGAGAAAAGTCCCAACTGAATTTAACTTTACCAGCCCAAAAATGATCAAATTACAAACAACAATAGAAAAAGTGAAGTTTTTAGAGTAATCTGATTTTCATTTAAAAAGATTTTTGATATTAATTGGAACTGATGTTTTAAATTCGTTATGTATTGATTGTGTTGGAAGTGTTATATTATACAAATCTCTATGACTTTATGAGTATTTATTGATCAATATTACCTAATTTATTGCATGAGTATGAAATAGCTTAAGCCGACAGAGCACGGAATACATGTAGTTTTCCATCCGCTTTTATGCTTTTGATATCTATTTATATGTTCATGCGTGTGCTACTTGAAACTTCCGTCTTGTTTGAAAATTTGAATTTCGACATTTTTTGAGATTGCTGATTTTCTTTTTGTCTCAATTTGTATTCTTTTCTATATATAAACCTAAGGTTTTGAAGATTGAATGTTTCTACTTTCAGTTGAGTATCGACTTTAAGAAGAAGAGACAATGAACGAAACAACCATAGATGAAAAAGCCGATAAATTATTTCAAAGAATTTCTGATTGGACAATGAAAAGTTTACGGGAGCACTTTCTCCTGATGAGAATTAGTACCATGTACAAAGGTGGTGCAACGCTCTTTTTCTGCTATCTCCAGCCATTTCTTGTCCTCTTTTACGCTGTTCTCTTTTCTTTTTGTATCCTAACTTTTACAGGAAGAAACTTTTTGGAGTTTTCCATGCGATATTATTTTTATCGAACTTCCTTGAAATCATTGCACCGATTATGAATTTTCCTATCTCTATTATTTTCGTATTCTTCTCCGACATTAACATACCAATGCCGTATCCCGCCTGCTTGCTGTACCACAACTTGAGCGGACCATACAGAACAATTCTACACATTGCGGCTCAACAATTGAACGTTCTTTTTGTTTCAACAGAATAGTCGCTGTTTACAAGCCCTTTCAATTGAAGATTTGGTTTTCCAAGAAGAGAACAACTATCTATTGCGTGGTCATCATAGCCTTTACTGTTCTTACTGGCTCCGTAGTCAACCTTTTTTTACCCGGGGTCACATCTAGAAAATGGGTTGATGACGTATGGGGAAACGGAAATTTTGAAGTCTATTCTGTTTGTTCAATGGAAGAAGTATATGTATCTTCCTTTCTTCAGAACAACCTAAACCTTGTATACATGACATTCGTTCTTTTATCTACTTTCACAATGGTCGCAATGAATATAGCCTTATTCAAGAAAATACGCCACGTAGCTAAATCCCATGAAGCTTTACGCGAGGTAACCAATCAAAATGACCGCGAGGAGCGCCGTCTGAACTCTATGAATAGAATTGCTGTGCTTACAATACTGACTTTGGTAATCATAGAAATTCCACATCTTGCACTCAAAAGCTATTCCTGGTACAATGGTCTTCAGATCCACCTTTACGGAACCCTTGACATAAACAAATATAGTGAGCGCACAGAGGAGATAAGCACAATAGTAGTTGAGTGTCTGTACCCAGTTGATCTCGTACTGTTCGTGTTAGTAAGCAAGAAGATGCGAAAAGCAATGTTTCAATCCGTTATAAATGTGTTCAAGATTTGTCAAATCAAGATAATGGAATAAAGAACTGTTATAAATTATATTTCACTGGAAATTTGATTAATTGTTTCACGTCACTGTTTTGTACTTGAAAATATCATTTCATTTGTCTGTAAAACGTATAGTGTCTGATGTTTCAATAAATTTTATGCACTATTCATGTTACCTTAGCAATGCGCAGAATACACAGACAATAGTTAAGCAACAGTGATATTGTTTTTAATGCAAAATGCAAGTTGTTGTGGTTCGTATATTCCACCTTTAGGTAGGTTTCGTAAAAATGTTTAAAAATTATGTATCATGACATAGATCTGACTTTTGGCGAAGACCTTATTACCTTATGTAACAAATAGTACTTAGCAACATATGTTAAATCGGGATCCAATAGGGAACGGGTATGATTTTAAACAATTCAAATAATATTAGTAGTTATACAGTATTTTACAGGGGATATTGGGTCGATGATAAAAGTTGCATTGGGAGAGGCGAGACCGAGCCCAATACAACTTTTTTCATCGACCCAATACATTTTTGTATCCCCAGTAAAGCACTGTATAACGAATTTATCCCAGTGATGGTTTTTGGTTTGTGTTTGTTACATCAACATATATTCTAAAGCATCTCGCTGAATTCAACAGCCTAAAACGTCTAAGTAGAAGAAGGATATCAAACCAGTATCCAGTCAGTAATATAGTACGATATAATATTCGGTTCTTCTCGACAAATAAGATAGCAAGAATTCTACCAGGAGTATGATAACGTAAAATAGAAAATTTTCACATTACGACAAGACTTCAAGACTTGCATTTTTGACGTTCTGAGACCTGACATTACAACATTTAATGTTATTTCTTATTGTGACGTCACAGATCAGTTACGACTTCACAGAACGAAATGCCGTCAAATATTATGATGTCGGGTCTTAAATTAGGGTATAAACGTACTGTGTTTTTGTGGTTCCGAAAGGTATATGTTGGGTATACTATTGGAAATGCAGTTATACCGGGATTGCCCCCGATGGTATAATTAACGTATGTTTCCAACGGTATATTGAACACATCCGGTACGCTAGAGCATGTACTGATATTTTGGATTTTCACAGTAGAAATTTACAAATTACCAAAAAACTTTTAGGTCAAGGTTTCCGCTTTCATAAACTAGTTAAGACTTACTGGAAATTTTACAAAAATTACAGTCAACTTCTTTTAAAATTCGGATCTATACATGCAACAGAGTACATTACTATGGGTATTACAATACCTGTCTTTTATGGTGATATGATAAACAAAATAAAAAGGATCAAAGGTAGGCAGCATAACCATCGAAAATGCGTCAGAATCATCAAACGCCTTTTATACCGTGGGTATGATCCTAATGTCACCAGACGGACACTAGGCTTGGTACTTGACCAATCTACAGTCTTGTACAAGCGCATCCTTGAGACTTGCACTCTGACTGACTGTGACGACGGGACTCCATGACGGGCCCTGTCCAAACCTCTTTAGAGAAGACAGGGCCCCGACCACCTGTCCTCTCTGAATGTCAGTCAGACTCCTCGGGTGATTACATACATGAGCTCGCTACAGCCGGCAGAGCACGGACTGTATTACGCATGCCCTCTTTTTATATCCATTTACATATTCATCTGTGTCTATGGGGCCTCTGCGTTTCGCGGTCTTGTTTGTGTGATGTCATCTTACAGTGAGGAGGTTGTTTTACACCACAATTGTACGTTCTTCGAGACCTCTGGGTAATTGGAGAAGTGAGAGGGTTGTGCGCACGTAATCCAGGATAACCACACCATTTGCTACTTGCGTGACAGATGGCCGTCCAAAGTCGGCACCGGTTACCCATTGGTCTCGTCGGTTTATGTGTAGTCTTTTGTGTTTGATGTTTACATGTCGTGTGCCTCTTTTCCGTCTCGTGCTGTACTCGTCTTATGTGTTTTTGCATCGGGTGTTTTGGTGTTTTACTGTTGATGCTGCAACGGGGTCTTGTTGGAGATCTCCTCCCTTCTTTATATACCTGTCGGAACCACAAAACACCATTGGTTTATCCCTTTTTAAATTTATGTGACATATTTTAACTCTTTATACCCCTCAAAGGGTCTGACCGAGTAACAACGACCAACAGAAATTATTGCACCTCAAAATATAAAATGCATAAACTGCTTCGTATTCATTAAAATAGCGAAAAATCAAAGTGTGGCCAATATCTTTACCCTACAGGATTTGGAACCGCGTACACACTGTAAAGTATATACACAAATCTAAATTCTAAAAATAAAACCAGAGGGCGCTAGTGAAATGAATTTTGGCGGCTTATGAAAGACCCTTTGGCTGGAACCATCAATAGTGAGAATTTAATATTCGAAACACGTGTCTGGTGCATAATATTTTCTTCCTGAAGGTATAGAGTTGGAACCCTTCCGCATTATCATAGCAAATAAGCGTGAGGGTATTTAAGAGAACTTATTTATTCTGTGGTGTATGTGTTTAGAACGCCATTAATAAGCCCATAACTTATAACTCTACTAATAGCTTTACGTCACATGAAGACGTCATCCGAGCAAAGAGCACAAGGAATCATGACGTCATACTTGAAAATCGCGCTAAAGCTTGTAATGTGCAAAAAGTAGAAATACAGTTTTGTGAATCGGTTTGCGGCATGTATATCGTCGTTATACACACTTGTAGAAATGCTGGGAACCAATCAAATAGAATGAATAAGAATCTTTAATCTAATGAAATTGAATACTGAATATGTGTTTAAAACTCTTACGTTCAAGTGAAATTTCTTTTAAGTATTAGGAATAGACTTCTTTTAAAAATCATCAATCTGGAAGAGCAGTTAACGAGATATCACACGCGTTTCAGTAGCCTCCCATAGACGAGAATTTTAAAGAAATCTCCATGCTGAAGATTTCCGATTTTCGTAACTTAAAATGTCTTGATGTTCTGGCTTTGTTATAATCGCTCAATCGGCAAGTCGATCCAATAGCTCAGAGGTAGAGCTCGTGCCCACCATACAGGAAGACCGCGGTTCGAGCCTGAGTGCAGGGGTAATGAATAAATTGTTATTCGTATGTACATACGAATGTTATTTTTTTCTTTGCAAAGTAAAGGTAAGCCTAGAGTGACCAACAATAGTCAAAGTTTTGCTGAAATTGAACTTACAAATGTATTTGAAAATTTTGTTAAGACTTTTTTACCTACATACATATGTCGTATCTATTCAGAGATTAGTCAGGTGTCAGTTAAGTGTTTGAATGTAGAGAAACGTATAATATAGTTACCCGTATGGTACATGTAATATCATTACACATGTTCACATACTGTCGTTTTATCACACAAAATCTGTATTCGGCTCTATTTATTTACATATTGACATCTTTGTGAGTGAAGGAACACTGCTGTGATATTTCAAAAAGATGATTATTATATAAATTCGGATGCTTTTGTCTTTGGTCACATAGTAAAGAAAGATAACTCGAATTGTACTTTGAATTTTTTACATAATAATTTACACATTCAGTCAGAATTTGCAACATATGACGTGGTCATTGAATGATTTCTTTCTATAAGAATTTGCGCAATATTTAGAGGGAATCATATGTGAAGTTTCATTTGAAAATCTTGGGCTGAAAAAATAATATAGCCAAAAAATGAGCATTTCCATTACAATCAATGGATGGCTAAAAAGTCTGATCAATTTCAAAATCTCAAAATTTTGGATGGTGACCTCCTAATCTTCTCCCTTACACTTAAATTAAATTAGGAAATCAGAATTATGCTTTTTTTTCTGAAAATAAGTGTTGTATAACACGAAACGTGTGATATCACCTTAAGCACTCACGCACCGATGGAACAAAAATGTTATCAGACAAAAACTAAGACCATTAATGGGATAATTTGGGGATGGTTTTTTTTTATCACATCGACTTTTTTCAAAGAAACGAACTTTTACAAGGACATCTGTATGGATCATTCACCTGATACCCATGCACATTCTTAACAAAATGACAGTACATAATAGTTGTAATTAGAACTCACAACCCTTGGGTTCATGAATAGTAAACTTAACAATCAATGATTTAAATGACAAATATGGATAATGACCATATCCCTGTATACAGCACAAAATCGATAATTCAGAATACAAAATCAGGACAAAACAGGAACCAAAGCAAACAAACAAAAACCTCCACCACATGAAAAGAAGCGAACTCCCGATATGGGAGTGAGATCAGGTGCCCAGGAAGAGTAAGCATCTCCTGCTTGCATGCAACACCCGCCGCTTCAATTCGGTAGAACTGTCACATCCGGTTACTTCCATTTCGGAAGACATAGAGTACAATCTTGGCTTGGATGGTTCAAATGGTCTATGACAGAATATCACCCACCATTCTGGAGAGTGGGACATCATAGTGTATGACGGGTTCCCCATATCGACCGTAGAACTTCCTCAGTGACGATGTTAGTCCTAACAATTGAAAAAAGTTAAATATATGTTATTAATCAAAACATTTTGTTACTTAAATATGGCAAACACACAGTAAATGAGTGGATAAGATCCTACATTTATTCAGTAACTAAAAGAATTAGACTAAGTTTAAAAATTATCATTTTTTGACAAAGACCGAAAATATGTCAAAAACATGTCAACAATTTTACTTCCGGGTGAAAATGTAATGACAACAATTTTTAAGACATCCTTCTATATCATATATATCATCCTGATGTTTTCGGGGGTTCGGGATCCGTTACCGCTTTACTCATTCGGGTAGATATTTTCCCCGTCCTCGTTTAGATCTGTACGATTACAGTATGATTAATCGTAGAAGGGAGGAAAAGACAGTTTCTCGGCTGATTCAAGGTGATTTGGAATAAGATATTTTTCAAATTTAGACGTTCTATCGTAATATTTTCTGTGTTATGTAACTATGTTTTGATTTTTGTTTTAAATTAAAAAAAGATGTTGCAGTCAAAACAAAGACATAATTTCATATCGTGAAATATCACTGACGAGGGTTAAGTATCCGAAACGTGCATGTCTGGTAGTGCTGTATATTGATATTGAAATATTGAAGAGTATCAATATTTTGCTATTTTCAATACGTATCGATACACAAATGCCGAGTATCGATACTTTCAATACATTTAATAAATATAAATTTTTAATTCGTTCTTGTCTTTTATTTTTATATTTCTTCTAAATCTTCTCCGATCACTTTTACGTTTAAGCATATGAGTGCAAATAAAAGCCTCTGGGCACCTGGTCTCACTCCCAAATTGGGAGTTCGCTTCTTTTCATGTGTTGGAGGTTTTTGTTTGCTTGCTTTGGTTCCTTTTTTCCCTGATTTTGTATGCCTTCGGTTTATAATTTTCTGAGTTATGACTTTTGTTTTTTTGTATTGGGATATGGTCATTATCCGTATTTGTCAATCTATCTTACATCGAGTTGAAAACGAAATGGTGAGGTCAGCTGTTTGGCAGCATTTTCATAGAAGCAGCCAAATGTAATTATGTAAACAAATATGTCAAAATAAGTCTTTTGTAGAGAAAGAAGCACTTTCCATAGCTGCCATTGTTATCTTTCCTTCGACCTTTTTTAAAATTTTTGAATGGAAAACATACATTCGTTGTTTATTTTTGTTCTGTTTTATAAAGTTGTCATTGCTTAAAACATAAAACCTCCATTTATTGATTCATTATAATGATAAATTTGAGAAAATGAAAAAAGCGTATTGTATTGAAAATATTGAGTATTGAAGCAAAATGTATTGTATCCTATTGTATTGAAAAAATTATTTCAATATACAGCACTAATGTCTGGTCCATGCTGCAAAGTCATCTGTTCTGAAATGATGCTATGGATTTGAAGACGTGTAACATTTGAACCTCTTGGTGAGTGTCACTGCTGGTGGGCGAGGAGTACCCGGATGTACATGTAGCCAAGTTGATCAACTTCGGTTGATCATTTCTTCAAACGCATTATTCATAATTTACTGTTCCCTAAAATTTCTCGAAATTTCAGAAAATGGATCCTGTAGCATCATATCCCGTCCATCAGTATTTTTTGGACATAACGTTCATAGTCTTTTGTCATATTACATTGTTTAGATTGAAGATCACTGACGAGGGTTCAGTACCCGAAACGTGCATGTCTGGTCCATGCTGTAAATTTATCTGTTCTTATATTATGCTATGAATTTGAAGAAATGTAATATACACTTATCAAGCGTGTGCATTCGAATTTTTTAAAATTAAATGGTAAGTGATTTTTCTTGAAACAAAGGGAAATACACGAATGAGGAGATGTCGATCACTGTACGTGGATCTCGATCTCTTTTTCAATTTACCAATTCGGTTCTGTAACTCGCCAACTATAGGGTACATGTACACTTCACCAGCTACATGTATAATTATCCACATTCGCTGTATTTTGACAGTAACTTGACAGGTAGTACATATTTTCATCAAACTCTATCTGAAGGTAAATATCCTTTTCACATATTTGCCTCCGTCATCAATGAAAATTTATTAATTATTTCGAGTATCTATCCTTCAGAGCTTGAAGTCAAAGAAACTACAGAGACAAATAATTCAGCATCTTATTTGGACATAATGTTGTCCTACGACACTGATAGTCACATGAACACCTCACTCTATGACAAACGTGACGACTTCAATTTCAGCATAACAAACTTTCCTTTTCTGAGTAGCAACATCCCTTCATCGCCAGCTTATGGCGTGTTCATATCTCAGTTGATACGCTTTGCCAGAACAAGTACCAAATATACGGATTTTGTTCTGAGAATTAGAAATCTTTCAGATAAGCTTCTCAGTCAGGGATATGTTTGTGACCGACTAACATCGTCACTGAGGAAGTTCTACGGTCGATATGGGGAACTCGTCATACACTATGATGTCCCACTCTCCATAATGGTAGATGATATTCTGTCATAGACCATTTGAATCATCCAACCAAAGATTGTACTCTATGTCTTCCGAAATGGAAGTAACCGGATGTGACAGTTCTACCGAATTGAAGCGGCGGGTGTTGCATGCAAGCAGGAGATAATTAATCTTCCTGGGCACCTGGTCTCACTCCCATATCGGGAGTTCGCTTCTTTTCATATGGTGGAGGTTTTGTTTGTTTGCTTTGGTTCCTGTTTTATCCTGATTTTGTATGCATTCGGTTTCTGATTTACTGAATTATCGATTTTGTGCTGTATACAGGGATATGGTCATTATCCATATTTGTCATTGTCCTTATATTCAGACAATTTGTTTGCTCCACGTACATAGGTATATGCAGAAACGATAATTTTTTGCTTCATTCTTCATTTATTCAAGTTGAATGCACGAGTTTACAATCAAATTATTAATCATAGTTTTCATCCATTTTGATATTTAATTACGTATCTGAATTAACCCTTTACACGAAAACATCGCAAAAGGGGTCGAAAAGTCTAACTAGGCGAAATCCACATACACCGTGAGCAAAAGATCACACAACAAAATGGACAGACTACAGACACATAGTATTGGTAAGACATTTAAAATGAACAAAAAAGAATCTACGATTATTCACTATCATAACTGCACCTGTGTTGCTGTTTTCTTTAAACAACTGTTAGGATCCAGGGAATGCAACATCGGTAACATAGCCTCGATCGGAAGCATGCGTCTCAATTCGCAAAGATACACATGCATTCGTATCTTTAAGCACCCAATTGCTTTCAGAAAGAACAACCACTGTTGGCTTAGTCAGCGAATCATTTCGTATGAAATTAACAGTTGGCAAGATTTCGTAAGGCATTTTTTATGAATTGGTTTACGGATTTTTTCCCCCCAAAAAATCGGGTCAGTAGCCCGACCGACATGAAATTACAAAATACTTTTTAGCTCACGGGGACGAAAGTCCGAAGAGCTAATGGGGAGAGTCCAGTAATTCATTTTTGTCCATTTTCCCATAGGCCGCAATGTTAACGAAATCTTGTCGCATTTCACATATACATTTCCAATGCTTACAATCTATACATGAAATTAACCGTCAATGCTAGCGAGTCAAAAATATGTCAGAATAAAAACTTTTTATCATTAGAATCTGAAGACAGGAAGTGTAGTTCAAGGTCACCCTAAAATCTGCACTAAATGGAGCAGTTATTTTTGCCTCTAAAATAGCATAATTTCTACAGCTTTTAGATATTAATGAATGAGTTTTCAGGAATTATTTCTGTATTAATGTAAAGCAAGAAATGTTTCTATTCTAAAAAGACCAATTTTGTAATTATTGTCCATTATCAGAACATCAGAAACATAATTATTTACAGGCTCGCATGTACCCTACACAAAATTGAAAAATAGAATTTCCTCTGTTTTACCTGACTCTTCCCTATAATGTCATACCCTCTGCGCCGTCGTTATGCCCTTTGCCGTGTGGAGCTCGTAAAAAAGTTCCCCGCGAGGGGTTCGACAGTGAGTGTTTTGAATATTTTCCCTGACAAGGTCGTCATAGCACTTTCTATATAGACATAACCTAAGACAGTGCATGCATTTTCTATTTTGTTTTCATTTTCGTGCATGAACATCGACGACGGGTGCGGCTAGCCAACAGGGGATGCGTACTCCTCCCGGGCACCTGGTCCACCTCTAGCTTGCTAGGGGTCCGTCGATGCTCAATTTTGTGCTCTATTGTGAGTGTTGTTGAGGTTATCATCAGGATTTTCTTTGACTCATTTTCGTTGTCGTCGTCCGTAGACAAAACTTTAACCTGGGCTATATCTCTACAATGGACAATATTTCTGTAAGATTTGGTGAGAAACACTACAATCAGGTTGTAGGGATTCCTATGGGTACTAATAGTGCGCTTCTTGTTGCAGATTTATTTTTATACACGTATGAAAAGGAATTCATCCAAAATCTTCAAAAGCAAAGAAAAAATGATGATATGAAATGTTTCATTGGTACTTCTAGGTATCTGGATGATATTCTTACTATCGACAAGCCTGTTTTTGAAAAGTATAAAAATGTTATTTATCCACAAGAATTGATTCTAGACAAGGCAAACGTTTCAAACACAGAAACACCATTTTTGGACATAAATATCAAAATTGTTATTGGAGAGATCCATACAATTGTGTATGACAAAAGAAATGATTTCGGATTTAACATAGTAAATTTCCCTTTGCTTGACGGTGATGTTCCTAGATTACCGTCCTATGGTATCTATATTTCACAGCTCATCCGGTATGCTAGAGCATGTACTGATGTTTTGGATTTTCATAATAGAAATTTAAAAATTACTAAGAAACTTTTGGGACAAGGTTTTCGCTTTCACAAACTAGTAAAGAATTTTACAAAAAATATTGTCAACTTCTTTTGAAATTCGGACCAATACAGGTAACAGAGTATATTACTTTGGGTATTTCACAACTTGCATTTTATGGAGACATTATTAACGAGATAAGAAGGACAACATCACTATCGAAAATGTGTCAGAATCATCAAACGCCTTTTATACCGTGGATATGATCCTAATGTCACCTGACAGACACTAGGCTTGGTACTTGACCAATCTACAGTCTTGTATCAGCGCATTCTTAAAACTTGCACTCTGACTGACTGTGACGACGGGACTCCATGACGGGCTATGTCCAAACCTCTTTAGAGAAGACAGGGCCCCGACCACCTGTCCTCTCTGAATGTCAGTCGGACTCCTCGGGTGATAACATACATGAGCTCGCTACAGCCGGCAGAGCACGGACTGTATTACGTACGCTCTTTTTTGATATCCATTTACATATTCATCTGTGTTGCTTGGGCCCCTGCGTTTTGCCGTCTTGTTTGTGTGTGGTCATCTGACAGTGAGGAGGTTATTTTACACCACAATTGTACGTTCTTCGAGACCTCTAGGTAATCGGAAAAGTGGGAGGGTTGTGCGCACGTAATCCAGGATAACCACACCTTCTGCTATTTCCGTGGCAGATGGCCGTCATAAGTCGGCACCGGTTGCCCATGGGTCTCGTTGGTTTATGTGTAGTCCTTTGTGTTTGACGTTTCTGTGTTGTGCGTTGACGTTCCTTGTCCCTTGTGTGTCTCTTTCTGTGCTTGTCTGCTTTGTATTTTTGCATTGGGTGTTTTGGGGTATTGCTGTGGGTGCTGCAACCTGGTGTTGTTGGAAATCCCTTCCGTTGTTTCATTTGAGACCATGACCTTTGTCCCAGTGATGTTGACCTTGAATTTTAACCTTCTTTTTTATTATTCGTACTTTGACTGTATCGTTAGCTCTCTAAGTGGATGAAACTAACATTAGATGGATAGAATCCTCCTGACAATACTTTTTGTACTTTGGAAGTTATTTGATTTTTGACAAAAGCCTGCTACGGCGAGCTTTGTAATCTTTGATTACCTTATGTTTCTGTTTACAAATGCAACATGCGTAAGAAATCAATTGTCAATTACTGTATCTAGAATGAAATGAATATGTTATCAAATGAATTTTTGATTAAATCGGAAGTAAGATTTATATGAAATTTGCACTATAAAAGATATGAAATTTCCTTGAACAAAGGCAAAAAATATATTAAGAAACTTAATTGTCGCTATGTTTCATACAACTGAACATGTTTGTAAAACACATTAGAATTACATGGAAAATGAAGTTCAATCAGGAAAATGTTTTCTTTCGGTATAGTCCAGTCAAAATTAAAACTTATCAGAAGACATCATCTCTTTTCTTGTAGGTTAAAAAATTGACAAATTTGCAAAATACTCTGATATAGCTCAGGTTAAGGTGGGTCCCTACTCATAGATTTAACAGATGAAATTTGAATTTTAGGGTTTTTCCCTAAACACAATGGTCCAAATGAGAAATAAAACACAGACATAGATATGTAATTTTTTCATTAAAGATACAGTACATTAAAGAAAGGTACCCTTGCACATTAAGACTGAGGGATATCAAATATCCAGCATATGCCTTTGAACCCTCCAAATTCAGTTATCCCTTCATCGCCTTCTTATGGCGTGTTCATATCTCAGTTGATACGCTATGCCAGAACAAGTACCAAATATACGGATTTTGTTCTGAGAGCTAGGCGTCTTTCAGATAAGCTTCTCAATCAGGGATATGTTTGTGATCGACTAACATCGTCACTGAGGAAGTTCTGCGGTCGATATGGGGAACTCATCATACACTATGATGTCCCACTCTCCATAATGGTGGATGATATTCTGTCATAGACCATTTGAACCATCCAACCAAAGATTGTACTCTATGTCTTCCGAAACGGAAGTAACCGGATGTGACAGCTCTACCGAATTGAAGCGACGGGTGTTGCATGCAAGCAGGAGATGCTTACTCTTCCTGGGCACCTGATCTCTCTCCCATATCGGCAATTCGCTTCTTTTCATATGGTGGAGGTTTTTGTTTGTTTGCTTTGGTTCCTGTTTTATCCTGAATTTGCATGCCTTCGGTTTCTGATTTCTGAATTATCGATTTTGTGCTGTATACAGGGATATGGTCATTATCCATATTTGTCATGATAATAATATGTTTATTTGTTTTGTTTTATTTTATGATAACAAGTCATATAGGAGAAATGTAAGACATAAAACAATATTCAAACATAAATCTGAGTATGGTAAGTCTCCAAACATAAAGGTACCCCCTTATCATTTCATCACATTTTTGACCAATAATATATACTAAATACAACTATTTACAGAAAAAAAACAGATGATTTTTTTTCGTTTTGCAATATTTCATAAAATTATGTATGTAGATGAAGAAAAAAAAACACATACAGGTACACAGTTTTATAAATAATCGAGGTATGGCCCCAAACACAAGGGTACCCCCTTATAATTTCATTGCATTTTTAACTAAGTATATATAGAATATCCCATTTTTTGCATAAAATACCAGATGGAAGTTCTTCATTTTGCATTATTTCTTACTATAATGTCTATAGATGGTGAAAAAACCACATACAGATATACAGTTTTATAAATGATCAAGATATCGCTCCAAAGATAAAAGTACCCCATTATAATTTCATCGCTTTTTCAACTAAGAATATACCGGTATACTACGTCAATCTTTTTGCATAAAATACCAGATGGAAGTTCTTCAAATTGCATCATTTCATAAGATAATGTCTATAGATGAAGAAAAAATCACATACAGGTATACGGTTTTATAAAAAATCAAGATATTGCTCTAAACATACTGCGTAGAAGGAAAAACCTATAACGGTTCGATAAGGGACCCACCTTAAAATTATTGAAAAGTATACGAAGGTCAAATCAAAGCTTAAAGTCACTAGGTCAGAGGTCAAGGTGAGAAATGAAAGATCTGCTGAGTACCAAATTTTAAATAAAGCTGTATCACTCATTGTCAAAAAGAAAATATATGGCCCAGGTGAAAATTTTGTCGATGCTGAATTTAGCGCTATGACATTAGCTCCCCAGACATTTGTCATGGCTCGCTATATGCAGTGAGATTTGATTGTGTGCAAATGACCCTTCAAGTTTGAAAGTTCAACTCAATGAGAATAACAGTCCCCTTCCCCTTCCCGCACTCGGTCCTCATCCCCAAAAGATTCACTTCTTAAACTTAAAGATTCACTTCTTAAACTCCTCCCGGGCACCTGATCCCACCTCTAGCTTGCTGGGGGTCCGTCGATGCTCATTTTGGTGCTCTATTGTGAGTGCTGTTGAGATTATTGTCAGGATCTTCTTTAACTCATTTGTGTCACACTTATGCCCTTTGCCGTGTGGAGCTCGTAAAAAAGTTCCCCGCGAGGGGTTTGACAGTAAGTGTTTTGAATAGTATTCCCTGACATTGTCGCCATAGCACTTTCTATATAGACGTGGCCTCGGACAGTGCATATATTTTGTATATTCTTTTTATTTTCGTGCATGAACATCGACGGCGGGTGCGGCTAGCCAACAGGGGATGCTTACTCCTCCCGGGCACCTGATCCCACCTCTAGCTTGCTGGGGGTCCGTCGATGCTCATTTTGGTGCTCTATTGTGAGTGCTGTTGAGATTATTGTCAGGATCTTCTTTAACTCATTTGTATAATATCAATAATCTTCAATACACATATGATAGATTGACAGGCACACAATTTGTCAATTTTTGCCCAATAAGCAAATACTAGTCTTCATTTCATAATGTCACAATTTTAACTCTAAATCTAGAATTTAGAAAGTGAAAGTAGTATCACTGTACTTGCTTCTTTAGATATAGAATTTATAGAAAAATGTACATGAACGTGTCATCTTCACAATATTCAACCTTTCTTTCTGACGTAAAGGCTGTCAGTCGAAGATAAAGACTTGATCAAAATGTGAGTGTCCTCCCTCCATTGTTACTGAAAAAGACAATTCACAGTCCAGTTACTTTCATTTTGGAAGATATAAGTGTAATCTTTAGTTGGATGGTACAAATGGCCTATGACAGAAAATCTTCCACAATTCAGGAGAGTGGGACATCATAATGTATGAAGAGTTTCCCATATCGACCGTAGAACTTCCTCAGTGACGAGGTTAGTCCGTTCTAAACGTATCCCTGACTGAGAAGCTTATCTGAAAGACGCTTAGTTCTCAGAATAAAATCTGAATATTTGGCACTTGCTCTGGCATAGCGTATCAACTGAGACATGAACGCACCATAAGCAGTCGATGAAGGGATGTTGCTTCTAAGAAAAGGAAAGTTTGTGATGTTGAAATTGAAGTCGTCACGTTTGTCATAGAGTGAGGTGTTCATGTGACCATCAGTGTCGTAGGACAACATTATATCCAAATAGGATGCTGAATTATTTGTCTCTGTAGTTTCTTTAATTTCAAGCTCCTAAGGATAGATTCTGCTGTGGTAATCCGCGAAGTTTGGATTATTGATGGACAACACATCGTCTATGTATCTGTAAGTGAAGTTGAAGTCGGAAGCAAAGATTGAATGAATTCAGCTTCGTACGAGTAAAGAACATGTCGGCAAGAAGTAGGGCGCAATTGGTCCCCATTGGAATTCCGACAATTTGCTCGAAGACCTTTTCTCCGAACACCACAAAAATGTTATCGACCAGGAAGTTTAACATCTGAATAATATCTATTTCAGTGTACTTATTTTCAGAATCGGACTTTTCTTTTACAAAGTAGGTTTAGTCATAGTTTACAACGATTGCCGTTCTTGCTTGTAAACGCATTTTTGTCATTTTTTTGTTCAATTTAGAATGTGAGATTGTTGTGTAAAGTGTCGAAAAATCAAAGGCATTGATCGAATGGACTCTACTAAAATGAGTGGATTTCAGATGTTCTTAAAGTTCCTTCGAATTCTTTAAAATCGACATCTGGTTGATACCGCTACGGAAATATACTGTCGAACAATATTTCTGAAGTCCAGATTTGATTTCAGATAAAACTTTGGTGAGTAAGATCGCTACAGATTTGGTAGAACATTTTGAGGAACCAGCGATGAAACGTTGTTTGTACGGATTCTTGTGCATTTTAGGTATGAAGTATAAGTATGGTAAATCTAAATCTAAATTGTTTGTGTCGAAGCCATAGGAAGCGAGAGCTGATTTGTGGTTATCTATTATTTCAGAGGCAGAAAAGTTTATTTGGGTGTAAGTGGGATTGATTTTCTGAACGTTTCTTTTTTAAATATGAAACGTTTGACAAATTATACATATTCGCCATACTGCATTCATTCGATTCGCATGTATGTGAGGATCCCTTAAGAGAAATGTGTGTTTGAAATGACGTGCGTAAAACACCTGGGCAGATACACATTTTTGAAATATACATTGGATTCTGATTGACGGTCAACATCCATACGGCTAACTAATTTTGTATTGTCATTATGATTATGCGAAAAGTTGTCTCTCTAATCAGAACACTAGAATTTACGTCATCACCTGACAATTTTGTGCGAAAATCTATATATAGTATGAAAAATGATAATTAAATGAAATATGAAAATATCAACTTGATGTCTCTCTAATCCAGACCCTGGAATTTACGTCATCACCACACAATTTTGCGTGAAAATCTATTAACAAGAATGAAATATGATAATTAAATGAAATATGAAAATAACAACTTACTTCATTTTTCAGCACCAAACATCATTTTAGATTCATAATAAGAAGAAAGGTAATAAAGAAGATTTACGTCTTTATATTAGAGCTTTACCAACAACAAACGTTTGGTCCGAGACAAAGTTCGTTCAGACGAAACCCAACGTAACTCTAATACTGGAGAGACCATATACATGACAAATATGGATAATGACCATATTCCAATACACAGTACAAAATCGATAATTCTGAAAATCATAAACCGAAGGCATACAAAATTAGGACAAAAAAAGAACCAAAGCAAACAAAGAAAAACCTCAACCATATGAAAAGATTCGAACTCCCATTTTGGGAGTGAGAACAGGTGCCTAGGAAGAGTAAGCATCTCCTGCTTGCATGTAACACCCGTCACTTCAATTCGGTAGAATTGTCACATCCGGTTATTTCCATTTTGGAAGATACAAGTATATTCGGTGGTTGGATGGTTCAAATGGTCTAAGACAGAATATCATCCACCATTCGAGAGAGTGGGACATCATAATTTATGACGAGTTTCCCAGATCAACCGTATATCTTCCTCAGAGACGAGGTTAGTCCGTCACAAACGTATCCCTGACTGAGAAGCTTATCTGGAAGACGCCAAGCCCTCAGAACAAAATCTGTATATTTGGTACTTGCTCTGGCATAGCGTATAAACTGAGATATGAAGCAAAGGAGGGGATCTCCAAAAACACCAGGTTGCAGCACCCACAGCAAAACCCCAAAACACCCAATGCAAGAACACAAAGCAGACAAGCACAGAAAGAGACGCATAAGGACAAGGAACGTCAACGCACAACACAGAAACATCAAACACATAGGACTACACATAGATCAACGAGACCAATAGGCAACCGGTGCCGACTTAGGACGGCCATCTGTCACGGAAATAGCAGAAGGTGTGGTTATCCTGGATTACGTACGCACAACCCTCCCACTTTTCCCATTACCCAGAGGTCTCGAAGAACGTACAATTGTGGTGTAAAACAACCTCCTCACTGTCAGATGACCACACACAAACAAGACCGCAAAGTGCAGGGGCCAAAGCAACACAGATGAATATGTAAATGAATATCAAAAGAGGGCGTACGTACGTGCTCTACCGGCTGTAGTGAGCTCATGTATGTTATCACCCAAGGAGTCCGACTGACATTCAGAGAGGACAGGTGGTCGGGGCCCTGTCTTCTCTAAAGAAGTTTGGACGTGGCCCGTCATGGAGTCAGTCAGAGTGAAAGTTTTAAGAATGCGCTGATATAAGACTGTAGATTACGCCATAAGCTGGCGCTGAAGGGATTTTACTACTCAGAAAAGGAAAGTTTGTGATGTTGAAGTCGTCACGTGTGTCATAGAGTGAGGTGTTCATGGGACCATCGGTGTCGTAGGACTACATTATGTCCAGATAGGATGCTGAATTATTTGTCTCTGTAGTTTCTATGACTTCAAGCTCCGAAGGATAGATTCTGCTGAGGTAATCCGCGAATTTTGGATTAATTATGGACAGCACATCGTCTATGAATCTGTAAGTGAAGTTTAAGTTAGAAGCTACGTATCCGTTCCCTTCATAGACCAAAGATTGAACGAATTCAGCTTCGTACGAGTAAAGAAAAATGTCGGCAAGGAGTGGGGCACAATTGGTTCCCATTGGAATTGCGACAATTTGCTGGAAGACCTTTCCTCCAAACACCACAAAATGTTGTCGATCAGGAAGTTTAACGTCTGAATAGTATCTGCTTCAGTGTACATATTTTTAGAATTGGACTTTTCTTTAACAAATTAGGTTTTGTCATAATTGATAACAATAATTTTATATTTGCGATTGACGTTCTTGCTTGTAAACGCATTACTTATAATTTTTGCCAGTCTTTCTTTCAATTTTGAATATGGGATTGTTGTGTAAAGTGTCGAAAAATCAAAAGCTTTGATCGAATGGACTCTATTGAAATGAGTGGATTTCAGATGTTCTAAAAGTTCCTTTGAATTCTTTAAAATCCACATCTTGTCGAACAATATTTTTGAAGTCCAGATTTGATTTCAGTCAAAATTTCGGTTAGCAAGATCGATACAGACTTAGTTGAACATTTTGAGGAACCAGCGATATAACGTTTTTGTACGGATTTTTATGCATTTTAGATATGCAATATAAGTATGGTAAATCTAAATATAAATTGTTTGTGTCAAAGCCAAAGGAGGCGAGAGCTGATTTGTGGTTATCTATTATTTCCGAGGCAAAAAGGTTTATTATTTCCAAACTCTTTAACAAGGCTGTCGACATAGTATGTTTTGCATGTAAATGTGTAGTTATTTGAGGCTTTGTCTGCTCATGACTATAAGAAACGTTTTCTCTATAATCCGAACACTAGAAATGATATAATTACCAGACAATTTTGCGCGAAAATCTATAATTAAGAATGAAACTTGATAATTTAATGATATATGAGAATATCAACTTACTTCATTTTTGAGCCAGTTATTTGAACACCAAACATCATTTTAGATTCATAATTAGAAAAAAGCTAATAAAGAAGATTTACGTCTTAATACTAAAGCTTAACCAACAACAAACGGTTGGTCCGAGACAAAGTTCGTTCACACGAAACCAAACGTAACTCTCATACTGGAGAGACCGTATACATGTATATCATGATGAAAAATACGAGGAAATCGTAGTACATGATTACTCAGTTTTAATTTCAGTAATGATTAGGATTCTTGTCCTCAACGTTTTTTACAGTTAGACATGCTAAACAGAATATTATATCTCTTATGTTTTAACTTTTCGTCGGGTTTCGTATGTCTTTTTGTCATTGGTATCGTTTTATAAATGAGTTAAAGAAACGGTAAAAAAGAATGTTATATGATTCTAAACAATCAGTATGGTACGTTTTACAAATCTTGTATTCGATAAAAAAAAAACTAAACTTGTGGTCTCATATCATAAATATTAATACCCCGTCATTAAATCTGATAAATTATTCTAAACCTGGGGTAATCTTCCTAAAGACATGCTGCTCTGTCCTTATGTCTCTGGTTCTTTGGCATACGTTTAACGTCCTGTTTGAGTTTATCTTTCCGGAATAGTCATTATTTTGATTTCCTCTATTTTGGCGTCGAACATCACTGATGATACATTTTTGATGAAATGCACATATGGTGCACTAAATGATAAAGCGGAACATCTATGTCAATATTGATAATTGATAATCGAACAATCGATGTCTCCATAATCAGACCCCCTAGAATTGCCGTCATCACCAGGACATTTTCTTGAGAATATTGAATTCAATAGGGGCGGAGAGGTTAGCCCATGGGGGAGGAGGTCGTTCAGTCGTTAATTCACGCAAAAGCTGGGACAAAATAAGCAATGATTAGCCTAGATTTGGAGTATTATACTGCCTTCTACATGAGCTAGATATGCCAGCATGTCTGGTCCATGCTGCAGATTCATCTCTTCTTAAATGATGCTATTGAAACACCAGCATTTATTTAAAATTCATATTTAGAGAAAAAAAATAATACAGAGGGTTCTGTGTCCCATATAAAACTGTATTGTACATTTGATAAGTCATATTGGATAACAATCTGAATTTCAATTTCTATTTTCACGGTTAACATCAATGCTACCAAAAAAACCTTCCATACACTTAACAAATATTTATTTCAAAAGACGTTATTGAAAGTGAACTATCTCAAACATATTTTGCTACATTTCTGCGTTTGATGTAGAATTCTTCATATTGAGATTACTACTTCTCCCGGGCACCTGGTCCCACCTCTAGCTTGCAAAGGGTCCGTCGATGCTCAATTGGTGCTCTATTGTGAGTGTAGCCAACAGGGGAAGCTTACTCCTCCCTGGCACCTGGTCCCACCTCTAGCTTGCAAGGGGTCCGTCGATGCTCAATTAGTGCTATATAATGAATTGCCGTCAGGATCTTCGTCTCTCATTTAAGTTGTATGGTAATGCTTTCAATGCATCATACAGAATTCAAGATTAACAAATAAGTGTCCAAACGTGCTCTCGGAGCGCTACCTTCTGAACAGAAATTTCTCAATGTGGTATACCAGAAATACGTGCGTGTTCTCATCAGAGTAATAGAAATTTAGAAAAAAAAGTATTTTAGAAATATACAGTTTTTCTATTTTATAACAGCAGATTCCACGCGTGATTGTAAGGTTTTGCAGGCTACGGGATCAATTTAATTTTTGAAGTAAAGTGTTTATCTTCTTTACTGAGTTTATCTAAACTTGCGCCACTGACAATGATATTTTGTTTATTTTTTATAATGACCAATGAGCGAATCCCCACCCCTTCTTTCAAATAATCCAGCGGGCGAAATTGAAATAAGCTTTAAGCCTCCTATTTGGTCCTGTTTACTCAGATAATAAATACTACAAGTATAACTTGCATTATATATGTCACAGGGAATAAGTGTAATCAGGGATTTCATGACAATTCTGAAAGGTTCAGTGATTACGTGTAATTCCAGGTCATTTTAGGGGTTTCATGAAATCTCCAAAATATTAGGGATTACATGTAATTCCTGAAATATTTAAGCATTTTTACTCTTATTTCCTGACTGTCAAAAACCTTATAAAATTATTCAATCTTTCGTGTTCATATTAATCAAATGTATTATCCTATAACTGAACGAGAGAAATAGAAGCTGTAAGATTAGACATAGGAAAATTATATATATGTTAGAAAAACTCATCGTCTCGAGACAAGTATATAACTTACTAAGATGTTATACGTAAACTTGTATTGAAACGATGGAAAAACTCTGCAAAGCATTATTTTGTTTTCCATATAATTTTTGCCCACTGTAAACCCAGTCTAATATTAAAACCTGCCTCCCTTTTCCTTCGACGAAGGAGAAGCTTCGTCGAAGGGGGGAGGGGGAGCTGGTGCTGGTTTTTATCAGACTGGGATTAACATGTACTCGTACATGGCACAGTTGTATGTATGGAATGTAACTCAATATACATGATATAGCTAACGTAACAATATACAATGGTGATATATTGTCGTGTTCTTAATAACAGATTTCAACGACACTTGCTGCAATCAAAAGCACTAGTACATGTACTTAGACAAACACGAAGGAATGGACATTTCCAAAAAAGATTTTACCGGGAGACTATGGAAACAGAAATCATTGAGTTACATTTATTTTTTCTTTTAAAAATGTTGCTATTGAATTTGAAGACGTTTAACATTTCCATACGTTTACGCGTGCTGTCGAGCGGGGACATTCGTTGCCAACCAATAATATAACATTTTTCTATGTATCTTAAATCCTTTCAAGATAATTTTTTGTCAACTATGAAGGTTAAATACTAATTTTTTTTTGTAAGATACTTTTGATATGTCGATGTTCTATAGTAATTTGGGATTTTTTTCAGTCCTTTTAGCATAGATAATGCGAAATGGACTTCAAAATTTGAGCAATATCTTAATAGACATTACCTATTCTAGTTCAAATATTTTAACTTTTTTAGCATAAACATTCCTTATTACTTGAGAGAGAGGAGATTCAGCATCAAACGAGCGCAAAAGGATTGATTTTAAATGTCAATATAAGAAAAAAAATTAGGTTAGGAAATAAGTGTAAAATTTCATGAAAAAATTAGGAATTACATGAAATACCTGGCCAATTTCAGGAAATTCATGTAATGACTAATCGAAACAGGAATTACTAGAAATCCCTACATTTCAGGAATAACGTGAAATCCCTGATTACACTTATTCCCTGTAACATATATACATAACATGATTTATGTGATATTTGAATACGTTTTTTACAATAAACATAGTAATCAACACGGCACGCCGCATATTAAACAGCGCCATCTGCAATACATTCCGTACTTGCACCGGACTATTAAGATTATTCATTAGATGAGTTGTCCTTCGTGTTTCCATGGAGCAGTGTTGAATTTTGACATCCTTACAATAACGTAGAAGACGAACGGAAATAGTACGTTGTTAGCAAGTTGCACGCAAGTCGTAAGTACTTGCAACGCACTTACTTTTTTGCGCAGCATATGATGCATATAACCTTACATATAACCGTGCGTGCGACGTGTGTTGACGCACTCCTTCCGTACTCTCTCCACTTAATCATGCCTTCCTTGCATCTGCAGAAAAACGTAGCGCACGTAGCCTCCAAAAAGCACGTACGCCGGATTGTGACCAGACAAGAGCTGTACATTGATACCCTTAGGTTTATAATTATTTATCCAGTGTCGTAACAGAGAATTTACAAATATATTTCAAGTCAGCACCGAAACTCTGTGAAACTTATTGAACGAAATCTTCTGGAACTTACTGTCCACCAACAGATATAGTGAATGAAGATATCAATATTGAAAAATATGTTCCATGATATATGAAATATATTCATTGCATCATATGGACATGCGTATTTCAACACATACATGTTTGATCAGTGATGCTCAAGGCTCGATGAAATAGAGGAAATCGTTAAACCGAACAATTATGCTTCCAGTGAGTTTCTTCTGTGATAGGTTCTACTCTACTATATTGTGACAGAGAACGGCTCAGGAGTACACTATCACCTTCCTTGGTGTGCACTATCATCCTAATAGTGCACCCCTGTCTTTCCACAGTAGTGTTCTTAACGTAAGTGATGCTGACCTGTTTATATATACAGACATGTCGTTTTCATACAAGATATTTAATTAAATTTGTTTGCATACCCAAGCAAATGTTCCTAAATATTTATTTTTTCCTTTAAAATTAATGCCAAATTTATGTTGCTATATTTTTCTTGTTAAATAATGCCTGTACTAATCGACCACACTAAAAATCTTTTACAGTCAAAGAGGGGTATAATCCAGAACATGCACAAGGTTTTTTGAAAGAGAGGTAACTCGTACAATCAATATTCATAACATATATCTTGAAAACGTTTTCTATGAAGGGAATACACTATCAAAAACAAATGTTCCTAGATAGTTATTTTTTCCTTTAAAATTAATGCCAAATTTATGTTGTTATATTTTTTCTTGTTAAATTATGCCTATACTAAACGACCACACTATAGATCTTTTACAGTCAAAGAGGGGTAAATCCAGAATATGTTTGTCTGTAACACAGAGTTTTTGAAAGAGAGGTAACTCGTGCAATCAATGTTCATAACATATATCTTGAAAACGTTTTCTATGAAGGGAATACACTATCAAAAACAGTCAGCATAATAATAACAATAGTGTTAGGTTTAGTGTTCACTATGCCGAAATAGTAGTCAGGGTTCTGGCACATAGTGCACTCCCCTTCGGGTCGTGCACTATGTGCCAGAACCCTGACTACTATTTCGGCATAGTGAACACTAAACCTAACACTATTATATAAATAGTGAATAAATAAATCAGAATTTGGCACTTTATATATTCATTATTTAGATTTCATTTTTTCGGCTGATCATCACTGATGAGACATTACTTGTTGAAATTCGCATATGATGCACAATTAATTCAATAATAATGAATTCATTTCATTATTGATAAATTCAACCACTAGTCATAGGTTGTAAGTCCCCGATAACATAACTCTGTCAGCAGCTGGCTATTTGATATAAAAATTAAGCTTTATTTATTTTACAATCTTTAACAGATGACTTATCTGTCTCACGTTGGCTCTGATATTGGCGTGAGGAGGTCCAAGGAGCAGGAGGAAACCGGAGTAACCAGAGAATAATTCCCTGCAGAGGCCTGTGTGGGGGACCACCTACCCTCCCAAATAAGACCCTTCGCCGAAATTGGGATTCGATTCGAACCCGGGACCTTAGAGGTGAGAAGCGGTATATATTTGATATATTTTAGGTCATATTTAGATGATTTTTGCTCTTTATAAATGGTTTTTTCTTTTAGTTAGTAATGGGACTGTAAGTACACAAAGATTTGTTTTATGTATTTTTCAAGAACTTGAAAAGGCTTGTGAAGTTTGAAATCTGATATTGATCCAGTGTTTGACTTTCATTCATTATAATTTGCTATTTAACAGAGTTTCTGCACTGACGTGATATACATTCGTACATTTTTCTGATGTATTTGATAAATGATTCTAAATTAAGGGTTATCTTGCTCAATGCATAGCCTTGTCCAGGTGATTGCTCAAAGAATGTCGTCCTTCACGTATTCACTATTAGACTTTTTTTTCACTGTGACGGACTTCGCACTTCGCACATTGAAGAATCAGTGGCATAGCTGCTGTTCACGTATAAACTCATCAGAGGAGCCATCTACATTTTGATACGTATACTCAATGGAATTTGTTTATTGGACTTCTGTACTACTGGCAACCCACTTTTAAAACTTTCTATCGTATTAAAAATGTGAAGTTCGAAGTTCGAAGTACGAAGTGCGAAGTTCGTCACGTTGAAAAAAAATATATTTGGATGTCATACTGATGTTTGTCATATTGATATTTGATATTTGTCATATTGATATTTTTCATATTCATATTTATTTGAATATATCATATTCATATTTGGAGTTCCTTTTCACGACCTTGAGCATCACTGATGAGACATACCTTGTTGAAATGCGCATATGATGCCTTGGAATTTTACAATAGAACATAAATTTCAAATTCAGGGGATGTAATTGACAAAATGAAATCAAGACATTTTGAAGCAAATACTATACCTTTATACGACTTTCTCAATATGTACACCACGCTTCCTCACGACAAAATAAATGATCGACTTTCCAAACTCATTAAATGGTGTTTTGATCGAGAAGGGAAAACTTATATTTGTACATCTGAATCGAAGGGTTTCTTATACGCCACAGATTACAAATCATACAAATCATGGACATGTGGTGACCTGTGTATTGCCTTGTCCTTCCTTTTGGACAATATTTATGTAAGATTTGGTGAGAAACTCTACAAGCAGGTTGTAGGGATTCCTATGGGTACTAATTGTGCGCCTCTTGTTGCAGATTTATTTTTATACACGTATGAAAAGGAATTTATTCAAATTCTTCAAAAGCAAAGAAAAAATGATGATATTCTTACTATCGACAATGCTGTTTTTGAAAAGTATAAAAATGTTATTTATCCACAAGAATTGATTCGAAACAAGGCAAACGTTTCAAACACAGAAACACTATTTTTTGGACCTAAATGTCAAAATTGTTAATAGTGAGATCCATAAAAGTGTGTATGACAAAAGAGAAGATTTTGGATTTAACATAGTAAATTTCCCCTGACATGACGGTGATGTTCCTAGATACCGTCCTATGGTATCTATATTTCACAGCTCATCCGATATGCTAGAGCATGTACTGATGTTTTGGATTTTCCTAGAAGAAATTTCCAAATTACAAAGAAACTTTTTGGACAATGTTTTCGCTTTCACAAACTAGTAAAGACTTTCTGGAAATTTTAAAAAAATTATTGTCAACTTCTTCTGAAATTCGGACCAATACAGGCAACAGAGTATATTACTTTGGGTATTTCACAACCTGCATTTTATGTTGACATAATTAACAAGATAAGAAGGATCAAAGATAGACAACATCACTATCGAAAATGCGTCAGAATCATCAAATGCCTTTTATACCGTGGATATGATACTAATGTCACCAAACGGACACTAGGCTTGATACTTGACTAATCTACAGTCTTGTACCAGCGCATTCTTAAAACTTGAACTCTGACTGACTGTGACGACGGGACTCAATGACGGGCCCTGTCCAAACCTCTTTAGAGAAGACAGGGCCCCGACCACCTGTCCTCTGTGAATGTCAGTCGGACTCCTCGGGTTATAACATACATGAGCTCGCTACAGCCGGCAGTGCACGGACTGTATTACGTAGGCCCTCTTTTGATATCCATTTACATATTCATCTGTGTTGCTTGGGCCCCTGCGTTTTGCCGTCTTGTTTGTGTGTGGTCATCTGACAGTGAGGAGGTTGCTTTACACCACAATTGTACGTTCTTCGAGACCTCTGGGTAATCGGAAAATTTGGAGGGTTGTGCGCACGTAATCCAGGATAACCACACTTTCTGCTATTTCCGTGGCAGTCGGCACCGGTCGCCCATTGGTCTCGTTTGTTTATGTGTAGTCCTTTGTGTTTGATGTTTCTGTGTTGTGCGTTGACGTTCCTTGTCCCTTATGCGTCTCTTTCTGTGCTTGTCTGCTTTGTGTTTTTGCATCGGGTGTTTTGGGGTTTTGCTGTGGGTGCTGCAACCTGGTGTTGTTGGAGATCCCCTCCTTTGATTTCAATATAGATAATTAATTTCAATTTCTAATCTTAGTTATCTTGGGCATTACATGTTTTCGTTGATTATTTCTTCATAAAATCACTATTAGGATATCATAGTGAAATTTGTCATATAAATACATTTCAATTTCTAACTTTACTCATCTAATACATATACATTAATTGTTTATTATTTCTGGTGTAGAACCCAATTGCAAAAACAAACTAAAACATTCAGCCAACTTTTTATTTATTTTCACAAAATTGTCAACAACAATCATCAAATTGCTTCTCAGCACCAAGAGGATTAAGTTAGTATATGCCATTTTTAGTCCAAAAATAACTTGACCTTTACACATAATTTCTAAATTATGCGAACAAAAGAAAAAAATATGAAAGAACATGTGTTCTTCTTCAGATGTACACAGTTTGAAAATTATAAATCAAAAATAGTTTTTAAATGAATTTTTAAAATTAAAATTAGAAATAAAAAAATATCTCCCCATTTTCCCCAATGTTTCTTCAGCGCTGAACATTTCTGTAATCAAAATTTCTGGAATTTCTAAAACGTGAGTCCTGTAGCATTATATCCCACCCATCCTGCTACGTCTTTCGGTACATTCTTAGACATAATAACTTTTATGCTCTTTTGTCATATTTTTACATTGTTTAGATTGAGGAGCACTGACGAGGGTTAAGTACCGAAAACGTGCATGTCTGATCGATGCATCAAATTTTTCTGATCTGAAATGATGCTATGAATTTGAAGACGTGTAACTGCTGGTGGACCAGAGGTCGAGGGCACATGTAGCCAAGTAAGATCAACGGTTGATCGGTTCTTCAAACGCATTCGAAAATTTCTGTTAACAAAATTTTCTCGAAATTTCTGAAAAATGGATCCTGTATCATCATATCCAACCCAGCTCGCTTCGTCTTTCAATATTTTTTGTGCTTAACTTTAACATTCTTCATTTTTCAATTCTTCAATTTTCTTTGTTTGGACTGAGGATCACTGACGAGGGTCAAGTACCCGAAACGTGCATGTCTGGTCCATGCTGCAAATTTATCTGTTCTGAAATGATTCTATGAATTTGAAGACATGCGACATTTTACTGAAATTAAATGTCTTTCCACATTACTCACGCTAAGTTTCACATTAAAATCGGGATGTTGTAAGCACAACATTAAGAAAAACTGAATACTGAAAAAAGATATTCAAAATGTAAAGGATGTAAAAGGGATAAGAAATCAGCGATGACGGTATTAAAATTATCATGTCGATTCAATTTTTCATGATTATTATAATAAGAAAAGGAATAAGTTTTTTTCCAAGGAGTAACAAAATACAATAGAAACATATGCAAAAAAATATACAGAATATCAATGTTGCTTACAGTTTATCGTGGGTATATGTACAAATTTAATATATTTTCGTAATTAATGGATTATTTCCTATGCATGGTATGATTTTACGATAATTATCTTACCAAATGTACGATTAGGTAGAGTATTATTACAACGGCAAGATAAAAATTTCAGATTTCGTTGATGATATATCGACGCATATTGAAGTGAAAAAGCGGAAAAACTGGCGTGTTTTGAATGTTTTACTATATCAACACAAACGGAACATCTAGTACCTTGGATGTAAATCTTTTACATGAAATATGTTATAAGATATTGAATATTGGTCAAAATTTTATAACAATCGTTCATCGAGAGACGGGAAAATGTCGTTAAATATGTATGGCGATTTCTTTGGGGTTTTTTTTCTTTAATAACTAGAAAGGGTTATTATAAAATTACTATCCAACAGATTCATAGCTCAACAATCAACTTCAGGGCATTTTGTTAACATCCGTTGTGTATTTTGTCTAATTTGACGTTGTTTTATGCAATACAGCGAATGCGAACGGTGCAAAAAAATTGTCACATAGATAACGTTCTATTGCCAACTTTGTCGCGTTATTTCTTAAGAAAACCAACTTCAACAAAAATTATCAGCAACTACATTTATATATTGGATTTTAAGTTCAACATTCAGAATATGTAAGATTTGCATGAAATGCAGTCGTTTAGTGAACGCGTAATTTAGCTATTACCCCTCTACCGAACGACCTTCAAGTATCAACACAACAGTTATCATACCATTGTAATTCTGTGCACTGTATACCACACTGGTGGGTATTCTGGAGAATTGATTGTCTGAGAAAAAGGAACCCCACAATCACTTGATATGGTATGATAAAGATAGCAATTACAAATCATAAATACGTTCAATTCGTTGCAAAAGTCAGAATAGTTCAATGGCGGAATGTCAAGGCGTCGTACAGATATTGAACTCTGAATGCATTTATAAGTTAACGTGAGGAGTCTGAAATTTGGTCATAATTGGGTATTGGTTGTACGTTTAAGGTACATACTGTCTGTTTTAGATGCTGACTGTCCTATTTCGGATGCTGACTGTCATTTCTCATACCTTGGTGTGCGAACTGTCATACTTGAATGTTAATTTTCACATTTGAGTGTTGGTTGTCTCATCTCTGGTGCCAATGGTAAATGTGGCATAACGATGATTTAGTTTCGTTTCCAGCTGACTTCGGTATTCTTGGTTAAGACATGGTAGCATCATGATACCTCTAAGACGGCTTTCTTTGAAGCTAAGCAAGAAGAGTACGGGTATACTAGTACGGCCAGCGAATATAACCAAACCTAATATCCAAAAGATAGGAAGCGATCCGTTTTCAGATACTCTATAGCCGAGCAGGTCGAGGAACTGAAGGAGAGCTGGTAACGCGATGAATAATACATACAATAAGACGATGACAAAGGATTTTGCTGTGACCTTCCAAAACCTTGAGTATTCATTTTCTCTACTCCCGTTTCTTGATCGCACCTCTCGTTCTTTTTTGAGAGTTATGAATCCAACAATACAATGGATGGTCGCCGTCAGCATTGAGAAGGTAAATATGAGTATATATGATGTCCAACTCGCGGCCTCTGTTGTCCTAATCCTTGTCATTCCAGGATCTACTGTTGGAGCCAAAGAGGACAGCAATTGATGGCACTGCGCCAATTATGTATATTCCCGCCACACACAACCATTGTCGTCTGGTGGTGACGAACTCGTGGTACCTCAAGGAATAAATCAAGGAGAACAGACGATCAAATGCAAGAGCTGTTGTTGATATCATAGCCACATGGTAACCTGTTCTCATGATCCCGTTGAAAAGAAGATATACGGCAGGGTCACATCCGTTACAATATCTTCTTAGTATCTTCCATACAATATCAAATAAGCACGAAAAGGCGTCGGCAGTGAAGAAATTCTTGATCCAGAATAAAATTTTCTTCGATATTTTACGACACGTCACGAAAACTGCAAAACTATACATATCAATTACAAAAAGAATTCCTAGAACAAAGACGGAGGAATCCATCCTCTCTCTCCTCTTTGTAGTACTTGCTTTTTTGTGTCGATTACCAATCTCACGTTTGACCCATCTATATATATGTATAAGCTGTGAATTTAATAAGAAAGAAACTAGGATGGAATTACATTCAACGTCATTCCAATAACAGGATGTTCATATTACGTGTTCGTATATACTATTGGCAACTTTGACCAATCAAAAGTTTATGATTTTCAGCTCATTTAAGCGAAGCTCAAGTAACCTTTAGTGATAGCGTGCTGTCCGTCGTCCACCTGTTGTCCGTCCGTCCGTCCGGTGTGAACTTTTTACATTTTCGCCATCTCGTCTACAACCCCTGCACAGCATTTCACGAAACCTTACAGTAAGCAAGGTACTCAAGGTTCTCTACAAAGTCTCTGTTTTTCGTGCCGATTGGTCATCAAATATGGCCTCGAGGGCTCAGATTGGCTGACGCATTTTCGACTTCACCTCTGCAACCGCAGCACAGAATTTTACGAAACATTACAGGACGCAAATACTCAAGGTCATTACCAAGTTTTTGTTTTTCGTGATGATCGGTCAACAAATATGACGCCTAGTGTTCTGAATGGCTTACGCAATTTCGACTCCTCTGCAATCGCTACACAGAATTTCACGAAACCTTAAAGGAAGCAAGTACTCAAGGTTTTCTATCAAGTTTGTGAATTTGGTGCCGATTGGTTAACAAAAATAGCCGCCGAGAAATCTGATTTGCTAAAATATTTTCCACAATCTCCTCTGCAACGGCTGTACAGAATTTTATGAAACCTTACAGGAAGCAAGTTTGTGTTTATGTGCTGATCGGTCAAGGACATGATTGGCTGAGGCATTTTTTCGAGAAATTTTGTCTATCTGTTTATAGAGGAAAAGTCGAAAATGTGTCAGCCAATCAGAGCCCTCAGCTGCCATATTTGTTGATAAATCGGAACACCAAAAAAAACACATTCATTGTAAAGGGCCTCGAGGACTTTTTTCCTGTAAGGTTTCGTGAAATTCTGCGCAGCCGTTTGCTGGGGAGAAGTCGAAAATGTAAAAAGTTTACGCCGGACGATAGAATGACGGACGGATGGACGAAGGACGGTGCTATGACTGTAGCTCATTTAAGCTTCTTTTACTGGTATATCTGTGCAGACCAAAATACTTTATCTATGAAACTTAAATTTGATCTTATTTGTTTTGAATTAATACAGCGCCGCATTTGAGTCACTAGCAATAGTTAATTCTTACTCTGGATTCTTCTTTACGATATTGCTTTCCTTTGTGATCCTATAGCGCTGTGTTATTGTCTCCGTCTGTTTGTCCGCCTTTTCTCGTCTCGTGAGAATGCGTCCTGCTGATCTTACTCTTCGGGATCCCCTCCCTAACTCTGTTTTCTTTTATATTTTCGAAAATTGTATCCCTTGCTTCCAAGGATAAAATAGCTCCTTATTTTAAATACCAGGAGTCGCCTTGCAATTCCTAAACATATACACAATCTGTTGTTTCCGAAATATTTTTGAAATTATAAACAAAATTTGAAACGTCTAGATGTACACCACCTTTCACAAAACCCCATACAATGCACATGTCCATCCTCTGTTTCATCTACCATCCGTGTGGCCATGTGGTTACTGGTGACTTTAATATCGTCGATAACATAAAACTTTTAAAGAACCTTCTCAGTAAAAGTCCAAAGTACAGGGAACCCCGTTCCTTCACATGGCGGGAAAATTTTGGATTAATTATGGATTCATGTGAGGAGTACGCCAGACGGTTGGCAAAAAAGGAGGAGGTAGAACTAGACACACTCTCCGAATGGATGAGATCCATCGGAGAATTACTTAAAAGAAGAATAGGGCGTCTTCGGCATTCAGTTAACAACAGACCAGAGTCAATTTTCCATGACCCTGTGGTTGCAAAAGAACTTTCTGACCTCCATGAAAAATATTAGTCTGAGATGTATCACTGGGTTGGGTGCACCACCACCCCCCCCCCTTGATCCTCCAAAACCGGCCTAACTTTGTAGCATTTTTTGCGCTCTTTCAGATAAAAAATTGTCTTATGGAAATTTCCATTGCAAAAGTGGTGTTTTTTTGGGGGAAACATGTTTTTGTAGTCGAAAATCACTGAAAATAGGAAAAAAATATAACTTTTATATGGTTGATGTTTTTAAAAATTGAAAAGTGTGAATATAGAGTATTTTAGATGCTTTTTCAGATGAAATAAGTTGCAAGTTCCAATTCCTATTTTTTCTGTGTGTTTTGGGGTAAAAAACTCGAATTTTTGCCAAAATTCACAGAAATTTGAGGGAATTTTAATTTATTCCTGCTTCTCAGCTCCTTAATATTTCATATGATCGTTCGGTGATGATTTCAAAAACATTTTAAAGTCAAAATGCCTGTTTCTTGTCTAAAAATAACAGATTTCTGGAAAAATTCTATAAATTCATTTTCTTTGCTAAAACTATACATTTAAAGCTATAATCATAATAGAATCATAATAGAAAGTAATAATCTTGTCAGATGATTGTGAAAGTAAATGTAATAATTCATTGAGACCATCATTTTTGGGTAAAATATGCATTTCTTATGCAAAAACCACTTATTTTGAGAAAATTAGTACTAGATCTTATAATTTGCATAAATTGCTATGTTTTAGCTTTGATATTATGCTGTTTCTTATCATACATGTAAATGGATAGGAATGTCATTTGACAACTGAATTCACTTATTTCACTATAAATTTAAAACAATTTACACAGAAATAAGTGAATTTTGCACATGAATTAGGTTTTTTTGCCCCAAAATACCAATTTAATTAATAGAGGACATTTCAAATGCATATGACTTACAGGGACAAACTATGAGATACCCAGGAACACTTTGAATATAAATAATAACGACTGATTTCATAGTAATAAGGATTTTCCAGAAATTAGCGATTATTATCATTCAAACGTGTTCCTGGGTATATTATAGTTTGTACCTGTAAGTCATATGCATTTGAAATATCCTCTGATAATTTAATTTGTATTTTGGGGCAAAAAATGTTTTATATAAGTATATAGCCTTTATCAAGAAACTTACTATTCAAACTATGACTATTTTCCTCTGAAGTTCCTATTTTACTGTTTGTTCTTTCTTAAAAATAACATCTCACTTCAATTTTGTGTAATATTGTTATATTTGGGGTAAAATACATAAATAGAAGGACACAAATAAAGGCAAGCTTTTATCCTAAAAAATCTAGCAATATATAACCGCGAAATATGTTTTATTACATTTTTGTGTTAAATGCTTGTTTTTCCATCTTTTTTTAATTTTTTTTACCAAAAACATACTAATAGTAACATTTCACAAGATAAGAATAAAATGATAGCTAAGTTAAGATAAACTGAAAAGTTAAATAGGAAAAACAGAGGATAATAATCATAGTTTGAAATATGAGACTATAATAAGTTTCTTGATACAGGCTATATATTCAAATAAAACATATTTTTTGCCCCAAAATACCAATGAAATTAATAGAGGATATTTCAAATGCATATGACTTACAGGGACAAACTATGATATACCCAGGAACGCTTTTGAATATAAATAATAACGACTGATTTCATAGTTATAAGGATTTTCCAGAAATTAGCGATTTTTCAATAAAATTGAGATTTTCCTCAAAATAGCAAGATAATCAAAGAAATCTCTTCTAACTCATTAAACTTGATCACATTTATGCCATCCAATTATATGAAACCTCTCCAGCTTTGATTAAGTAAAAAATATAAATTAAAAATAGATATTCACAGATATAAAAAGAAGGGAGAAGATCTCCAACAAGACCCCGTTATAAGTGAATTTTGCACATAAATTAGGTTTTTTGCCCCGAAATGAGATATAAATTAAATTTCAGTTATCAAATGACATCCCTATCCATTTATAATAAGAAACAGCATAATATCAAAGCTAAAACATAGCAATATAGGTAAACAAAAAGAGCTAGTACTTATTTTCTCAAAATAAGTGGTTTTTGCCTTAAAAATTGCATATTTTACCCAAAAATGATGGTTTTTATTAATTATTACATTTAATTTCACAATCATCTGACAAGATTATTACTTTCTATTATGATAATAGCTTTCAATTTGCATAAAAATGCATATTTTACCCAAAAATGATGGTTTTAATGAATTATTCATTTGATTTCACAATCATCTGACAAGATTATTACTTTCTATTATGATAATAGCTTTAAATGTATAGTTTTAGCAAAGAAAATGAATTAATAGAATTTTTCCAGAAATCTGTTATTTTTAGACAAGAAACAGGCATTTTGCCCCATAATTAAGTAGAAGATATACCTTTTATGTTTCATACATGTAATTTATAAGTGAACCTAAATAATTACAGTTCAAAATACATACCTGCTATCATTTCAAGAAGTTCTATAGATTCTATAAATATTCTCCAGAAATCAGCTATTTTTAAATGAAAGAAATACGTTTTTCCCCCAAAACAGTCTGATTTTGAATGAAATGTTAGTAAAGCATATATAATCTGAAAGAGTGTGAAAAGTTACACTAGAAAATAGCTTCTAGTGTAACTTAGTGTAAAAGTTACACTAGAAAATAGCTTCTGACTTCAACTTCACTTACAGTGTTGTCCATCAATAATCCCAAATTCGCGGATTACCTGAGCAGTATCTATCCTTCGGAGCTTGAAGTCAAAGTAACTACAGAGACAAATAATTCAGCATCCTATTTGTACATAATGTTGTCCTACGACACTGATGGTCACATGGACACCTCACTCTATGACAAACGTGACGACTTCAATTTCAGCATTACAATGTTAAACGTCTTCAAATTCAATAGGATCATTTTAGACCTGATAAATTTACAGCATGGACCAGACATGCACGTTTCGGGTACTAAACCCTCGTCAGTGATCCTCAGTCTAAACTATGTAAAATGACCCAAAAGTATGAAAAATATTATGTCCAAAAATGTACCAAAAGACGTAGCAGAATGGGTGGGAATATGATGCTACAGGACCCACGTTTTAGAAATTTCAAGAAATTTTGTACAGAAAATTTCATATGCGTTAAAGAGACGGACGATCAACCGAAGTTGATCGAACTTGGCTACATGTGGCCTCGGGAACTCTTGGTCCACCAGCAGTGACACTCACCAAGTAGTTCAAATGTTAAACGTCTTCAAATTCAATAGGATCATTTTAGACCTGATAAATTTACAGCATGGACCAGACATGCACGTTTCGGGTACTAAACCCTCGTCAGTGATCCTCAGTCTAAACTATGTAAAATGACCCAAAAGTATGAAAATTATTATGTCCAAAAATGTACCAAAAGACGTAGCAGAATGGGTGGAATATGATGCTACAGGACCCACGTTTTAGAAATTTCAAGAAATTTTGTACAGAAAATTTCATATGCGTTAAAGAGACGGACGATCAACCGAAGTTGATCGAACTTGGCTACATGTGGCCTCGGGGACTCTTGGTCCACCAGCAGTGACACTCACCAAGTAGTTCAAATGTTAAACGTCTTCAAATTCAATAGCATCATTTTAGACCTGATAAATTTACAGCATGGACTAGACATGCACGTTTCGGGTACTAAACCCTCGTCAGTTATCCTCAGTCTAAACTATGTAAAATGACCCAAAAGTATGAAAAATAATATGTCCAAAAATGTACCAAAAGACGTAGCAGAATGGGTGGGATATGATGCTACAGGACCCATGTTTTAGAAATTTCAAGAAATTTTGTACAGAAAATTTCATATGCGTTAAAGAGACGGACGATCAACCGAAGTTGATCGAACTTGGCTACATGTGGCCTCGGGAACTCTTGGTCCACCAGCAGTGACACTCACCGAGTAGTTCAAATGTTAAACGTCTTCAAATTCAATAGGATCATTTTAGACCTGATAAATTTACAGCATGGACCAGACATGCACGTTTCGGGTACTAAACCCTCGTCAGTGATCCTCAGTCTAAACTATGTAAAATGACCCAAAAGTATGAAAGTTATTATGTAAAACTTCCCTTTTCTGAGTAGCAACATCCCTTCACCGCCTGCTTTTGGCGTGTTCATATCTCAGTTGATACGCTATGCCAGAGCAAGTACCAAATATACAGGATTTTGTTCTGAGAGCTAGGCGTCTTTCAGATAAGCTTCTCAGTCAGGGATATGTTTGTGACCGACTAACATCGTCACTGAGGAAGTTCTACGGTCGATATAGGGAACTCGCCATACACTATGATGTCCCACTCTCCAGAATGGTGGATGATATTCTGTCATAGACCATTTGAACCATCCAACCAAAGATTGTACTCTATGTCTTCCGAAATGGAAGTAACCGGATGTGACAGTTCTACCGAATTGAAGCGGCGGGTGTTGCATGCAAGCAGGAGATGCTTACTCTTCCTGGGCACCATGTCTAACTCCCATATCGGGAGTTCGCTTCTTTTCATATGTTGCAGGTTTTTGTTTGTTTGCTTTGTTTCCTGTTTTATCCTGATATTGTATGCCTTCGGTTTCTGATTTTCTGAATTATCGATTTCGTGCTGTAAACAGGGATATGGTCATTATCCATATCTGTCATTTCAATCATTGCTTTCATAATAAATAAGGGTTCTTTGAATAAATATACAGAAATCTGAGACTTCTAATTAAAAATACAGTTTTCTGTATAAAAGAATTAATAGCCATTCTCTGTAAGGACCAAAATCGTTCGGCACGGCATGTCATGGATTTTGATGATTTTTGGTATAATGGGTATATATTAAGTACTGACCATGAAAATAACACTTTTTAGCCAATGTGACCTTTAGTTGCCATGGTAACGAGGTCATTCTATTTATAGCACTTTTGGGACCATGAAATAAGCCAGCTCCGGAGGCTTCGTTGCCATGGATACCACTGTAACAGCTTGTTCATCTTTATATAATCTATTCTTCCTTACTTCCATTCTTACTTAGTACACTTAGATATGTGATATTTATTACAGGAACCTTATTGTATTAAGCCAAAATAAGTCAAAATGAAGCGAAAAATAGAGGTGAAAATAAGGGCCAATTTAGTGTGTTTTTGACCATTTTCAATCTTAAAGATCACAAAAGGCACCAATAGGAGACTAGTGATTTTCATCAATGGAAATGTATGTTTATTGACAAATAAAATGAACGAAAAATTGGAGTGGGTATTTAAGAGTTTTACCTAAATTCTGTCGTCAAAGACCGTTGCCTTGGCAACACTAGACCTTTTTGCTTGTTTCATGTTATATTTGAAATTAAAATTTCGAAGTATTTTGTCCATACATACTAGATAAGTTATCTGACAATTTTTATATAGAAATGTCTACTTTGAATTTAAAGTATGACAAATATGGATAATGACCATATCCCTATATACAGCACAAAATCGATAATTCAAAAAATCGAAAATAAGCGAACTCCCGAAATGGGTGTGAGACCAGGTGCCAAGGAAGAGTCAGCATCTCCTGCTTGAAAATATATTAACATTTCTTGATTCACATAGAAATAAACAAATCAATTGTATTGAAATAAGATATTAAATTGTTTGAGGGTATATATACAAATTATAGATTCCTTATTGAGGACCTTCACAAGTAGGCAGATGAGGACTGTAGTGAATGATCTTTGTCTTCCACTAGATATAAATTACTAGTTGCATTGGTACAATATATAAGGATTAGCCCATATGGGACCTATATAAACACTTTATCTAGGACACATATTCTACCCTTAAAAAGCCCACAAAGGACTCATATGTTACCCATAGAAAGCGCACATAAGACCCATATGGGTACGCCCAGATGGGACCCTTCAAATTTGATGTTGCAAATCCCAGCTTACCCCCATATTGGCTGCCCATAAAGGATCCATACATAAAACCATATGGGTCCAATATATTTTGCTTGATGGAAAGTTCCCTTTTATGAGTATCAATATTACGTCTACTCCTGCTTGTAGCATATTTTTGCTCTCAGCTAATTATTAATACGGTTCACCAGGGGTATGTTCCAAATATGAAGATTTAATCGTTAAAGCCAGACGGCTTGCAAGTAGGCTACATGTATTTGTTCAGGGTTTATATTACACAAGGACTTATATCTTCATTGAGGAAGTTCTTCGGTCGCTACGGAGAGTCAGTGACATTCTCCATTGCGATTGAATAGCTGTCAATATTACCAGACAAGACATATTTACCTGATATGTACATAAATAACATATAAAACATCCCTAAAAAAGACACATTTACCTGTTATGTACGTCAATGACATACAATAAACTGATATATACATCGAGACAAACATCGACTTTGGCATGTTTTATGGTGCTGTTGCGACGTTTACTTAACGAGATATCACACGCATTTCAGTAGCCTCCCATGGACGAGAATTTTTAAGAAATCTCCACGCTGAAGATTTCCGATTTTCGTAACTAAAAATGTCTTGATGTTCTGGCTTTGTTATAATCGCTCAATCGGCAAGGCGATCCAATAGCTCAGAGGTAAAGTTCTTGCCCACCAGACGGGAAGACCGCGGTTCGAGCCTGAGCGCTAATCAGATTGTTCTTCGTATGTTAATTGGAATGTTTTTTTATTTTCTTTGGAAAGTAATGGTAAGCCTAGAGTGACCAACAATAGTCAAATTCTTGCTGAAATTGAACTTATTTGAAAATTTTGTTAAGACTTTTTTACCTACATACATATGTCGTATCTATTCAGAAATAAGTCAGGTGTCAGTAAAGTGTTTGAATGTAGAGAAACTTAAATATAGTTACCCATATGGCACATGTAATATCATTACACATGTGCACATACCGTCGTGTTATCACACAAAATCTTTATTCGGCTCTATTTATTTACATATTGACATCATTGTGAGTGAAGGAACACTGCTGTGATATTTCAAAAAGATGATAATATAAATTCGGATGCTTTTGTCTTTGGTCACATGGTAAAGAAATATAACTCGAATTGCACTTTTAATATTTTACATGATAATTTACACATTCAGTCAGATTTTGCAACATATGACGTGGTCAGTGAATGATTTCTTTCTATAAGAATTTGCACAATATGATGAGGGAATCATATGTGAAGTTTCATTTGAAAATCTTGGGCTGAAAAAAAATATATAGCCAAACAATGAGCATTTCCATTACAATCAATGGATGGCTAAAATGTCTGATCAATTCTAAAATCTCAAAATTTTGAATGGTGACCTCCTAATATTGTCCCTTACATCTGAATTAAATTAGTAAATAAGAATTCTGCTCTTTTCTGAAAATAAGTGTTGTATAATACGAAACGTGTGATATCACCTTAAACAATTAAATGTCTCATTTATATCTAGGTGAATCAAGAAATGAAATACATATTTTCTGAAATACTTATACATGTAATTCAAAATAGACATTTTATATATTGTCAATCATTTATAAATTAAGTATGGACAAAATTCTTATAATTATTTGAAAGCAATTCTAGAAGAAATTATAAATGAAAATCCAGACTTGAATAAAATTGAAAATTACAATGCATTATTGCCCCTAGTGGGCCGAAAACTGTTGTATATTGGGCTTATATTAGACTCATTTCATCAAAATGATTTTGGAAATATCAACGTGAAGAATTTTAGGATGGAATTGATTCTAGAAACTGGTGGCATTTGAATATTCTCTTCTTAATTCTAAAAATGTGTCTGAAAGACAAAATTGGTACATATAAAATAGGGGAGGGGATCTCCCACAAGACCATGTTGCAGCACCAACAGCAAAACACGAAAACACCAGATGTGAAAACACCAGATGCGAAAACACTAAAGACGAGCGTACTAAGAGACGAAAAAGAGACACACGACATATAAACATGAAACACAAAAGACTACACATAAACCAACGAGATCAATGGGTAACCGGTGCCGACTTTGGGCGGCCATTTGGAGATCATCTCCTTTGTTTTACCTCGAGAGTAGCAATTTGTGTGGATTAAGTGCGCACAACCCAACCTCTCGCTTCTCCTAATTACCCAGAGGTCTCGACGAACGTACAAGTGTGGTGTAAAACAACCTCCTCATTGTTAGATGACCACACAGATATAAGTCTTATATGGGTCCATAAATATGCTTAAAACCCCATAAGGCAACCCACTCCCATTTTTGAAAAAAAAAAATCCTGGATCATTACATACCTACAAAATAGAAAAAATCAAGTCGAAAGGAGATCGGTAAATACAATGTAAGAGCCTTTGGTCACTGCCCTCGGAATGGATCGATGGTAAAAAAAAACGCAAAGGTGGTAATGGACTTTCCTTTGATGTTTGGCGAAGTTCTGAAATGGAGAGGTAGAAAATGTGGAATGTATACGGACAGACAGACCACAGGCTATGTAGATAACTCACTTGAACGTTTGACATAAAATGTCAGCTCTAAGTGATTTTTCTTCAAGTATACAAAAAGCACGCGTTTTTGCCCCCGTCTATCTCGCCATTGAACATCATAAAGAACAAAACATAAGAATGACCGATATTGGAACTGTGATACAGACTAAGAGTGTGTGTGTAGTTAAAAAATGAAACATATTGTATGATACTTGTTTTACATGGAAAATTAACGAATCCATTCACATGTTGGATTACATGTACTGCGTAAAGATGATAGACGTAAATGTGTGTAGACAGAGGGTAATCAAAGATTACACTCGTGGCTCTCCGTAGCAGGTTTTTGTCAAAAATCAAATAAATTCCAAGGTCAAAAGGTATTAGTTCTATCCATAAGAGAGCCAGAGTCAAAGTAAAAATCTCAAATGAAATTTCTTGATAATAATGAATATATGCAAAAATATGAAAACCCTTTCCTTAGTAGTTAAAGAGATAAAGAGATACACACCACCTTATTTTTTAAAAGTAGGTCGAACTTCAAGGTCAAGGTCACTGGGACAAAGGTCATTATCTCAAATGAGAAGTCTTGTCAAAAGGAATCTACAAAACTATTACTGAATCAAACCATCAGGCGTTAGATTGACAATTATTTTGTACTGAAAACATTACTGAACGAAGAAATTTGGACTGATTCCAATATCAACGCATTTGAAATTTTCTGTTACAAAATTTCTTGAAATTTCTAAAACGTGGGTCCTGTGGCATCATATCCCACCCATTCTGCTACGTCTTTTAGTACGTTTTTGGACATAATAATTTTCATGCCATTTGGCCATATTACATTGTTTAGACTGAGGATCATTGACGAGGGTTTAGTACCCGAAACGTGCATGTCTGTTCCATGCTGTAAATTTATCAGGTTTTAAATGATGCTATTGAATTTAAAGACGTTTAACATCTAGCAATCGTCTTCTACATGTAATCCGGATAAAAATATGAAACTCGTTACCTTCTTGAAAGTGTTTCGGATACTAAAGCCTTATCAGTTGTAGTTAAATGAGTTAAAGAAGATCCTGATCATAATCTCAACAGCACCCACAATAGAGCATAAAATTGAGCATAGACGGACCCCTAGCAAGCTAGAGGTGGGACCAGGTGCCCGGAAGGAGTGAGCATCCCCTGTTTGGCTATCCATGTACGCGATAAATGCACTTGATGTTCACGCACGAAAATGAAAACAATATCTAAAATACACATGCAGTGTAGTGTCTGAGCTGATGTCTATACAGAAAGTGTTATGGCGACCATGTCAGGTAAAATTATTCAAAACACTTACTGTCTAACCCCTCGCGAGGAACTTTTTTACGAGCTCCACATGGCAAAGGGCGTGAGTGTGACACAAATGAGTTAAAGAAGATCCTGACGATAATCTCAACAGTTCTCACAATAGAGCACAACATTGAGCATCCATGGACCCCTAGCAAGCTAGAGGTGGGACCAGGTGCCCGGGAGGAGTAAGCATCCCCTGTTGGCTAGACGCACCAGCCATCTAATATAAATAAATAAAATGGATGGCCGTTCCAAACGACACCGGATACGAATCGGTTTCACACATTTTTAGTTGCTTTGAAAACTATCTACGTCGTTTCTTACTCTATAATTAAGAATAATTTTATTGTTTCTTTGTGTAGAGTGATAGTCCGTTTTAGCTGTTTTGTTTATGATTTTATGTTCACAAGTCAATATATTTTCACATTGAAATGCAGTTTTATTTCATCGATAGAATTTAACCAATCAATTCATTTCAAAATTTTCAAATTGAAGCATCTAAGTTGCGGCACCTATAATGGAGCAAGTGCTTAGTAGTCATTTTGACTCGGTATTCCTTATTAGCTCCGATGTTAACACCCTTTCCCCCTAAAGACGGAAGCATAAAAAATGAATTCTTTCTAACACGGTAATTAATACTAGTATTCACATCAAGTTAAATTTAGATTTCTGTTGAATGTATATGCTATTGAATTTGAAGACGTTTAACGTAAGATTTTGTACCACTTTGTAAGTGTCATTGCTGGTGAACCAGAAGTCCACGAGGGCACATGTAGCCAAGTTCCATCAACTTCTGTTTATCGTTTCTTCAACGTATTCGAAAATTTCTGTAATAAAAATTTCTTGAAATTTCTAAAACGTGGGTTCTGCAGTATCATATCCCACCCATCCACGTCTTTGGTATGTTTTGAAAATTATAACTTTCACATTCTTTGGTCATATTACATTGTTAAGATTGAGGATCACTGACGAAGGTCAAGTTCACGAAACGTTCATGTCTGGTCCATGCTGCAAATATATATCTGTTCTTAAATAAAACATTAGGTTAGACTTTAAACAATTTGCCATTGAAAATGAAACATTTTTCATGAAAAGCATGCAAAATTTGACGTTATACAAACATCGACGGCGGGTGCCCCTAGTCAAACAGGGGATTCTTACTCCTCCCGGGCATCTGGTCCCACCTATAGCTTGCTAGGGGTCCGTTATTGCTCAATTTGGTGCTCTATTGTGAGTGCTGTTGAGATTGTCGTCAGGATTTTCTTTATTTCATAAATAGGCAGTTTACCTCTTTTGTTTTTAATAAATAAAAGTAAAACTTTCAAAATTGTTATTTTCTAGTGGAGTGTTTAAGAAGAATCTTTTATTATCCATGTCTTATAAAGCTGCATATGCATGATTAAAAGTATCCGAATTGCTGACAACTTCTGTAATTTTTTGCTTTCATCTAAAACAAAATCCTGCCACTCAGACATGCTGCTCGAGTGAATAGTAGAATGGAGGGGATCTCCAACAACACTCGGTTGCAGCAACCACAGCAAAACCATAAAACACCAAATGCAAAAACACATAACAGACAACCACAGAAAGAGACGCAAAAGGGACAAGGAACACCAACTCACACCATAGAAACATGAAACACAAAATATCACAGATAAACCAACGAGACCGATGAGCAACCGGTGCCGACTAAGGACGGCAATCTGCCACGCAGGTAGCAGACGCTGTAGTTATACGGATTACGTGCGCACAACCCTTTCACTTTTCCGATTATCCAGAGTTCTCCAAGAGCGCACAATTGTGGTGTAAAATAACCTCCTCACTGCAAAATGAACATACAAACAGACAGTATGATGCAGGGGTCCAAGAAACATCTATTGATATGTAAATGGATAGAAACAGAAAAAAAAAACAGAAAGTATACGAAATACAGTCCATGCTCTGCAGACTGTAGCGAGTTCATGCATGTAATCACCCGAGGAGTCCGACTAACATTCAGGAAGACGGGTGGTCGGAACCCTGTCTTCTCTAAAGAGGTTTGGACAGGGCCCGTCATGGAGTATTGTCGTCACAGTCAGTCAGAGTGCAATTCTTATGAATGCGCTCTGGTAACAAGGCTGTAGATTGGTCTAGTGCCAAGCCAAGTGTCCGTCTGTTGACAGAAGGATCATATCCACGATAGAACAGGCGTTTAATGATTCTTACACAATTTTGTCTATCTTTGATCCTTCTTATTTTGTAGATTATGTCACCATAAAATGCAGGTTGTGAAATACCCAAAGTAATATACTCTGTAGCTTGTATGGATCCGAATTTCAAAAGAAGTTGACAATATTTTTTGCAAAATTGTTCAGAAAGTCTTTACTAGTTTTTGATAGCGAAGACCTTGACCTAAAAGTTTCTTGGAAATTTGTTAATGTCTACTATGAGAATTCAAAACATCACTACATGCTCTATCATACCGGATGAGCTGCGGAATGTAGATCATGTATGACGGTAATCTAGGAACATCACCGTCAAGCTAGGGAAAATTTACTATGTTGAATCCAAAATCATCTCCCTTGTCATATACACTTGTATGATTCTCGTCATTAACAATTTTGATAATTAGGTCCAAAAATGGTATCTCTGTGTTTGTTTAGAGTTAATTCTTGTGGATAAATAGCATTTCTATACCTCTCAAAAACAGGATTGTCAATAGTAAGAATATTTCAACTCCATCTATTTTACAACGTTTCACAAACAAGTTACACAACTTATATTAATGCCTCTCGTTGACTCAGATGTTGACGTGAGGGGGACCAAGGAGCAGGAGGAGAGCGGAGTACCCGGCGAAAAAAATCCCTGCCGAGCCTTGAGTGGGGGACCACCTACCCTCCCTACTTCGCCGAATCTGGGATTTGAACCTGGGATCTAAGAGGTGAGAAGCGAGCGCGCTACCACTGCGCTAACCCGGCCATAAGAAGAAATCATTCAGGTACATTTTTTTGTACCTAGAAGTACCAATAACTCATTTTAATAATCATGTTTTCTTTGGTTTTAAAGATTTTGGATAAATTCTTGTTCATACGTGTATAAAAATAAATCTGCAAGAAGAGGCGCTTAATTAGTACCCATAGTGATCCCTGCAACCTGGTTTAGAGATTCTCACAAATCTTACATAAATGCTGTCCAACAAGGCAATACACAGGTCACTACATGTCCATGATTGATATGATTTGTATTCTGTAGCGGAAAAGAAACCCTTTGAATATAAGATTTCCCCTCTCGATCAAAATACCACTTTTTGAGTTTGGAAAGTCGATTAAAAGATCAAAGCCTGTTAATAAACGGAATTTTTATGAATCGTCTTTTAGGTGAGGTGTTTTTTTAATAACAGGAGAAAGTTTATTCTCTGCGAATGCGACAATGATAATCAATGCAACTTAAATGTGCTTCATCCAAGATAGATTTCAATTGAACTGCTCAGACTGATGAGAGAGCATGTAGCAGTTCGTGCCTGTCGCCGTTGCGTGCTATTATCAGTAGATATATGAGGGTACAGTGTACTCTGTAACTTTTTCTGAGTTTATGGTTAGGTCTTTTTCCGCGAGACCTATGTTTCCGTTTAGTGTTCAGGCGGACTGATTAATGGAGGCCGCGGAAATGTGTGCTTGTCCATAAATCAAAGGGGGTACGCAGTTTGAAGTTTAGTGATCCAGGCATGTTCAGTTTGTAGTCGGCGGGTTTTTTTTTTTTTTTTATTTCAGTTTTACTTTGATTTTTGGAAAAAACTGAATCGGAGTAATGGTTTTTTTGTGACGCGAGTTTCTTATCTGATTCGAAAGGCTTCGAAAATCAGATTTTAAGGCCTGACCCTTTTCTCCGACATATTGGGTTCCACATCCCTTCACGTAGTAACATAAATGACATCTTAATACGATCAATCGATGTCGTTATCAATCTCGATTTTGAAAGTCGATCTTGATTTTTAAATTCTGCCAATTAACACTAGATTTAATTGATGAACGGATTTCTCATTGCACTTGCAAATGATTGAGAACCCTATGTGTTTGTTGTTAAATGTAGAGCCTGCAGATGGTGAAGTGGGTGCAACACGTCTACGGGGTTTTAATTTAAGAGGTGATAGAAGTACCCTGGGTGAGGAAAACAGTTTTTTACTGTTAAACGTCGATGGTGGGAAAGTGAATGTAGTAATAGAGGGTAATCTCAAAGGTGTTTATTTATGACATGATGAAATGATTGGAGAAAGGTGAATTAAGATCCTGCATGGAAGAAATTACAACATAGTCAAGTTAAAGAACGAAATGGAATTAGAACACTTCAAACATCGGGTCGCGGAGAATTGTATTACCAACTCCACACTGCAACACGAATTTAAAAGTGTAGACATATTGAATATTAAGGAGTAGTACAGTAACAGGGGCATGACCCCAAAATGTGACTCAAACTTGACATCCTTCTCAAATGATTTGGCATACCTATTATATATATGGGCAGTTCTCAAAGCTATCAAATATTCTTTTAAAATACCAAAAATTCTAGTTATTTTAATTATAAAGCTCACATAATGAAAACTCGGGATCCAACCTATTCCCTATTTAACTTTTAAGGCCAAATTCTTTTGGCCAAGACCTATGGGTTAAGTTAAGTCCACCACACACACCACTATGCCACAAGCACTAAAAACTAAGAAAAAAATATATCTGTAACTCCCTTGAAAATGGATGTATAAAAATACAAACCATCTGTAATCCATAGGCTCTTCAAAAAACATAATGTACATACACCGTGAAAGACAAAAGTTATTTTGAATGTTTATTCAGTAAATAGTATCTACTATAGATTTTATCTTAATAAATCATATCAATACGTACTATAAAATATTCAATGTTTCAAATAACAGTACCAAGGATAAAAATTTCAAAGCTTACACAAAAGCACTATCAGACAATGTATGAAAAACAAATCTAAATCGTTGTGTATATTTGTGTCACAAACTTGGAATGTTGTCCATGCATGAGGAATAAAACTTCTCTGTGAGAGAGTGTTCATAATATGTTGACAGGATGACATAAAACAAGTATAAAATATAATTAAATAATATACAATCAACATTAAATGAACCTTTTGCTCCTTATAAGTTTGTTCAATATTAAATCTTGCATATAATTCTAAGCTCACATACTAGATAATTTTAAGGTAGAGCATCCCTCAGGTCTCAGATGGTCATATTTCCTAAATAACAACTTTTACAATACATTTGTATTTTCATTTCCATATATTCAAAGATTATGTTAAACCTGATATACAAACAAAATATAATTCGTGGTTTCATGATTATACCGAGGTCTCAAGCCGTTTGAACTTAACATTGGACCCTATGGGAAAAGTAAGAAAAATCCCTTTTTAGAGGTGATAAAATGTAACTATTAACGTTTCTTTTCCCCAAAACCATATTAGTTTCAATTGATAATCTGAACAATATTCTGAAGAGAAAAATAGGGTATCCAGGCAAAAAATTACCAGCAAATTTGACCTGAGGGATATCTACCTTAGGACAAAATCTCAAGTAAGAGATCATATTAAAATATGTGGCATCATACGACTACGTCACTTTCCTAATATTCCTATAAATTGTTATGTCTTTTCATCTAACAGAGTTACTGTCTGAAAATGGAACAGAGTTATGGCAACACAATTACGCTACACAATTATGTTAAAATTTGAACTAATTTCATCAAAACCATTTGATGCTTCTATGCTAAATACCAAACATAGTGTAATCAAAGATTACGAAGCTCACCTCGCGGCAGCAAAGTTCAATTTAAACATATCTCTAAGTACATGTATAATAAGAAAATCACTCAAGTGAAAAAAAGTAGGTCAAGGTCATTTTAATGAAAGTTTGATCAAAGATACATCCAATATGCAAGTTTGGTACATGTAGCACTTATACTTTGCTCAATATTGGCCTTTAAATGCAAAATCACTCAAGCAGAAAAAGTAGGTCAAGGTCATTTTAATGAAAGTTTGATCAAAGATACATCCAATATGCAAGTTTGGTACATGTAGCACTTATACTTTGCTCAATATTGGCCTTTAAATGCAAAATCACTCAAGCGGAAAAAGTAGGTCAAGGTCATTTTATGAAAATTTGATCAAAGATACATCCAATATGCAAGTTTGGTACATGTAGCAGTTATACTTTGCTCAATATTGGCTTTATAGAGCAAAATCACTCAAGCGGAAAAAGTAGGTCAAGATCATTTTATGAAAGTTTGATCAAAGATACATCCAATATGCAAGTTTGGTACATGTAGCACTTATACTTTGCTCAATATTGGCTTTTAAAGGCAAAATCACTCAAGTGGAAAAAGTAGGTCAAGGTCATTTTATGAAAGTTTGATCAAAGATACATCCAATATGCAAGTTTGGTACATGTAGCACTTATACTTTGCTCAATATTGGCCTTTAAAGGCAAAATCACTCGAGTGGAAAAAGTAGGTCAAGGTCATTTTATGAAAGTTTGATCAAAGATACATCCAATATGCAAGTTTGGTACATGTAGCACTTATACTTTGCTCAATATTGGCCTTATAAGGCAAAATCACTCAAGCGGAAAAAGTAGGTCAGATGCTGCATCCGATGCATGGGTTCACCTCAGCATCTCAAGATGAATCACTTGTGCAAGTTTGGTTACTGTAGCATCAGTACTTTGTCAGATACTGAACTACCCCAAAAACTTTAACCAGACATTGACAACGTCATTCAACCGGAAAATGTAGGTCAGATGCTGCATCCAATGCATGGGTTCAACTCAGCATCCCAAGATGAATCACTTGTGCAAGTTTGGTCACTGTAGCATCAGTACTTTGTCAGATACTGAGTTGCCCAAAAACTTTAACCGGACGCGGACGCGGACGGGGACGCGGACGCGGACGGGGACGCGGACGCGGACGGGGACGCGGACGCGGACGCCGGGGTTATAGCATAAGCTCATCTCAACTTCGTCGAGGTGAGCTAAAAATCTAATGAAGCTTTATATTTTCAAAATGAAAGTGGCTATTTCAATCAAAGTCAAAATGTAAACATTACATTTCTTCGAGGTAGTCATTAATTTTCCAAAACCAGAGTTACTTCCCATTTGAGTTGGTATCTGACATAGACTGATTATGACATCATCAAATTCTATGGAAACAGTCCTAAAAGTCTGGGAAATGACGGTATAAAATCGACGTTACAATACCATTTTCATGACGTGACAATTGTATTACATCAGATACCATCTGTAAGGGTAAAAAACTCTGTATTCAGCAAAGAATCAATAAATTTCTTCAAATCTTAATAAACAGTATACATATGTAATGTAGGTAATACTGGAAAGACAGGCGATTTCTTAACCACCTAGACCCTGCTATTCATTTAAAGGATTCAACAGGAAATGAAAGACATTATGATCAAAACATTGAAATTAAGTGTATTCATCGTTTATTATTCTAAATTGTTTTATGATATTTTTAAAAAATCTTTTGTACTAGCCTAGTAGATATCAAAATAAGACTTCTATTTCGATAGGGTCATGTTTAAGAGTTATCTCCCCTTCATGAAAAATATAGAAAAGAAAAATAATTTCAGAAAAACTAATTGGTGAACTTGAGATTTTTCAGCCAAATTTGATGAAATATATATTTGGTTTTTTTTAGAAATTTTTGACTAAACAATATTTGTTGACCCATCACTCTGTTGAACAATATGTCGTTGTAAAAAGGAACATGAGCTCCTACTTTTAAAGGATAACACAATACTGTAAAATCAAGTTCAATACATTGTATTTTTTACATACTTGAACTAATATTATGCTTTTTGAGCAAAGAATTTGTTCAACACAAAAAGTTTTTCTTTTTTAACATTTTAAGAACATTAATCCACCTTTCTTTAAATATGTTATGACACAGATGAATGTCTAAAAACATTGTAAATTATCTTCAGTCCAAACAATTATTTATTGGTATGAATAAATATTTATTTCATTCTAACACAAAATAAGCCAATGTTAATTCTTTTGACAGATCTATGTCAACAAAGTTATCCTTTTTAAAAAAAAATATATTGAATCAAAAGCTTATCCCTGCATTTATCCCAAGCTTATATGTTTTTTTTATCATTCTCAAATCTATTATTTATCTTTATTTTGTAAACTGCATAGAAATCTAACAAAGACTGATTGGAGGTCGTATTCTGTTGGCTTTCTGATTTGCATAAAAAACATAAAATTATCAACCAATCCCAATTGTTGTTGTTTATTAGCAATCTATGTCATAACCCAGTTTCGTTTGAAAATATTTAAATCACTTTGAATCTCTGCGGGTTTTTTTTTTTTAATTAATTTCAATTTTACAATTCTCGTCTATATTTTTAGAAATTTGTGAAAGAACACCACAAACACCACGAAAGATCACTTCATTGTTCATTCTTTTAGAATTGCCGGTTCAGAAAGCTTCGATTTGATTGGTCAAATATGTATAAATCTGACAAGCCTTCCATTTCCCCTTTGATAGATCTTTATATCTTTTACGAAGTAAAGAGAGCTGAAATTAATTAGATTGAGCTTAGTATAACCATTTAATACATTCGACCATCAATATCCTGACCTTGAACGTAACATGGCCTTTCTTAGGAACTGTTACTCATTATAATTAAAAAAATCCTTCAAGTTTTATATACATGTATCTAGAAATGAAAAAAAAACCCTACAGCTATAAATAAAAATAGAGTTAGACAGCCACATAGTCAAACATTGAACACTGAGACTCCTATACATCCCTTTTCTTCACATGCATCATTAAAATCTTGAAAAAAAATTACTCGCACTGTGCTGCACATTACTATTCAGATATTTGAGAAATCAGATAAAGCACAAAATACAATATCTACATGTATTCTAGTAAGGCACTTATGTTGAAGTACTTATTGCAAGAGCAATTCTGAAAGGCATAAGTATGCATAAAACTCAAATTCTAAGCAGCATGTAAAAATACTGAACTTTTCAAACTACAGTGAAAAACTCATTAGATGCACTAATAACCAGAGACTGACTGAGTGGTCTTTCAAATTGCTATAATGAGTCTCTCAAAGAGCAACAATAAAGAAAATGACATAAAAGGAAGCTTAAATACTATAAAACACTGTACCTGTAATAAAAAAATAAGGAGTGAAAGTAATAGAAATCCAATAAATTATCACTTAAATTAGGTACTCTGTTGAGGTTACCATGTAAATACTCATTTGTATATTCATGAGTTAAAGAAGATCCTGATGATAATCTCAACACCACTTACAACAGTGCACCAAATTGAGCATCGACGGACCCCTAGCAAGCAAGAAGTGGGACCAAGTGCCCGGGAGGAGTAAGCATCCCCTGTTGGTTGTTAGCAACACCTGCCGTTGATGTTCATACACTGAAAATGAAAAAGTATCTTCAACAATATTAAAATTGAGCATTATTGCTTGTAACAATGCAATTTCACTTCTATTTAAAGTTAGAGAAAAAAATAGGATACAATTAAGTAAGATGTGTTCTTCTCATAATTTTTTCTCCCTTTAGTATGAAACTAATTTATCATTTACTGTTCTTAAACATTGAAGACCATAGAAGACATTTGGCAAAATTGAGAGAAAAGATGCATATTCAGCAGTTTTTCTTCAATAAAATGATTTTTCTTCATGTAGAACATAATCAGAAAATGAGATTTATTCTACAACAGACACAGTATATTGAAATGAAATGAGAATGAATAAGGCAAAAGGCCTGGAATCATACAAGCCTTAGATGAATGACATGTAAGCATAATCTAATGAGAATCTAGCTTATAAATATGAATGTGAATAATACAATGGCAATGGCATGTTACAAATAAACTTGACCTATACTATGCATAATAATAAACTTAGTACTTTGCACTTATAAGACTTGGGAGTTATAGTTAATCCATACTGAAAAAGAAGTACAAAGTGTGATCAAATATAGGTTTTATTACAAAAGTATATAGAGAATAAGTGCCTTCATTTGTGTTTTGTTACCATAAGCAACACACAGCAAGTGCATTTGATAATTGTAAATGTAATGTGCGTTAGCGCCTTTCACGTGATAAATGCAACGTGCATTTCATGCTTTTATTGCACTTGCTGTGTGTTGCAAAACACAAATTATGACATTTTTTTACCTTTATATATGCACCACAATTGTCAGTTTCCATTTTGTTTTCTGAAATCGTGTTTTTCCAGGTACTAAAGAGATATGTTCAAATTTAGGTCACTGCGGGCTAAGTTTGCGGGTTTGAACAGCCATCGCAGCATGTTTCTGTAGAGCTTATGTATTGCAACATCAAGAACGTTTACATTCCTGAATGCAACACGTTCCTTTCAATAGTTCAATCTCGGAGAATTACATTGGTGGTGCATAGATATAGGAATGTAATCAGTTATAAAGTAAGTCTTTTATTTGATATGTCCAGGAGAAAATTCAATAAACAATCTGTAAAATAGCATAGTTCTTGAGCACTCCGTCACATGGTAACAAAATAGTATAGAAATTAATAACATTCAGTAAATACATTCAATTACAATACACAGAATAATCTTTCTCAATGAGCTCATATAATCTTATCACATATAAATGTATGTAGTAATACAGAAAACCAATAAAGGTGGAAAAGTTGCCAAATTTGACCTAGCTTTTACCGATTAACATAATATTGAAATGAAATATCAATCTTCCTTATAAACGTGCGATTGATTTCTAGAAATTCTTTTTCTATGGGGGATGGGATAATGCAAATGTAACATAACTTCACAAAATAAACAATTAAGAGTAGAAATTGGTTAATAATTCAACAGGGAACGTATGGCACACAGAATGGTTTAAAATCAATATACAGTTTGAATATTATCATGCTATATAATTAGTTTGTGGAATTTCTAGTGTTGCCATACAGAGTAAAATCATATAATCTGGAGATATCAAATAGGCATATTATTATTAATACATTACTGTACATAAAATCAGAATACAAAGAAAATGCATAAACTTGTATCACTGATCCTTTCCACACCTTCCTTGCATAGAATAAATATATGAATAAAATCATGACAAGTATCTTGTGTAGATCCGTCAGTGTGTTCCTAAAAATACACTCCTTGTCCATCACAGAAACACTATAACACGGCATTTTACATATCACAACGGCATGTAAGCCACATTTTCTTACTAAAGCATTTAAGTCACACACCAGTTGTTGGAATGTGTCGTGAATATGGATTACTGGATATTACCATGTGAGTGAAATATGTCGTTATGATGCGTCACTTTCTTGGCGACTGTTTTAATAACGTTTGATTCTGTTTGCCGTTATGCACTAGTATGACGTCATTTTCTCGATGATACTGTACCATCTCCTTAACATCCATAAATGCCTAAAATGAAAATTAGTGATTTTATCAATTTCATGTTTGATAATCAATTTAAGAATATAAAAAGAAATACAAACTTCTATTTTCATAAAATGATGATCAATTTTCCATTTTTGTAAATTATATGGTATCATTTCCTTAACACTAAAATGAAAATATCTAATTGTATAAATTAATATCAATGAATAATAAAGCCTGTGTTTGTGAAACACGAATGCCCCTAGTGGCATCTTTGTTAGTATAAACACAATTCTCTGTTAAGTATGTGAAAGGTCAAGGTCATGATCACTGGGTTACAAACTTTTGGTATCAATGGGAAAATCTTGTGACAAGGAATACACATGTGAAGTATGAAAGCCCTATCATTTACCATTCAAAGGGTATGCAAAATGTTAAAGTTTTTGAAAATTAGGTCAAAGATCAAGGTCAAGGTGAAAATTTTTCGTATCAATAGAAAGGTCTTGTCATAACAAATACACATGTGAAATATGAAACCCCTATCACTTACCATTCAAAAGTTATGCCTAATGTTAAAGTTTTCGAAAAATAGCTATTTAATCAAAGGTCAAGGACACAAGGTCAAAAATTTTGGTATCAATAGAAAGGTCTTGTGACAAGAAATACACATGTGAAATATGAAAGCCCTATCACTTACCAATCATAAGTTATGCCCAACGTTAGAGTTTTTGAAAAGTAGGTCAAAGGTCAAGGTCACAAGGTCAAAAATTTTGATATCAATTGAAAGATCTTGTCACTAGGAATACACATGTGAAATATGAAAGCTGTATCCCCTTCCATTCAAAAGTTATGCCCAATGTTAAAGTTTTTCAGACAAACAGACGGACAGGCCAAAAACTATATGCCCCCGGATCTTTGATTCTAGGGGCATAAAAATCTGGATATATTGAAACAAAATTGAATTTAAATGAAACCATGTAAACGAAGAAGAGACCCCTAAATTGGCCCTACAATTTTCCTTATCATTAAAATCAATGAGAAATACATGATCAATCAAACATACATTACATCTTTTAATGAAAAATACCAAATAATATAAGGATACATCTTAGGAAGTAATAAAATGTGGTAATGGAAAAATGTGTAAGTTTTGTATAAAAATGGTCTAATGTTGGAGATTTGAGAGGCATTATGACTACCAATGAACTCAAGATCTCCGAGGAACAGATTCATAATTTTTAGAGACCTTTACATAGTATCAAATCATAATACATTTCAGATGAATTACAATGATCAAAAGTCGGGTCATTATAAGGCTTTGTAGCCCTTACTATTCTTATGAATGATAAAAAAATCACTCTGATGAAATTTGTATTTCCTAAAAACATTAAATAGTTGAAATTCACGGACCATTTCATCCGACTTCTCTTCTCCGAGTGCTACTTTCCCATCATCCCTCTCTCGTATTTTCAGATTGTAAATCAAGCCACTGTACAGCACCATCATTGTATAGGGCTGATTTTTACCATCCTTTGGAACTGTCACGGATTAAAAAGCTACCATTCTGTCAATGAAAGTAAAGTAACATGAAAGCATCAAAGTTCTTAAAAAAAATTCCCGGCACCAGCAGGTTAATTAATTTCATTCTGCATTAGTGCCGAGTAGAAAGTCTGCTTTATCCAAATTATCTACAATTTACTATTTTGATGAAACAAGTTCCATAATTCCGTCTTTTCGATTTGGCATGCCTACAGTTCGATTTGTGCAGGTATATGGCGTAAAAGCATTGTGACGTCATTAAATTCCATCGAAAACGTCATATTTGTAACCCTGTCTCCCTGAATTTCAGGCTGGTTTCCATAAAAATTGATGACGTCACAATGCGTTGACGTCAGATACCTGCACAAATGGGAAGTAACTCTGTATTTCGAAAAGACCGAATTAAATGCAATGGTAGATAGTGTTTCATACTTTCATACATGAAAGTATAACCAAAGGAATTAAGTATCTTCTCTTTCACTTTTTAAATGATTCAGTTCGAAAATAGACCACTTGCCAATATTCAAATACCTGACAAAATGTCAAAGATGGGAAGTTTTTGTTTTCTTTTTATTGTTACTTCTATTGAAAAACATGTTTCATAGCTGAGTATTGAAAAATGTTGACTCAGACATTTTAAGCTCAAATATATATAAGGGTCGCTCAATGATCTGTTTGAGAATTTGGTAATTGGCAAAGGACCTCAAATTACTGTAGACATGGTTTTTCCAATGCAGAAATTTTTTTATTATTATTATTGATAGCTAACATGGTTTTTTCACTGCAGGAAATTATTTTTTTTATATTTTTGATAGCTAACTTCATTCCTGCTTTGTATTATACATGTAGTATCACTCCTCCATTGATTTTCAGTCCTACTTTACCTCATCTACATGTATTCTTAAAATTATTCTTTTTTGTGGTAGTATACAAAAAGAAGTATTTAACCGAGTCTAAATCGACTTTTTTTGTTTTCCTTTTTTTTCTTTAGGAACTTACGTCATTCAAGTTCTTTAACCTTCTTTCGCCATCCTTTCTGTCTAAATCTTTGAAATACCATGGCTCTCTCAGCAGTGGGTCTACATGCTGCAGAATTAAAGAGGTTGTTAAAAAAAAATAGTGAAAATTTCATACCTATTTATATTAATCCTGTTGTATAATGTAAAAGGCTAAATGCATATCTGGTTAAGTTGTTATTCTCTTATTGTATACATTTCAAAACATAGATTGTAATCAGGGTAATCGCAAATGCACTTATGAAAGCTCTTTTAAGTGGAGTTTTGCATGCAGCATTGTTATTTCACAAAAACACTGTATTTTTTTATGTACACATATTTAAGTATTCATACTAGTCATAAATAGGTCATGGAAAAAGTTAAAAGATTTTATATTTTGGCCAAACTTTGCAGAATTAAAAACATAGGCAATCACAGATTACAAAGCTCACCTTGTGGCAACATATTATCATGGCAGCAAAATTCAAAACATTTTATAAGTATATTGGCTTTTAAAAGCAAAATTACTAATGCGAAAAAAGTAGGACAAGGGCATTTTATGATAGTTTGATCAAAGATACACCGAATATGCAAGTTTGATACATGCAGCACTTATACTTTGCTCAATATTGGCTTTTGAAAGCAAAATCACTCAGGTGGAAAAAAGTAGGTCAGATGTTGCATCTGATACATGGTTTCACCTCAGCATCCCAATATGAATCACTTGTGTAAGTTTGTTTACTGTAGTATCAGTGCTTTGTCAAATACTGAGCTACCCCAAAGCTTTAACCAGACACAGACACTGGTGTATAGCAGATGCATGTACCATTGGGTACCTACATCCCGTCATGGCGACGGGCGATGCCGATTCGTATGTTTACATCCTTCAGTATCAACAAATAACACAGTTCATGTTGGATTTGTGCACTCAATGTGAAGATTATGAATGGGTAAATGCTGGAAATTAAGCAATTTCTTAATTGGTTGTATAACATACACATTCAAAATCAGTTAAGTTGCGCCAATACGCTAAAACTGTGTCACAAGACATTTTTGAAAGAAACTTTGAACCATGGAAAGATTTTTTTGCTTTTACTTTTTACTTGCATTAGTTGCTATTCGCCATATGCCTTATGGTTACCTTTGAACTCGATATATGTGGATTTTTCTATCATATAAGGGTAGTATTTGTCAAAAAATGCATGTCACAAACTGAGGCGTATGATAAAATGGGTTGTCAGTGACACGAAAATGTATTTAATTCAAAATATTTAGCACATATTTTAATAAAAGTAATATCAGTATCTTAAAAAATCGAGTTCAGTTCAAACGCTTTATAGTATATTACTCTCAATTATACTAAACTCTATTGTCACAAGATTTACGGTGAATTACGTTACCATCTTTGGAGATCTAGGATGAGTTAAAATTAGAACTATATGATATCATAACAATACTTTTCTAACTTGTAATAGACCAAACTTTAATAGTTTTTCATTGAATGTTTTACATTCGTTACATTTTAGGAAAAAAAATCCTTTCGTTTCTTATTGTCTGAAAAATTCACTTATTTTGTGAATTACGTTACGCAGCTTTTACTGTGATAAGAATCGCAGAGTGCATTACTATGGTCATGTCTTAATCGGGTGCTTATGCCTTTACATAAAGACAATGACAATTTGATTAAAGCTCCCTTGTGTACGGAGAGGCAGATAATAAACACAGAAAAAAAACATGACGGTGAATTACGTTACGGTGAATTACGTTACGTAGTAGATACTAAATTCAGAGTAATATCCATTCCTGAGGTGTATAGATGGGATTTATCGTAATTATTTTACTTTCAGACATGCTAGCTAGTGACAAAACTTAGTTTGTGGGCAGAAACACTATTTAAAATGTCAAATATATACAATTTACCATTTTTTAGCCAGTAGGCATTCTTTTTAACCACAATATTCTTCATTTTGCACGTTATTTGATAAAGTTTGTAGTAGAAACATTTGAATGTATCTCATACGTATGTGTATAATGAGAAAAATAGTCATCAGATAATGCTGAAGTTTCCAAAACAAGCGAGAATTCCTGCCATAACGTAATTCACGCTGCGTAACGTAATTCACTTTTGGGTATCTTGATTGCTTACAGAGGACAGTGATTGCCCAGAGTAATACTGAATCACACAGATGTATACAAAAGATGATATGGAAGATAGAATCAGCTTTGAAATACGAAAGAAATACACTAATATAAAGTAGCTATATGTACAAAAACACTTTGCTTTTCTTGTCTGTAAGATGTTCTATTTGAAGTATGTTAAAAAATGCCAGATGATTCAAGTTTGTGATATATTTTGATCTAGCATAGATTCAGATCCTGTTTGAAGGTCTACAGAGCAATTAATCGGCAAGGAATTGTTAAGTTAACCATAATTATTTCATGGAAAATAAAACTTTAAAATAATTTTTGTGAATTACGTTACGGCACTTTTGGTTATGAAAACTCTGAAAATTGGAAGCTAAACATGATAATTTTGGGGTCTTCTGTTAAAGTTTTTATCATATCAATTCAAATCATCATTTAAAAAGAATTGGGATGGTGGTTTTCAAAATATGTCTGTGTAAAAACGAATTTGAGAAGCTAAATACATGTGAATACTCTTAATCATAAAACATTGCATGACAATATTTGATGCCATTTGGCTGTAATATGCAATATTTTTTATTTCTTCAAGTACGATTTACTGTTCTATGATCGTGTCCTCTTGATATAAAATGCTATCGGAGATAAAACAAGTGAAATCTTGCTTAAAAGGTGACGTTATTCCTCGATTCGTGAATTACGTTACGAGGTACTTTCAATGTCTGTCTTTATCTTATAGCCATTCCCTCCGACTTATTGTAGATTTTGCAGTTTATATGTTTTTACTATCAACTAAAAGCAAAATCTGGAGAATCTGTTTTACTCTGCTATCCCTTAAAATCAAACTGACTCATAATTGAAAAACATCAATAACTTAAACTTCGTGATTAATTAGCACGAATAGGTTCGAGGTATTATAAATTAGCTGCTCTCCTTCATGAATATATGAAAATCTATACCAAATGTATTCGTTGACCAATATAATGACTACAGTTACTAATAAAGCAAACTATTGAACACTTACGGCGCTTTTCATTGTCAGAAAATTTTATTATTAACATATGCCCTCATATGTAACGTAATTCACATACAGTTACACAGCAGTCTACATCTTATTAAATTTCTGGCTAAAATGCTGGTGAAAAATTTTTCTATAGCCTTTTCCAAAACACATATATACCAAGCTTCAAAATTGACATGGTTTTGAAATATTCCTGATCTTAAAGTTTGCGGCCGTTTTGAACTTGCAATTGGCGCAACTTAACTGATTTTGAATGACAGTGTATGTTGAGATTATGAAAATGACAAGGAAGTAAGGTACCAGTGTTTGAGCAATGATTTGTGGTACCTTCATCAAGGGATGCCCGGTACCAACATCATCGTCTTTTTGATTTGGTTGAAAAATAGTGTTCTAACTCGATTTTTATGATCATATGCATATTACCATTTCTTGATCTAAACATATCTTCACATTGATTTACAAATCCAACACGAACTGTGTAAATTATTGATATTGAAGGATGTAAACTTACAAATCAGCATCACCTGTCACCATGACGGGATGTAGGTACCCGACGGTACGTGTATTTGCTAAATTTACACCAGTGACAGACCCGAGTCACTGAACAGAAAATGAAGGTCAGATGCAGCATTTGATGCATAAGTTCATATCAGCACCCCAAGATGAATCATTTGTGCAAGTTTGGTTTCTGTAGCTCAAACAAAATATCAGGGGCACAACAAGATTACAGGTAAATAAGAATGCAAAAAGAAATATCTCGCTATCAATTATACTTACTGAGAACTTGAGCTCACAAGATTACATAGAGGTATATAAGAGAAAATGAGCACATCCATTTTCCATAACCCTGGGAGTCAGAGGCTCAAACGAAAAATTAGGAGTACAACTAGACCACAGACCGTAACAATGCAAAAAGAATTATTTCTCTATCAATTATACTTGGTGAGAACTGATGTTCAATAGATTACATAGTCAGTAATAGAGAAGAAAATGACCACAACCATTTTCCAAGACCCTTGGGGCCAGAGGCTCAAACAAAACATTAGGTGCACAACTAAACCACAGACCCATCATAACGCAAAAAGAATTAACTCTCTATGAACTGTACCTTCTGAGAACTGGTGTTCACATATTTACACAGAGCTATAAAGGAGAAAATGACCATATGAAAGAAGTACATAGAGTTATAAGGGAGAAAATGACCACACTCACAAAATCTCAGGTGCATGTCATGGACCACACCCACAAAATATCAGGTGCACGTCATCAACCACACCTACAAAATATCAGGTGCACGTCATCAATCACATCCACAAAATATCAGGTGCACGTCATCAACCACACCTACAAAATATCAGGTGCACGTCATCAACCACACCTACAAAATATCAGGTGCACGTCATCAACCACACCTTCAAAATATCAGGTGCACGTCATCAACCACACCTACAAAATATCAGGTGCACGTCATCAACCACACCTTCAAAATATCAGGTGCACGTCATCAACCACACCCACAAAATATCAGGTGCACGTCATCAACCACACCTACAAAATATCAGGTGCACGTCATGGACCAAACTAAATGCAAAAAAGAATTAGTTTTACCATTTTTGGTTTCATAGGAGTTGTAGTTACAAAATTGTTTATAGACAGACAGACAGATAGACTGATGGACACCAGACAACATCGTATTGTATAAGCTTGACTGGTCTTTCTTCAGAAGAGCTAAAAAATCATAACAAGTCTTCAAAGTATCAACTATAAGATTGCCACTAATCATGAAATTTCAATGAAGGATTTTCAACCCACCGACATAGCGTCATCATAGATGTCATCATCTTCCTCCTCCTCTGGTTCCACTTTGATCTGGGTTGTGCCATTGTGAGTTTTGGGACTGACTTTTGTGTAGCTATGTGGAGTATGGGAGGGTCTGTCTGAGGCTGGTACTACTGGAGGTGGGGGAGATGGGGTTCTCTGTTATAGAATTTATATCAAAATTTTAATAGATGATTTTCCAATAAACTTGTGAGACGGACAGACACCAGACATCACAAAATTTTGCGATATTTTCATTGTGACGTCAAAATAAAAGGCATGACAACACATCAAGGTGCTTCAAGACGGTGCGATCAGATGTAACGTCACAATATTAAATTTTGCCAAATGATGTGATGTCGGGTGTCTGTGTGTATAAAATCAAGGTTAGGAACAGTCATATCTTTTATCTGGAAAATGGACTATTCATAATAAGTAAAGACTGTCTTTCAATTCTGTTTCCTTTATGAAAAATATTTATGATATGAAATGAAAATAAATCTAAGACTTTGTACGGTTTTTGTCTTACTGAATAGGTCTGCTATACAGACTCAGTATATCAAAGAAGTAGGTGTGGAAACCTGCCATATCGGCCCTATTTTCAAAGTTGTTCATATATCCATAATATTCTAGTTGTTTTTTTTAAATGTCAATTGTATGGTGAATCCATATCAGGAAAGCTTGTTTTGATTTCACAGTCCTATATCAATATGACACTAAAAACGTCCAAAAACGTTGAAATCATTGAAAATATCAATAAATGAGCAAAATTTCGATAGAAATTTATGAAATTAAGTATCTGTCCAGGCCTTGACCATGATAATTTTTGTACCAGTCGATGGATTTCTGATCGGCCTTTAAATTTGCATAAAAAATATTGTGGGCGAGGCCTGGATCATAGATAAATTTTGAAGATTTGTATGTAAAATACGATGATTTTCTTTTGTTTTGCGTCATTCATGGCAAATGGTGTCAGAACATGATGTCATACATCACGCGCGTGATGTTATGAGGGCTCAAAAATATGACGCGGTATTTTCTCAAACATTCAACATTGCAAAAAGTTATAATTAATAGTTCGTTATCAAAAGCATTTTTCGTCGAAATTATTGGGCCAATATAAGGGGTTAGCGCACCTAGTCCTTTTTCCAGAAATTAATATTAAGAAAATCTTGATTTGATCATTTTCACCCAGATAAAATACCACAATGCTTAAAAAAAAATAAATAAAAAAGATGTGTATGTGAAACGTGAATACATGTATCCATGCCATGCCTTTATGTCTGTATAATTGTTGTTTTCTATTAAGTGGGTTACCTTCCACAGTCACAAGGTCCCTATGGAAAGGCTTTTCACAAGAAAACATGTGCGATATGATACTCATATCACTCTGCATGAAAACATTATGGCCAAGGTTAAAGTTTTTCAAAAAGGTGGCCATAATCCAAAGGCAAGGTCAACAAGTAAAAAAAAAGGCCTTGCCACAGCAAATATACATTTGAAATATGATTTATGGCCATAGTTTTGCAAAGAAACACTAAAACAGACAAACAAAGGCAAATATACATGTCAAAAGCTATTAACCCAGAATCACAAATCATGGTGACATAAAATGTAATATAATTACATAATATTTATAGACACTTTTCTTTGACAATACTTATATAATACATAGAGGGATTAATGTAACATCTTCGAAAATAAATCCAAAGAATATTTTAATCATAAGGTTTAAATTAAAGATTGTAAACTTGTCAATATAGAAATAAAAAAATGATCATCACATCTATCAATCTGAATATTAACTTTTTTTTATTTTTATCCATGATTGCAGAATTTTCTCATTAATTCTATCTAATCAAAGTTGTGAATCTAATAAAAGTTGTGAACTAGAAATTATCATATAATTAATGAATATTCATCAATCAAATAATACCTGATATGAAAATAATATATATTTTTACAATATTGTTGGCAATATCAATCGTTTTTATGGATCGAGCTCTCAGATTTTCAGACAGATTACAGAATGAATAATTTGGAGGAGAGCCCTATTATAAGAAGTCAAGAGAAATCAGAGCTTTTTGCATGGCAATAACATTTTATGAATAATACAAAAAGGAAAATTTATACACCTGTCGATGATATGCATGCTGAAGACTTAATACCCTCTCATTCACATTTGGTTGATGAAGATGAGATTTTTCAGTATATAGCAATTAATTGTTGGATAAATAGACACACTCTATGTGAAATGATGCTTTCTTATGCAAATTTTAAATTACGGGGTCAATCAGTCCAATTCATTAAATGTAGAAGCTGTACATGCATTTTGGGGTATAGTACTCATCTGGTTGTTTTGCACATAGAAAAGGAATTTTCAGAAGACAACATCGTTCGCCGAGCAGGTTTTTTTTAAAGTGAATTGGCAACATCATGTGAGATACTGTCAGGTTACATTTTTATCATTGCTCTCCTGAGTTGTAGACGAAAGAATGATAGTGGCCAATTTGGTGGAGGCCCTTGAGTAGCTACATCCTGTAGTGTCGTGAAATTCTACATGTACATTTAAATGGACGGAGGATATGTCTAAAATGTGTCAGTTATTCAGAGCCCTCGGCCGCCATATTTGTTGACTGATTGGCTCTAAAACACAAACTTAAATGGTAGAGGACCTTGACTACCTGCTTTCTGTAACGTTTCCAACAATTCTGTAAAAAGGTTATAGAGAAATTGAGAATGCATCAGCCAATCAGAGCCCTTGGTGTCCATATTTGTTGACCAATTAGCTTGATAAACAAGGTGAATTTTGGTATAGGAAATTAAGTAAATGCTTTTATGAAATCTTATAGGAAGCAAGTACACATTAGGTCCTTGCTTTCTAAAAGGTTTTATAAAATTCAGAGATTGCAGAGGACATGTGGAAAATGCATCAGCCAATCAGAGCCCTAGATGGTTATATTTGTTGACCGATTGGCTCAAAAACACAGATTTGGTAGATGCGCCAGAGTACCTTCTTCCTGTAAGGTTTCATGAAATTCTATGCAGCGGTTGCAGAGGTGTCCAAAATATGTCAGTCAATCAGAGCCCTCGGCAGCCACATTTGTTGACTGATCAGCTCAAAACACACATTTGTAGGGGATCTTGGGTACTTGCTTCCTGTAAGTTATCGTGATCCTCTGTGCAGCGGTTGCAGAAGAGATGTCGAAAATGTGTCTGCCAATTGGAGCCCTCGGCTGCCATATTTGTAGACCGATGAGCACGAAAAACACAAACTTAAGACCTTGAGAACTTCCTTCCAGTAAAGTTTCATAAAATTCTACGCAGTGATTGCAGCGTAGATGTCCAAAATGCGTCAGCCAATCAGAGTCCTTAACAGCCATATTTGTTGACTGATCGGCTTGTAAAACACAATCTTGGTAGAGAACCTTGAGTACTTCCTTCCTTATCTTGTAAAGTATTGTGAAATTCTATGCAGCGGTTGCAGAGGTTAAGTTGAAAAGGTGTCAGAGAATCAGAGCCCTTTGTCGTCATAGTTGTTGACCGATCGGCACGAACTTTAACACCAGGAATCTCTGATGAGACTGAAGCTCTACTGGCTGTTTTCTTAAATTCACTGAATTGACATCCATTTTCCAATCCTGGGGGACAGGGGCTCACATAAAATATCAGATGCACATCTACACCACAGACACATAATTCATGTAATGCAAAAAGAATTTACTCTCCATGAATTACCGGTATACTTTCTGAGATCTGGTGTTCACAAGATTACAAAGACTTATATAGGAGAAAATGATCACATCCATTTTCAAAGAGGGGTCAGTCTTAAACAGAATCTTAGGCACACAATCAGACCACAGACTCATGGAAATGGAAAAAGAATTCTCTCTCTACAGTATCTTTCTGAGAACTAGTGTTTACTAGATTACATAGAGTTAAATAGGAGAACATGACCACATCCATTTCAAATACCCTGAGGTTCAGATGCTGAAACAAAATAGCAGGCACACATACAATGTAGACAAGAGACTGATTATAATGCAAAATAATGCAGAATTATCTCTCACCATCAATTATACTCTCTGAGAATTGATATTCACAAGGTAAGATAGACTTATATAGGAGAAAATTACCACACCCATTTCCAAGACACTGGGGGTCAGGGGCTCAAATAAAATATCAGGTGCACAACTGGACCAGAGACTGATTATATTGCAAAAAGAATTATTTCTCTATCAATTATACTTTCTGAGAATTGGTGTTCACTAGATTACATAGACTTATATAGGAGAAAATGACCACACCCATTTTTGAAGACCCTGGGGGTCAAAGGCTCAAACAAAGTATCAGGTGCACATCTGGACCAGAGACTGATTATATTGCAAAAAAATTATTTCTCTATCAATTATACTTTCTGAGAATTGGTGTTCACTAGATTACATAGGCTCGTATAGCAGAAAATGACCACGCCCATTTTTGAAGACTCTGGGGGTCATTGGCTCAAACAAAATATCAGGTGCAGAACTAGACCAGAGACTGATTTTTTTGCAAAAAATTATTTCTCTATCATTTATACTTTCTGAGAATTGGCGTTCACTAGATTACATAGACTTATATAGGAGAAAATGACCACACCCTTTTTTGGAGACCCTGGGGGTCAAACAAAATATCAGGTACACAACTAGACCATGGACCAAACTAAATGCAAAAAGAATTAGCTTTCTATCATTTATGGTTTTAGAGGAGTTGTACTCACAAAAAATTGTTAACAGACAGACAGACGGACGGACGGACGCCGGACAACATGGTATCGCATAAGCTCGACTGGTCTTTGACCAGTAGAGCTAAAAAATGGCTTATATGAAAATTTAAAAACATAAGGATCATAAAATATTTCAAAAGAAAATAAAAAAAAACTGTTTAACTTAATATGAAATGAAAATTATGATTGACTTAACGCATTTACACTGGCTATTATATCACCGATATTTTGAATATGCATCATTTATAATGACTTTGAACAAAAAGGCCTATTAGAGAAGTACAAAAAGATTACAATATCTGCTTTGGGTGTCACAGGGGATTTCAACCCAGGCGAAGGAGCTTGTTTTGGCCCACCAGGCAAACTTGATGGCTTGGGTGACAGACAGTTTGGTTTCTGAGGAAGGAGCGGCCTCTGACCTGCCTCTTTTTCTGTTGGTAAAGACGTTCAGATAAGCTGATATCAAATATGCAATAAACATTCTGAGAATAAAGTCATCGTAAGATGCAAAGAAACACATGATGCATGTCAGACATGTGCAAGTGTGAGATCAAAAATAGTTGAGAGAGTAAATATAATACATTTATAAGGGTGATGAAAGATGACTTTTTCCCTTAACATCCTATGCATATAACATTTACAATTTAAAGTATAAGGTCTTAAATTTGACTTAAAAATGCGTCGTTTTCCCGTGAGATTTTGCCTCTTTATGAAAGGCTTGTTTTTGACTGAGCGATGATAAGAGGATTAAAGTGCTCCAACTCGTTCCCTTCTTAAATAAAATTTCAAACCAATTTCAACGCACAAGACACGTGTATCGGATGTTAAATCCTCATCTGTGGTACTTTAATATTAGCCAAAGTAATTTTCTGACATAGCCAGCTAGTATTATTTTTTGAATTTAAATTAGTGCACCTGTTTTGCAAATTGTGCGTGGCTCCAAATTCTGTGTAGGGTCGATTCATTAGCATAGTTAAATGAGATCTTTGACTAAAATAGCATTGGAGGGATGGTGCTAAGATGTAAGCCTCCTTTAATTTTGATGATACTCTAAGATCAAATGACAAGGCTCCAAAATAGCAAAGTGATGTATTTTCAAAATACAATTGCCACAGCTGCATACAATGAATGAGCTATTATTTCATATTTAAAACTGATATATGTCTCGAAACTTTTTCTCGATTTAGAGTAATTTAAGAGGGAGGGGTGACTAAATTATTTTAACAAGATAAAATTGCTTCAATGTAATAAAATGTCATACAATATGAAAGTTCAATAACAAGTAAGTTTCAAATCTATATTAATAACAAGAAGCTTCATTTAAGTGCTTTTAAAGTTTAAAATATATTTTGCTTCTGTATTTATCGAAAACAGTGCATTATTTATCTGAGTGTACCACATGACTGTCATTGAACCGCATTAATTAACAATACTGTTCGAAAATTTAGATTTGGAGGAAACACTGTTTTTTTCGCTCTACATTCAAAATATACAGTCTGACTAATCTACTTACAATTCCTTATGTTCCTTTAATATTTGGTCAAAATTACGGGTCAAATGGCCATATTACAATCTGAGTGTTCCGTGGTACTTAAATAACCCGTTATTCTTGAAAACATACTAAGAAGGTGCAGAATTATGTAAAATGTGTTGCACTAAAACCACATGCATTGAAAGTTTTTATGGCATTACTCTATGTAAACCAACTAATTTCAGTCTTACTAATATAAAAATTTTAATTTCCGATTTTACTTTTGATTATCTTCCATTTAAAAGCATCACTGGTTATATATGCATCAGTGACATGTGTTTCAGGTGCATTTTAAAGCAGTACATTGTTTTTGTCAGTACCAGACAATGGGTTAATATGGGTCAGATGAAAGATTGCATACTATAGCAATTTCATTTTCTTCCTTTCAAAAATAATTTCTATAAAGACAATTAACAGATTAATAAGGTAGTCTCTATTTGAAAGAAATGAAAATTTCTGGACAATTCTGATACATTAACCTGAATGTAGATACATGTAATTTTTCAACAAAAATTGTCAGATAAGAATATGTACTTGTATCTTTTGTCATGATTTCCATTTTGCATGAATCAATAAAGAAATGTCTGGCATCTACATAACACACACTAAAGACAGCAGGCAAGGATTCGTGCATGATGTGACAACCAACCCTAAAGGACTTTATGGGATATCTTAATATAAATATTTACCCTTAAATGGTTTGTTGCTTTGAGATAAATCTATAAACAGTAAAACATAAATTGCATGACTTTAATTTTCATGATTTGAATTACTTTCTTACTTAAATTCTAATTCTTATTTTTTAAAGAGTGAAACATCATTTAGTCTGCTTTAGCTCTGTAGTACGAGGCACACCTATAAAAGCAATTGAGGTCTGAAACAAAAATTCAACCCAGTAAAGGGTATTCGCTATTTTCGAAATCCAGAGTTACTTCCCATTTGAGACGGTATCTGACGTAGACTGACTATGACGTCATCAAATTCTATGGAAACAGTTCTAAAAAGTCTGGGAAATGACGGTATATAATCGACGTTACCATACCTTTTCATGATGTCATAATCGTTTTACGTCAGATACCGTCTGTAAGGGGAAAAAACTCTGTATTCCGCAAAGACTCAATATATTTAAGTGATAATTCAATGGAATGATGCAGAAAGTAAAGACTATAATTTGGAGCAACATTCATGCAGAACATTTCATCAACGTGATAATGACAGGTCTGAATGCTGAAAGGAAAAGAGAATGTTAGAAAATGTAGCATCCATGAAAACGTAAGAGCAAGTACACAGGTAAAAACAAAGACATTGGCACAAGATAGGAAGTAGATCCATGCGGGGAAGGATAAACTCGCTTGGCATGTCAATTCCACTAACCGATCTGTATAACAGAGACTGAGGAGGTGGCGGAAGTTCATCAGTACGATGAATGTGTGGTGTCGGTGATACCCTGTCCGGCCTGGAGGGAGGAGTAGGTGATACTCTATCCTTGGGAATGGGTGGCGCTGAGGAGCTATCATGAGGTTTGTAAGGTGTTGGAGGTTTTAATGCTGTTTTCGGAGGTGTAACACCCCCTCCTCCAATCTTGTTCTCAAGGAAAGCAAGCCTGCCTTTAATACCTCCTTGTGATGAGGAGTCAGTGTCATCGGAGGTTGAGGAGGAGGAGGGTTTGTTAGGGACAGAAGGAGTGGGTCTACCTGCAAGTGACAAGTCTTATTATATTAAATAATCTCAGAGCCTCTACAAACGGATAGCTTCTTAACCTTGGTCTCCCAACACAGAATTCTATGGCAATGGGCATCTAATCATCAAGAATCATTAGAACATTAGAAAACAATCATATTAATATATATATACCATTCACCTCATTGCATTAATATGCACATATTTTTTTTATATTGTAATTATGATGCAATGGAAATTTAGGATATCTTAGTAAGTGGATGGAATAAATCTGCTGAATCAAAAATAAATGCGATCTTTTTAACATTCATATATCCTTCAACAACCAACAATGCATACCTTTATGAAGTAAAGCTATGCATTGAATTATAAAAATAGTTACATGGACACCTGATAGGGAATTATTGCCTCGCTTTGGTATTTAGCTTAAACACCATAACATAAAGTAATTATTACATTACTGTGCGAAATAAATTAATGTCATAAAAGCGAAGAATGTGTACCGGTAATCATAAAGAAGCCTGACATCACATTAGGGTTACTAATTCATTTACTTATTGTTCGCTAAAGCAGGATTTCAAATTGTGTTCGTAAAAACAGGGCTTATATAATAAGGTCACATTTCATGAAAAGTTTGGCATTATAGGACAAATTGAACATCACATAGGGAAATTATAAATCTTTAAATATGTAACTGTTTTCAAAAGATGTAAATACCCTAATATGCAAATCTAATTTTGTGTATATGATTATATGATACAATCTTATGGCCATTGTTAATTCAATGACAATGTGCATGGTTTGATAAAACTTCATGATGAGCGAAGTGAGCCAGAAAATTTTAGTTTAGGAAGTACAGCAGTTTTTGTGGAAATCATAAAATTTATAGGATATAGTGTGCATTATCTTTCATTAGCAAGATTTTTTCCTACCAATAAAATCTTAATTCATATAGGAATGATATTGGAAAATGGGCCATTTTTGGCCAAAGTATTATAAGGTAAAATTGGGCACACCCAAAATTAAAGGAATTATAGGAAACAAAGGACTGTTGAAACACCTGCTGTAGAAATACATAGTAAACAAATTCTTTCAGAATGGTTATTCAAGCTTATACTTACATTGCAGTGAGATTGACTCTTTAAATATACGCATAAAGTTTGTGTACTGTTTTTATAATGGTTTACTATATACAACAAAATAGCGTTCCAGGAAAACATAAGTCGCCTGCTATACATTGAACTTTAGCCAACAAATAATACCTAAAGAGCCAAGTTCCATCAATTTCGGTAGATCGTTACTATAACGCATTCGAAAACTCCTGTTATCAAAATTTTATAAAATTTCTAAAATGTGGGCCCTGTCGCATCATATCCCACCAATCTAGCTACGTCTTTCGGTACATTTTTGGATATAGTAACATTCACTTTTTGGCCATATTACTTACATTGTTTAGATTGAGGATCACTGATGAGGGTTAAGTACCCGAAACATAAATGTTAGGTACATGCTGTTAAAATTTATCTATTCTTAAATGATGCTATTGAATTTGAAGATGTTTAACATTTGTCAAAAGAAATACTTATACTTATATTATGTTCAATCCTATATTCTCGGAAAGAAGTTCTTTATAGGTCAAAGTCTCAAGGTATAAAAACTTGGAATCTGTAGAGAGGTAATTGTGTCAAATAGCTAAGCTCTATTACTGGCCAGTCAAACATTATGGGGATGGACACCTAAAGTGTGACAGACAGACTGAGGGAAAGGCAGACAGACAAACAACATACAAAGTGACCTTAAGTGTCACTATGCTGGGGACAAAATAAACTGTTTTCAATAATGTTTCATCTTCATTGTAAAATTCATATTGATTTTAGGTATTTTAAAAACATCTTCAAATTCAATAGCTTCATTTAAAAATGGATAAATTTGCAGCATGGACCAGACATGCACGTTTTGGGTACGGCATTTAACCCTCGTCAGTGATCCTCAATCTAAACAATGTAATATGGCCAAAGAGTTATTATGTCCAAAATGTACCGAAAGACATATTAGCAGGATGGGTAAGATATGATGCTTCATGACCCATGTTTTAGAAATTTCAAGAAATTTTGATAACCAAAATTTTAGACTGCTTTGAAGAAGCAATCAATTGAAGTTGATCAAACTTGGCTACATGTGCCTAGCTAAATCTTATGTCATGTCTCTACATATTTTCTCTATAAATTCTTACTCCGTACACACAAAATTAATTGGTGTAATTTGTTATTTGAATGGTCATGTCATGATTCTGGAATTTTAAAGGCACCAAAATTTAAATGCCAGTTTGAAAAGGAATTTTGAAATATTTGCTGCCAAAATTACTCATTATACCGTTCTTATAAGACATACAAGAAACAATTAACTATGTATGTACAATTGACCCTTCCGATTGCGGGAAAAAATGCAAAATTTCGTGATGTCACAGTGCTTTCACCTCGGACAAACGAACCTTGATCAAACATCAAAATTGCATTGTGACGTCATGGAATTTCTCAAATTTTTCCCACGTTTGGAAGGGTCAATTAACAGCTAATGACTTAATAAAATACTCCACAGAAGATGAATGAATGACATAAGGTTATAACATTGAATATGGAAAATAATTATTCATAATACCTATGATATCATGTAAAAGTATTTAAAGAGCTCGAGTATTTCAAAGAACAATACAAATACTTTGTAGGCGCAGATGGTGTGTGATACAGGATCAAGGAAGCTCCTCTACTGAGCAAATATAGAACAAATCTGAAAAGGTTCTCTGAATTATTTCAGTTTGCTTTAATACTAATATAACAAATTCATAATATTTACGAGATACAAATGATGAGTATTGTCTGCATGAAATATATTTTCCCAGTGTCCGAAAAGCTGGGTTTTTTCAAGTGTTGGTGTATACAAATATTTAATGACTTACCCTTTTGTCTGAACTTTGCAAAAGCTGACTGCACGTCAGATGATTCATCATAAACTTTCTCCGATTCTGATGACACTTGTTTCTCTAAAGGAGCTTTCCCCACCGTTCGTAGATTTTTCCTGGCCCCAAGTACGGCACTCAGATCTAATCCTCCGGAGGAAGCCTGTGGTTTGGGTGCAGGAGGATCTAATATAAAAGTTATTCAAAATGATGAAGTGTTCCAAAGAAAGACACATAGAGTTTCACAAGAGTTACATAGGAGAATTTAATGACCATACTTATTTTCCAATACACCAGGGGAAAGGGGCTTAACATAATATCAGATACTGTGACAACTAGACAACAGACCCATTATCAAAAGAAAAATCTCTATATCAATTATCCTACCTAAGAATTGGTGTTCACAAGATTACAAAGAGTTACAAAGGAGAAAATGACCATACTAATTTTCCAATACACCAGGGGTGAGGGGCTTAACATAATTTAACATCAGATACACAACTAGACCACAGACCCATTATCATGCAAAAAAAAAATCTCTATATCAATTATCCTTTCTGAGAATTGGTGTTCACAACATTACATAGAGTTCTGTAGGAGAAAATGACCACACCCATTTTCCAAGACCCTGGAGCTCAAAAAAATATCTGATGCACAAGACCATAAACCCATTATCATGCAAAAAGAACTAACTCTTTATCAATTATACTATCTGAGAATTGGAATTTGGTATTTCAAAATACATAGAGCTATATAGGCTAAAATGACCACACCCAATTTCCCCTAGACCCATGGGATCAGGAGCTAATACAAAATATCAGATGCACAATGACTAGACCATAGACCCATTATAATACAAAAAGAAGTAATTTCTTACCATTCACAGATTCAGAATATTTGCATTCACAAGTTTAAGAGACGGTCAGAGAGAGGGATGAAGGACTCCGGACACAAGGCAATCGCATAAGCTTGACTGGTCTTTGACCAGTGGAGCTAAAAAATTACGCGTGAAAGACAATAGTTATATCTTCTTGACTTGAAAGTTTTATGTTTATTTATGCATGTGGCCACATCATATTTCTCAATTAAAGACAAAATTCCCAAGCAATTTTAGTCAATTTTGTCAAGAGCATCAAAATCGACGTCACTTAATGATGTCAGACATATTGACTTCCCATAGTACTTCATTTGATGAATTGCTCTTTTCATTAATAGAAGGAAACATTCATAAACTTTTATGACATATATCAAGCATTTCTCATATAGTGCAATTTTAACAAGACACCACTAAAAATGAGGGTATTAATGGCTGAATTGCTGGCAGGAGATTGTGTTTTGAAACACTATGTCCACTGAAAACAACAGAGTGCAATATTAATATCTCATTCAAAGTTTCAATGTGAGATTCTATATAGTTTTGACAAACTTTAGTCTAATTCAAAATCATATCTTCAAGGTCAAATCTTCAAGCTTAACTTCAGTACCAGAAACCAGCTCTTCCAGTAACCATGTTCTACCTCTATGACAAGTTTTAAAGTGATACTTCATAGAGTATCTAATAAAGTAATGATGTATGTCCAGTTCATAATAAAACTGTTAAGGGTAAGGACAATACATGAAATCAAGTCCAGTTATCATGTTCTACCTCCATGTACAATTAAGTCTTTCTTATGGTTTCATACACATGTATTACTGGTGCAACATAGTCTAATTCAAATCGCAAGGTCAAGGTTAATACCTGAAATGGGGTCCACTTGCTTAGATCTATCTCCATGAAAAGTTTAAATGTGATATGTGATTTATTATTGGTAAAGTTAAAGTAAAAATTGTATCTTTAAGGTCAAGGTCAAATGGCCAGGTCAAAATCAATACCTGAAATAAAGTAAACTCATTATTTCCTATCCCTATGCAAAGTAAAATTCAATAAAGTATTTGTACAATAGAGAAAGACTCTGAATAACACGTTTCAAGGTCAAGGTCAAACCTCAAGTTTAAGGTCAAAGACAAAACATGCATTCAGACCCTCTCACCATGCTGTATCTTTGTACCAAGTTTGAAGATTCTACCCCTAATAGTTATTTCACATTAACTAAACACCAAATTACATTTTCAAGGTCAAACTCAAACCTCAAGATCAAGGTCAAAACAATACCTGCGTTCAGATCCCCTCGCTCAGCTTTATCTCAATACCAAGTTTGAATATTGTTCCCCTTATACTTCTTTCACAATTAACCTAAACACAACATCACATTTTTCAATGTCAAGGTCAAACCATAAGGTCATGGTCAAAGTCAATATCTGCGTTCAGTTTCACTTACCAATACCATGCTTTATCTTTGTACCAAGTTAGAAGATGTACCCCTTATAGTCATTTTACAACTAACCTTAACACAAAATTACATTTTTCAAGGTCAAGGTCAAGACTCAAGGTCAAGGTAAAAAAAATACCTGCGTTCAGATTATCTCACCATGCTTTCACTTTGTACAAAGTTTGCAGATTGTACCCCTTATAGTTCTTTCACAACTAACCTAAAAGCAACAGCTAAACCAATTTGTTGACACAGACGGACAGACGAACGGACGGATAGACGGACATCACCATTTCATTAAACAGGTTTTGCTTCATAATCCAGCCAATAAAATTATATTGCCGACTTAGGGGTCTATGGGCTTACCCCTTTGTATGAATATTCAATTCCGAGAAATTCACTTTTTAAGCGGGGCTGTAACAGTCCTTGAAATAATAAAGGCAAAGTTGAGAAGGGGATCATCTTATTGAGAGAAGTAGGCATCAAGCTCCTGTGGGTTCAAAGTTTCATCTTCGTACATAACTTTGCTGGTTTATGCATACTAATAGGTGTTCATTCTAGATAAAAAGTCCTATTACTATAGCCCATTATACAGTAAACTCTGTATATATAACGAAGCCCTAGGGACCATTGGTCCAAATTCCTTATAGCCATATTTCGTTACATGCATTTTGATGATAAATATGTTTCCTTGGTGTGGCCGTTCTAAATGAATGAAAAGTTAAGGTGAAGTTTACTGTATATATGATTACCACATGAATCAGCCAGAACACTTTCTGCATTTCAAAGTCAAACATATGCTCAAATTTCAAAGCATTTTCCTGTAAGGATTGATCTATAATTCAATCAAGCCTGTGTTTATGAAACACGAATGCCCCCAATGGCATCTTTGTTAGCATAAGCATTATTTTCTGTTAAGTATGTGAAAGGTCAAGGTCAACAATTTTGGTATCAATGGAAAGGTCTTGTCACAAGGAATACACATGTGAAATATGAAAGCCCTATCACTAAGCTATCAAAAGTTATGCCCAATGTTAATTTTTTGAAAAGTAGGTCAAAGGTCAAGGTCAAGGTCATGAGGTCCAAAATTTTGGTATCAATAGAAAGGTCTTGTCACAAGTACACACATGTGAAATATGAAAGCCGTATCACTTACCATTTAAAAGTTATGCCCAATGTTAATTTTTTGAAAAGTAGGTCAAAGGTCAAGATCATGAGGTCCAAAATTTTGGTATCAATGGAAAGGTCTTGTCACAAGAAATACACATGTGAAATATGAAAGCTCTATCACCTTCCAGTCAAAAGTTATGCCCAATATTAAAGTTTTGAAAAGTAGGTCAAAGGTCAAGGTCAAGGTCATGAGGTCCAAAATTTTGGTATCAATGGAAAGGTCTTGTCACAAGGAATACACATGTGAAATATGAAAGCTCTATCACCTTCCATTCAAAAGTTATGCCCAATGTTAAAGTTTTTTCGGACAAATAGACAAATAGACTAACAGACAAACAGACAGACAGACAAACAGACGGACAGGCCAAAAACTATATGCCCCCAAATCTGTGATTCTGGGGGCATAAAAATTCTGAGTGAATCAAACTTACCCTGTTTTTGAGGCCTTGGTACTGGAGGTCTCTGTAATATAACAAAATAAAATATCACATTTTAGTGCACATTCAAATTAAGGTATACTCTTGCAAATAAAAATTGTTAACCCTTGACCTTTGACTTCAGCCCTTGGAGGTTGACATGATTTACGCAAGCTTCTTATAAATACACTTTTCAATAAGCAATTTTTGTTTATTTGCAATTAATTTCTCCGACTAAATACTCTATTTCCACCCTTTGTTTATATGTGATAAGCTGTCAAAATTCTAAGAGAAGCATATTTATGTAAAGGGCAAATAAATAAAGCTATGGTTTACTTATATGCATGCAGCTTATATAATACAAATCAGCATTATGCTGATCAATGAACATGTTCACGCAAGTACAGGTCCACATAAGGATCAGGCAGTTGAAAAACCTTAAAATTTTTTCAGAACTTTTTTCTCTTGAAATGTGTTCAGATTAGCGTCCATATGAATGTTCTGAAGGAATGTTCCTCATACTTGGATGGTGAAGAAAGTTATAGGGGAAGTAAATTTGGTTTAATCATATAGAGAAAATTTTCCCGCCATTGTTTTTCCTTCATAATCCTTAATAAATTATGAGGCGAACATCTCACTACCTTAAGAAATGAATATTGCTTGTTTGATTTGTACCACATACATGTCTCAAAACAGAAATAAAAAATTTTGCAAACAATTTTGATGTATCACCCCTGTCTGATTCTTACGTGGACCTATACTTAAATATCTAAATCATTTGCCAAAATTTACACAGAAAATGGAAATGAGATTGCAGGACAGCAAGATACAAAACAGACAATAAGATTCTGCAGCCAGTTTCATAAAAATACTTACGAATAATTTCAGGAATTTTCATAACTTTTGATCACTTAGTACTTCTTCGTAACTAAAAATCACGATGTTTTGTATCTGAATTTATATTTAGAATGTATAAATTACAAAAGAAAGCATCATAAAATCTAAATTGAAAAACATTTTAAGCTTTTATTTGATGATGAAAGTTATGGAAATTCTTGAAATTTTTCGTAAGAATTTTTGTGAAACTGGGCACTGATCCTTGCTCATTTTGGATGCTGATCATCAAGGTAAATGTGAACTATATGGGAGTAAATATGTTAAAAAAGTTATGAAATCTGCACACAAATTCATATCTGCTCTAATTTAGCATGAAGAACAAACCTTTGCATCTCTACTTGGAGGAGGTGGGGCGGCCGGTGCCACCGGGGCGGGTGGGGCAGGTGGTGCCCCAGGGGCAGTCCTGCTGGGGCGAGAAGGGGGCGGCTCATCCACAGCTTCATACGTCTCCTGTACTTCATCTCCCACCTCAAATGCATCATATTCCTCTTGCTGTGAACAAAGCGACACTAGCCATAGAAAGCAAGATGAGACCTCTGTAGCAGGGAGTGTAATTATCTCCTCAAACCAATTTACAATGTGTGAAATTATACTTGTTTCGTAAACTTACCGTTACAGTATTATTTCTATTACTTTACAGAAAAATGTATCGTAATGTATGCTGTTGAGCAACCATATCATGATACTACTACAAATGATTTACTGTCCTGTTCACTAAATCCAGAGCACCCTGTTTTGGCGATTTATTCTGTCATCTGAAGAATTTTCCTATAAATTATAGTTTCCTATAATTGACCTCCTTTAGTCGTAACTGGAAATTAACTTCAACTTACCCTATCAGCTACCTTTAAACTACAATATAAAAAATAAAATGTCTACAGGAAATTTCCATGTTAATTTCAAGCCACCAGTTCTCCATGTCAACAATAGTAAAGAGTGACGTCAAAGCTCCCGATGTCACGCATTTTCAGCGGTTTTACTATAGAAAATCCCCGTAGACTTTTTATTTTCCGTCGTATTTCTAACTTAATTTACGTACAACCAAAACAATGTTATTTTCTGTTACGACTAAAGGAGTACTATAAAACTGATATCTTTTTGGAAAATTAATATTATAAATCTTACACCACCATGAGGGAGGGATGGCGATTTCTCGACCAGAGTGTACAAATTTTGCAAATCCATGATGATCGATGCTTGCCAAGTCATGGACAAGCAAAATTTTTACACAAGGGTTGAGAATTAGCCATCCCTCCCTCATGGTGGTGTTTGATTATTTTTCTCCCACATTATCTACTATCTAGAGTGTCTGTTATAATCACAAGTTTGCCTTACTTCCATAACGTCGCTTTGGTAGTGATGACGTCAGAGGGTGAGATCGATGACGTCAGAGGGTGAGATCGATGACGTCAGAGGGTGAGATCGATTTATCTCACCCCAGGGAAATTTGAGAGTTTTCAGTCTCAAGTGGGAGAAGACAGTATCATATTTTAGAGAAAACTGGGAATACAAGGTGCTCTGGATTTAGTGAATGGGTCAGTAATTAATGTATCATCCCTATGTTTTTGTATCCATTTTGAATTTAGATGCTGTAACCAAGAGTTGTAGCTGTTGTTAGAGATCCCCTCCTTTCTTGTAAATCCGGGATTAACTCACTACTGTATATTTACTTAATTTAGCGGGATTCATATTTCAGTGGAGTTAGAGCTGTAACAAGGGCGCTCATCGAAGAATATGCTTACATTTATATTTATAATGAGTTTATAAATAATAACGATACACCAGGCATAAGTGCTAAATTATTATCATGATATTGTATCAGTCTGCCCTCTTTTTGCCTGTTTTTTCTAAAATATTGTTGTGCTTAAATAAGATCACATACAATAGAACATCATCAAACCAAGGTAAATTTAATTATTAAACATAGGAGTAATCAAAGATTACATAGCTCGCCTATACAGGTTTTTGTCAGAAACCAGGTTAAAGTTTTTGAAAAGTAGGTCAAAGTCCAAGGTCAAGGTCACTAGGTCAAAGGTCATGGTCTCAAATGAAAGGTCTCGTCACAAGGTATCTACATGTGAAATATCAAAGCCCTACCCCTTATAGTTCAAGAGATATAGCCCAGGTTAAAGTTTTGTCTACGGACGACGACAACGACGACCATGACAACAACAACGACGATGACAACGACGACGCCGAGGGTATGGCATTAGCTCTCCGGACTTTTTCGTCTCGGCGAGCTAACTAGTATGGAATCCAAACATTTATAGACTGATTTTTAGACAAGGTGCCCAGATCCTAGTGAGTTAAAGAAACAGTGTACCTACTAAATTACCCTAAAGGAAGTATGTTTTACATGTAAACAAATGCTTAACATATATATTATGATGCCATCATGGTATCATTTTTAAAAACATATATTTGAAGCAAAAAAATATAAACTTTTACCTTAAAAATCCTTGTTTATATTCATTTTATATGACAAAACCTTTATGCTGAAATTCAATAATTGGGGTCCCTCTTATATTCTTATCATGAATTACTAATATCATGAAAAGCCACAAAATGAACTTTACCTTTGACCTTGAAAATCAATAGGCTTCTTTGTCTTATTAAACTTAATCCACATGTTAAATTCATACATGCCAGATTTTTTTCAGCCATTCTGGGACATTGATGAAAATTTTCCGGGACAAATGACAAAATTCTGGGACAAAAATTTCAAAATTCTGGGACACATTCCGGGACATTTTTCTGACTTATAAACAAAATGTTATCATATTGTCATGTACACAATCTAGTACCGTTTCACATGACAAGGACTCGTCGTTTTAATTATTTATCGGGTGGGTCCAATAAGTTGGTCTTATTGACTTAATTATGACACACAACATTTGTATCCCGAGGAATGGAATCGATATTTTACAGCATTAAAAATCGAAAGATTTAGAAAAGCATTAATTAAAGTAAGTTAGATCCGTTGATCAGCTGTTTAGCCGACAATTATAATTATGACTCTCTTTGAATGATGAAAGAAAATAATGACTTTGCATTGAAATACGGGACATTTCGGGACAAGTTTCAATTTTAGGGGAATTTTCGTGTCCCAGCGGGACAGTTTTTTTAGGTGTGATTTTCCGGGACATTTCTGTCCCACCGGGACATCTGGCATGCATGTAAATTTCAAGTTCCTGGCTTGACTGGTTTGGGCTCTATCTAGTTTACAAGGTTAAAGTAGGCATCTATTGACCCCCCCCCCCTCCCCCCTACCCCTTATGCATAATTTCTCAATTGTCTGACAAAAGACTTAAAAACCTGTTTTACATGTGACAGAATATACTTTTTTCTTGAAGTGTGCGAAATTTCAAAACATTTTGACCAAAAAAAGATTCTAAATCAATTTTTAAAATATTTTCACCCAAAAATCTATTTTTCGCCCCAAAATGACCTTGACCTATGACCTTGAAATCAATAGGGTTCTTCGTCTTAATATACTTAATACAAATGGTAAATATGAAGTTCCTAGCACAACTGTTTTGGGCTGTATCTTGTTTACAAGGAACACTACATCTATGCATATATTGACCCCCCAACCTTCCAAATAATTTCTCATATGTCTGACAAGAGATTAAAAAACCATTATATATGTGAAAGAATAAATTATACTTTTTTCTTAAGGTGTGTGAAATTTCACAACATTTTGACCAAAAATAGATTTTTAATGAATTTTAAAAATATTTTCACCCAAAAATCTATTTTTAGCCCCTAAATGACCTTGACCTTTGATCTTGAAAATCAATAGGGTTCTTAGTCTTTATATACTCAATCCACATGGTATTATTTGAATTTCCTAGCTCAACTGGTTTGGGCTGTATCTTGTTTACAAGGAAAAAACTACATGTATGCATATATTGAACACCCCCCCCCTTTCCCTTCCGCATAGTCTCTCAATTTTATGACAAAAGATTAAAAAAAAACCCGTTTCATATGTGAAAGAATATATTTTTTCTTGAAGCATATGAAATCTCAAAACAATTTGACCAAAAATAGATTTTTAATTAATTTTTAAAGTATTTTCACCAAAAAATCTATTTTTATCCCCAAAAGGACCTTGACCTTTGACCTATGACATTGAAAATCAATAGGCTTCTTTGTCTTTTTACACTCAATCCACATGGTTAATTTGAAGTTCCTAGCTCAATGGGTTTGGGCTGTGTCATTGTTTACAAGGGTCAGACGGACAGATGTACAGACATCGCTGTACCATTATATGTCCCATCTAAAGACAGGCGTATAAAAATGGGCAATTTGACTTATTAATATAGTTTAATCCTGAATTAGTGCACATGACTTATTAATATAGTTTAATCCTGAATTAGTGCACATGACTTATTAATATAGTTTAATCCTGAATTAGTGCACATGAAGTATTTTCCTTTATCATTTTTTACATTAATATGATTTAGTGTAGCCTTAAAAAAGCACAATATTAATCACGCTAAGGCCATTTCTTGTTCTTATTCTGTTTTGCGTTCTTTTGAAATTGAAAAAGCTACCAGCCAGCCAGGGAGAAGAATAAACAAGCATATAAAACAAAGTTTTAATTTCATAATATGTGACGTACTAGTACCATCTGAAATCTGACATTAAATTGTTTTATTTGATTATGAGCAGATATAAGTCAACTAAACTCAATGATAGATAATGCATTATGTCTTGAATCATTAAAGTACTTTTAAATTTTTACACAAAATATATGAAAATTAACAAATTTCTCTTCAATTCTTGAAGAGAACACATTTGATTTGCAAAGGATTTTACCACTTTAATTTCTTTGTTTTTTTGTTTTTGTTTTTGTTTTATGGCTTTGAGCTCAAAACCTACCAGAACAATGACGCAAAACAGAAAGTAACAAAGAAAGGGCCTCACTCCACTAAATGTGAAACCCACTAAAATATTAGTACATATACAGCATCATTCTTGCTATGTATAGGTTTAAATGAAGGTACATGTTGACTGCATGGCACACTTAAAGCCTAATAACAACATTTGGCTTGAAGGCATGCAATATATTATTGTCATTGTTCACCTTCCTCAAAGTTTAATTAAATTATTTAAATTTGTATTCTGATGCGTAGAAATTTTTCATGGTACCAATGTAAAATTTCAAAGGAAAAGTGATGGGCCTTTCAAAATTTTGCAGAGATTTAATAACATTTCAGGATTAATTATTAATCTTAATTAATCAATTAATATCTGATGTGTCCTGAAAGGGAATTTCAAGTATAATGAATTGAAGACAAAATGATATAATGTACATGATTTCTAATACAAGTATGATAATCATGATAATCATGATCAACCCTATACATAGCATATCTCTTGGTCCAATATTGACAACTTCACGGTGGGTATAAATCCCGCAACGCAGAACAATCTGTTTTTCTACATTTTTGTGCAATATGGATAATTCGTAACAAAAAGGGGAATGTACAGCAGTGTAGGAATGTCTTAGCTATGAGTTGTATTCAAAATAAGGTGAATATTTGCTTTTAATAATGCATAAAACAATTGATTGGCGTTCTACTTTCACTTTCATCTACACGGATCACGCCGATCATTTTTCAGCTCTATAAAAAGTTAACATTCTCTTATTTTGGATAAAACTCATAGCTATGGCATCCTTACACTTCATCACATTCCCCTTTTTGCGATATCTGTGATGACATAAAATGATCACATTCTGTAATAATTGCAATTTTGAATAAAAATATTCAAATGTCCCTTTTTAACAGTGAAAAAAACTAATTTTATTTGTTCTTCAGATTATTCTTCACTCACATCTTCCTCTTTGTCTTCTGTATTTGCTATCTCAAATTCGTCATATTCTTCTTGCTGCTAAATAAAAAAATGTATGCTAATGTGAGGTTGAAAAGGAAATGTGCATGTATAGGAACAATTCTAGATGAAATAAGGCGTGTTTGTGAAACAGTATATCCTAGCTTAACTATCTTTCAATGTAAGATATGTCATACTCCAATGAAAGTCAAGGTTAAAAGGTCAAACTCACAAGGTCACAGGATCAAACTTGACAGACATTTGTAAACCCTTTCAAGTTGTAATTTTGTGCTATTGGACAGTGTGTTCCATACAGGGTTGAATAAAAAGTGCATCTGATATAGATAACTCTTATAATATCAAAAACAAATCAATTTGTGATTGACTGGGGGGGGGGGGGGGGGGGGGGGGGTATGGATGGAGATTAGGGTCACAATGCTATTTGACTTGCTTACATGCTTCATGCTATGTTGCTTCATTCAATGTTTGATTATTCCAAGTTCATTCGTCTTGCTTTCATTTCAAATTTCATTTATCTTTCTTCTTTGTGTAATCATGCTTCCTTGCATTTTACATTTGTCCTTCGTCAATGCATAATTGTCGTTATGCCATGCGTTACATTAATGACATCTTTCATTCTGCCATCATTCTTTTGTCCTAACGCTATGATTGCTTCGTCAATGCTAACTTCAATTTTGATACCAGATGGCGCTTTGCGTGACCGCAAGTTCCCACTCCTTATATGAACTTTGAAACATCCCCTGTCGTTGGAAATCTCTTTTATATTCTACTACAGTATCGTTTGAAAATTAAGTCATATTATCGCACGATAGGACAGAAGTTGATTGATGACGCTGTATAAATATTTGAAAAATATACTTTTATGAAATAGTAAATATATAAATATTCGCTTTTGTATGCATCAGATTTTTGTAACTTGTAACACTATACAAGACACCGTTGGACAAAGAATCTATGTGGCGAAATGGTTACATGTATCACGTTCGACTCATTCGATTAGTTTTTACACCTTTCCGAGTGGGTTCGAGTCCCGGACGTGGATACATTTTTTTTTTTTCATTTTGTCAATTTCATGTATAATGTAAACTGTCCATGTTGTCCAGAAGATGCAGAAAAAAATTGGGGGTATTTATACAATAAAATGTTTTTTATGCAAGTTCTTATTTTTTTCCCCATTTTTTTTTGGGGGGGGTGATCATTGTTTTGGAAAAAATATGGAGGGCAACTGAACATTATCACTATTCAGTTGAAATAAAAAAAATATCTTTTTTTATTACAAAACTTTGCAAAAGCTTCATTGGCTCGCTATCGTCACTTGCAAGTCATCGATGAAAAGTCAAATAATTGCCTTTTAAAAATTCAATTAAATATATACCCCTCAATGTCGTTTCTGTACCATAAATCGGTTGATACTTGCATAAAAAGATAAAACTTCAATAATAATTGACTTTGAAGTATGGATTTGTGAAGGTCAATGTTCAAGGTCAATCCTTGCAAGCATCAACAGCTTGAATTTCAATCTTAACCTTGATCTTGGGTCGAACAATAGTGGCGGATTTAGGGGGTGCGGAAGGGGTATCCTCCCCTCCTGCACAGACCCATTATTTTTTCCAGCAAAACAGGTACATATTTTGGCCCATTTTCAGTAAAATCGGCAAAATTCTCCCCTTGACCCCCGACAAAGGTGCGCTGGATCCGCCACTGAACAAGAAGAATCTGACATGTTTGCCATAGTGCAATCTAATCAAAATTAGACCTTCCTTGCGCCCCTAACACGGAGCACAGGAACACAATAAAGGTCTAAAGTTTGGCCATTATTGAAAAAGGCTGTGAATGACACTGAACTGTTTTCGTGTCACGTTCCCGAACAGGCGTAGCCCTGGACAACAGCTTGAAGTAATTTCGGCATACAGAGATGTCAAAGGGTAAATTTTTAAGGTCAAATTTATGAATGAAGACTAGAACTGCATTATTGACTGAATCAATGGGGCCGGCGGGATGTTAATCTCTAGGCTCAATTTGGACGCGCGGCAGTTTTATTTTAATATATAGAATATTTCGCCTTTCCCACGATATCTAAAAAAAACTGACTTTTCCACTCACATTTCAGAAGAAAAAATTATGTAGCCGATGGGATTCGAAACCATGGGATTCGAAACCACGTGAAAAAAAAAAAAAAACGTCAAATGGTAATCCGGCACGTTAACCACTGAGCCACGAAACCATTATGTTTTAGAGCTTTCAAATCGGCAAATGGTTATTACTGTATCAATTAAAAAACAAAACAAAAACAAACAACCAAACAAGAACAACAAAAACCCAGCCAAACAAACAGAAAACGCCCAAATATTTCTCATTTAATGATTTCTTTTTTGTTCAAATATGCTTTTTTGCGCTATTCATAACCCATTTTTCCAAGTACTGCAACAGGGGACGTCTCAAAGTTCATTTCAAGGAACGGAAACAAACGGAGCACCACCTGGTATCAAAATTGAGGTTAGCATTGATGAAGCAATAATGGCATTAGGACAAAAGAATGATGGCACAATGAAAGATGTCATAACCCATGGTATAACGACAATTATGCATTGACAAAGGACAAATATAAAATGCACGGAAGCAACATTGCATAAAGAAGAAAGACAAATGCAATAAAGTCAATTTGAAATGAAAGCAAGACAAATGAACATGGAATAATCAAACATTGAATGAAGCAACATAGCATGAAGCATGTAAGCAAGTCAAATTGCATTGTGATCCTAATCCCCCTCCATAAGGGGGGGGGGGGGGGGGGGGGGGGGGGGGGGGGGGGGGGGGGGTGGGTAAGACATAAAACTGATTTACAAGGAGAATAGATATGCACAGAAAACTAAACACTCACCTCTTCACTCTGCTGACTTGGTATTCTGTTGACAGGTGGTAAGGGAGGCAGCTTCTGAAGAAAGAAAATCATTCAAAATTTATAAAAAATTGCCATTCTAATGCATTAATTTACATCGAAAATGTAAAATAACATAGGTTTTTTATCCTTTAATTACAGCTGTAAAATGAGAAAATATTCTATTGAAGTTGCTTACATAATATCCTAAAAAAAATAGAAAGTACAAAGCAAATGTAAAATTGACCTCTTACTTAAAATGGATGATATATTTCAAAGTAGGTCAACTGGCAAAGTTAATACAAAAATTAAATAAAATTAAACTGATCTCTTTTTTTAACTCAATCAAGCTTCTGATTAAAGATAAAGGGGTAGGGCCACGAAGCCCGATATTGGCCCTAATTTTGATAAATTTTTAACATTGTACTTCATAGAATTTTTAACTGTTTTTTGACATTTTGAAACGTTCTCTACTGAATCAAGAATCTACTTTTTGTAAGCAATGCTTTTATCAACACCTTTTAGCCCTTTGAAAACACCAAAATAGGTCATATTCGGCGAAATTGATGCAAAAACTCAATATTTCTATTAAATTAGCAATGGCCGCATGCATTAACTATGATGGAAAATTTATATGTGAAAGATTATCATTATATCCTTTTGTCATAAACGTTTTATCTCAGTTAACGCATGCGGCCACATTGAATTCTACGACAAAAGACAAAATTCCCAGCAATTTTCGTCATATTTTTTCAATAACGTCAAAATGACGTCACTTCATGACGTCATTACAGTTAAATGGCACATTCAGTGACATTGTTTGGTGATATTATTCTTTTCATGAAAAGCGGTAAACATTCGTGTATTTTCATGAAAGATATCAAGTATTCCTCATGAAATTTATTTTAAGAGAAAAATCAAGGGCCGATTTAGGGGTCTCGTGGCCCTACCCCTTTATAGAAAACAAATCTTGATTCGGGCTTTTGTTTACATGGGTATGTAACACAAAGCATAGTGCATTTCTGTTCATAACATGTGTGTGAGTGAAGTATGTTTAATAAATGTATTCACTTTGTTTGCATGACTGATATAACCATAAATTAGAATGACATGTGGCTGTAAGTGAGAAATTGTAAATTGTAAATTCTTATTACTTGCTTTCTAAATTAAAGACAAGTTTTTCAGTTCCCAATCACAAAATAATAGACCATTTTCCAATCTTGTTTGAAAGCTCAAATTGTCCTAGTTGACATCTTTTTGTGTCATTTTTCAGTATGACGTCAATATTAAAACATAATTCCATTGTGACATAACAATGAAAAAAAATAGCGCATAAAGCTCTGACCTCATTTTGTCATCTATCATGAACTTTGGCAAGTGGTCTATAGGCCACTTGCCAAAATTCATAATGGCTAACAAAATGACAAAAAAATGTTCGAGGTAGGCAATTTTCGCGCACTTTTTCATTGTTATGTCACTATGAAATTGCGTCTTTTAACAGTAACCTCATAATGTAAAACATCGCCAAAAGATGTTGACTCGGACATTTTGTGCTTTCTAACAAGATCAGAAAACAGTCTATTGAGAGATCACAAAATGTCTGACATTGTACCTGTTGGCGGAGTTGATCATTATGACATCACAAACAAACAGCCCTCAAAGCATTGTTTGTCATGCCACTGATTGTGATGTCATATATTCGGTAATTTCGAAGACCAGAGTTACTTCCCATTTGGGACAGTATCTGACGTAGACTAATTGTGACGTCATCAAATTCTATGGAAACAGTCCCTAAAGTCTGGGAAATGACGGTATAAAATCGTTGTTACCAGACCATTTTCATGACGTCGTAATGGTTTTACGTCAGATACCGTCTCAAATGGGAAACTCTGTATCCCGCAAAGACTCAATAGTGTAAAACTTTGCCAGCAATGTGCTATGTAGGACATTTGGTGATCCCTAAATTGTGTTGTGGAGGGTTAAATTTGCAGGTCAGAACAGCTGTTCTAAAAGATTGTTTTGTACATAGTAAATGCACATGTAAAATGAAATATCACAAATGTTATAACTGCAATATTTGTGACATTAAAGGTTCACAAATTGGCTGTTTATATACAAATCAAAGTTAAATTGATCAGTTTCATCAGAAGGAAAACTTAAATAAACTAAGGCACAGTACAAATGAAATTAGTGAACATCACTACAAGCCTATACCACCTTGTCTTGTGGCTTTGTTTGGGTTTCAGGTAGGTCTGGCACGGAATCATATATATCACCACCCTGACCTTCTTTAGACGGTGCAAGCTTCAAAATGGAACAACATGCAAATTGATATGGATATCATTTAGACTGGAAATAGGCAACATGCAAATTGATATGAATAGATATCATATAGATAGGAAATAGACAACAAGCTTTTCACATGATGTATTGATAGAATTGTTGGATATTAGAACTTAGATTTTAGAGTAACTTCATAACAATTATCTTATACTTTGTATTTATAAAAAAATTCAAGAGAGCAAAACATTTTAATATTTGTACTTTCCATTCAAAGAATTGATGCACTCAAAAAGAATCTGATACAAATGCATATGTAAAACAAGGATTAATAAATACTAAATTTGACAGTAAGATTATGCTCTAAACTGTTAGAAACATCTATATAAGAACTAGAATATAATAGTATTTCAAAAGTAGCATGCAGCTTTTTCAAACATAATTAAAACATTCCAAATATTAAATGCTTGAATTGAGAGGTATAAGATATGTGTCATGCTAAAGGTGCATAATAGATGCAATGCACCAAGTGGCAAAACATGTATCTGAGGGTGAATAATGTCAACATTTCTGGCAAGTTTAAAGAAGATAAATATTTACTCCATTATTAACAAGAAACAATATTAATCATGAAAGTTCTATGACCTTGACCTTTTGACTCCAAAATCAATAGGGTACATCCTTCCTTAATATATGGGGAATATTTTGGCAAGTTTCATGATGATAGGTATAATAAACACTCTGTTATGATCCAGAGAGCATTTCAATTCACAAGGCTTGTGACTTGTGACCTTTACCTTTCAGTAATTGTCAGACAAAAGTTAAATAGCACTCATATCAGAAATAAGACTTTATTCAAAATAACTTTATAGTCCACATTGCAGGCAATAGTTGTGACTGTGGGAGATGTCTAAGATACATGGCCTTGTTACATACACTTGGCACTACACAAAAATAGTTTGAATAGCACAATCTACAATTGATATGGCATTTAGCACCCTGAAACTACAATTTTGCCATGACAACCTTTCCCTAGCAAATATTCTACTGTAAATAAAAAACTGTAAAAATTTGCCATGACAACCTTTTCCTAGGAAATATTCTGCTGTAAAAAAACTGTAAAAATTATGTTGTAATGACAACATCAGCCTTTCAAAGCTTGAATATACTGTTACTATGGCAACCTAACCCTCTCAAAGTTACTTTACTCTGTTACTATGGCAAGGCTTGTTTCTACATTATGTGTATTAAAATAACTTCAGCTACACAAAGCTATTAGATCCTGTATTTATGACCTCAGCCCCCAAAACTGCTATATATTGCTGACACTCGTTTTCTCAAACTCGGTTATCTCAAAATTCCGTTTATCTCGAAGTCGAACGGCGGTACCAACTTTTTTCCTTCATATTCTAACCAATTTGACTTCGGATAACTCGAAATCGGTTATCTCGAAATTTCGCTTATCTCGAAGTAATATTCAAGTCCCAAGTCACTTTCCTCGTGTATTTCATACTCGTTAAGTCGAAGTCCTAATGTTTGTATAAACAAACCAATTAACGTTCCAAATAATAGTGAAATCGCATGGTAAACAAACAATTATAGGTACCGGTAACGCAGGTTGAGTGATTCGCCGTTGTTTGATCAACCGTGACATCAATAAATTAAGGAGGATAACACTTAATTAGATAATAATAACATTACAGAAACAATGATATGTACATGTTTCATTCATTAAAATTGCCTTGTTTGTTATGTTGAAATTGTTATAAAAAGTGACGGCTAAAAAACAAAAACAAAATTGGCAAGATTCATCGTAACTGAAATAAAGCAATTTGAGCAACAATGATACTGATAATATACAAAATAATCCATACTGATAATCTACAAAATAATCCATACATAAAATTCCATACACTAAGACTTGATTGCATACGAGTTAATTTAAAAGACATTGAAATCTAGCAGACAAAAAATTGAATAGCGTACGAACAAATGTCTTCATTGTAATTTGATGACACAATGATCTAAAACTCTTGAAGGTCAACGGCACATGACAGATTGATAAGACAACCAAACTGGTATTATATCAGGGCCGAGGCGATTGGCGCAGGAAGGGGGGACCAGGGGGGGGGCACAAAGAATAAAAATTTCTGGCGTTCTCTATGCGCCTCTTCGCAAAAGTTCAGTGCTTAGAATACGTTTATGACACTTCTAGAATTATTTCTACTTTGTGAAATAAAATGCTTGTTTGCATTGTCAACATGAGTAGCCTTTTAAACTCCGATATCTATTGTATAAAATACAATAGCAAAACGATTCTTTAAGCTTTTTAGGTGGTACAATACATTCTAAAATGTAGAGTAAATTCAACTGACGTTTATCTCGAACTCCGCTTATGTCAAAGTATTTTCAGTGGGCCCATCGACTGAGATAACTAGTGTCAGCTGTAATGTTACTAGGCAACCTAGGAGCCACAAAGCTACTATATAACATTATTATGGCAATCTAGGAGCCACGAAGCTTCTACATAATGTTACTATGGCAACTTAAGAACCACACAGCTACTATATAATGTAACTATGGCAACCTTAGAACAACAAAGCTACTATATAATGTTACTTTGGCAACCTAAGAACCACAAGGCTACTATATAATATTACTATGACAACCTCACTGATTTGTGGTTCCACTTCATATACAGACTCCTCGTTGGGAGGTGGAGGTGGTGGCTTTGTTGCTGACTAAAGGTAAAACATGCATTTGATTGAATACAAATTGTGAACATTAATAAAAAATAATAATAAAATCATGGTAGAATAAAATTTTCTATAACAGCATAGATGTGCCTTCTTGGCGTACAAAACCCTTTTTTTTTTAAATTAAGCTTACATGCAAGATAAACATGTCAAATGCAACATCCATATTTGATATGTGAAATTGATGTTAAATACCAATGTGCAGCTACATTGCATTTCTAATTGTGCACCTTGAAATATTGATTTTTCATTTTACTATAAATAAGTTGTAATATTTTGAAAAAATAATCAGGCATTCCGAATAATCATCATGCATTTTGACATGCAAGGTCTTGCATATAAATATAACCTGTAGCAAAATATTTTGTCAATGAAAAACATACATTTGTCGAATTAACACTTATACATGTCAGACATTCTTCTTCTACACATCGAATCAATTCGAGATTTCTAACTTCAAGATACACCTTATTATGTAAACATGCAATTTATGTATGTTGTCATGCAACATGATAATTTTCCCAATATCTATGTCAACATAAAGATACTAAAATTGATATGAAAATTTATACTTTGTCATTCAAATATATATTTTTTTTTTAAATCTTGCATGTAGAGAAACACAACTATAAAAATCCTCTCTTTCCTGAATTTTAAAAAGAAAAGTTCTTTAAACTTCCTTAGCATTTCTTACCCCAAATAGGTGATCTTGCCCCTATTGAATTTGGAATTAAGTCTTATCATACTTGCTCATCTCTTTACATGTAACAGTATAATGTATATCAAGTAAGTTATAGCCTCATATGTGGAAGTTAAACTAAAAGACAAAGGACCTGTGATGTTAAGAGCGTAATCTGCCAAATTTTTACTTGCAATTCCAGCTAATATGAATAAAAATATGTCTTGTATGTGAAATCATTTTATTTGCAACAGGCTGCTGTAGTTAATACATCTACATGTATAAGCAAACTCTTGCCTAAGATAAGTTTTATTTCTATTCAAGTCATATATAAATAGAAATAAGTCTCATAAAAAGAAATGAATACATACATGTATATGATACATCGATATCATTTAGAATATAGCTACATTGCATGAAATTGATTACATGTACATGTAATTAGAAAAAAAACATTATATACAATGTATATGTATCTCAGCAGATTTATTCTTTGATGTGTTTTCTCTGAAACTCCTACCTCCTATTCTCCAATGGAATGTGTATTTTATACTTAGATGACGAATAATTTTTAAAAATATAATACCCATTTTACGAGTCTTTCTTTTTTTGTTTTGTTTTTTTTATAATTATTAATGTTTTTTGTACAATACTCATGCAAAACTAAAGTAAAACTACATGTGAATATCACTGAAAAAAAACCCTGCACTCATTAAAATATGATAAAATGAAGAAAGCATGACTGAAAAATGCATGTTTTCACCATGCTTTATACACTGCCATCCATAAATTAGTATACACCATTTCTGTTCATGTTGCTGTTAGGAAATGCACAGTTTTGAATCCATTGCTGTATAATTCTGAAGACGACCGTTATAGAATTCATTAGTAACAAACTTGACCCAAATATTTGCATTTTTGAATTTTCCTTCTTTTATATATATATAAATGACAATTTTTGAAAAAAAAAACTGTGCGGATGAAAAAGTTTCTATTTACATTTTCTTTATCACAATTCATAATTTTGAATTATGAGAAGCCAATTATTATGAATCTTTCAAGTTCAGAATGGAAAATTAGGTAGTACTAGAGAATTTAAAATTATTTCCTTGTTTGTATAGTTATTTATGGATGGCAGTGTACACATATAAAATATATTGTGCTAACCTTGGGTTGAGTGCTGGAGGAAGGTACTTGTGGTAAAGGCACTGCTCTACGCTGAAATAAATACATAAGCATGTTGTTGTGGATAGAGTTCTGATGCATTAAACAAGGTTTAAGTAAGACTTAAATCTTGGATATAGATTGGTGTTTAAGGCAAGCTACATGTGGGGGAGGGGCAATGGGAGGGAGGGGTGTTCGGACTCGATTGACAAATGATTATAGAATTGTAAAATGAAGATCAAGGTCATAATGTCAAATGCAATAAAAAAAACTACAGAAAAGCTACGTATGAAATTTTAAAGCCTCGACTAAAGGGATTCAGCAGAAAGAGTCCTTGCAACTGATATGCTACCATGATTAAGTCATGATTCAAAGTCAAAGTTATTGAATAAATGGGGCTGTTGTTTCAAGCTTAAAGTTTTTCATAATTCATAGAATAAGTGTCTTAATTTATGTTTTGTAATGGGTATGCAAGAGCATCATTCATTGTACATACAATGCACGTTAGCGCATTAATGAGATAAATGGACTTGCTGTGTGTTGTATACCCATGACAAAACACAAATGTTGACTTTTATTCTATATATATGCACCTTAACTGTCAGTTTTATCCTTGTTTTCTGAAATTGCAAAATTTTCTAGGTAGAAAGAGCATATTCTAGGTAAAAAGATTATGTTAAAATTTAGGTCACTGCAGGTTCTGCAGTTTGCAGGTTAGAACAGCCGTCACGGCATGTTTCTCTCTAGCTAATGCATTGTGACCTTATGAGGGTTTCCATGCAAAATGCAACACGTTCCTTTAAATAGCTTAATCTTAGGGAATTAAAATAACTGTGTATATATGATTATATGATTGATTTGGTCTTATGCTCAGCATTTGTATAGTGATGTCTGAATATAATTAACATTGTTTGAAATAAATAATGAATATTAAGCTTTAAATTTCCTTTTTGTGAATTGAATTGCAGTTCAGAAAAATACTGTAAACGTGGTTATTTTCGCTGGGGTAAAATTTCATGATTATAACATCAAGATGTTTTGCATGAGGGAAATATTCGCTATAAAATATCTTTCCCATTGTAATAATTCATCGGGAATATTTTCGCCTTGGGAAAACTTTTGCGAAATCCCTCGATCGATTCACGAAAAATCCAAAAATTATCCCAACACTAAAATTTCCATGTTTACAATAGTGATTTATTAAGACATCACAATGTTTCAAACTTTGAAAAGTGTAACGGATGCTGATCAGAGAAAATCTATAAATAGCTCACCCCAGGTGGTGGAGGCGGTGGTGATGGGGATGATTCCTGAAGATCATCATATACTTCTCCTACTTCACCATCAGTGTATAATTCTTCAGGCTCGTCATCGCCTGGGGTACCATCATCATAAACATCACCCTCCTGGGCATCGTCATAGATTTCCTGGGACGGCTCAGGCTATAAAATAATCAAATTTACAACAAAATGAGTAATGGTGTATTTGATATCAAACTTAACCCCACTTCACAGTTAGATTTGGATGGACAGCTACAGCTACTAGAAGTAGTTCATAGTACCGTGTAACCAGAAATTTTCGTGAGATACTAATTTTCGCTATATTTGCGAGTGATTTGGAATCACGAAAAATTATTCTCGCGAAAAATTGTGTTTGGTAAGGTAACATATAAATGGGTATATCAGTTACATTTTGTTCTTATTGTGTCACTCTTCACATATCCCAGTTTAACATAAAAAGAAGTAAATCAAGTATATTCTAATAATAGACTATAACTAAAACTTCAATAATGGAAGGTACAAAACAGCGAAATTGTAGGCACATATTTGTTTGTAACTCAAGAATCGCGAAAAACTATACTCGCCAAAATAAAGACACCTTATTTTACCATAAAATCACGAAATTTGATACTCGCGAAAATTTCTGGTTATACCGTAGTAAACAACTATATGACAAATGAGATCAACTCATTGATGAAAACTTTAATGTCCACAAATATCTGGATGGACTGAGACTATTTCTAGTTCATTTTTATTTTAAGCTTTAAACTGCTGTTGTTTAGTCCACTCTTTGAAAAAGGTGTTAGTTCAGATTTATCAATTGATCAAGAAAGCACATCCAAGTACTTGATCGTTTGGTTACTGCTTTAGCAAAGTTGCGAAATTGAGAAAATCTTGTAGTTCAAAAATTGACATAGAAAATGATGAAAGTCCGACATTTTTAGATAATTATTCGATAAATATTTGAGAAATATGCCAACCATTATTTGTTCCAAATTTCATGCTCAATTTCACAAAACAACAAAGTTACCATATAACGAGAAATTTTCGCGAGATACTTATTTTCGCTATATTCGCGAGTGATTTGGATTCGCGAAGAAAGTAGTTTTGTAAGGTATAACGTAAATTGGTATATCAGCTACAGAAAATCCAGTGTATTCTTAAGATAGAAATAACTTTAATAATTAATGGTACAAAACACTGAAATCATATGTATATATTTGTTTGTAGTTAAGGAATCACGAGTGATTGTACATGCGACAATAAAGACACCCTTATTTACCATAAAATCGCGAAATTTGATACTTGCGTAAATTTCTGGTTATACGGTATCATGAATAAATCTTCAAAATCATCCGGTTACTGCTTTGACACCAGTAGGTATCATGTCAACTTTTTTCACATTTTCATTTGTCGCATTTGCATACTGAGTTTTTATTGTGAAATAAAAATGAAACTATACATTTAAGTTGTACATATATAACATGAAATACAAAAAATCATTTCTGGATAAAACAGTACATAATTATTCCTTTATCAGGAAAAATATCTTGTTCTCCATGTATAGAGGATAGCTTATACTTTTGTGTTTCACAATGATTCACAACTAGTCATGATTTACATTCATATGTAATAAAACCTAGGCAATGCAAAATGTAGCATCCCCTCACACGGCATGTAAATCAATGTACTCAGACAGAATGTATACAAGGAATTAAACTTCTAGTATTACCAATCAATGACCTTGACTTTTGACCTATGACATTGAACTTCCTCCTGTCATGAGCAATAATTGTATAATGTTTGGTAAAGATCATATAAGAATTGCATCCTCTACTAGGCTGTATACAAGGATTATAAACTTTTTCAATCTGTGACCTTCACCTTTGACTTATGACCTTAAAAATATATAGGGTTCTTCCTCTAGTCAAAAGCAATATGTGTATGAAATTTGGTGACGATCCAATCAAAACTGCAACCTCTAGGCAGTATACAAGGATTTTAGTCATTTCCAATTTGTGACCTTGTCCTTTGACCTATGACCTTGAAAATCAATGGGTTCTTCTTCTAGTCAAAAGCACTAAGTGTATGAGGTTTGGTAAAGATCCAATCAAAACTGCAACCTCTAAGTGGTGTACAAGGAAATCTGTGGCCTTGACCTTTGACCTTGAATATCAATAGGATTCTTCTTCTTGTCATATGCAGAAAGTGTATGAAGTTGGTAAAGATCCAATCAGCTGTATACAAGGATTTTAAACATATCCAATCTGTCGCCATGACCATTGAACTATGACCTTGAAAATCAATATGGTTCTTTCTCTTGTCATAAGCAATAAGTGTATGAAGTTTGGTAAAGATCCAATCAAAACTGTTACCTCTAGGCTGTATACACACGCACACACAAACGATGGCATTACTATATCCCCCTTCTACTATGTTGCGAGAGGATAATTATCAACATATTCTACGAGTCTATTGGTTTGGATGGAGTTGCGATGACAAGCTTGTGCCAATATAGACAGATGAACAGACTGCCATGGTGAATAACCCCCCACCCTACAACTTTGTTGCAGGGGTTTGATTAACTTCCAATAAAACCACACTGTCAACTTTATAATCTGATTTAGGTACAGATTCCTTTATCAGGAAATTCCTTAATCAGGAAATATTTTGTTCTCCATGTATAGAGGATATAGCTAATACATAATAAATGGCAAAGGTTCAGGTTTTCGCAGACAAACTGACATAAAAAGGGCAAGCAAAAATGTAAATTATATCAAATTACTAATAACAGGTTTATGACAATTAAATCAAAGACATCAAGATATGAAAATCATTCCAAGGAATGAATGTATCACCTGTGAAACATAGCGACACTCAGGAAACACTTTTATAGGCCGTGACATCCAAGTGTGACAGACAGACAGACTGACAATGGACAAAGTGATCCCTAAGTGTCGCTATGCTTCGCAGGCGACACAAAAATGACCATAACCAGTGTTCTAAGACGATGAAAGGAAGATCTAGAAGTAGACTGAATTCAGGCCGTAATTATTGTTTTGGTGAGTGTCACGTCTGGTGGACCAGGAGTCCCCGAGGGCACATGTAGCCAAGTTCGACCAATTTCGGATGGTCGTTTCTTCAAACGCATTCGAAAATTTCTGCTTCCAAAATTTTCTCAAATTTCTAAAACCTGGTCTTTCGGTATATTTGAGACATGATTTTCACAACTGACAAGGGTTAAATACCTTGTCTGGTCCATGCTGTGAATTTATCTGCTTTTAAATTATGCTAATGAATTTGAAGACGTTTAACATTATATCGAAAGGGTTGTATTTCAACCCATCAGTATAAAACAATAATTATTGCGGCCTGAATTCGGTCTTCTTAGGTAGGAGTTGCTCTTACAATAACGATAAAAGATCATATGATTTTAAAGCATACTAATAACTCAAGTGGACTGAGTGACCTTTGGCTTTTGTTGAAGGTCATCACATATCCATGGATCCTGGGTAATAATTCTGTGATATATACTAGCTGTTTAATATCTGTTAATCATAAAAAGTTATGGCTTTGACAAGGCTTTACATAGCAAGTTCAGTGACCTTAACCTTTAACATGGTTCAAGGCCACACACATTGGCTTTGTAGGAAAAAATTACCAGCTGTTTGTACTTTTTGAGAAAGGTTGATTACAAAACTAGAGTTGTATCAAAGAAAATGACTTCGCCTATATATATTAAAGATCCTGTGGTTTAGAACCTGTTATACTTCATAAAGAATCAACTTTAAATAGAAAAAGGCATATTCCATGGATTTGCAACTAATAACAGATGACAGGCAACAGATAAGTGGACAAAAGACCATTTGATGAACTTTGACAAGACTACAGCTAGTCTTTGTAAAGATTCTCCAAATCTAAAGCATTTTTGAAACAAAAGATACCGCATTCTCCTACAAAGAGACTTAGAACTGCAAATCATACAGTAAATATTGTTTATCAATATGCTTTTATCAAATAACCAGAAGTCTCTGATGAGACTGAAGCTCTACTGGCTGTTTTGTTAATTTCACTGAATTGACATCCATTTTCCAACCCTGGAGGACAGGGGCTCACACAAAATATCAGATGCACATCTTCACCACAGACACATAATACATGTAATGCAAAAAAATTTACTCTCCCTGAATTACAGGTATACTTTCTGAGATCTGGTATTCACAAGATTACAAAGATTTATATAGGAGAAAATGACCACACCTATCTTCAAAGACGGGTCAGTCTTAAACAGAATCTCAAGCACAGAATCAGACCACAGATTCATGGAAATGGAAAAAAGAAATATCTCTTACAGTATCAATTATACTTTCTGAGAACTGGTGTTCACTATATTACATAGAGTTAAATAGGAGAACATGACCACACCCATTTCAAAGACTCTGGAGGTCAGATGCTGAAACAAAATAGCAGGTACACACATAGATAAGAGACTGATTTTAATGCTAAAATAATTATCTCTCTATCAATTATACTTTCTGAGAATTGGTGTTCACTAGATTACATAGACTTATATAGGAGAAAATGACCACACCCATTTTTGAAGACCCTGGGGGTCAGAGGCTCAAACAAAATATCAGGTGCACAACTGGATTTAAGACTGATTATATTGCAAAAAGAATTATTTCTCTATCAATTATACTTCCTGAGAATTGGTGTTCACTAGATTACATAGACTTTACTATAGGAGAAAATGACCACACCCATTTTCAAGACCCTGGGGGTCAGAGGCTCAAACAAAATATCAGATGCACAACTGGACTCAAGACTGATTATATTGCAAAAAGAATTATTTCTCTATCAATTATACTTTCTGAGAATTGGTGTTCACTAGATTACATAGACTCATACAGGAGAAAATGACCACACCCATTTTTGAAGACCCTGGGGGTCAGAGGCTCAAACAAAATATCAGATGCACAACTGGACCCAAGACTGATTATATTGCAAAAAGAATTATTTCTCTATCAATTATACTTTCTGAGAATTGGTGTTCACTAGATTACATAGACATATATAGGAGAAAAAGACCACACCCATTTTCAAGACCCTGGGGGTCAGAGGCTTAAACAAAATACCAGGTGCACAACTAAACCCGAGACTGATTATATTGTAAAAAGAATTATTTCTCTATCAATTATACTTTCTGAGAATTGGTGTTCACTAGATTACATAGACTTATATATGAGAAAATGACCACACCCATTTTTGAAGACCCTGGGAGTCAGAGGCTCAAACAAAATATCAGTTGCACAACTAGACCATGAACCAAACTAAATGCAAAAAGAATTAGCTTTCTATCATTTATGGTTTCAGAGGAGTTGCGATCACAAAAAATTGTTAACAGACAGACAGATGGACAGACGTCGGACAACATGGTATCGCATGAGCTCGACTGGTCTTTGACCAGTAGAGCTAAAAAAATTATGCTTCATCACAATCATAGATTTTTTTTTCATTTATCGTGAATATGAATAGAAAGGTTAAAGAATGTAGTTGACCAGTTGAAAATAGATTTTTTCACCGTGACAAACTTCGCACTTTAATTTTATAAGTGGATAGCCAAAAACGTGCCAGTAGTACAGGATGTCCAATTTACCAATTCCATTGACAGAGTATACTTATCTAGATGACTCTGCTTATGAGTTTATACGTGAACGGCAGTTACGACACTGATTCTTCAATGTTCGAAGTGCGAAGTACGAAGTTCGAAGTACGAAGTCCATCATGAAGAAAAATGTCTAATAGGAAATAAAAGGAAACCTTGTTCATGAATAGGAGAAAATGTCAATCCAAATGATCACCAATTTTGAGAATATGAATATGAGAGTGTCCTGTCAAAGATATGTTACAAAGAAATATGGAGAAAGTTTGAATATTCAGCTTGCATCAAATCCAACACCATATTTTTAAAAATGAAAAAGGCTATTATTAGATAATGATGCTAAACAGTTACGCCTAAAAAAAGGACATGTACAAGAAATGTATAATGAAACTTTCACCATGCAGGTTACATAAAATAGACAAAGAAAGAAAGAACAAACAGTGGTTCAAATGATAATTCAATTATCAATAAATGTTGATTTCAAAGTCAGAATGTGCTTTCAGATAAGATAAATAAAATAAGAGAAGACAACGAGAATCCCTCAACAAAAACATGCAACGAAAGACACTAAAGACATTTAAAAGGTTGCAGACATAAGCATGCCAAAACGAAATGGCCGCCAACCTCTAAAACCGGTGGTGGGTAATTAGGTTTAGCTCGTGCAGGTGGCACCTGTGGTACCGGGGTGTTCTTCCTGGGTCCTGGTGGAGATGGGCTGCCACGACTTGTAGGTGCTGGTGGTAACCTTCTGTCAGACGGCACCGGTGGAAGTGATTGGTCCTTATAACGATATTATATGTAATGTTATTGAGTCTTTCCAGCTTACAGCGTTATTTTCCATTTAAAACTTTTTCCTGAAGTATTTGGCGTAAAATTTTATGACATCATAAGATTGGTAAGGTAACGTTAATTATGTACTGCCACTTCTCAGAATTATGTCAGATATAAACCATCCGGAAAGGGAAGTTACTTTGTTTATCAAATTACTGAATAAAGAGAACGATGAAGTATATGATCCCATTCGTACAATATAAATGATATATTAATACTATTGAGCTAACTCTGACAAAATAGAAAGAGAAAATGAATTGCTACCATGTTAACACAATTTGAAAAATTGCATTAATTAAGTATCTTCATAATAGATATTATTCACAAAATTTCTGCTCTCTATATAATGAGATCACTAAACCTCTTCGCATTACACCAAATTCTACTTATTTTGTCTCTTATATTAAGTGTTTCATCCAAATTGTAAAATCACTCAAACATCATTTAATTTCTAAAAGGTTAAAAGAATATTATTACAAAACTAGCACATTATTTCATAGCCATTCATAGTTAGTACATTGTACATCAAATTCGCTCTAATATTTTGTTCAAGAAGCTATGTTATTACTCTTCATTTACAATAACGGAGTCTATTTCTACAACTTTGATGTGTTAAAGATGAAATCAAGGATTCTGAGAAGAATGAACACAAGTAACTAATACTAAAGAAGCGTCAAATTTCAAAAATTTTCTCATCACGAAATATATGTTAGAGAACAATTATCGGGCACCATATCTAGCGTAGACTGAAGGGATTGGGATATTATGGATGACTTGTGTTGCCTCCAATGCAAATCCAGTGAATACATAAATGGACTGTTCAAGAGCAGATATGTTACATGATTTAACCTTGATATGTGACCTTGACCTTGAAAAGGGTCTTCACCTTTATGGAATGTTGAGTCTTGTGTTGACAGTCCAACTAAATATATAAATAATTGGAATATTCAAGAGCAGATATGTTACATGTTTTAAAATTTGATATGTGACCTTGACCTTGAAAAGGGTCTTCACCTTTATGGAATGTTGAGTCTTGTGTTGACAGTCAAACTGAAAACATAAATGGACTGTTCAAGAGCAGATATGCTCCATATTATAACTTTGATATGTGACCTTGACCTTGAAAAGGGTCTTCACCTTTATGGAATGTTGAGTCTCGTGTTGACAGTCCAACTGAATACATCAATGGAATGTTCAAGAGCAGATATGTTACATGATTTAACCTTGATATGTGACCTTGACCTTGAAAAGGGTCTTCACCTTTATGGAATGTTGAGTCTTGTGTTAACAGTCCAACTGAATACATCAATGGAATGTTCAAGAGCAGATATGTTACATGATTTAACCTTGATATGTGACCTTGACCTTGAAAAGGGTCTTCACCTTTATGGAATGTTGAGTCTCATTGTGCTTTATCAAAACCATAGGATTTAGACAATGCATACCAAGTTAAAGCCTTATATGTTAAGTGTCACAGCCAAACAGATGGACAGACAGATGGATACCAGACTAATAGAATCTATCATGATGTTGCAACTGAGACAGGGGAATCTCATCCAAGTGTAAAAGATTTGCAATCCACGACGAGGCTTGCACTCTGATGAGATTCCCCTGTCTCAGTCGTAACGTCGTGATTGATTATTTTTCTCACTCACCTCATTTTATCATCACCATGATGATTTTTTAAAACTGAAATCGATACAAAAACCTAACGATGGTGTGACGTTACGTTCTATGACGTCATAATAGGAGTCACATGGAGTGTGAGACAAGGAAATCTCAAACTGCTACATCTGCGTTTTTTTCTTTTATCTCACGATGTAAGTGAGTGAGAAAAAATTATCCCTATATTTGCCATTTTCTAAAACCAGAGTTACTTCCCATTTGAGACTGTATCTGACATAGACTGATTATGACGTCATAAAATTCTATAGAAACAGTCCTAAAAGTCTCAGAAATGACGGTATAAATCAATGTTACCATACCATTTTCATGATGTCATAATGGTTTTACGTCCGATACCTTCCGTAAGGGGAAAAAACTCTGTATTCGGCAAAGACTCAATAATGACTATTTATAGAATGGATCTTAATGATAATGCAGCACTTCTATGCAAATTGAACTCTCAATAGAAAACAAAAGAGTTTTAATTCTTTGGTCAGATAGCAATCTCCATGTAAAAAAAGAAATATGTACAAAGTAGCTCATTTTGAGCTACATGTATTTGCTATGGACAGATACTACACAAAGATATAATGGCAATAACTCATTTTGAGCTACATTTAGATAATCTAAGAAGGAGGGCATTAATGAAAAAGTACATTTTGAATAAAATTTTACAAAACTGGAGTGCAAATGAAAAAAGTAAATACCATTAAAAATATAGGGCAAATGAAGTAGTATCACTTTAGTATAAATTAAAAAAATCGGAGGGCAAATGAAATGGTACAATGAAAGTAATAAATCAAAATTAAAATGGATTTTAAGTAAGAAAATTATGCTGGATGTCGGTTTCAATCTAATATCTCCAAATAAAGAAGAAAATAAGAATTAATTCAAATAATTATTCAATATATGTATATTGCTTGATAATATTACAGTGCATGTTCTTGAATTGGCATTATAAAACCAAAACAAATTTTGCTTGAATATCATAAAATTTAAACAAAAACCTTGGCAATGAAAGGCATAGCATCCCCATGCTTGGCAGGAAAATCAATGTGCCTTCTAGGCTGTATACATGGAAAATCAATAAGGTTCATCTTCTAGACATAAGCAATATTATATGAAGTTTGGTTTAGATCCCATCAAAAAAGCACCCTCTAGTCTGAAAACAAGGATTTTGACCATTTCTAATCTGTGACCTTGACCTTTTACCTATGATGTTGAAAATCGATAGAATTATTCCTCTTGTCATAAGCAATCAGTGTATGAAGTTTGATCCAATCAAAACTGCACTCTCTAGGCTGTATACAAGGATTTTGACTATTTCCAATCGGTGACCTTGACTTTTGACCTAGGACCTTGAAAATCAATAGGATTCATCCTCTTGTCATACACAATCAGTGTAAAAATTTTGTTAAGATCCAATCAAAACTGTACCTTCTAGGCTGTATACAAGAATTTTGTGATGCTTTTACGCACACACTCTCATACGCACATCCTCACTTACATATGAATGACTGCATTAATATCCCCCCGCAACTATGTTGCAAAGGGATAAGGATTTTGACCATTTCCAATCTGTGACCTTGATCTTTGACCTATGACCTTCAAAATAAAAAGAGTTGTTCCTCTTGTCATAAGCAGCCAGTGTATGAAGTTTTGTTAAGATCCAATAAAAACTGCACTCTCTAGGTTGTATATAAGGATTTTGACCATTTCCAATTTGTGACCTTGACCTTATACCTATGATCTTGAAAATCAGTAGGGTTCTTCGTCTTGTCATAAGCAATTAGTGCATGAAGTTTTGATGATCCAATCAAAACTGCACCCTCTAGGCTGTATGAAAGGAATATGTGAAGCACTTACACACACACACCCTCTCATATTCACTTACACACAAACGACTGCGTTACCATATCCCCCTGCAACTATGTTGTGAGGGGATAAAAGCAAAGAACACATTCTCCTTTCAATGTAACAAGTTTTTTTTTCATCTCCTATTTAAGATAAAAGATGTCAACTAAATCTAAAATTCAGAACATGGATCACGTCTTTTATAAAATAAATGGGACATGTCACACAAACCAGAGACGAGAAAGCGAGTCAACCCTGGTACCAATAAGATATATTTGGGATAACAGTCTGTTTCCTGAACCATTACTGATTATAAATTCTACATAAGCTTTGTTGTATGCTGTGCAGACTAATATATATTCAGTGCTCTTATAATACATTAGCTTGTTTCAAGACTGACAGCTGCACTCTTCCATTAGATTTGAAGGCCAGTGTTTTGTTTTGTTAAGGTTTTCTATGAGGATGTACTGGATCTAATTAAACGTCTAGAGTATGTTAAAATGGACTCATCAATTCATGTAAAGGGGTAGTGCCACAAAGCCCAATATTGGCCCTAATTTTTAACATTGAACTTCATAGAATTTTTAATTGTTATGTGACATTCGAATCTATCTTTTGTAAACTTTTCGTTTATCAATAGCTTTTAGCTCTTTGAAAACACCACAATAGGTCATATTGGGTGAAATTGATATATTTCTATATATTTCTTTTAAATTTTAGCAATGGCCGCATGCATTAACTAAGATGAAAAATTTATATGTGAAATATGATCATTATATCCTTTTGTCATAAACGTTTTATATCAATTGCGGCCACATTGAATTCTTCCACAAAAGACAAAATTCCCAGCAATTTTCACCATATTTTGTCAATAACGTCAAAATGACGTCACTTCATGACGTCATTACAGTTAAATGGCACTTTGTTGGTGATATTTTTCTTTTCATTAAAAGCAGTTAACATCCATGTATTTTCATGAAAAATATCAAGTATTTCTCATAAAATTTAATTCTAGAGAAAAATCGAGGGCCGATTTAGGGGTCTCGTGGCCCTACCCATTTTCTAATCAATGCTACGACAGGTTCAGTGTATAATATTTCAGATACAAAAAGGTGTCTTTTACACTTTGCCTAAAGTTCAGTTTTATTAAAGAATGCCATGAAACCATAATGCTTGTTTCATCTAAGGGTGTCACCACACCATAATGCCTGTTGAAGTATGCAACATGATGAAGCAAAAATGAAATAGTACCCAGGTTATTAGTACCATAATCCCTGTGTGACCCTCAACAAATGAAATAGTACCCAGGTTATTAGTACCATGATCCCTGTGTGACCCTCAACTAATGAAACTCCAAGGATTTATAATGTGACATATAAATATTCCATTGAAATCCAGTTAAATATATCTGCAATTACTTCTAACCAATACTTTGAATGAAAGCAAAATTTTTTGAAGTAATTTGTTGCAATTAAGTGCAATAGAGTGCCATTGCAGGGACAAATTAGTATAGAATTTTCTAGAATCAAGGTTTACTAGACATCCAGATGTGAAGGATTTAAATAGAGATTAACATGCTGAGTAATTTCTAAACATTTATCTAAATTAACTTTTCAAATTTTTGGTCAATCATTATGTCGGACCTGAGCACTGTTCATCGTAGTAATAAATCATGTCTTTATGACCTTGATCACATTTGCAGACCTGCCTACCAATTTCTTTACAAAAGTGTAATATTTTGCTTAAGAAAGTGTAATCATGGAGAGTAAAGTGTAATATGAACCAGTAATTGTAATTTTGTGAAAAAAAAAACATAGTCTTTTCCCAGCTCCCACACAAGTGTACAAGTCTTAATAATATACATGTACGCTAATCTATACGATACAGAAATGCCGCTCATCTGACAAAGAATTTATGTATATGAGTCAATTCCTCTGCTGAAAATTCAAAAACAACATTTCGCTTGAAAAGTACATTCTAGGTATGAAATTAATTAGCATAAGTGTAGAGTGTAATGATTATGTATGGCCAAAAATCGTAAAAAGTATGCCACAATTGTAAAAGTAGGCAGGTCTGCATTGGAAACATGACAAGAAGTCAGAAAGTCAAATCTTATGGCCTACTGTACAAAAAATTGGAAATTCATTATATATTCGGTTTTTTTTCTGTTCCTTCCCATTTGGGACGGTATCATACGTAAAGTAATTGTGACGTCATCAAATTCTATGGGAAAAAGCATAAAATTCAGGAAAACATGCTTTAAATACGCCGTGTCTATAGGAATTTCATTGCGTCATAATGTGTTTACGTCAGATACCGACTCAAATAGGATGTAACTCTGTATGTCAAAAAGACAAATAATTAGTTCAGAAGTTATCGTTATCAAGGTTAAATAGGGTTCTGGAGTTGAATCTTATTCTGAAATGCAAAGTTAAGTTACGTCAAATGGAAGGTGACCTTTGAAAGTTTTGTCATCTTGTTGGATTTTTGAGGAAATTTAAAATCACGGTTACATAATGCCTAAAGTACATGTAAGAGGGGCTAGATAAAATTAAATTATTCTGGTACTGACTGGTTGTTGAACACTTATTCAAAGACAATCTTATACTTGAAATCTTAAGATTTTAACATATTTGTATCAAAGTTTAGTTAGGAGTAAGATAGATTTCAATGAGATTGTAACGTAAGTCAATAAGTCAAACAAAATGGAGTACTTCACAAATCTAGTTAAAGAGCAATTCTATTGTGAGTATTGAGGATTACAAAGTTTCACAAACAGGAAAGCTAATATGCGTTCTAAGCTGCCGACATCCAGACACGATTCCAGAACTTACTTGCCTACGGTACCTACGCTCGGGAACGAGAGGTGGATGATCTACATTATCATGCATTTGTTCATAGCTTTCGTCTGATGAGAAAGATGCTTCACTGTCATCAGAATCTACCGACTGATTATGCTACATATACAAGTGAAAGCAACAATATCTTATCAAAGCGTTCAATTAAATTGATTGATTTTGATAATTAAAACAAAATAAATAACATAAATAACATACAGTAAAAAGAAACAATGAGATAACAAATATGCTTGCTGCAACAAATACTGATATAATAAAGGGGCTGCATGCACAACTAACTTTGAACTTTCACTTTAAAATTGATGGATTTTACCAATTTTACAAAAACGTGTACCACAACAAAAATGTCTTCCATAAATCAATTTTATTCTAGAATCTGTTAAATGAATTTTGCTTTGTGACTGCCAATTAAAGTACCTACATGTTAAATTTAGTTTGGCCTTTTTAGACCAAAAGTTATTAAATATATATATATTTTATAATTTTCTGTCAATAAACACCAAAATATAAGGCTTAGCTTTATCAAAGAAGAACTTCGTTTTTAAATCTAACAGGATCTTCATCCTAACCAAAATCAAAGTATGGCCATACATATTTTTTTTTTTTTGTTAAGCATCAGGTCAGGCAATGAGAACCTTATAATCTACCTATCCATTAAAAATAAACAACAGAGAGATTAATAGGTTCTATCATAATCTACTGAGTGAGATATAACAATTTACACAAGTGACGGAAATTTCATCTTTTCCCAAATGGAGCGTAGAAGAACGATGGAAAAGATGAAAAAATTCCGTCACGAGTGTAAATTTTTATGTCTCACTCAGTAGAAAGTGATGGAATCTATTTCTTCTTCCATGACACATAAGAAAAAAGGGAATTTAAACAACATTTCATGCCATCTAACGCCATGTTTTCTGACGACGTTACTGTGACGTCACAATCAGATTCTCTTTTATCATTGGTCAATTGGAGCCTTTGAGACAACTTATGAGTCTCACATAGGCTGTCTCACAGGGTACGCGCAAAACTGAAGAAGAAGTGAATATCTAAAGAATATGCAAGAAATATCCAAGAGGGCAACGCCTTATGATAGGGAAGCAAAGAAAGTGGAACAAAATGATCCTTTTGTGTCATTTTAGTTAACATTCAAGTAACTTAGCCTTTGTAAGACTAAATACCCAATGAAAACTGTTGAGACTACACTTGTCTTGAGAAAGCGGAAAGTGATAGTAAAATAAGGAAATTGACTGTTTGTGTTTTGGTAAACAAAACCCTGAAAACCTAACTGCCTGCTGAAGCTTAACAAAGTAAAAACTTGTTGTGGCCTTATTATTAATTTAAAAGGTACTCCAAGACTCCATTTATCAACTGATCAGTGATCTACAAGAGGCCAAACTATGTCTATATCACTCATCTGAGGACAATGCCCTCTTCATTGAAAAGCTTACATTAAATAAAGCTGAAATAATAAAGCAATTTCCTTCCGTTCAAGGGTACTAAATACTGTATGTGCACTTATTTTAGCGCAACAAAATTTTAGCGCAAACAGGGTAAAATAGACCAATTGACATTACAAAGCGTAATCATGAATAAGTGCACCTGTCTTATTTTCAACGTTAATCTATAAAAGTTAAAAAATTAAGCGTAATCTTGAATTAGTGCAGTCTTTATAGCGCTAACTCCGCTAAAATATGAATCTCGCTAAAATACATTACAGTATCTGCAGCTAATAAGAAGATAAAGAGGTGGTCATATCAAAACAAAGCAACGCATCAACAGGAAATTGTACGGATGAACTACATGTACATAAATATGCTGTTACTTTGACCTTTAACCTTTAAAATCAACAGAGTGCATTCTCTTCCAGTTGCCAACAGTTGTGTAAAAATAGATGATTACTGAATACAGACTTTGAATTTGCCCAGTCTTATTTTTGCCATATACAGATAGGATACTGATTCACTTTTTCTGGAGAAATCCTTCATGTACATGTATAAATTTATCGCCCTAAGGTACTGGGCAAAAATACAGCAGGGTAAAATTTTCCATGTATACAGTTACTGTATATAAATTCTAGTTTGTCTTCTCTTGTATTTTTGGGTTTTTATCTGCAATGACCCTTGTGACCTTGACTTGATCTCTGACGGTGAGAATCAATAGAAAGGAAGTAAGCATAATATGAATCAAGGCAAAGCCTTTTAGTGCGAGCGGAGAGAAAATAAATATGATTATATAAATTTAAAAAAAAAATCTTTCTTTTTTATTTTCTTGCATTATAGACCAAGATGGTTTATCTTATCTTACAAAACTTTCTGTTTGATGATTGCCAAAAAAGGTAGTATAAGGCGAGTGGAAACACGGAAGCACTAGACCAGCGGATGAACATTTTAAGGAGGGGAGGGGGGCTTAAGATATGGTTCTTTATAATTCATTTTAATTTTGTAAGAATAATTTTTAGGCTAGCTGAAAATAAATTACTTTTTGCATATCAAACAAAAGAAAAAAAAAATAGCAATCCAAGGAATGCTTGTGTCGCCTGCGAAGCGGTTTGATTATTATTCTAGAAAGTGGATCAAAATTATTGGTATCAGAAGAAAAGTCTTGTCAAATGAAATTCATTTGAAATATCAGACCTCTTAATTACAAATTAAAAGATATGGTCATTCTCAAATTTTCAGAAAAGAGTGTCAATCATCTAGGTCAAGGTCACTAAGTAAAAATTGGTAATAAAAAGGTCTCATCATAAGAAATAATAAAGACCTATCACCTACCAATTAAAAGATATATACAACCTTAATTTCTTGGAAAAGAAGGTGAAACAGCTAGGTCAAGGTCAAAAGGTAATAAATTATGGTATGTGTAGAAAGGCATTGTTACAAGGAAAATACATGTGAAATATCAAAGCCCTATTACCTACCAATCAAAAGATATATAGCCAATTTTACTTTTCTTGAAAAGTAGGTCAAATATCTAGGTCAATGTCACAAGGTCAAATATTATTGTCTGTGTAGAAGGGTCTTGTCACAAGGAATACACATGTGAAATATCAAAGCCTTATCACTTACCAATCAAAAGATATAGCGAATCTTATCTTTATTTCAAAAGTAGGTCAAATATCTAGGTCAACGTCACAAGGTCAAAAATTATGGTATGTGTAGAAAGGTCTTGCCACAAGGAATACACATGTGAAATATCAAAGCCTTATCACTTACCAATCAAAAGATATAGCGAATCTTATCCTTTTTTCAAAAGTAGGTCAAATATCTAGGTCAAGGTCACAAGGTCAAAAATTATGGTATGTGTAGAAAGGTCTTGCCACAAGGATTGCATGTGTGAAATATCAAGGTCCTAACACTTACCAATCAAAAGATATATCCATTCTTAATTTTTTTGAAAAGTAGGTCAAATAAGTAGGTCAAGGTCACTAGGTCACTAGGTCAAAAATTATGGTATGTGTAGGAAGGTCTTGTCACAATGAATACACATGTGAAATATCAAAGCCCTATCACTTACCAATCAAAAGTTATGGGCTGTGACACCCAAAGTGTGACAGACAGACAGACGGACAACAGACAAAGTGATCCCTAAGTGTAGCTATTGCAGCTTCGCAGGCGACACAAAAAAGACATATTCCGCAGGCTTTCTACTCTACCTTGATGAAAAAGTAGGAAAAAAGTAGGAGTAGTCAATGAAAAAAAGTAGGAGAAAAATAGGAAAAAGTAGGAATTAATAGGGGAAAAGTAGAAAATTTTCCATCACTTTTAGCGTCAATTTTCAGTAAGTATGACACACAAATCGCAGTAAGCAATGATTGCAGACTGGTAATGTTTCATCTTTGAGGAAATCACAGAGAGAAATAAGGACAGATTGATTTTTCATGTAAAATATACAGAATGGGCGAGCGAAGCGAGCGCGAAATTCAAAAAAAATTTTGAATCAGATGTCAATGACAAGTGAAGCAAGTAATTTTTTTACTTTTGAGAGGGAAAAGTAGGAATAGTAGGAGGTTTTGAAGAAAACGTAGGAAAAAATAGGATCAAAATAAAAAAGTAGGAAAAGTAGGAAAAAGTAGGAAATAGTAGGAACAGTAGAAAGCCTGTATTCCGACTTCTGACAGTACGAAACCACCCGAGACGAGAAAAGCAATCAGAGCGAAACGTCTCGTTTAAAACCGGAAATGTCGGATTCCGTGGTTACGCGTCTTGTTGATGCTTTATCGTTACCTTATTTACGAAAAATGTTTTCAATGAATTTAACTTTTAAACAAAAATTGAGTATAACATATACGTCTACTTGGAGTCGAAAAAAAATTTTTAATGGCAATATCCAGCATCTTCGCAGCAACTCTGTCTCTGTCTGCGAGGGGACGAAAGTTTTTGAAAGCATAGTAGTACATTCTCATTCTTTGATTCAGCATATTTTCTCAATAAGGTATGTGTATACGCGTTACCATAAGGACGAGCTTCGCTCGCAAAGGACCTTTGGGCCTTTGCAGCGAGCTTGCTCGCTATTAATTTCTTTTGGCCATAAAATAGTACATTGACAATGGATTTTTAATGGGTAATTTTTAGTCTCATTTCCAATTTGAACAAAAATTTTGAAAGAAACCATCAGTTCATTAAAAAGAATCCATACATCAAATAATCTTTAATGACTCTGACAGCATCTGATTTTCAGCAATGAAATCTGAAAATGTTTCATCAGTCCATAATTGCTCTTTGTTGAAGATCATGTTCTATTATGTGGAATGAATTTTAAAAATCAAACTGAAAACGTCTTATTTCATAAAAATTTTGAGTTTTTTTTCCAAAATGTTGAAAAACCTGGAAAATTACACTTTGCAAAATTAATATTTATTATAAATACTTACTTTTTTCCTTTTAAACATATTTTACTCACTCAATGAAAATAAGACAAATGGCACCTAACACTGACAGCGAGTATATATCAATAGATTGCCATCTAAAGGAAATCAAATATATCAAATGCATCGAAGGGGGAAGGAAGCTTGAAGATGATTTTACGATAATACTAAAATCCTGAATTTTAGTCTTATAGATCCTTCCTGTTTTGATAACAGCATCAGTTACATATCCTGTCTATCAGCATGAAACTAAACAGTATTTTTAAAAATGTCAATACTATGCAGCAAGTTGCCTCTTGTCACAGACATCATTAAAAGAAAATGTGACCTTGAACTTTGACCCAAAAGCTTTTTTTTAAGTCAATAGGCATCTCCCCTCCTGATCAGAATTTGGTTTGGAAAGTCTTTATTGTTTCTTTAGTTTTTATTATAAAGCCACTATCTAAAAATACCACTGTTCAAGAACAAGCCGAATGTCGCCTGTAGCTTGTTTGACCCTTAGTACATGACCTTGACCTATATTGGATGCTGAGTCTCATCATGCTTTACCATCCCTGTAAGTTTGAAAGATGTCTGGTGTACATGTACATATCAAGTAACTTATAGCCAAATATGTGAAAGTGTGACTACCAGACAGATGAACAGACGGATGTCCGACAAAGTGATCCCTATATGTCGCTCTTGCGTTGCAGACAACATAAAAAGTAGCTTAAACATCTTTTAATTTGAAAATTGTGGGCATTTGACTATAAACAATATTAATATAAGTTGTGTAACTTGTTTGTTAAACGTTGTAAAATAAATAAAGTTTAATTTTTAAATTTTAATTTTTAAACAAGTATTTGATTCTGGAATGGTCTAAGTCCCCTTCTCACATAAATCAAAGTTCTTTAACTTTTAAAGAGTTTTCAAATTGGAGCAAACTCAAAATTAATCTGTGGTTGATAAATATGCATATACAATCTAAAGTCAGCTTATTGCTCTATCTATACTCTCCTATGAGTTTTCAGCCTATTGTCTAGAAAACTATAAAGTGTTGAGGATAGGTGGACAGACGAATGGACAGAAAACTATGTTTCCTATGACTTTGTTGGTAGTGGACTAACTATATGGTACTAGCATTAATTCTTGTATGTCAAATACTCTACTTCTCAAGAGGGTATTTGGGGAAAAAATTGTTACTTATACTTGTAGGCAATTACACAAGAACATGACTGTATAGTAATTTATCTAATTTGGTGTATATTTTAGATATTGCTTACCTGTTGGCCTGGGGGTGGCGGGGGAGCGCGCCTTGAGGGTAAGGGTGGTGGAGGGGTGCTATCATCAGAGGGGGGACGCTGAAAGAAAAACACAATATATAGTAATATACTGTATAAGTAGAATCATTGGCTGGTACTTTCTTTTGCTGTTTCATAAAAAAGTTAAGTTTTTCATATGGACGTAGATTCGCAGATCCACCTCTGATTACATCATGTACATTGAACTATACCTTTGGTATTTACAATCACTGAGAAAAACTTTCGCAGTAGGAGGCAAAGCATGAAAGTAGCTAAGTAGCAAATGATTCTAAGTATACAGTATAAAACATGTATAAGGAACATCTTGAAGTAATTTATTACAAAGCATATAACTAAAGTTATACTATCAGCTTAAGCACAATTTTTAACTCTAAATGCTTCAATCAGAGAGAAACTTGAACTGATCTGCAGCTTATATATATGTACTCACATAAATATCTCTGCAAATTCATGGTAGAAAAGTCCAGAAAACTGAGGTGTGACAGACAGATATATGGGGTGGAAACTAAAGGTGTAAGTTCCCTCCAAAATCATACATGTCAACTTTGAATTCTCAAAAGAGGGAGATCTCCCTCCAGGCTCCTTGACAGTTGAAAAAAGGGAAATCACGCATGAACCAATTTTGGGACATTTATGATCAGTTGCAACATTCAGGGGTAACCATCTTTCAAAACTTTGATTGAATGCTAACCAACTAAGTCTAAGATAATGTATAAACAAAGACTACAATATGATGCAAACACATTAATCATTTTACCATTGTACTTAATCATGCTTAATGATGGATACTTTGCAGACACAGCAATGCATTCTTATTGAAAAAATCAGTACAATTTACACTTTTTCGTGGGAAAAATGATAAGTGGGAAATGGGGCCCAAAAGAGAGGGTTGCCCTCCTAGGAGGGAGGTTCTAGTTTTAGGAAAGAGATGAGGTCCAAAGAGGGAGACTCGGATCCCTCCTATAGTGGGATAGTTGAGAGGTATTCAAAGTGCTGGTAGGGGACTTATGACAAAGGATCATGGAGCAAGACCAATAAACACACTGAAATTCATAAAGATAGTGTAGTCACTTGCACTGTCCTACATAATACATAAAAAATTCTTATTTCCCAAACAGTGGCTTTGACCTCAAAATCAAAATATATTTTTACGGTGACCTTCCCTGCCTAAAGTTTGTGGACAATGCTGTATCTCACAAATCTTAAAATCTATCTATGCAGATACATGTAAAATATCATTCCATTTAAAATTGTAAACAAATGACTTCATATAAGGTTTAGATTGATTGAATGTTCATGTAGTTACTATGTGGTTTATATACTGTGAATTGCTTTATTTTCGTCAGTACCAATTTTCGTCAATTTGTTCAAAATGACCATTTCGTCAGTACGTAAATTCGTCATCCAAGGGTCCCTATAATATAAATTCGTCAACTTAACATTCAGGTATAGGCCGTATGTGTTTGTTTTCATTGTTTGTTTAACAATCATTGGTAAACAAATAATTAGAGACATATATACTAGTAGCTTGTTGCGAAAACATACCATTTGGTAATTACAAGTATATTATATGCGCGACTTTGTGTGCGTATTCAGTTTTCATTGATTTATCATTTGCCTGTCCTATTAACTCTTAAGATTCGATTTTTCCTTTCTAACCTATATTTTGTTAGGAGTATTTATATTCGTCGATACGTATTTTCGTCATGGAAGGCACTGACGAAAATGACGAAAATTGGTACCTGACGAATAAAAACCAATTTACAGTATTTAATCCAAAATTCCAAGAAAGTTAAGGAAGTAAAAAGCTTATACAAAGAATCAGTATTATCTAGTACTGATGAAAATCTAATAAATTAGATGTGTTTGTACAAAAGGCTTTCAAAAGGCTTTTTTTTATCTTTTCAAATAAAATATTACCAACCAAGGTCATCAGGTCAAAGGTTAATACATGTATATAAAATGAAGATCTTACAACTATGAATGCAATATTAACAAATATTTAACCTCAACTTAATCATGTTAATGGCTCAAATTTCAGGCCAAGGTTTTAAGTTTTTGGAGAAGATCTAAAAATGAGGTCATTCATGAACGTCAAGATTCAAAGTTCAAGGTCAACCTAATGATCAAATTTTCACCAGAAATGTACATATTTAATAATATCAAAGCTGTATCTGATTCCTTCAAAAGATATTACAAACGTCAAAATTTTGTCTGTTGTCTGTTGGACAGACAAACATACAGAGAGAAATACAGAACAAAAACACTATGCCAAATGGCATTTGCATGTGTCCAACCGGAATTATACATCCATGAACACCAAAAGTAAGACAGTCATTACTTATATTTACATTTATTCTAAATAAAAGTCATTTTTATTTGCGTGCACTTCACACATTTTGCCTGTTATAGCGTCAAAGGTATTTGAACATTGGTCAAATTCTCCCTATAAGCGAAACTTGAAAGTGACGTCACAATAGCAACCCAAGTTATTGGAATATAATTCTAGTTGCCTAATGGGCGTTCAACATGGGAAATATACTACTAATGTAAATATAAGGACGTAAATGTTAATTACAGGTGCTGGTCTCGATCGTAACCCTGGATTTCCTCCGTCAGGAAGGGGTAATTTTCTGTGTGCCATCTTCTATGCTTGAAGCTCTTGTTCTCTGAAATATTGATTCATAACATTTGAATATTGTTACTATTTTCAAAATTAATACATGTATATGAAAATTGATCACATTTCAAGTCAATCCATGGCTGGCTGCACATAGTATTTTCCAAAAACCTTGTTTCTAATTATAAACTCTACACCATACACAACGGCATAGCTCTGCCTGAAAAAGTGGAGGGGCACAATATCCCAAAATTTCTTACAAGCAAAAGAAAAAAAAAAGGGGGGGGGGGGGGGGGGGGGGGGAGGGATAAAGAATGGGATTTTATGTTCTGTATGCACATATTTAGATATATCTGGTGCAGTTCTAAATTTTGGATCTGTTTTTATAAGTACATGAATAAATGTCTGGCAAGTGGTAGCAAGCCAGGTTTTTTTTTTTTTTTGGCAAAATATTTATCTTATCAGAAAATACTTTCTATACCCTCTATCATTAACAAGTACATGTAAAATACTCTATATAGTTTGAGTTAAATGTCTTCATGTACATTGATAAAGTAATAAGGATATAGGATGGATCAGAATAGCTAAATTATTCAGAAAGTTTATTAAGAGCTGTCGAGACATAGCGAGCAAAAAAAATTTTGAAAATTTTGAAAAAAAAAACAGAAAATTTGTAGATTTATGGCACAAAATGTTGCTATTTCAAACAATGCTAATGCATCAAAAGTATGAATGTAAAATTCCATAAAGTATTTGTACAATAGAGATAATCAGATTTTATGTAACTCTAAATTACATGCTTTAAGGTGAAGGTCAAACCGCAAGGTCAAATTCAAAGACAATACCCGCATTCAGATCCTCTCACCATAATTTATCTTCGTATGAAGTTTGAAGACAGTACCCTTTATAGTTCTTTCACCATGTTCCCAATTAAAACCTAAACACAAAATTATATTTTTCAAGGTCAAGGTCAAGGTAAAAACAATACCCTTCACTCTGCTTTATCTCAATACCAAGTTCATTAATATTGTTCCCCTTATAGTTCTTTCACAAGCAACCTAAACACAAAATTAATTTTTTCAATGTCAAGATCAAACCTCACAGACAAGGTCAAAGACAATACTTGTGTTCAGATCCTCTCTTCATGCTTTATGTTTGTACCAAGTTTGAAGATTTTACCCCTTGTAGTTTTTTTCACAACTAACCTAAATGCAAAATTACATTTCTCAAGGTCAAGGTCAAATGTCATTGTCAGGGTAAAAAATAATACCTGTCTTCAGATACTCTCACCATGCTTCAATATCTTTGTACTAAGTTTGAAAATTGTGCCCCTTTTAGTTCTTTCACAACTATTCCTGTATTTGAAAAGGCAGTGGCCATTAAAATGGGCCAATGGCCCCTCTCTATATTACATATATGAAATTGACAAAAAAGAGGGGCCATCTGAAAAAATAAGGGACTATTTAGCCAAAGTGAGGGGCTGCTGAATTCTTATTTGAATCGATCAGTCCTAGACCAAAACTAAATGCATATTTGGATAGTTTATATAGGGGCCCTTTCATGTTTGAAGTCAGATTTCTCCTATCTCCAATTGTTTTCTCATAATTTCACAATGGCCCCATCCAGGATTATCCTTGCTATCCTAAACACAAAATTCCAAATTTAGCAAACAGGGCAAAAGCTAATACTACAATGACAATATGATAGTGATCAGTAATTAACACATGATGCACTTCTCCTCTCCTACCTCAGCAGACAGCCTGTTGTTTGAGCAGAACAAAAAATGAAGTCATTGAAAGTTGTGGGCAGATTAACAAGAACTTAAATTCCTAACAGTTATTCATTTTATTTACTTTTTATAAGAAAATGTCACATTTAAGGGGGAAAAGGTGTGATTTGCATGCAAAAAAATGGCTTGAAAAATACTTATTTAATAGACAATTTTCACATTAAAGCATTTGACTTGCATTTTACACATTTCAAGACCCAACATACAAGATTTGACGTAATTTTTAATTGTGATGTTGTAGCAGATTTACGACATCTGTGTGACTGTAAACTGTTGAACGTCAAAAGTAGTGATGTCAGGTCTTCGCGTGTCTAAAATGCAAGTCTAGTGGTAATGTGAAGAAGGTCTATTGCGGCGATATCAATTTAATTAACTATATGTAACAATTCTTGTGACTGTTTGGGTTGTTCGTAGGCGTACGTGCAGACTGTGACCGCTTAATTACAGGTACGAATGTATAAATTGTGTCCAAATCATACAATGCAATATAAATTATGACACTTCCTTATTAAGGAAAAATACTGTACTACTGTATATACCTTAATACTGTATATACCTTAAATATAGCTTCATTATATATTAATTCAATTTTTACTTCCTATTTTTGGACTTTAGGTTCTAACTTCCTGGTGCATAATGAAATGTAAACAATAATTTTTCAACTGAAGAATAAATTGCAAATAAAATTTATTTGCGGATTCCTGACTTCTATTATTAAATATTTCTGTTTATCAATGGTGTAAATCTATAAAACTGCCATGTACCACACATGACATACTTACAATAAGGAAACAGGATGATGATCATTTCATCTTCAAATTTTAATAAAATCGGGTTCAGAAATTTTAAAGCGTCTAAATATCTTGATCTGATTTAGATCATGTAAACGTTTGTAAGCATGTCAACACTGTGCAAGAATTGTTTCAAAAGAAGAATTATTTTATGGTAAGATAGATTCCCTGCGTAAGTTTATGCATAGAAATAAATTTAACTTAAGTTGCTTATTCTAGTTACCTAAATAGGTGCATTGAAATGATTTCGTGTTTTAGAATTTCCTCTGACTTTATGAATTTCATTTCAGTATCACACTCTGGTTTTATTTTTATACCCCCGCCATATAATGGTGGGGGTATATTTTAAATTTAAATTTGTTCAGTGTGTGGCTCCAAATTTCCTGCAGGGTCGATTAAGTAGCAAAGTTGAATAGAATTGAGGACCATAAGGCCAAGAAAAAAAATATGTGTGTTTCCCATAACATGCTGAAAAAAAATGGGGTAGGTCGGTCGGAATTTTTTTTTTTTTTTTTTTGGAATTTTTTTTTTTAATTATTTATTCTTCTAGCCATGTTTAAAATTATATTTCAAAAGAGATCTTAGGGGATTAAAAATGGAATCATGACCTTCAAACATGTGTAGTCTGTTTAATTCAAGACACTCAGAAATGTTTAACGATTTAGAAAAGGGGGAAAGGAGGCCATTTTGTGCCTGCAACCTTTGGGAAATAGTAAATGTTTTTAAATGATAATATGAACTATGGCAAAGCCATGAAGGGGACGTAGCACTGATAGAAAAGTTAAAAGAAAGGAGGGGTTCTCCAACAACACATAGACGTATATCAAGATATGGATGAATGAAATGAATGATTATGAATGAACAGGTTGAGGACCGCTACACATTAAGCTCTGACCTTGAAAACCAAAACGTGCTGTCCTATCAATTCATGGACAACACAATCTTATGTTACATGTATCTGTTGCTTTTCCATAAGTGTCTGTCTGCAATATCTGTTGACCAGTATTCCAAGCTCAGTATGGCCTTTGCATTAAATTATTGTGGGGAAACATTATTACGTGAAGCAGAGGGAAGGTGGGGTGTTCTAGGTAAAAAAAATGACTGACTTGAGATATTTCTCATCAAATCATAGTGAGAACACCTCCCCCCCCCAAAAAAAAAAAAATACAGATGAAAGGGCTGACAAAATACTTTGCCGAATCATGCTTAAGAATTAATTAACACCCCCCCTCACATTCCAAGGGAAAATGAAATAATAGTAGATCCAGCATGAAATAAATTACGATTTGACATGTCATTCCGGAAAAAAAAATCAATCAATATTTGAAGATAAAGAGATGTAGCTATAGATAAATATATGATAGACAAATAAATAAGAATGATAGATAAAAAATACCCCCCCCCCCCCACCTTTTTCAAGAAAAATGATAGTGATAATAAATCCAGCTTGAAATAAATGACGACTTACGTGACATTCAAAAAAAAAAAATGTTTGAAATCAATTTTTGGAGATATTAAAGAGCTGTACAAGTCAAGGAGAAACCACAGGTTGCCGATGTCTATTAAATTATATCTATTAAAAAATAAAAATCATCCCTTTATTGTTATTTATCATATGTACAGGGAAAAAAAGATCATCGGTGAACTATATATATCTTTGGCGATTACCCATTGCTCCTTGTAGTTGCATGACATAATTATGAGTTCACGTATACACTGTGTGAGTGACCTAAATGTCAATGTGACGTAGTCAATGACGCACCATGTCAGACGAACTTCGAGGACTGGCTGTGCATGCACCGACTCTGTGTAGTGTGTACAGCACTTGTGCCAGTTGTGGGTACCCATGTGTTCCATTAGTTTATAGGATGTATACTGTGCAAATTCGGGTATTAGTGGATCAGTTTCGTTCAAAATTTAGATTGAATGTTTGATCTACTTTTGTCATTCATCTTCTCCAGTGGCAGTGACATTTTATGTCGAGGTAGGTTGTGATTATCACGCGTTTCTAACTGTAGTTTCGACTGAAATCGATCTGTTACATGTTGCGTGCAGTTCGATCTGTGCGATGGAATATTTCATTTCGTGTTTAAATCTCTGTTCAAAAGGCATCTTCCCTCTTTATTTTTTACAAGTTTGTTAATGTATGCGGTTCACAAAACTTCACGCGCATTTACGTTTCAAAAAACGACGTCATAATGAACATCACAAGCTGTCGATGTTTATATATCTATTTAAAAAATAAATAAAAAAAAAAACTGACCGTTTGTTGTTCTTCTTTCCCTGTATGTAGGATAAAAAACAACAAGAGGTTGGTTTTTATTTTTTGATAGATAAATATCGGCAGCCTGTGATGTGCATTTCCATTCGTAACCTTTCTATCTTCTCTAACGTTCGCCGTTTCCGCATGAACCGTGCACACAAATGTTGAATCGAAGGTAATGTAAAAAAAAACCGGGAAAATGCATGCTTTTTTGCTTATTCATGTACACACGTCTATCTTGATGGCGACTTCGTCGGCGCTTCGCGCCGACTACGTCCCCTATTACTCTTCTTAAAACTGGCCTCCCAAGCATGGTGACCTTGAATCTGGATTTTTATTATCTATCTAGAGCTCATTGTTTTTTTTTCCTAACAATGTGGATTTCTATGATCTATCTAGAGCTCAATGTTTTTTTCCTAACAATGACCATGACCTTTGACCTAATTACACCAAATCAAAAGGCTTCTCCTCCTGATAAAAAACGTATTTCTAGTCCAAGATACCTTAATACCAAATTCAGTCTTTGACGATTATTTTGGAGAATGGAAGCTGGCCTGCCAACCCAACCAAGCCCCATACCACCTAAAAAGTCATCATAGGCTTGCTTTGGCCAGGTATGTCTGACTAGCAGATCCCCACAAATTTGATTTGGCTAGATGGAAAGGTTCTCGAGTTATCACTTGGATACCAATATTTCAAATGAATATTTCCTACACCAAGGACGTAGACCTTTGACCAAAAATCAATAGGCATACTTCCATATTGATCCCTATATTGAAATGCAACGTCACAATAACGCCAAATTTCATTGTGTACGGCCATAAAACGAGAACATACTCGCCGTTAAAAGTAAACGTCACCATTTTGTCCTAATTTTTCGAAAATAGAGATAGCATCAGAATGGGAGTAACTTGCTCCTGACGTTAGGCCTATGTTTGCAACCGGTAAGTGCTGATTTCACGGGGCAAACATCCGTTTTACGTGTTGCCAGAAAAAACAGCATTAACTGGCCGCAAACATAACGTCAGAAGCAAGTAATCAGTTTGGATCTCGAGCAGTGTGACGGAAGGACGTGAATGACGCTCACTAATACGTTGCAAAGGGGGGGGGGGTTAAAATTATTGAGGGAGTCGGTTTGAAATACTTAATTATCAGGGCTTTGGTTTGTCAGAGTGAGACGTTTGATTCGTCGTCAAGGCATAGAAACATAATACGGTTAGATGAACTTAGATCTGCTCGAACAAAGATATTGTAAGTTCATCTCGTTGACGCCGTGCAAAAAATATTCTTATCTATGAATAAAATATCAAACCATCCGCTGTCTCAGGACTGATTTGCTAAAACTTATCCTGTATACCTTTTTTTTTTTTTTTTTTTTTTTGTTTTTCGTCGTAGCGTTATTCGAATACAAAAACGTTTTGTTACAATATAAATGTGAACAAGATGGGTCTTTTAAATTATCGACAAGCGCGCAGCCGCGCACAGATATAAAATTGCTGCACTTGTTTTGCGAATTTGTTCTCACCAAGCTTATTGATGATCTTCGATTTTTCAGTTTATACGTAATTTTATAAACCGTACGGAACATCGTTACATGTTTTACAAAAGACGTTTGCGTGAAATGAGACGACCGGCACATGCATGACCTCAAATATTTACTTAGGTTATACTAGGTAAATCAATAATTACTACCAAATCATCAAAACTCTAGTAATGCATTTTTATAACAATTAGTACGCCTTTTTTGGAAAAAAAAACAAAGCCTGGCCGTAAAGTGCGACGGTCGTAAATATTGGCGAAGAAATACCTAAATGCAACTAAAAATCGGGAAAAAAACGTTAGGGTGGGGGGGTTTTAATAGGGTCGGTCGGGTGATGGGAAACAAAGGTATTTTTTCTTTTGGCCTAATAGCATTGGAAGGGTACTCAGATCAATGTTTTAACCTACTGTCCTGTTCACTAATTCCAGAGCGCCCTGTTTTCCCGGTTTTCTCTAAAATATAATAATGTCATCTTCCAAAAATATATCTATTTAATAGTACTCCTTTAGTCGTAACAGAAAATATCATTGTTTTGGCTGTGCGTCAATTAGGTTAGAAATCAGGACGAAAAATAAAAAGTCTACGGAGATTTTCGATAGTAAAATCGCTTAAAATGTGTGACGTCGGAGGCTTTGATGTCACTGTTTACTATTGTTGACACGGAGAACAATATGGTGGCGGCTTGAAATTAACATGGGAATTTCCCGTAGACATTTTATTTTCCATATTGCGGTTTGAAGGCAGCTGATAGGGTAAGTTGAAGTTAATTTCCAGTTACAATTAAAGGAGGTCAATTCTCGGAAACAATAATTTATAGCCAAATTCTTCAGACGACCGAATAAATCGCTAAAACAGGGTGCTCTGGATTTAGTGAACATGACAGTAAAGGATCCCAGGACCTTAAGGCCCCTTTTTTGAACACTCATAAATCGAAGAATTTAATGTCATTTGTATGACTTTTTACATAAAAGGACAAATTGACCATTCTTGTATTAAATAACGACTAAAGTTTCGCTTGTATTCAAAGATGTTACTATGTGTGATGTCTGTTTTGTGACAGGGGTATTTGGCGAATCCGGATCAATAGCCATCGATTCCGGCCTTGAATATTGATTCTCAATACATATGCATGAGATGGTCGAACAAATTGTCACATGATCACATATTTTGTGAACACGACCAATCAGGTAAAAATCAATATATGCTAATGATTCGATACTGTCGGTTGCGTGATATTAGAGGTGTGGCTTTATGTTAATCTGTATACTTTTGATGCTATTTTTTTCGTGGGTTTTCTCCGATTTGAATATGAAGGCAAATTAGAATGGCTAATTCCTTCCTAGGGAGAATTTGTCTAATAAGTATCTGTCTGTCATTTTTCTGAATTAGCCATTCTTACATGCGTCCATGCCTAATTTTGAAAAATATATATCAGACTACCAGGGTTTTTTGTGCATAGTTCAACCAAAGCTGGCGAAGGGTGGGTAGGTTTTAGTTGACTTTGCCAGTTTTTTCAGGCAATATCTTTACAGAAAGGGGTCAGAAACCTGTTGTTTATACATAGTTCAAACAATTTATAAGGTCAGTTCAATAAATTGTGAAAATTTTGAAAACTGATTTTTATAGCCTTTCTTTAAGGTCCGGGATCCTTTGATTTCAATGCTAATTATTTTGGATGAAATGACAAGTTTCCAAAGTAGGAAAATAATACATGTATATATGATGTCAAATTGATAAAAGGCCAAAACAAAGCTAATCTTTCAGGTGTAGGAACTGGAAGGAAGTAATTATTACACTTCACACTATCAAATTTACCGTCTCCTCGATATTCCAAATGTTCGGGGATACCCGCGCTTGAGCAGGGGCCAAAGGGGTCCCTGTTAATATCTTTGGTGTACTGTCCAATTAACTAAAGTAGATGCAAGAGAGGTATCAAACAGAAAGATTTATTTTTACCAATGCGTACTAACATCAAGTGACTCTTCCTGTCGATAGCAAAAAAACTAATTCCTTTGAAAAGATCAAGGTTAGTTCATTTTTATGCAAATTTAGAGACCGGAAGTAACATTTTAGCTGCATAGAAACCATCTGCCTCGTGTCATAAATTAATTTTTTAGCTCACCTGAGCGAAGCTCAAGTGAGCTATTGTCATAGCGCGCCATCCGTCTGTCGTCCGTCCGTCCGGCGTAAACTTTTATCATTTTCAACATCTCCTCTGCAACCGCTGCACAGAATTTCACGAAACTTCACAGGAAGCAAGTACTCAATGCCCTCTACCAAGTTTGTGTTTTTCGTGCCGATCTGAAATCAAAGATGGCCGCCACAGGCTCTGATTGGCCGACACATTTTCGACATCTCCTCTGCAACCGCTGCACAGAATTTCATGAAACTTTACAGGAAGGAAGTACTCAAGGTCCTCTACCAAGTTTGTGTTTTTCGTGCCGAACAAATATGGCCGCCGAGGGCTCTGATTGGATGACACATTTTCGACATCTCCTCTGCAACAGCTACACAGAATTTCATGAAACTTTACAGGAAGGAAGTACTCAAGGTCCATTACCAAGTTTGTGTTTGACGTGCCGATCGATCAACAAATAAAACAATGTATGGCCGCCGAGGGCTCTGATTGGCTGACACATGTTCAACATCTCCTCTGCAACTGCTGCACAGAATTTCATGAAACTTTACTGGAAGGAAGAGCTCAAGGTCCTCTACCAAGTTTGTATTTTTCGTGCCGATCCGTCAACAAATATGGCCGCCGAGGGCTGTGATTGGCTGACACATTTTCGACATCTCCTCTGCAACAGCTGCACAGAATTTCATGAAACTTTACAGGAAGGAAGTACTCAAGGTTCTCTACCAAGTTTGTGTTTTTTGTGCGGATTGGTCAACAAATATGGCTGCTGAGGGCTCTGATTGGCTGACACATTTTCGACATCTCCTCTGCAACCGCTGCACAGAATTTCATGGAACTTTACAGGGAGGACGTACTCTAGGTCCTCTAATAAGTTTGGGTTTTTCGTGCTGATCGGTCAACAAATATGGCCGCTGAGGGCTCTGATTGGCTGATACATTTTTGACGTCTCCTTTGCAACCGCTGCACAGAATTTCATGAAACTTTACAGGAAGGAAGTACTCAAGGTCCTCTACCAAGTTTGTGTTTTTCGAGCCGATCGATCAACAAATATGGCCACCGCAGGCTCTGATTGGCTGACACATTTTCGACATCTCCTCTGCATTTCATGAAACTTTACAGGAAGGAAGTACTCAAGGTTCTCTACCAAGTTTGTGTTTTTTGTGCGGATTGGTCAACAAATATGGCTGCTGAGGGCTCTGATTGGCTGACACATTTTCGACATCTCCTCTGCAACCGCTGCACAGAATTTCATGGAACTTTACAGGAAGGAAGTACTCAAGGTCCTCTACCAAGTTTGTGTTTTTCGAGCCGATCGATTAACAAATATGGCCACCGCAGGCTCTGATTGGCTGACACATTTTCGTCATCTCCTCTGCAACCGCCACACAGAATTTCATGAAACTTTACAGGAAGGAAATACTCAAGGTTCTCTACCAAGTTTGTGTTTTTTGTGCGGATTGGTCAACAAATATGGCTGCTGAGGGCTCTGATTGGCTGACACATTTTCGACATCTCCTCTGCAACAGCTGCACAGAATTTCACGGAACTTTACAGGCAGAAAGTACTCAAGGTCCTCTAATAAGTTTGGGTTCGTGTGTGCATCATACTTTAATGATAACTTTTGTATACAGCCTAGAGGGGTGCAGGACGTTTCTGTACAAGGACGTTTCAGTACAAAGAAAATAGTCTTTTCGGTACATGGTACAAAGACGTTTGGGTACATGAGTCATGATTTAGGTCGTTTCGGTACATATTTTTGTTTTTGTACATTACCTTATTTTTGACTGTTTATAGAGGATGATAAATCAATTTTTTTCTTAGCAATATTTGATTAGGCCTATAAATGTCAGGTATCGGACGAAATGTTTGATCACCGATAAATATAGAATCTAATTATCACGGAAATTTGTGATTGCATGTTCAACTCGAATTTTAAAATATTATAATCATCATAAACAACAAGAGAAGCTATCTGAATTAAAACAAAACCCTGAAACACAAACTATTTATCATCCCATATCACACAAAAAAATATGTACCGGAATGTCTCTTATGTTGAACTGAAACGTCTCTACTTGTACCGAAACGTCTTTCTATAGTACCGAAACGTCCTTGTACCGAAACGTCATTCGCCTAGAGGGTGCAGTTTTTGATTGGATCTTTACCAGACTTTATACACTCACTGCTTATGAAGAACCCTATTTTCAATTTTCAAGATCAAAGGTCAAGGTCCCATATTTGAAATGTTTAGAATCCTTACCTGTTACCTATCCATAGATCTTTCATCTGGCCGGTAGGCCCTCTAGATCCATCCTAGCTCTTTGTCTTGAATAATTGATGTCACCTGGTGAGGCCGGAAGCAGGTTAGCGAAAATTTGATGTTCATGTTTAAAATTTCCAGTGGAAATTTAGTTGACTTTTAAAGGAGTTTAAACTATTGTCATTCACTATGGTCTCTGGTAAATTGTTCCAGGTACCTGTATTCACTACTCTTTGGGTAAAGTTATGTTTCCTTATGTCCGGGCGGCTATGTTTTTTGGCGATGTTAAAATTGTGACCTCTTGTTACACTGTTGGTGTTTAGCTCTAAAAAATCTCTTTCCATTTTATCATGCCCTTTTAGAAATTTATCATGTTTAACTTAATCACAGAATCACTCCTGAGAAAATTGCAGCAAACAAAGTATTGGATTGCATTGTGTGTTGTTTAGACGTCATGTGAAATTACATCAAGTAGATTGATGTGTATGGGTGAAAATACCGGTGATATTCTATTTGCACATAACTAACTGGGCATGCATGTTTACGTGTAGATGCATCATTAAACTTTTGAACTTTCCATTAGGGTCCGGAGTCAGAATCACAATTTCGAATGCTTTTCTGTGAATCATTGTGAGGTATATTTACTGTACATGTCCTCTGATAACTTTTTTCTTATTTATAGCCAAAAATGGATCACCCAGAAAGCAGGAATGTGCACAGTGTCTGCAAAGGAGGTGGAAAGAACCAGGCCTACAATCAAAATACCCAAGAAAAAGAAAAGGTATTCATGATTATTAATAAAAGTTCATGTGAGCTATTGTCATAATCATAGTCATAGCGAGTTATCTGTCATCTGCCTGTTGTCTGTCTGTCGTCCATCGTCGTAAACTTATCACATTTTTAGCTCTTTCTCAGAAAGTGAGAGGGAGCTTAAATGCTATCATCCTGTCGTCTGCGTAGGTATCCACACGCGGGCACTAGTATGTTAAGAAGTTTTATTTCCTTATTTTAAGTTCTAGGATGCGTCTTTATGAGTAGATCACAAATCTACTATCAAATGTAGGTCATGACCTATATTTTCTGGTTGAATACACATATTTGGAAGATTCAGGTATCAATAGTCTACTTCCCTTTTCTGTTTTGTTTGGTTGTTAGCATTTTCGTTGGTCCTCAATAAGAAAGATTCTCAAAATCAAAACTGTGTAATCTTTTACTACTCCCTGCTTGCTGCCATGAGGTGAGCTTTGTAATCTTTGATTACACTATGTTTAACTTCTTCAGTCTTCTAGAACCACTGAAGGGATTTTAATGAAATGAAGTACTCATGCTCCCCTACTTGTGTTGTTGTTTTTGTGTTGCCTGAGAAACATAGCAACACTTAGCATTTAGGAATCACTTTATTCATCCATCTACATGTATCTGTCTGTCTGTCACACTTTGGGTGTCACACTCCATAACTTTTGATTGGTAAGTGATAGGGCTTTGATATTTCACATGTGTATACCTTGTGAAAAGACCTTTCTAAACATTCCATAATTTTTGACCTAGTGATCTTGACCTAGGTATTTGACCTTCTTTTCGAAAAAGTTAAGATTTGCTGTATCTTTTGATTGGTAAGTGATAGGGCTTTAATATTTTACATGTATATTCCTTATGGCAAGACTTTTGTACACATACCATATTTTTTTAACCAGTGACCTTGACCTAGATATTTGACCTGCATTTCAAGAAAGGTTAAGGTTGGCTATATCTTGATTGGTAAGTGAAAGGGCTTTAATATTTACATGTGTATTTGTGATGAGACCTTTCTTTTGTTACCAAAAATTTCCTCTCTTTTGTTATCAAAAAGTTTTGCCTGGTGACCTTGACCTAGGAGATTGACCTTCTTTTCTGAAAATTTGAAAATAACCATACCTTTAAATCGGTTAAGTACATGAAGTAAGAGATGAAGTATTTCACAGGTGAATTTTATTTGACAAGACTTTCCTACTGAAAAATGTACCAATGATTTTAAATCAAATAACTTTGACCTGCATATTTGATCCTTTTTAGCTTGCCGGGACGAATGTCCGGAGAGCTATTGTCATACCCCCGGTGTCGGCGTTGGCGTTGGCGTCTGCGTGCGCGTGCACAAAAACTTTAACCTTGCTTATAACTTTTAAACCAATACAGATTGGGCTTTCATATTTCACATGTGCATTCCTTGTGACAAGACCTTTCCATGGATACCAAAATTTTTGACCTTGTGACCTTGACCTTGGAGATTGACCTACTTTTGAAAAACTTTAACCTTGGCCATATTTTTTGAATGGTAAGTGATAGGGCTTTGATATTTCACATGTGTATTCCTTGTGACAAGACCTTTCCATGGATACCAAAATTTTTGACCTTGTGACCTTGACCTTGGAGATTGACCTACTTTTGAAAAACTTTAACCTTGGCCATATTTTTTGAATAGTAAGTGATAGGGCTTTGATATTTCACATGTGTATTCCTTGTGACAAGACCTTTCCATGGATACCAAAATTTTTGACCTTGTGACCTTGACCTTGGAGATTGACCTACTTTTGAAAAACTTTAACCTTGGCCATATTTTTTGAATGGTAAGTGATAGGGCTTTGATATTCCACATGTGTATTCCTTGTGACAAGACCTTTCCATGGATACCAAAATTTATGACCTTGTGACCTTGACCTTGGAGATTGACCTACTTTTGAAAAACTTTAACCTTGGCCATATTTTTTGATTGGTAAGTGATAGGGCTTTGATATTTCACATGTGTATTCCTTGTGACAAGACCTTTCCATGGATACCAAAATTTTTGACCTTGTAACCTTGACCTTGGAGATAATTGACCTACTTTTGAAAAACTTTAACCTTGGCCATATTTTTTGATTGGTAAGTGATAGGGCTTTGATATTTCACATGTGCATTCCTTGTGATAAGACCTTTCATGCCGTACCATAAATTTTGACCTAGTGACCTTGACCTTGAAATTTTACCTACTTTTGAAAAACTTTAACCTTGGCCATATTTTTTGAATGGTAAGTGATAGGGCTTTGATATTTCACATGTGCATTCCTTGTGATAAGACCTTTCATGCCGTACCATAAATTTTGACCTAGTGACCTTGACCTTGAAATTTTACCTACTTTTTGTTGTTGTTGCAATTTACATATGGTTGCCACCGGCGAGCTATGTTGTCATTCTGACAAGTCTGGTTTATAAATAAGCCTTGCACATGTCTCAGGCGACACAAGCATTCCTTGGATTGCTATTTTCTATTAATGTGGTTTTGTCTACTCATTTACTGCATATTTCTCACATTTAATTCATTCAATAGTTTTAAATTGATTTTGGTCTAAATTTTTTTTTTTTTTTTTCATGATTTTTTTTTCCAATTTAAAAAAAAGATGTATTCATTGGATTGAAACCCTTTCAATTTCAGTTTAATACAAGGACATGTTCAATTTTTAGCTCACCTCAGTGAAGTTGAGTGAGCTTATGCTTTATTCCTGCACGTCTGTGTCCGCATCCCTATCCGTGTCCGGTTAAGAAGTTGCGGGTAGCTCAGTATTTGGCAGAGTACTGATGCTACAGTAACCAAACATGCACAAATGATTCATCTTTGGATGCCGAGATGAACCCATGCATTGGATGCTGCATCTGACCTACATTTTCTGCTTGAGTGACTTGGTTAAGAAGTTTGGGGTAGCTCAGTATCTGACAAACTGATGATGCTCTAGTAATCAAACTTGCACAAATGATTCATCTTGGGATGCCGAGATGGACCCATGCATCGGATGCAGCATCTGACCTTCTTTTTACGCTGGAGTTATTTTGCTTTTAAAAGCCAATATTGAGCAAAGTATAAGTGCTACATGTACCAAACTTGCATATTGGATATATCTTTTATCAAACTTTCATAAAATGACCTTTACCTACTTTTTCCGCTTGAGTGATTTTGCCTTTAAAAGCCAATATTGAGCAAAGTATAAGTGCTACATGTACATGTACCAAACTTGCATATTGGATGTATCTTTGATCAAATTTTCATAAAATGACCTTGACCTACTTTTTCCGCTTGAGTGATTTTGCCTTTAAAAGCCAATATTGAGCAAAGTATAAGTGCTACATGTACCAAACTTGCATATTGGATGTATCTTTGATCAAACTTTCATAAAATGACCTTGACCTACTTTTTCCGCTTGAGTGATTTTGCCTTTAAAAGCCAATATTGAGCAAAGTATACCGGTAAGTGCTACATGTACCAAACTTGCATATTGGATGTGTCTTTGATCAAACTTTCATAAAATGACCTTGACCTACTTCTTCCTATTGAATGATTTTGCCTTTAAACCCAATATACATGTACTTAGAAATATGTTTTAATTGAATTTTGCTGCCACAAGGTGAGCTTCATAATCTGTGATTACCTATGTTTGGCTTACGGCACTAGAAAGAAAATTTTAAGTCTCATATAAATTATAATGCACAGTGTATTTCATAACACACAGGTGAAGCAATTTAGTCAGTTTTCTACAAGTTCTCTAATTATCTGAGCGCATCGATTTTTAGCTCACCTCGACGAAGTAGAGGGGGGCTTATGCTATCGCCCCGGCGTCGGCGTCCGCACTATAGGTTAAGCAAAACGGGACAGGTCCATTCCTGCCAAACTTTAAGTCCTACATCAACCAAACTTGCATGGATGATGCATCTGAGGATGCTTACTACAATGCATGGTACGGAGGCTGCATCTGACCTACATTTCACGCTTGAGAGAGCAGGTTAGGTAAAATGGGACAGGTCCATTCCCGCCTTACTATAAGTCTTACATCAACCAAACTTGCTTGGATGATGCATCTGAGGATGCTTACTACAATGCATGGTACGGAGGCTGCATCTGACCCACATTTCATGCTTGAGTGACTAGGTTAAGTAAAATGGGACAGGTTCATTCCCGCATTACTATTGGTTCATCATCAACCACAGTTGCATGGATGATGCATCTAAGGATGCTTACAACAATGCATGGTACGGAGGCTGCATCTGACCTATATTTAACGCTTGGTTGACCAGGTATAGTAAAATTATAATCTTCATTTCCAGCTTTCTTTGAATTTTTAAATCAACCAAACTTATTTGGATGATGCATCTGGAAATACTTTGTGCAATGTAGGTACAGATGCTGGTCATGGGACAATGATGCTGTCGAGGTGAGCGCTGTCATCTCTGATGGCCCTATGTTTTGGATTTAGTGAGAGTTATTTCTCTTCATCTAAGTGCAACTCATTTATGGATTAGATTTTAATTTGAGAGTGTGTGTATTCTTGAAAATATTGTCATTTGCTATGTTATGTAGTAATATCATTTACAAGTAGTATAAAAAAATTGCTCAAGTATTTGCGGAAAACAGAGTTATTTCCCATTTAAGATGGTACCTGATGTAAAACCATTATGACGTCATGGGAATGTTATGGTAACGTCGATTTTATACCGTCATTTCTCAGAGTTTATGAACCATTCCCATATAATTTTATGACGTCACTATTAGTCTACGTCAGATACTGTCCCAAAAGGGAAGCAACTCTTGTTTTTGAAAATAGCGAATACAAAGCATGGTCATGAATTAGCAATAAATACATAATTATATCATGTTTTAATTCTCTAAAATGTGAATTTCAAACCAAGATAAGTACACATACAGCACTCGTCTTAACAATTCTCACTCACTTATGTCGTGAGACAAAAAAAAACATAGACGTAGCAGTTTGAGATTTCCTTGTCTCACACTCCACGTGACTTCTATTATGACGTCATAGAACGTAAAGTCACGTCATCGTTAGATATGTATAGGTTTTGGTATTGATTTTTATAGTTTTAAAAATCATTAAAGTGATGATAAAATGAGGTGAGTGAGAAAAATAATCAATCACGACTTTACAACTGAGACAGGGGAATCTCATCTTCATGCAAAAGATTTGCTACATCCACGACTTGGCAAGCCTGGTTGTGGAATTGCAAATCTTTTACAATTGGATGAGATTCCACTGTCTCGGCCTTAACGTCGTAATAGATTCTATTGATATCTATTCTATAAACATATTCAAGGATTTTTTTCTTTACACAGGGATGCACTAACAGTTCTCAAAGCACTGGCTTCAACAGTTGGCCCTGTAAGTGATTTTTAATCTAATAGATTTATAATAAATGTACATGTACATTTGGGTCCGTTCACCACGCTTTTCAAGAGTGAACCCAGAATGTCCAGGGTTGAAAAGCTGAAATAGAGGAAATTGAGAAGTTTTGAAAGTTGAGTCGAGGAGACCATAATGAAGGTATATTATAATGGTAAGATGGATATTGTAGGAGTTCTGGATAAGCCTGCCTCACTGCGTGGGATTGAAACGTATGATGTTGTGATTCCTTACGGAGGTTTTTGTTTGTTTTCTCATCATTTAAGTGATACTGCACAAAACTGATGAGACGTTGCAGTAGAGCTATGCCTAATAAGTAAGTCAATATTGTTTATATATCTGAAAAGTCTATAGTTTCTGCAAACACTTTTCTGTCATCGACAAACTATTTAAGTGTTTGCAAAAACTATGAACAGTTCATATACCTAGATGATATGGATTGATTTATTAGGCATTGCCCTACTGAAACGGCTCATCAGTTTTGTAAAGTTTAACTTAGAAAATGAATAAATACCAAAAAACTGTCTAAGGAATCACAACACCCTACATTTCGAAGCATACAAAATTCTAAGTCAAATGACTTATTTAGTTATAGTCAGAACTTTGCTATTTAAAAGATGTAACCGATTTTCCATATTTGACAGGACTTTTCCAGAGAAAATAGGATGTTCTTGGGTTTTTGCATTATTTGAGATACATGTGTTGGAAATTTTTCAGATTTGGCTAGAATGAAGTATAAAGAAGATAATAGATTTAAGGAAAATAAATACATTATTTGTGAAATTTTTCCAGGAGACCAGTGACAAAACACAGAAAATTTAAAAAAAAAATTAATTAATTGCCAAAATTTTCCTCCTTTCACCAAATATTTGTGATATGTCGTCCGGATACCGAAATTGTTGTTCTTGTGACCTTGACCTTGGAGTTTGACTTACTTTTCAAAAACTTTAACCTTGAGCATTACTTAAAGATTGCTTTTTTGCTTTTGCATTTTATCAGTGTGTATTGGCAGTAGGGAATGAAAAAAAAATATGTAAAGCACAAAGTGCTTTTCATGAATTTTTTTTCCATTTTCTACTGCCAGTACACACCAATAAAGTGCAAATGCTGAAAAACCAAGCAGAGGGTTAAACTGGAGAAATTTCATAGAACTTGGAGGAAAAACATTTGAAAACTCACTTTAACACACTGTTAAATTGTTTAGACCTATGAGATAAATCGGTATCATTATACAACAGTACAAATTTCTGTAAAATTACCCTGTTTCCACTGGAAGTAATCAGAACAATGCAAGAGTCAAGTACAACCATGGAAAAAGATACATTGATACGCAAAAACTTTGGATATTTTCACGACTTACCTCAACATGGCTCAAGATTTGCTAATACTCAAAATATTTCTGATATTATGATTCAATAAAGAAACAAAAGATAAATTCACTGTTGATAAATGACACAAGTGAATCAAATCCTTATCCTAAATTTTGAAAATTTGATCCACTAATGCCTGAATTCTGCTCATCCAAACACGGCATCTTTCTGCAGACATCAGTGCAGTTCGTCCTTGAACTTCATCTAGTGTGATGGGTGATCGACATACTAAGTCACACTTCTTGGAAGTGTGCATGTGGGTGACCTATATTTTGACACATTTAATCCCTGGGGTGTTTGATAATGGAATATACATGTTAATACCCACGCCATAAAGTGGTGGGGGTATACATGTATAGTGATGCACATGTAAGTGCGTGCATGCGTCTGTCTGTCCCACATGTGGTATCCAGACATTTAAAGGAAAACCGTAACAGACAATCAATTCATTTCTTGGACATAGCTTAACTCTAGCAAGGTTAACTCTAGCAACTGCTTTAATCCAGTGTTATTTTGATTATTCTTGTTCATCCTGGTACAGTGGGCTTTCAAAAACACTACAAAAGAAACTCCAAATTATGCAAAATAAAGTAGTCAGATTTATCCTTGACCTTGGCCCACGGTCTAGAATTTCATGTGATCAGTTAGAGTCAGTGAATATGCTATGTGTTTCTGACAGAACAAGCCAGTTGAGGCTGAATCATGTTTTTAACATTATGCATGGCCATGCACCAACCTATTTAGGTGAACATTTTGTCTTAAATAACAATGTCACAAGAGGGGGCCAAAATATGAGTTTTCAGCTGCCAAGTGTAAATACCTATACAAAATCTAGTTTTTATTTTAATGCTATAAAGGATTGGAATTCTATGCCCTTGGAAATTAAAGAAATCAGAAATAGAACTTCTTTCAAAGCTGCAGTCAAGGCACATTTAACCGAAAATGCTAGAAACAGAGAGCTAAATGAATTTATTTATGATTTTTAAATGAAATGTGTATAGAAATATAATTTCTAATGTATGATTTAGTTTTAAAATCAATTTAATTATTAATCAGGCATTGTGAAATGTTACATGTTTTTATTATAGTCCGTCCGGGTTGTCGTTGCCAAAGTCCCTATATTTATTTAATTTAAGTTTAAACTAACCCTATTTATTTACTTATACTTATATTTATTAATATGTCAGGACCCCATTGGAAATAAGCACACTATGAATTGCTTTAATGGGTTATCCTAGGCAATATCTATGCAATGCACCTATAATGTGATAGTTACTTCTGTGATATCTTTGATTTAAAATTTAAAATCAGTTATTCTACTAAAGATACATGTACTAGATCAACTGTGATATTTTTACTAGATCAACTGTGATACTTTAGCCAAATTTAAGTGTGATAAGCAAAATTCTGTGATATATTAAATATGACTTTGTTGACATTGATTATGCATTATAACCTGTGCTATTGTATGATATACATTGCCTGAATAAAATTGAATTGAATTGAATTGAGCTTTTACACCAAAAAATACAGGTTAAGTTCGAATATGATTCATGTCGCTCAATTTTGTGCAGAGTTATGCTCCTTGAAATTTAGAAAACTTTAAAATTTTGTGGTTTCCGGACATTTCAAGGAAACCCGTTACAGGTAATCAATTCATTTCATATACCTTTTACATCAAGAATATCAGGTCAATTTCGAATATGGGTCATTAGAGTTATTCCCCTTCAGTCTTAGACAATTTCAATATTTTTATGCTTTCTGGACATTTGAAGGAAAACCGTTACAGATAATCAATTCATTTCTTGAATGTAGCTATTATACCATAAAAGACAGGTCAAGTTCGAATATTGGTCATGTTGCCCAATTTTATGCATAGTTATGCCCCTTGAAACTTGGAAAAAATCAATATTTTGTTGTTTCCTGACATTTAAATAAAAACTGTCACAGGGAATATATTCATTTCTTCAATACATATAGCTTTATATTGTAGAAATACAGGTCAAGTTCAAATACGGGTCATGTTGCTCATTTTTCTGTGGAGTTGTGCCCTTTCAAACTTTTTATACATTGCTTATATGTGAAATATGCTGGGTGGGTATCATTGATCCTTTGATCCTTATTTTTTTTTTGAATCTGTGTTAAAGCAATGAATGAAATGGGCATTTTGTCAGAAATTAATCTGCGTAAGTTCAAAAGTCACGTGATAGGCTCTGGCGTTTATCGAGAAATAAAGCAACAGTTGGCTTGGTACCTTTATTTAAGGGAAACACAATAGGAATATAAATATTTTTGAATGGTAAGTGATAGTGCTTTCATATTTCACATGTATATTACTTGAAATCAGACCTTACCATGGATCCAAAATTTTTGACCTTGTGACCTTGACCTTGATCTCGGAGTTTGACCTGCTTTTCAAAAGCTTTAACCTTGACCATAACTTTTGAATGTTAAGTGATAGGGCTTTCATATTTCACATGTATATGCATTGTGGCATGATCTTTCCATAGATACCAAAATTTTTGACATTGTGATCTTGACCTAGGAGTTTGACCTACTTTAAACACAACTTTAAGGTAACGCTAAACACAAATTTGGACTTCCAGATTTAATCAGATTTTTTCTCTTATTTTCAAGGTACATATACAATGTTATACATCAAATTGATTGTCATGAAAAGCTGCATACAATCATGGTATCAACTTCTCTCCACAGAGTCTTGGCTTGGAGAAATGTCATTTGTTTCACTCCTTCCATTTCACACAGTTCAGCAAGGTTAAGATAACAGCTTTCACCTAAACAATGCAGAATTATTGATGGTTAAAGTTAGGTCTAGTGCAAGCTAGATGTGAGTTTTTCATATATTCAAACAAATTGTTATAATCTGGTCTGAAATTATTGATATAAAAATCTTAAAATGTCGGCCATATTGGGGACTACTTTCATGTTGTAAAAAGTATGGTGTCCTTGCAGTGCCAACAATTTATTTGAATTTATGATCCAACAGTTAAATCGTAGTTACCTGACATTGTACATGTATATTGATAACGAGACTAGCATAAAAGTACACATGTATATACTAAAATGAATAATAATGATATTCAAATAAAAGAGAAGATGAAAGGGGGGGGGGGGTTTCCTTAATAAAAAAATCACCAAGTTGAAATGAATCACTAATCCCAACAAATGTTTTATTATGTACTGTATAGAAGGTACTATTTCAAGGAAACTCACTTTATTTAACATTTAATTTTTTTCCAAGCAAATATAAAATGTAATATATGGTGACAATGTGAATTTTCTATTACTGTTTTCAGGAAACATTCATTGTACAAAAAAAAACAATAAAAAAAAGATGAGCTTTTTTTATCTATCACATTCCATTTTTTCATTAAAATGCAACCACACTGTACGTATATATATACTCATGATCAAACCCCCCCCCCCCCCCCAAATAAAAAAACAAAAAACAAAAAAAAAATCACAATTTAGACACAAGCTGTTGATTACTTTGCTTTATACTTACTCATATTCTATTTTTCATCTGGAAATATCTGTAGTAAAGCTGAATGTGCAACCATTCTTTGTCACTCGGGAAAATAACTGAAACATTGATGAAATTTGTAAGCAAATGTCAAATTTTAAGAAAAGTTTACATTTCTCCTATCTTTTTGTGACATTTTATTTTAAGCTATATTATATACAAATTGATCTCCTTCCTTTTAGATATATACATGTAACAATTATTAAAATTATTACACAGTAGACTTTATCAACATTTACCTATTTACCTAGTAAAATGCATGAGTCTGAATCTATTTCCATCTAAACTACATACAACATGTACAAACAATATTTTCACTAAAATGCTAGGTTGCTGAAAGATGTTTGTGTATAATATTTAAGAAATAACAACTAGCTAGCCGTGGTCTGTTGTCCAGTAATTCCCCTCGTTACATGAACCAATCAAATTATCACCTCGCAGCGAGGTGATAATTTGACTGGTTCATGTGACTTAGGGAATTACTGGACAACAAATCACAGCAATTTAGTTGTTAGTTCTATTCTTATATTGTTCTGCACAGGCTCTATAGCACGCGCACGTGCATGGGTGGAGCTTAGCGAACTGGAATTTTGTTGGAGATTTTACATCAGGCGAGTTCTATGATACATAAAGGGAGAAAATCTCAAGTCATGTTAGAATTTTATTTCTATAGCACCACTTCTTTCTGAAGTATAAGGGGAAAAATTTTAAAGTCTTAAACTTCTTATCACTTGTAATGTAATTTATGTGAATAAATCACATACTTAATGTATGTTAGGTATTCGAGAGAAGTCCATTCTACAACCATAGCTGTTCATTCATCCTCAGAAATACACAGGAATTCTGTGCAGGAATCAACTGCAAAGGGGAAAAATATCATAAGTCCCTAATAACAAAAGTATTAAACATATATATGAATTTATATATAAATATGACGATATGTAAGCCCACTGTCGAATTGTTATAAATTCATCATCAATGGGTATTGACCGCTATATATTGAATGTATGAATATTTTTATCTTCATGTATGATTGCCCTAATTCTGCAATTCTGCTTTAAATGACAGCATATTTTAGAATATATAATATTTATTGGGTCCAGACAGGAATTGAAACTAAAATCAAAACAATGTATATATTGTAAGACCATATTATCAGTCTGAAGACGTATTAAGAACTTTCTAATACTGCATATTATGTATTAATCAATAAATTGTCTGTAAAATGCTGTTGTAAGGATTTTTTCTAACATTCTAACTTTCACATTTGTTAATTGAATTTTAAAAATTGTTCCAAATGTATTAAAAAGTTGTTGAAAGTCTTAATACAAGATTTCAATTATAATACTGTAAGATACACACCACATCTCCTTGAACCACATAAAGGTATCCATGTCAATCTTAGACTGTATGTAGCAGTAGTAAATTTGAATATTTCCTTTCGATACCAAATATATTGAAAGGCCTTTTTGGTTCACGATTCTTTCCACTCCACGTAGAACATATTGAATTCCTAAAAAAGAGAAAGCAAATTTGTATTCAAAATGCAATTCAAAATATTTCTTCAAACAGATTTATTCAATTTGGTTTTCATCATAAAAATTTTGAGACATTTTCATATTTTCGGCATAGATATGATGTATGCAAAAAAATATACAAACTATGAAGTGATGTCATATTCAATGAATTTGATGGCAATCATACCCAGTTACATCATATAATTAAAAAAAATCTGGTGTAGCCAAATGCCCGGAGCTACTGAAAATTTAGCAATGCAAATATCTGTCTTTAGGCTAGTGGTATAAAAGTAATATATTGGAGTCAATGAAATATATGGTGTGTCAAAATTTTATGCACAATTAAAGTTTTTTTTGTACTTTACTGTAAAAAGGCAGCAAGTGTGAACAGAAGTATTTGATGAATTGTTTCTGGTAGTTGAATTCATATGGTATACTGTATAGAGGTGTAACAATTCCTCAAAGATTCCATACTGTTTGATAATTTTGCTCGATTCCAAGGTTCATACGGAAATTCTATACCAAAATTCCATTAACTTTTTCATGACTCAAAACGCATTTTCAATGACTTTGTAGACAGACAAGCGGCTAATTCATTAATTGCTATGACCATTAATTATATGAAAAAAATTTAACTAAACAAATTAATCTAGTCATCTTCAGAAATCATGCATTTTGTGGCATGACCGGGTGGAACTTCTTGAATCAAGCGACTGAGACAGGTAGACAAAAATTTTAGGGTAGGGCTGTCACGATACGCTAAGTTCACGATATGATATGTATCACGATATTTACTCACGGTACTATTCATATCACGATACAACATTTTTAATGTAGATATGGAGGCATTTCTGTAATTCGTCAGATATTTTATTAAAACAACAAACTAAGATCATTCATAACTTGAACGATTTGAGAATATATTGTATTGACTAGAAACAAAGTACAAAACTCAGAAGTTATCTTTGACGACTAGGCGTTCAGCATCGCCATGTTGAATTTTTAAAGATAAAACTAAATGCCGAAAACGAACCGCAAGTCAACGATACAGCCTCTTCTTGTATTGTGTATCGAACCGTCATCAAGAACAGCAGTGAATCGAGAACCAGGCGGTGAATCGAGAACCGCGATGAATCAAGAACCGAAGTTAAATCAAGAACCGCAGTGAATCAAGAACCGCAGTGAATTGTGACAGCCCTACATTAGGGTAGATCTATTATAGTAATTAAGTTAATACTTAATATCTGTAATTTTGAACGGCTTATTTTTAAAATCTTTTCATCATGTTGATAACCAGGTGAAAATAAACTCCACCTGGTCAGGTCACTTTGCTACGATAATAAAATAATCATACAAGAAATTTGAAGGGATATTCAAACATCGTCTGGCTGACAAGAAACCAATGATAGTGAAATCAAAGAACTAATGCTAAATTCATGATACATATAAATGAAACTTTTGTTGAGGAAAAGAGCAAAGACATCAAAATCAAAATGATCATATGTCAAGCAAAATTAGATACAAACTTAAGCATTTATATGAATTTGCATTCCTAAAATGGGTTACCTCATGAGGAGTAATCTTTGTAATTTTGAGTAATACATAGATTTTGTTATGCTTAACGTATGAAGAAATATAGATTTTCCCTGCTTCAACATTGTAGCAAATCTTTATAAATCACATGCTTGCCTATGTCATTGGTATAGAATAGATTCATTCAAACGCTGAAGTGACAAAGAATTAACATTCACATGTCTATTCGCTTGCTGACAAATTTGCAAAAAGTCATTTCGCATGATAATTCATTTAAGACATAAAATTTAGCAGCAAAAGAGTAGAATGTAATTTTACGTAAATTGCAAAATAATTCAGTGATGCTGAAAAGTACCAGTCTGAAGGATTTCACCGGCAAAATTACATTCAGACTGGCAAAAAGTTTAAAGTTTTGCTACACAATACACATGTACTTTGTTCGGACTGGCATAATTTTCAAAATGACTGGCATGCCTTAAAAGTTTTCAACATCTCTGAAAACTACACCAAAAATGCAAAGGAAAACAGGTCTCGACTTAATATAGCTTCAAGTTTTTGCCTGTCACACACAATATTTCTTATCAGTAGATTGTGTGTGCAACTGTTAATACATGTATTACTATAATTATTATGAAATATTGTGAATGGGCCATTTTCCATTATTTTTTTACCATTTTAATGGGCCATTTCTTAATATAAGAAAGATGGGACTATCATACATGTAGTCTGTGCGCAAGGTCTCTGTCCTTCCCAATCACTGTTGAGATCACAATCGGCTTGCATTTAAGCGATAAATCGTATATTGGCAGGAATTGAAGCCTTCACACAAACATGAACTATACCATATTACCAATAAGAAATAACATGTAAGATACTGGCGAAATATTGAAACCATTTGTAAGTAGGCATTGTAGGGAATTGCAGGAAAAGAAGGTAATGGTACGAACTGACATACTGCTGTTCACACTTGCTGTCTTTTAACAGTTATACAATTATGAAGCAGAAAACAATTGTTTTCTATGTGAAAGAGTATACCAAAGATCCAAGAGCAAATGTGAGTACTGTTCAGGTACAAAATATCTGAGTATGAGGTATCAATGTTGTTGTAAACACTATTTACATCTAAAACACCATACAAATGCCTGAATGACCATTTTTGGCTTCCATACAACACTTTGACAAAAACTTGACAGAAATGTCAATTATTTCAAAATAATTGTTGTTGCATCTTATGTCAATTGCAAATATTGGATATACTTCGGTATATTTTTGTATTAATATTTAAAAAAAAGAAATTTCTGTCGATGTTTTCACCATGTGACGTCATAACTTTTAGGCCAAATTGATCGACTGAATTTAACTTTTAGAAGGGCAAAATCTTGTCCGATCTCTTTCAGACGTGCGTCAATAAATTCTTATAGCCACCAATTATTGTTTACAGTACCTGTCTTACGTCTGAACAAAGTAGATTTTCCCTCGATTGTTTATTTTCTCTTTCGTGCCAACTGCAGACCTTCGAACGCAAAGAGGGGAAATACTTCCAACGAAAAGTAGTTCGATATAATGACGACAAACCTTTATATATAATCTCTCCTATGTGCTTTTGTAGAATAGATATAGTAATTTATATTATGTCTATGAAAGTAAGAGACTGTTTTACAACATTCATATAAGTATCTCAAACGTAAAAATTCGCGCAGGAATTTGACGTACTTTCATTTTGATCGAAGAGGGAAGACCGAAATTATACAGTTGAAATAGTAAATTAATATGGCTAGAAATAAACAGGTACCACGTGTTTTAAAAAATATATGGGTCTCTTACTTGAATACTTTCAGAAATATGGGCTGTCACCCATTAGATCATGCATTAAATTGAGATGAAATTGGCTACTCACCAAATCAAATATGGCGACCTCCATCTCGACAAATTGACATACAAACGGCCTCCATTCAGAACTGTACAAAAGTGGCGCGCAATTTCAAATCCCGCATGCACTAGTATCAAAACATATTTTTCTGTTGCCAAAGTTTCAATTTTTATTTTTCAAGTATATTACAGCTGAACTGTTTGAAAAATTGGGTAGGAAAACAATAATTTTCATAAATTATATGGAGTATTGGTTAAAACATGGGCTGGTCACAGAGAGGCCATTACTGTAAATGTATAGTGTGTACTTATATGTAGTTACATGCAAAGTTTGAAAGTAATAGGCACAGAGAGAAAAAAGATATACACAATTTTATTACTTGAGCTGCCAGGCGTCCATTTTGACTTTAGCGTTACCTTAACCATGGCCATACCATTTCAATAGTTAATGATTGGGCTTTCATATTTCCTTCCTTGTGACCTCATCCTTGGAGGTTGACCCACTTTTAAAAACTTCAACCTGGACCATTACTTTTGGTTGGTAAATGATAGGGCTTTCATATTTCACGTGTGCATTCCTTTTCACAAGACCTTTCCCTTGGTAACAGAAGTGTGGACCTTTTGACCTTTATCTTGGAGTTTAATCTTTTGAGATTTAGAATTGTGATAATACATGAGATATAGTATGAAAAGTTAAGAGTAGGGGGAGGGGGATCTGTGAGCATTTCTTTAAAGACACCCCATAGTGGGCGTCCACAATTCCTTGAATTTAATTTTTATACGCCTGTCATTTGACGGGTGTTATTATGGTATGACGAAGTCCGTCCGTCTGTCCATCCGCCTATGGAACGCAATAACTTGATTATGCCTCAACGGATTTTCACGAAATTTATACAATATTTCCTTTTTTAAACCTTGAAAAAAAAGAAATAGACCTGTTTAGATGAAAAACTAAGGTGAGCGAAGCGAGCCTGAAGTATTTGAAAAATGAATTGAAAATTGCGGCGAGGGAAGCGATCGGGAAAAATTTTTAAGGTATATATAGATGAATTTCGAGGTAATTTTTAAAATTGAGATTATGTACATGAACGCATAAGAGCAAGATTATTTATATTAAAAGTAATTTCCTATTTTTTTTTTTTGGTTACTGTTACCCTCCCAATCATCTGTCCCTCCTCTCGCCTCCTTCTTCCCTCCTCCCGCCCCCTTTCTCTCCCCTCCCTTTGTCCCTGTCCATCCCCTCATTATTGCCTTCAACGGTTAGTTCTTGTGGCTGGAGGGTTTTTTAAAGAATCAAAGTTGACAATTTTACATAATATATATTATACAGTATATAGCACAATTGCATTTTAAAGGAGAGTGAATGGGATGAATAACCTCGTCATAGACGGAAAAATATTATTTAGCAGGGAGGAGTCTAGCGCAGAGGAAACGGAACTGTTCCGTTATGTGTATTTGAAAATTTTTATCAGAAAAATGAGAACAATTAAAAACTGGGGGCACATTTCGTTTGAAAAAGGATAAGATTTTTTTCCTGAAATGTGCCCCCACCCCGTTTTATGATCTCATTACGGTGTTATAGCGTGGTTTTCTATCCCCTCCCTTTTATTCCTCTTAAATACATGAATGGCATTTGACATTTACTTTTTTTTTAATTGTCAACTTTGACTCTTTCAAGAAACCCTCTCGGCACTAGTTACAAATGTAGAACTCTTGGATTAAGGCAATATTACATGCTGATCTTGTCATGAAATATTCATTTTCGGCGATTTTTCCTCTTTTTCTCATTTTCTTTAAGTTTCATATTTTGTTTCGTTTCGTTTCGATCTGTTGTGTTTCGATCTGTTTCGTTTCGTTTCGATCTGTTTCGTTTCGTTTTGTTTCATTTCGTTTCGATCTGTTTCGTTTCGATTTGTTTCGTTTCGTTACGATTTGTTTCGTTTCGTTTCAATTTGTTTCATTTTGTTTCGTTTCGTTTCGATTTGTTTCGTTTCGTTTCAATTTGTTTCATTTTGTTTCGTTTCGTTTCGTTTTTGTTTCTTTTCGTTTCGCACTTTACAGGGACCCATGGGTTATATGCACATACAGTCTAACCTGTCTATAACGGACAGCTCGGGGAAAATCAAATATTGTCCTTTATAGACAGGTGTCCTTTATGCAGAGGTTCAGTTTGATATACAGTTTGCAATAATTTCCGTCAATTTTTTAGAAGTAGTTTTACAAGGTAAATTAATAATGATACAGAATACATGTACTAATACATGTAACTGGGCCAGGCCAAGTAGAATTAAATACATGTTTCTCAGATAATTGAGACTACAAAAAAGGGAAATTTAAGGAAGGTACTTATTTTTCTCTTACAATGTAAATAAAGCAAGTTTTGCAAACAAACGCCATGTCACGTAAAAGGATCGGAATGTATTACGGTTTCTCATCTTGCCTATTGAAATCCCCGCGTTTTACATGTTTAAAGACCTTCAGGAGGGCCCGTGAGTAGGTCAGCGTACAGCGTGTATACGGAAGCCAAGGTTTGATTGACATTAAACCGCTAGATGATCGAATTACATGTATGTACTTGGGTACATAAAACGTAAGTTTAAATCTTTACATTTACGGATAACGTTGATGTAAGGATTTAACAGACGTTTGTCGCGTGTCGTCGGTCCGTGAGTACCTGTAAAATCATGAACGTCATTATCAACCGAATCTGAAATATTACAATAAATTCCTGATGTTGTTCAGCAATAGTATTCATATGCTGTTTACATTTATAAATAGACCGAGAGAGAAAAGAGTATGTCGAACTCATTGAAAAAAAAATATCGATCGTTAAATTATCCGCGACACGTGCCGGCGTGTGGTCAGTAGCTATACAATTTTATATTTAATCGTGAATCGCGATATAAACTTTCTATTGTGAAACGAAGGCTTTCTAATGTGAATACAAGGCTCTTGTACTCTTGTTATTTTCCATTATTACACCCTTCATCAAGCGTCAAAGCCTCTGTTTATACGTTCTTGATTTAATTAATGTATAAACAGGTAAACATCAATTGACAACTAATTACCCGTCCCCTAATTACAATTAATTTGCGAGGCCATGATAGAAAAGGACGCGGATCGAAGGATTTTACAAAGGCATTGTGCGTTATCAGAGGCGGAACCGAGATAATTATGTCCGTTATAGGAGGTTATTAACACCGATTGGGGTACCAGAAGGGTGTCCGTTGTCCGGAGAACGGAGGTGTCCGCTATACAAAAGACCTTTATAACACAAAAAACGTTGGGGGGAACTGAAATTGTCCGTTATGTACAGTTGTCCGGTATATAAAGGTGTACGTTAACACAGGTGGGACTGTACATGTTAAGCAAAGGGCAAAATATAGGCGCATGGAACGCAATAACTTGAATATGCGTCAACGGATTTTCATGATATTCATACATTATGTTTGGATTGTGGAGAGGAAGCCGCCTTTCAATTTTCAGGTTCATTCGATTTGTCTTTACACAGTTATGGGACTTAGATATTTTAAAATACATTGAAAATATACTAAAATAGTTTAAAATTATTTAAAAATCTATTTTTGATCCAAATGTTTTGAAATTTTGTATACTTAAGGTAGAAAGAATGCTCTTTGACATATGTAACGGGTTTTTAATTTTTTGGTCGCATAATTGAGATATTTGTAATGGGAAGGGGGGGGGTTATATGCACAAACATGTTAAGCTAAGGGCAAAATATAGGCACATGGAACGCAATAACTTGAATATGTGTCAACCGATTTACATGATATTTCTACATTGTGATCATAGTTTGAAGAAGAAGCCGCCTTTTGATTTTCAGGTTCATCTGATTTGTCGTTACGGAGTTATGGGACTTAGATATTTTAGATACAATGTAAAAATATACTAAAATAGTTAAAAATTCTTTAAAAATCTATTTCTGGTCAAAATGTTTTGAAATTTTGTATACTTCAAGTAGAAAGGATGTTCTTTCACATATATAATGGATTCTTAATTTTTTTGTCACATTATCCAGAAATTATGTGTAATGGGGGGGGGGGGGGGGGGGGAAGGGTTATATGCACATACATGTTAAGCTTTGGGCAAAATATAGGTGCATGGAACGCAATAACTTGAATATGCGTCAACAGATTTTCATGATATTTGTACATTGTGATCAGACTTTAAAGAGGAAGCCGCCTTTCGATTTTCAGGTCCATCAGATTTGTCCTTGTAGAGTTATGGGACTTAGATATTTTGGTGTTGTGAAAAAAATCCCAACGGGCGTATCTTGCTGCGTGAGCGCAGGCTTTATTATGTATAGTATCCCATAAAAGCTATAGATATTACAAACAGATGGAAATATATAGTACTGTATAATAAAGTAATTCCTACAATATGGATGTTTATTCTATGAGGGGGGATGTTTGTCATATTTTACATACCGGTAGTTGAAAATTTAAGGTGTAGTGTGATTTTTCTTTTCATACAACCAGGGTGTGCATTTTTAGCCATTTAATTTTGACCTTTTTGAAGTGACGGTCATGTTTCTATTGGCTACATGTAGTCCATTAAGACTTTTGAAGCAGCAGGTGTTGCATTTGGGCATTTCCATTTTGAGCCATTTTGAGCCTATTTCAAGGTTTTCAACCCCTAACACATTTTCAATAATTAATACCAGATATAAGAATTTTCGTTCTCTTCAAAAAGAATGCAACATATACTTTTCTAGCTACATTTAGGGATTACACTTCCCATACAATGACCTACTCCAGCATCCCGAAGATTCCAGATTATGTAATCATCGTCATTTGTCGGAAAAATGTGCATAAATTTGGACTGGAAGTACTCTATTAGGGTGCGGGATCCTTAAGTCCTTAACCAACATATCTTGTGTAGGTAATGCATCTGAGGATGATTATTGCAATTCTGGTATGGATGCTGCATCAGATCCATATTTTATACTTGAGTGACTGGTTAAGGTAAAATTAGGCATCTTCATTCCCAGCTTAATTCAAGTTCTTTATCAAACGAACATGTATGAGGATTGCATCTGGAGATACTTGGTGCAATTTAGGTACAGATGCTGTAAGGAGGCATTCTCCAAACAGAGTTGTCTCCTCCTTACAGTCAAACTATCTCTGCCACAGACCTCATAATTATATTTTTAGGCAAAAGTCGAAGACCCATACACATAGAGGCATTCATTTCTTGTAGGACAGTTAAAATTTGGTCTCAGGAAGTTTTCTCCTTTATTTAGGTATTCCCCGGCTTCTTTGAAAGTATTCCCTCTTACATGTATCACCAAGATTACAAGTGCAGATCTAGAGTCTTTGCACCAATGTGAAAAATTCTTGATAGTTTTATCAATCTTGTAGACAGAAATTAAAAATTAAGATACATTCACATTAAATATAACATATATTTTCAGGATCCCACACGACACAGCCTTTCCCCTTGTATAGATGATCCTATTTTAACAACGCATAATACTTTTGAAGATCAAGTAAGTATGATATACATTTATTTAAGTATTATAGATAGCTTTCTTTTTCTAGTATGAATATTTATTGGCCAAATTGTAAAGCAAACTCCAGCTGATGAAAAGATATTGTCCATCTGACCATTAGTCTGTCCATCTGTGTCAACAAATGCTTAGCTGTTGCAGAGTTTGCTGTTGGCAATTTCTGGCTATCTCCAGAGGATATTTCAAGTGTCCGGCAGTTTTTAGTTCGGAGCCAGACAAAATGTCTGATGATTTTTTTTGTTCCAAGATAATGTCACTCCATTATCCTTTCACATATACAGTCTTTGATTTTCAATAAAGATATTTTAGGCCATGTAAAATTTGTTTCTCTGACACCTTGCGCTCTTTTGATTTTACAATAAAAAAATATCCACCGTGTCTCATAATTGAGCATATAGTATTTACTAGTATTAATTTTATTGAACATATATAAAGGAAATTACATTGTCCTGTAAAATATGTCTATTCAAATGTACAACAATGGATGTTTCAATGAAAACAGTTCAAATCACAGTGTGTCCCATACTAGTAGTTAAATTTTAAGCATGGCATGACGAGTCAGTTTACAGCAATTGCCAAAGTGCAAGAAATGGATGTACCATAGAATGCTTATTTTCCCACTTTATTCACATTTTGTGAATGAATTCTTTAGAAAATTGTATAGCTATTGAACCAGTTGACAATATTTTAAAAGATGCATTTACTGACCAGGTGCCATCATGTTTCATGGACATTTGAACAGTCAATATTTTTTTCTATACAGGATATATATAAACAGGAAATTTGTAATAATAATCACTTTGTATTGGTAATTTTTAGCTTTTTCCGGTGGATTTTAAGGCATTTCATGAAACTTAAGGACAAATGTCCTGTGGATTTATGGTCTCAATCGTATACACTGCTGTTTTGTCTAAGTTACTTATGTAAGAACTATAAAGCATTTTTATGTCCCCGGAATCAAAGATTTGGGGGCACATAGTTTTTGGCCTGTTTGTCCGAAAAACTTTAACCTTGGGCATAACTTTTGAAAGGTGAAAGAGCTTTCATATTTCACATGTATATTCCTTGTAACAAGAGCTCTCCATTGATACCAACATTTTCAACCCAGTTACCCTGACCTTGACCTTTCACCTACTTTCCAGAAAATGGTGATTATACTAGTTTAACAAAGATGCCACCAGGGGCATTCGAGTTCCACAAACATAGGCTTTATTTAAACATGGTATAGTGTATGGTGTTGGCATTGATAAAGGACATGATGAGTTGACTTGATTTCAGGTACACAGCCAATTGTGCCTCATATGAAATTCATGTGAAATTTACATGAACTTTACATGAAAGTTCACATGAAATTTATGTGAAAGGAGTTCGAACATGAAATTTACATGAAATTTTTCACATGAAATTCATGTGAAGATTTTCACATGGATGTTATGTGAATTCCGTTTCCTGTGAAGGTCACTTAGAAAAATTCATGTGAAGGAAATTTATGTGAAATTCATGTGAAATATTTTTCACATAAATCTTATGTGAAATGTATATGAATTTTACATGAACATTCATGTGAAATTTACATGAAGCTCATTTCATATGAATTTCGTATGAGGCACAATTGGCTGTGTACTGACCTTGACCCAGAGGTTAGAATTTGACCCTGAAGCTACAAATTTGAATACGACTTTATACAGAGGACTCCTGTTAATCTGATAGTCACTTTGACCCTGAAGCTACAAATTTGAATACGACTTTATACATGTAATATTATCCATATTGTACCAATACTATTTAATACATTTTTTGCAAAAAGAAAAGGAAAGGGGGGGGTTAAAAAGATATATTCTGCATTGAAAATTCTTGTTTATGATTTTTCAAGACTGAATAAATCTTCATATCCCCTGAACTAGCGTGCAATAAATTGTTTATTTCAACTTTTTCTGTCCAGTTCACCGCATCACTAATAGAGTTTTCTCCGACTTCTTTTCGATGTAGCAACCATGGCGATCACCTACATATTGGGAGCCACTTCCTCTGGTGTTTCATGTTATACATGTTACAGCGTAAATGACATCTTGATACGATCAATCAATTTCATTTTCAATCTAATATATAATTTGAAAAGTCTGCCCATTCATGCATGCTTCTAAGAGGTGACCTTTGAAATTTTGATAACCCAGTGTAGTGTCCTGTTATATTGAATGTTATTACATGTAATACAGAGGAACCATGCAGCCTATATATCTGGAAAGCAAGCTGCAAGGAACATGGTTGCAATGTATCCTGAATTAGTGATGAAGAGTATTGTTCATGACCCCCCAGTCCCAAACATAGAGGTAGGTGTTGCTTGGATGTACATGTAGATTACTGTAGTTATGAAGTTAAGTATTTGTTAGCTAAAAAGGTATCTATTTGTATGTCTTTGTTAATTATGGTCAATTTGTTTGTGATACTTAAAAAAAAAAAAAAATAAAAGTTTTAATACTCAACTTAAGGGTAAATGCCATGTTGAGTCTTGATCACAGCTGTCCCCCACTATAGTTATCTGCTCCCAGTTTCAATTCATCAGATAATATCCAAAGATGCACAAAGCCCGTATTTTTATACCCCCTGCAAACAAAGTTTTTGGGTATTACATGCATACTACAATGTATACAACATGTATATGAATCACTCTCTCCGTCCATCCATCTGTCCATCAAAGCTTGTATGGGTAACAACTTCCTTCCCTCCACATGGATTTCAATATTATATTTCACAGAATCATTACTTATGACCCACGGGTGTGACATGACCTTGACCTAAAGTCATAGGTCAAAGGTCAAGGTCATGATAGACTGTACGGATGAAACTTTGTTAGGGGCATAATTCCTTTCCCTCTAAATGGAATTCAAAAATAATATCTCACAGAAATGCTACTTATGACTCAAGTGTAACCAAGATTTCTTACTTATAAACCCAAGGCCAAGGGTGTGTTTTGACCTAGAACTAAAGTCATAGGTCAAAGGTCAAGGTCACAATAGACTATCTAGGTAAAATCTTGTCCAGAGCATAATTTCTTTACCTTTTGTGTTGATTTCAAAAATATTTCACAGAATTACTTGGGAACAAAGGGTGTTTCATGACCTTTGACCTTATTTCGAATTACGGAACTTCAAGTCCAAATAGTTGTAATAGTATATGTAATGTAGTAAACTAATAAATGAGTTATTTTGAAAAGTATATGCAGGGGTATAATTCTTCCCTCGGGCTTTTGGACTGCTCTAGATTAATTTAAATTGAATATATCCTAAGATGAAATACATGTATTTAGACTGTCTCGGGTAGTTTTAGGCAAATTGAATGTATTCTTAGCCACACCCAATATGGTCTTATTTATCGTTAAGTCAACAAGAGTGTTCTCATGTGTATAAGACTTCTTGCCAAACTTCTACCAACGATTGGTTACCGAAAAAAACAAATCAGGAGGGAGCTCGACCAGGGAATTTGACTTATTGCAATTCTGTAAAAAAAAAAACCGAGATGCAATGTTTCTTAATCAAAAAAGTTAAAGTGTTTGAGATAATTAACATAATGTAAAGATTGCAGGTATGCATGTTCTTGGTACATATATTTATCAACCATGCTAAAAACATTTTCTCACAATGCATTACACTGTATAATGAGAGGGTAATATTAGATAAATCTTCTTTTATTTATTTATTTGTTTGTTTTTTTTTTTTTTGCTTTGTAAGGGAATGCAACCTTTTATTGTCCACATGCCAATCTAAAGGCCAAGTCACACTGCACTTAACAGTTTAATCACGGCTGAAACGCATCAAAAAAGGTTTCCTGTGAAGCAGACATTGTTGTTGTCCCCCGCTTTCGCAAAAGCGTGGGGACATTAAAACCGGTTCGTCCGTCTGTCCGTCTGTCCGTCTGTCTGTCTGTCTGTCTGTCCGTCAGTCACAAAAACTTTAACCTTGTGCATAACTTTTGAGTGGTAAGTGATAGGGCTTTGATATTTCACATGTGTATTCCTTGTGACAAGACCTTTCCATGGATACCAAAATTTTTGACCTTGTGACCTTGACCTTGGACTTTGACCTACTTATTAAAAACTTTAACCTTGACCATAACTTTTGAATGGAAAGTGATAGGGCTTTGATATTTCACATGTGTATTCCTTGTGACAAGACCTTTCCATGGATACCAAACTTTTTGACCTTGTGACCTTGACCTTGGACTTTGACCTACTTATTAAAAACTTTAACCTTGACCATAACTTTTGAATGGAAAGTGATAGGGCTTTGATATTTCACATGTGTATTCCTTGTGACAAGACCTTTCCATGGATACCAAAATTTTTGACCTTGTGACCTTGACCTTGGACTTTGACCTTCTTTTCAAAAAACTATAACCTTGACCATAACTTTTGAATGGAAAGTGATAGGGCTTTGATATTTCACATGTGTATTCCTTGTGACAAGACCTTTCCATGGATACCAAAATTTTTGACCTTGTGACCTTGACCTTGGACTTTGACCTACTTATTAAAAACTTTAACCTTGACCATAACTTTTGAATGGAAAGTGATAGGGCTTTGATATTTCACATGTGTATTCCTTGTGACAAGACCTTTCCATGGATACCAGAATTTTTTACCTTGTGACCTTGACCTTTGAGTTCGACCTACTTTTCAAAAAACTATAACCTTGTCCATAACTTTTTAATGGAAAATGATAGGGCTTTCACATTTCACATGTGTATTCCTTGTGATGAGACCTTTCTGTTGGTAACAACAACCTGACCTTGTCCATGGAGGTTGACCCACATTTAAAAACTTCAACCTCGACCATAAGTTTTTGATTTTAGTTTAAATCATAGGTCTTAAATATTTCACATGTGCATACCTTTTTATAAGCCCTGTCCCTTGGAAACAAAACAAAAGTTTGTACCTTTTGACCTTTTCTTGGAGTTAATCTTTCATATTTAGAATGTTGATAATATATGAGATATATTATTAAAACTTAAGAATGGGGGGATGTCTGTAAGCATTTCTTTAAAGACAAACACCCAAAAGCGGGGGACCACAATTCCTTGAATTTGATTTTTGAAGTTGAGTTTGAGACAACCTACAGTGGATTTATAGACATTGCAAGAAGCAGGGAAAATCTTAACACTGTTGCAGAAGCAAGTTTTGAGCTGCTCAAATTTTATTCCATGGACATGTGGTAAAGATGTGCTATGCACTTGAAACAATATACTTGGTGTTCCGTGTTCCTTCAGTGTTTAATACTTGGGGTAGATGGGGTAGATGCAGTAAGATGCGAAAGTTAGTGGTCTATAATGGACAAGGCACGCCACAGTCATTAGACGAGTGTTACACATTGGTACCACAGGCAATAGTGTGTGTACAGCTTCTTATCACAAACGTTTTTGAGCCTTAGATGTGGTTGGATGTGGTTGGATGTAGTTAGCCGTGCTTTGACATTGTTTCAGTGATGAATAGCCACTGACGGTCATACTCCGTACAAAGCACAGCCAGGGCAAAAATTTCCACTTACTATACAGCCAATTGTGCCTCATATGAAATTCATGTGAAATTTACATGAAATTTACGTAAAAGTTCTCATGAAATTTATGTGAAATGAGCACGAACATGAAATTTACATGAAATTTTTCACATGAAATTCATGTGAAGTTTTTGACATGAATTGCATGTAAAGTCAATTTTGCATGAAGATCACAAAGAAAAATTCATGTAAAATTCATGTGAAGAAATTTATGTGAAATTTTTTTCACATAAATTTTATGCAAAATTTATATGAAATTCACATGAACTTCCATGTGAAATTTACATGATGCTCAATTCATATGAATTTCATGCGAGGCACAATTGGCTGTGTACCGCATCCTGCGGACTCTTAATATGATCTTGGTGTAGGCCCTGTGGGGTGCAGTGTGACTTGGGCTTTAGGTATTTACATCACTGAAAATTTTAAGGCATTACCAGTGTCATCAATTCCTTTATTGATCTTTCAGGATTTCATTCCAAAGAAGGAGCCATTTATGATAAAGGAAGACAATGAGGATGCCTTGAAAGAGAGAATAGATACGAGGAGAGTGGAAGCCGCATATGAGCTCTATCAGAAATTGAGTTCACAAGGTGGAGTCACAAAAATAGAAAAACAACCTGTATATATACATGTGTATAGGCAAAGTTTTCTCTCAAAAATTTTCATTTAATGTAAGATAGAAGAAAACTTCATATACATTGTGAATACAAATCGTAAATTTTTAGATCAAGTTTGTTTGAAAAATCAACATGAACAGAAAAAAATGCAGTGGATATTACTGTAAACAACTTTATATTCACGTGACCTTATTTTTGCGAGAACTCAACAATAAACTATTTCACGTGTGTATTACTTGTGGTAAGACCTGTCCATGGATACAAAAATATTTTACCCTGTGACCTTGGAGTTTGACTTCTTTTGAAAAAGTTTAACATCGGGTGGCATAACTTTTGAATGATAAGTGATAGGGCTTTCATATTTCACATGACTGTGTATTTTTGTGACAAGACCTTTCCATGGATACCCAAATAATTGACCTTGTGACATTGACCTTTGAGTATGACCTTCTTTTGAAAAACTGTAACTTAAGCCATAATTTTTGAATTGTGAGTGATAGGTTTACATGTGTATGTCTTGTAATATGACCTTTCCATGGATACCAAAGTTTATTTACCTTGTGACCTTGATTTTGAGTTTGACCTACTTTCGAAGAATTTTAACCTTGGTCATAACTTTTAAGTGGTAAGTGATAGGACATTCATATTTCACATTAGAATTCTTTGTGACAAGATCTTTCCATGGATACCAAAACTTATGATCTAGTGACCTTGACCTTAGGGTATGACCTACCTTTTACATCACAGCTGTTGTACTTACAAAGAAACCAAGGGGGGCATTTGTGTTTCACAAACACGTTTTTTGTTTTTTGTTTTTTTTTTTCAATTTTAAACACTATTATGGTCATTTTAGGTGTTGAAATCTCTCAACCAACCATGGACATGTTATTGGAGCTGTTTAGTTTCTATGGAGACAAGGATGAGAAAATCAATCCTGCAGTATTAAGTTTCTACTACAGTGCAGCAGACAGAGAGCAGAAAGAAAGGTATCGTAATTATCATAAAACTTTGCTTTTATTGTGAAATCATTTTGGGTTTTTGTGCGTGTCAAATTTTCGTGAAAAAGACAAATGAATTTTTTTCAGGTAGTACACTGTACATGTAATTTGATGAACATTACTTTCATGCTATTTTTTTAGGAAAGTTTACATGATGTAATGGTGAAGAGGTAATACAAATGATGGGCTTCTTTTGAAATCGTGCAGATTTTGGTCTAAATTTTGTATACCTGTATAAAATATGGGCAGATTATGCAATATCCCTGTTGTCTGTTTGTATGTCCATCTATCCGTCCTCAAAATATTGTCAAGACTTCTACTGAATTATATGGTATTTGATCGTGTCATTTAATAGGTTGTGACTTGTAACTTTGTACCTGCAATTCAAATAGGGACTTATAAGGGGACAGGTAAATTTTCTGTCATTTCCTCACTGACCGCTTTTGGGTTAATGTTTGGAAGTGTCATAAGCCTAAACCGAAAATAAACATGAAGTTTCATTATTTATGGAACAAAATGTAACTGTACTGAAATCTTAATGAGTATCTTTTTTTTCTCTCAGATTCTCAGTTTCAAGGGCTTTGGATGTTTTCGGAAAGATGACTGAGAAATCCGTAGAGGCCTATAATTCAGCACTGCGGGCCACATTAGATCCAAGACTAGTAGGTTTAAAAGACAATTAATACTTCAATACATTGTAGTGTATTGACCATCCTCAGTTCCCTAGGTTATTTGTGCTTTGGCTGAATCTTGATCGCTTTGGCTGAATACCCTGGGTCACATGGTACTATTTCGGGGATTTCCATTTATATGCAAATATTGCCTATTGGCTCCCTCACAAAAATTTTATCCAATCGCATAATAGTTTACAAACGTCTTTTGGATAGAGACAAAAAATAGTGACAATAATTGAATTGTTAATTAGATGTTTTCAATACAAATATTAGGTTACCAACAAAAAATCACTCTTGTGTACGATTCACATACTGTCCTCACTGGTCTGTGCGCATTACTGTCAGTTTTTAGCTCACCTCGACAAAGTAGAGGGGGGCTTATGCTATCGCCCCGTCGTCGGCGTCCGCACTATAGGTTAAGCCAAACGGGACAGGTCCATTCCCGCCAAACTATAAGTCCCACATCAACCAAACTTGCATGGATGATGCATCTGAGGATGCTTACAAGAATGCATGGTACAGAGGCTGCATCTGACCTACATCTCATGCTTGAGTGAGCAGGTTAAGTAAAATGGGACAGGTCCATTCCCACCTAACTATAAGTCCTATACCAACCGAACTTGCAAGGATGATGCATCTGAGGATGCTTACAACAATGCATCTGAGGATGCTTACAATAATACATGGTACAGAGGCTGCATCTGACCCACATTTCATGTTTGAGTGAGCAGGTTAGATAAAATGTGACAGGTCCATTCCTGCCTTACTGTAAGTCCTTCATTAACCAAACTTGCATGGATGATGCATCTGAGGATGTATACAATAATACATGGTACAGAGGCTGCATCTGACCTACATTTCACACTTGAGTGACCAGGTTTCATCAAATGGGACAGGTCCATTCCGGCTTGCTATAAGTCCTACATCAACCAAACTTGCATGGATGATGCATCTGAGGATGCTTACAACAATGCATGGTACGAAGGTAGCATCTGACCTACATTTCATGCTTGAGTGACCAGGTTTAGTCAAAAGGGATAGGTCCATTCCTGCCTTACTATAAGTCCTACATCAACCAAACTTGTGTGGATGATGCATCTAAGGATGCTTAATGCAATGCATGGTAGAGATGCTGCATCTGACCTACATTCCATGCTTGAGCAATTTGGTTAAGTAAAATGGGACAGGTCCATTTCCGGCCTATTGTAAGTCTTAGATCAATAAAAAAAACTTGTGTGGGTGATGCATCTGAGGATGCTTACTGCAATGCACTGTACAGATGCTGCATCTGACCTATATTTCACGCTTTATAAATTAGAATCTTCATTTCCAGCCTTCTTTGAATTTTTTATCAACCAAACTTATGTGGATGATGCATCTGGAAATACTTTGTGCAATGTAGGTACAGATGCTGGTCATGTGACAATGATGCCGTCGAGTTGAGCGCTGTCATCTCTGATAGCCCTATGTTTTAACTTTACAAAGAAGAGCTACAGTCTATTCTCGATAAGTCGAACTTCAAGGGACCGTCAGAATAAGTTCGACTTATCAGGAGTTCGACTTACTGAGTACCTGGCTAGCGATAAATTTTTAGCTCACCTGAGCCATAGGCTCAAGTGAGCTATTGTCATAGTGTTGCGTCTGTCGTCCGTCGTCGTCGTCGTCGTCGTCCGTCGTCGTAAACTTTTCACATTTTAAACTTCTTCTCCAGAACGGCTGAAGGGATTTTGATGAAACTTGGTAGGTATGAAGTACTCATGGTCCCCTACAAGTGTTGTTGTTTTTCGTCCGGATCTGTCAACAGGTGGCGCCACCACAGCCAAAAGTAGGTCACGGGGGATACCCTCCTTTGACAAACTTCTTCTTCAGAACCGAAGCATGTATCGACAAACTGAAAGCATCAGGATGATCTAGAGAGATGTCTTAAGAAGTGTTGTTATTTTTGGTTCCACTTCGAAGTCAAATTTTTGACGTGTTTTTGACGTCTTTTCGGACTTAGTCAGAAATGCATATTTTTGCACTATTTCTTTAAATAACTCAATAAGTGTATGATTTTACACACTCATTTACTACATATTTATCATATTTAACTTACTTAATGCTTTGATATGTATTTTATGCTTAAATTTTATTTTTTTGACTTTTTATGAATTTTTTTCTTATGTAAAAAGGAAGGGGGGGGGGTGATTTTCATACATTTTCATACATTTTCTGCTTCTTTTCAATAACCACTCTTCAGATTGTCATGACAATTTGTAGGTATGATTTATGGTACCCTACAAGTGAAAGAATTTTGTCAAGATATCCACTTTTGGATTTTTGGATCGACCTTTCATCCATAGTTACAGCTGATAATTCAACAAGTGACACATGCTCCAATGTCTTATTGATTGACCTTTTATGTGATATGATTCAATTATTTGAATTCTTTATACTTGTTTAGAATTTTATTTTTAAAGTCGGGAACAAGCCATTTTTTGCTGTGTAGGATCCAGATCCCAGTTATTTTTCAAGTACTTTCTTACCAAAAATAGGAGAAAAATTCTCAATTCGCACCGGCTTAAACACATTGACACTACTTTTGAATGCTTAGAAATTTTATTTGAATTACATAGAAAAAAATGCCGTAAACTCGCCCTTATGGTAACGCGTATACACATATCTTATTGAGAAAATATGCTGAATCAAAGAATGAGAATGTACTACTATGCTTTCAAAAATTTTCGTCCCCTCGCAGACAGAGATACTGCGGAGATGCTGGATATTGCCATTTAAATTTTTTTTCGACTCCAAGTAGACGTATATGTTATACTCAATTTTTGTTTATAAGTTAAATTTATTGAAAATATTTTTCGTAAATCAGGTAACGATAAAGCATCAACCAGGCGGCGTAACCACGGGAAATCCGACATTTCCGGTTTTAAACGAGACGTTTCGCTCTGATTGCTTTTCTCGTCTCGGGTGGTTTCGTACTGTCAAAAGTCGGAATGTTTGGTTTTTCTTTTTTTCTTAAGTAATTTATTTTCATCTAGCCTAAACATTATTCTTACAAAATAAAAATGAATTATAAACAACTATATTTTTAAAGAACTGTATTTTAAGCCCCCCCCCCCTTAAAATGTTAATCTGCTAGTCTAGATCAATTTTACAAATGCTTCCGTGTTTCCACTCGCCTTATATACTACCTTTTTTTGGCAGTCATCAAACAGAAAGTTTTGTCAGATAAGATAAACCGTCATAGTCAAAATAAAAAAGAAAAATCATTTTTATTTTATATAATCATATCTATTTTCTCTCAGCTCGCACAAAAAGGCTTTGCCTTGATTCATATTATTTTTTCAAAGCCTTGCACCTGGTTCCGGACCGGAATTATTCGAATTTTATGATCTGGATCTGAGGACCCATTTTCACACGTATTCTTCCACACATGTAGATGTCTCACACACTTTAAACTATATTCAAAATTTTATTTCATCTATCTAGTAAACAATCACGGGAAGACAATTCAAGATAAACATTGTGTGTATTTTCCACCAATTGTTGAAAATAATAAGAAAACAATCTGAACTATTTTACAGGACAATGACCTAGATAATGACCTGGACAATGACCTAGATAATGACCTAGATATGCATATCTGTATCCTGTACCCGAAGGGGATTCCCCATGTAGTAATGTGATACCTTTAGTACTGCGATACATTTCAGGAGATACAGTGCAAACGGAAAAGATTTTTATACTTGGAACACTTTCGTAATGGTTATCATTCATGTACTTGGAACACTTGCATGTACTTGTTATCATATATAAAGTTTGCTCGAATTTCCTCTGTCTCAGACTCTCTTAGATGAAGTAATTTACGGACTGATTTCTTGAAGAAACGTCTAATGAGTAATCTCTTCCTCTGGATTTTGAGAATGCATAGGACATTTAATATCTGAAATTCTTGAAAATAAATAATTCAGTTCAGACTTCCTGAAATCTTCCAATGAAATGTTGGACCACAGAAAGCTTTTATTTTATTAGAAAAAATAAATTATTATTCACAACCTTAAGCCACTGTGTTCGTCATCTTGTATGTATAATATTTCTAAGAGGAACACAGAGGCCTGAGGTTGTGAATAATAAAACATTTTCTCTCATAAAACGACAGGTTCCTGTGTTAAGACATTTGGGAATTTTTATCTGTTCAAATAATAGATACATGATGAGTTTTTATCGGACCAAATAACTTTTTTGTCGGCAAATCCGATGCAACCGATACATTTCATGAACTCTCTCCGCTAACAACTTGTCCGTGTAACAGACCTATGATGAGGTAAAACAATTAGTTAACAGTAAATAACGATGTCGTAGGTCTGCTAGTTGGACAAGCTTAACAATTTCATGGGCCTTTTAATTTGTTTCAAACTGCGAAACCTAGAGAAACCACTTGAGTTGTTAAACAGCGTATGCTGAAATGCAACGCTCCTTCTCGCCTGTTGAAATATGCATAGGCAAGAAGCGCCGCATTTCAGCATATTTTACTGAAAATTATTTGTTTAAGTGGCTTCACTGGGTCATGAGGTTTGATACAACATACACTGCTTTTTTGGAAAACAAACTGGCCCAATTTCTGCACAACTCACTTGAATTGATAAATATTGGATCAAAATGATTTTAACTGTACGTTTCATGTATTTGAGATGAAATCAATACTATTCAAAAGCAGAATTCATAGATTTCAGTGAATAAAGGCAAAACCGAAAAATCTTTGTTTTTTATGCCCCTGGAATAAAAGATTCGGGAGCATATAGTTTTTGGCCTGTCCGTCTGTCTGTTTGTCTGTCTGTTTTCCGAAAAACTTTAACATTGGGCATAACTTTTGAATGGAAGCTGGTGATAGAGGTTTCATATTTCACATGTGTATTCCTTGTGACAATACCTTTCCATTGATACCAAAATTTTTGACCAGGGATGGGGTAATTAAAAATGTAATTGTAATTAATTACAATTAATTACATTTTTTCAAGTAATTGAATGTAATGTGTAATTGGAGATTTTCTCAATTACATGTAATTGTAATTTAATTAATTACAGAGCAAAAACTGCATGTAATTCCAATTACATTTCAATTACTTTTCAATTACATTTGCAACTAAAAGAATGAATACACATATAGATCTGTGAAAAAATTAACTTGTTGTGAAATCAATTATCATTGAGGTTAGTCACAGATAATGGTTAAATAAACAGTTTTACCTAAATGACCACAAGGCCTTATTTGACTTATAGTTATCAAAACAAAGTTTGGTTATGTGTTTCTGTTCTAATTAGTTTGTTTGTCACTTCTGCAAGGTCCTCCATTATATAAGTCTTAGAGATAATGCATTTTTCCATGGTTGTCCACAATAGAAAGAATGCATGAATAAAATTGTCAAAGGTCACTGTTTACAGACGTAATTTGATCCTAATGTAACAAAATTCAGTTGGGAAGACTAACTAATCAAAGACAATGACAGTGCCAAGAATTCTGGGGGAAATTTAAAGGTGAAATGTGTGCATTGCACATTGATGGTTTCTTTGGGAATCTTGAAAGACATAGGAATATATTCCTGCACTTTCTCGCATTTTGTTAGAGACTAGAAACTTCCTTTCCGGCATTGTTAAATAATGATATGCGTAAAATAAATTCATTAGATGAAATGTAATGTGTAATTTAATTAATTACATTTGCAATGTAATTGTAATTTAATTAAGTACATTGACAAAAAATGGCAAAGTAATGTGTAATTTAATTAATTACATTGCCAAAAATTACAATGTAATGTGTAATTTAATTAATTACATTTCAATGTAATTGACCCCATCCCTGTTTTTGACCTCATGACCATAACCTTGACCTTTCACGTACTTCTCAAAAACTTTAACATTGGGCATAACTTTTGAATGGTTAGTGATAGGGCTTTCATATTGTACATGTGTATTCCTTGTGACAAGATCTTTCCATTGATACCAATATTACGCTGACCCTGACCTCTCACATACTTAACAGAAAATGGCGTTTATACTAACAAAGATGCCGCTGGGGGCATTCTCGTTTCACAAACACAGGCTTTATCATTTCTGGCATGCTAGCTATCAATAATGAAAGGTTTTGTATTCAATTTTAAATAAACTTAATTTATGAAATCATTTCATTGTTTTATTCTTTTTCTGCTGCACATTAATGTGGAATGTTACAATATGATTTTATTTTTGATGTTGCATAATTGAACTATACTAGCTGGGCATATGACGTTGGACCACTTTATCCGTCCTTTCAAATCAGTAAAAAAGTTATTGTTTTGAAATGTGACTATTTTTTCTTTTTTGCACTTTTAAAGGTTGTCTGAAAAAAAAAACTTCTCTGCATCCGGCAAAAATCTTTTTAGAAAGGTTGTGGGCTAAAATCCTGGTACTGGCACTATCAGTATTCAATGTCATTATGTCAATTAGAGCGTGCATGGGTATCAGGTGAGCGTTGTGCCCCCTGGGGCTCTTGTTAATTAGGCTGATGTCCATTTCCTTATCACCGTTCACAAATGTTTGTGTTGTCTTCTTTTAACAATCAAGCTACCTTTAATGTATGTTATGTTACTCAATAGCAAGAAAGTATCAATCATCTGTTCATCGATTTCCTTAAAATTGATTAATTTTTGTTTAAGAATGAAAATTTTATGTTTTATTCGACTTATCGGGGTTATTTTTAAATGTAAAAGTAGTTATGGGACAAAAGAATTAGTTAAACTTAACGAAAAGTTCAAGTTATCGGAATTTGAGTTATCAGGAGTGAAACTGCATAGAAACCAATGAAAGAAAAACGGGACTTTTCAAAATAGTTCGAGTTAAGCGAAAATTCGAGTTATCCAAATTTGGGTAAACGAGAGTAAACTGTATTTCTTTTAAAATCCCCGAAATATTAGGATGCAACCCAGGGTATTCAGCCAAAGGGCAAATAGCCTGGGGAACCGAGGATGTGTATTGACACAAATTTGCATTTTAGACACATTTTTTATACATTGAACACCAGTGATACTTTTGAGAATTGTCATTTCTAACTGCCTGCAAATTTTTTTGTGTTTATTTGAATCATCTCTGATCCTTGTAAACACATAGAAAGTTTAGTATTTTGTGATATAGTATAGTTATTTGTGAAATATTATGTTCATTTGTGAAATAGTTTGTTCATTTGTGACATAGTTTGTTCATTTGTGACATAGTTTGTTCATTTGTGACATAATATGTTAATTAAATGACATTCTATATTAGAATATTCTTCCAGTGTCTATTGATTGCATAAGCCCCAAAATTCGAACAATTCTCTTGAAAAATCATGACAGCATTAAATTGGGGATAATAGGTCCCTCACTGTACAGAAGCACAACATCATTCAAATCTGGAAAGTGAAAATGTTGATGTCATGCAGTGAAGAAAATTAACTTATTGTCAGATTTTTGCCTTTTAGAGTTGTATTTGCTTCAATACGGAATTGCTACTATACGAAAGATTGCAAAATACTTCAAACAAAGAGTATACAAATGTTTTTTTGCACTCTTTGATTGTTCTCCATTGTTTTGACGTTATCAATTTACTTGGGCAGAAAAGTTGCCCAAGTTTTGAACAATGGTTTAGATAGGTGACTAAATGCAAAATCAAAATGGACATGCTACACGTGCTGTAGTTGCGATCATGCGTATTTTCAAAATCTCCATTTAACGTTCCATTCTCCTCTATTTTCCACCATTTTCATTATATCGGAATCTGTTTGAATAAGCAATAGAGCATTAAAAAACGGCAAATTTACGTCATTCAAACATTTCATATAAACATGCAAATTCTTCAATTTTTGGAGAATTTTTTTTAATTTTTAAAGCAAAGTTCTTTACATTTCAAATTTAGAGAATTTTGTTTGTCTTTCAATATACTCACCCTATAGATACATGTATTTCAATGAGTATGGATTTCATATATTCCCACTGTTAATGTTATATGTGGTATTTTCGAAAACCAGAGTTACTTCCCATTTGGGACAGTATCTGATGTAGACTAATTGTGATGTCATCAAATTCTATGCAAACGGTCCTAAAAGTCTGTGACATGACTTAATGAAATCCACATTGCCATATTCATAACGTCATATGACTTTTATGTCCGATACCATCTCAAATGGAAAATATCTTTGTATTCTGCAAAGACTCAATATATTCTCACTGACCAAATTATTTTTATAGGTGCATGATGATAAAGAGAAAGCGCAGGAGATGCAGTCAAAATGTAAAGAAATCTATAAGGAAATGTTAGAAAAGAAAATTGGATGTAAGTTCATTTTTAAAAAAGAACAAATAAGTTTTGATAATTTTACTCCAATTGATCTAATGTAAATGTGATTATTTTCGCTGAGGAAAATGTTCACAAAATTACCATTGCAACTGTATGCTTGAGGGTAAAGGGCTAGGGCCGTGAAACCCCTAAATCGGACCTGTTTCTTAACATTTGAATTGATTTATTATCTTTTGTGACTTAATACTTTGTTAAGGTCTTTACTAAATTATGTGTTTAGATTTGTAAATAATGCATATATCAGCAGCTTTGAGCCCTTTGAAAACCCAAAATCAGCAATTTCCCGTCAAATTGCTGCAAAACCTACATGTTTCTTAAAAATTAGCATTGGCCACATGCATTGAGAAACACGAAAAATTTACAAATGAAAGATAAGCATAATATCTTCTTGTCATAAAAGTTTTATGTTTCTCGACTAATGTGGCCACATCCAAATTCTCTGCGAAAGACACATTTTCGAGCATTTTTGACCATGTTTTGTCAATAACGTCAAAATGATGTCACTTGATGATGTCATAAGTCTTCCTATGGTGCTTCGGTCTGTGATATGTTCCTTTAACATTCATTATATTTTATGTGATATATCAAGTATTTCTCATTAAGTTTAATTTTAAGGAAAATTACAGGGCGGTTTTAGGGGCTTCGTGGGCCTACCCCTTCAGCGAAATCATGAGTATTTCCTTTAGTCTTATATACTGTTTGAAATTTTCATGTTTTCAAGTGCGAAAATTACCGCCACAAGAAAATGTCCACGTTTACAGAACTGCAACAGCAAGACTCATTGACAAGACATCACAAAATTCGGCGATATTTGCATTGTAACATCACAACAGAAAAGGAAACAATGTGTCAAGACAGTGCAATCTGAAATGACATCACAGTCATAGATATGAATTACATTTTCCACTTCTCTTCAACAATCACTACAGATTTTTAATACAAGGGCTGATTGATATGTTGTGAGCCTCGGTTTTCCTAGATGCAGAAGGTATTCAGTTGATAGATTATCTCCAAAAAGGACAAACAATCAATAGGACATACTAAGCTTCACTTCTGACACAGTTACTGGGAAATATTAAACTTGAGCATTGTGAAAAGCTCACCAGTTAAAGCTGTGTTGTTCCTTCAGGACAATCCTCCTGTTCACAAGGGCTGCTATTCATGATTGTGGCTTTAACATAATTTAGCATCCTCCTTATTCACCTGATCTTGCTCCATCAGACTTTCATCTACTAGTATTCCCAAAACTGAAAAGAGCTATTTCTAGCACCCACTTTCAGCCCGATGATGATGTCATACTTGCAGCGGATGGCTATCTGACCAGTCAAGATAAGGAGTTCTTTAGAAGATGGTATTGAGGCCTTAAAAACTGGTGACAAAAGTGTATAGATACTGAAGGGGATTAGATAAATAATGCAAAATGTCTGATAAAATTCAAATCCCATCAATTCAAGGCTCATCAATCAGCCCTCGTAAGTTCTTTAGGTTGAAGCTTTGTTCTTTGAATGGAATTTCATTAACATACATAGTTTGATATACAAACAGTTTACTCTTACAGGTGAGCCATGTGGCCCTGTTTGGGTCCTTGTTTTTCCTTCTGACCTGAAGTTTTGAGTGTTACCTCGTTCATTATCAGAAAACAGTGTTTATTACTTTATTCTGAAAAAGATTCAAACTAATAGATCTGTACTTCTTAAAATAAAACATCTTTCATATTTTCAGTTGAGAGATGCACTTATCATAGAATGATCAAAAGAGCTTCGTACCTGTCAAAAATCCTTACAAAACCTCAGCAACAGATTGTTACAGTGAGTTTCATGCATTAAAACAAGTATTTTAGCGCTAATTACCAGTAGTTTTAGCCGCCTACCAGCTTGAGTCTAAAAGACATATAATTCTGCTTTGCCTCAATTGGAATGAAAATGGCACATATAAAAATAGCACAAATGAAGAAAAAAGGTCTGGATAAATTTGAGTGTTCAGATAGACTAATGAACAGATGGACAGACAGAGTGGATATCATGACCCCTAGCTTCCAGCTTTGCCAATAGGAGACTAGTATGCTAGAGGAAGGTTAGAGAAATGACACGCAAGTAAATGGATGTACTATGGATGAAACTTATAAGCATCCAGCTTATTAATGAGTATATTGTGTTTGGATAATCTGTTTGTCTGTATATCTGTCTGTCCAAAACTTTCAATTTTGGCATATTCTATTTAGTGAACTGTGACAAATGTCTGGAGAGCTATTGTCAGCCTGAGTGTCATTGTCCTCAGCAGTGGTGGCGGTTGCAGGGACAAAACTTTAACATGGGCTATATTTCATGGACTATAAGGGGTAGGGTTTCGATATTTCACATATATATTGCCCATGGCCTGACTTTTCATTTGGGACCTTGACCTAGTGAGCTTGACCTTGGAGTTAAATCTATTTTTAAAAAACTCGAAGTCTCAGATTTATCTCATGAACTACAGAGGGTAAGCAGTGATTGGGATAAGCATGCGCCCTGCGCCATAGTCACATTCAGTTCTAAAATGGCACATTTAAATTTTACTTAGTGCGCCAATGTGGCGCATTAAATTTTTAAACAAATTGTGGAAATCTTCCGTTCTTTTATTCAACGTGGTTATGACTTCACCATATTCACTTGTTTAAAGTTCTGCATGTGATTTAATTTGTTTACTTTTCATATCAATTGATACACCAGACAGTAATTTGAAAGTGTCATTAATTCAAAACACCTTCATTTCCCATTGCAACAATTCTTATTTCAAAACTTTATACATGTACGTACATACAAATGGACTTCGCCACTTCGCTACTTAAGACGAATTGTGGACTTAATTTGTTCATAAAACACAATTTCTTACAAAGTTTTTGTCATTATATTTGGATATACTGTGGTTTACAACATTTTACAGCAGAGTGCGCTTTGGGAGGGGGGGGGGGGTTCAGACAAATTTTGAATTATAAATTCAGGTTAAAAGCATGCAACAAATCTTTAAGACGATCTTTTAAGACTGTTTGGGTCAAATGCTTTCCCCTATTTCCCATGTTTCAGTACAAAAAGTCCGTCTAGACATTTGGAGCGGTGGGTGATGCAGATCTATATATGTTCTTGCTTATTTGTTTGTTTTTGTTTTTGGGGGTTTTTTTTTCTTTTGAAAATTACTCATGGCACATTCATTTTCAACAATGGCACATTCACTTTGTAAATGGCACATTGATGTTCCAGGATATGGGGCCATTGTCACATTCACATGATTGCCTATCCCAATCACTGGGTAAGGCTTTGCTATTTTACATTTAGATTCCTCATGACCAGACCTTGACCTTGGAGTTTTACATACGTTTAAAAATAACTTTAACCTGGGCTTATATTTCATGAACAATAAGGATTAGGGCTTTGATATTTTACATGTAGATTTCTTATAACCAAACTGTTCATTCTGACCCTTGACTGTTGACCTCATGACTGTAACATTGGAGTTTGACCAACTTTGAAAAAAAAGCCTTCGCCTTGCCATATCGTATTGTTTTATGAAAATTGCCATTTTACAATCAAAAACTTTCACAAGGTATGCTTATGTCTTCTGACTTTCATATTTTACCTGTGATTTCTACTTGGCAAGACCTTACTTGAACAGTATGATAAGATGATGAAATGATTTTAAGAATGTCATATTTGATGTGTGTTCCTTTTTACATGACCTACTTTTAGCTCATCTCCATGAGATTGAAGGAAGCTGAATTATAAATTATATCCCTGGCGTCAGGTTCATAATGAAGAACTTTTTTCCAACTTGATTTAATTTCTTCAGGCAATGCCCATCATTACAACATCACATATCACACATTTGAAAATTTACCCTTCCGATTGCGGGAAAAAAAATGCAAAATTTCTTGACGTCACAATGCTTTTACCTTGGACAAACAAGCTTTGAACCTTGGTCAAACATCGAAATTGCATTGTGACGTCATGGAATTTCTCAAAATTTCTCGTGTTTGGAAGGGTCAATTAAGTACTGTAAACATGGAAATTTTGCGTGGGGGTAATTTTCACGTTTTTCATAAATTAATGGACTTGCGATACTTTCCCCCTTGTGAAAATAACCTTGCTGCATTCTTACAAAGGCAGAGACATTTATGCCCTGTTCACACGAATGCGCATTAAATCTAATTCGCATTAGATTTGATGCGCTTTATTCTAATGCGAATTAGATTCGCATTGCGTTCACACGACACATTCTAATGCGCATTAGATTTTGGTACATTTGCACTGAGGGCCGTAAAAAGGGTCGAATGCATGCCTGTATGTTGTTTTGCGTATAATAATTTACCTCTTCGTAAGTTGGGCTTATGCATGCATAGCATGACGTCATTGTGAGATAAAATGACGTCATAATATAATGTTACTCTACGTAAGTTAAGTGACGCAGTACAGTTACTTAGAGGGTTCTTTGTGAATGAAATCAAGTATTTTTACCTCTTATATTATGTTTCGAGGTCCAAGTGTGATTAAAAGTGCCCAGTTATGATGGAAATGTACTGTAGAATTCTAGTAAATCATATACGCATGCGCCAGATTTAATGCGAATTAGATTCGCTTTGCGTTCACACGGCAAAATCTAATGCGCATTAAATCTAATGCGAATTAAACTAATGCGCATTAGATTCCTCGTGTGAACACAGCTAAAATCTAATGCGCATTAAATTCGATTTAATGCGCATTAAACCCATCGTGTAAACAGGGCATTTTATCGTGAATATATCCCCCATGCCTCACATCTTAATGTTATAATTGCGAAATTTTCCCCCAGCACATTCTTAACGAAAACTTTTTTTCAACCACTAGCCGGAAGACAATTTTTACCAGATGTTTGTATAGTTTAATAGTGAAATTCTACTAGCCAGGCAAAATTTCAACTAGTGTAGGGCTAGTGAGATTGGTGAAGACTGCCAGCAAAAATAGCCATGCTTACAGTACATGTATTTTTTATTTCAAAACAGAATTTAGCATGACGTAATTGATTGACTAAATTACTTTAAAATAATTATGTTTAAATGAGACATCCCTGAAGAGTCGAACTTGAATTACTCAAGTTTTTCTAACCCTGAGTTAATTGAACTAGAAAATAGAAATCTAGTCAGCTTTTCAATAAAAGTTACAAAAGTTTGGAGGACTCCCTTTTACACCATAAATTGGATTCAAGTGACTGTCACCTTGAAGGTTGATCACTACTGTCTTAACAGCACTGTCAAACTTATTTCCTGTTGTTAAGGTATGGAAAAACTCCAAACATTTTTTTTTCTACTTCATTCCTAAATTTTCCTGCTTATATCCTACTATGCTGCTTGTATATTCACTGGATGGACAATAACACTGCTGGCACACTACTGTCCTGTTCACTAAATCCAGAGCACCCTGTTTTTTTTTTCCAGTTTTCTCTAAAAAAAATGTTATTGTCATCTTCCAAAAAGATATCAATTTTATAGTACTCTTTTAGTCGTAACAGAAAATACCAGTGTTTTGGCTGTACGTCAATTAAGTTAAATGGAAAATAGAAAGTCTACGTGGATTTTCTACAGTAAAATCACCAAAAATGTGTGACATCACTGCTTACTATTGTTGACACGGAGAACAATATGGCGGAAGCTTGAAATTAACATTGGAATTTCCTGTAGACATTTCATTTTTCATATTGTGGTTTGAAGGCAGCTAATTGGGTAAGTTGAAGTTAATTTCCAGTTACGACTAAAGGAGGCCAATTCATGGAAACAATAATTAATAGGAAAATTCTTCAGACAACAGAATGAATTGCCAAAACAGGATGCTCCGCATTTTAGTCAATTATCAGTCATAAAGGTCAGCAATTTAGTCATCAGGTCAACAATAAAGGTCATTAGGTCAGCAATATATTTTATTAAATGATCAGGAATTATTGCCGATTTTACTTATTTTGGATTGGTGGAGACGCTGTTTGATAGAGTGTACCTCAGAGTAAGTTGACCGATAATGCTCCAAAGCGGTCTATTCGGGATTAGCGTGTGCGGGACCAGCGCAAAAGTTGATTTTTGTAGTGTTAGATCTTTGACTTCACGTATCATTACAATGCAAATGTTAATAAAATACTGATAATTTAATAAAGCAGTTATTGACTTTTGATGAAGGTCTATTGGTGACTATAGAGACTTAGTCAGGAATTGGTTAACCTCGGCTTTCGGCCTCGTTTAACCAATACCTGACCAGGTATGTATAGTCACGAGAAGACCTCATCAAAAGTCAATAATTGTATAAGGTCATCAGGTCATTCAGCAAAATTGCAGGTCTTCAGGTCGGTCAGCAATATAGGTCATCAGGGATATCAGCAATATAGGCCATCAGGTCAGCAATATAGGCCATCAGGTCAGCAATATAGGCCATCAGGTTAGCAATATAGGCCATCAGGTTAGCAATATAGGCCATCAGGGCTGTCAGCAATATAGGCCATCAGGGCTGTCAGCAATATAGGCCATCAGGTTAGCAATATAGGTCATTTCAGTCAGCAATACAGGTAATCAGATCAGCAAAATAGGTCATCAAGACTGCTATATATTAGGTAATCAGATCAGCAATATAGGCCATCTGGTTAGCAATAATTATCATCAGGTCAACAATATAGGCCATCAAGACAGCTATGTGGGTCATCTGGTCAGCATTATAAGCATCTGGTCAGCAATAAAGGTCATCAGGTCAGTAACATAGGTCAGGTCAGCAAAAAAGTTTATCAGGTAAGCAATATAGGTCAGCTATAAAGGCCCCACTTGAAGCTGTATCTAAAAGAATTCTGAACCACTGAAGGGATTTTGATGAAACTTGGTAGGAACAAAGTACTTATTACTTTTTTGTCTTGATCCATCAACGGATGGCGCCACCACAGGCAAAAGAAGTTCACCAAGGTCAGGGGGTATCTCCTTTGACAAACTTCTCCTTAAAAAGCAATCATCATAGAAACTCAAACCTTCCACAAATGTTACCTAAGCGGAGGGGATGAACCCTTTTGATTTTCAAGGTCAAGGGTTAAAGTTAAAGGTCACTGTGGACTTGAGCTTAAAATTGATATGAACAGCATAGAAGAAAAAGCAATCATCACAGGATCAACAAACCTTCTACAAATGTTCCTCATGAGAAGATGATAAATGCTATTTATTTTCAAGGTAAAGGGTCAAAGGTCAAGGTCATGGACTTGATTTTAAAATCATTTGCTGATTAGATAGAACATGCAGTTGCAAGGGGATGCTACGCATGCATTGCCTTTATTGTATATTTGTCATATTTAAGTTACTTAATGCTTTAATGTATATTTTATGCTTAAAGTTTATTTTTTGAATTTTATGAATCTTTTTAGCTCACCTGATCAAAGCTTAAGTGAACTATTGTCATAGTGAGTTGTCTGTTGTACCTTCTTTCGAAAAATATAATTTTATGTTTTCATTTACCATGTTTACCACAGATTTCAGATTTGTCACATTTTGTTTGCCTTTGATACCTCTGACTTTGTCAGAAATGTGCATATTTGGGGTTTTTCCATGAGTTACTCTTTAAAGGTTCAATGTTTGATTTTTTTGACTTGCATTGGAATTTTTTTTTTTACTAATATTTGTTTTTGCAGGATTTGTTAAAAGAAATGATGGAACAAGGCTACATGCCAACAATAGACACCTTTAACACTGCCTTAGAAGGGATACACTGTGGACCTGACAGGAAGAAGTTACCTGCAGTACAGAAACTCGCACTTCAATTACTAGCAGAAATGAAAGCTTTAAAAATAGGTAAGTTACATGTACCGTATAACCAGAAATTTTTGTGTGATACTAATTTTCACTATATTCGCGAGTGATTTGGAATCACACAAAAATTATTCTCGCGAAAAATGTGTTCGGTAAATTATAGCATAAATTGATATATCAGTTACATTTTGTTCTCATGTGTCATTCTTCGCATATCCCGATTAAACAGTAGAAATACAAAGAGTTTATTCTTATGATAGAAATAGCTAAAACTTCAATAATTAAAGGTACAAAACAGTGAAATCATATGTTCATTTTTGTTTGTAATTGAGGAATTGCGAAAAATTGTTCTCGTGAAAATAAAGATGCCCTGTGTTACCATAAAATTGCGAAATTTGATTCTCGTATAAATTTCTGGTTATACAGTATTTTCTAGAATACTTATATATGATTTACTGAAAATGAGCTTTATAGAAATGAAGGGACAATTGAATTAATTTTGCCAAAGAATTTCTAGATTAAAAAAAGCAATTATTTGGTATATTAGAGATAAGTATCAAAACACTGTGGAAAGAAATTTTACCTTAAAACCATGTCTAGGAAAGTATTTGGATGTGTTTTATTGATTGATTGATTATTAAATTCATGTTGATAAATCTGAAGTAACATCTTTTCCAAAGACCGAATTGTAAAAAATTAAGGAAAATTCCCTTAAATATAGTTCTTACTGAAAGGTCTAGGAGGCTACCCTTTCCCAATCGTAATATATTTAATCTGAAGCTATCATCACCAAAAAAATATTCATCAAGTCACCCTATTATTAAAATGTTGACGCTAGTGTTGATTTCTAGTGAAACTTTTTACATTTACTTAATCTTTTCCAATTTCGTTAATTCAAATACCCCCTACATGGTTACTGACACCAGTATAGGAAACACCCTGTCCGTCCGTCTGTCTGTCTCTCTGTCAGTTAGAAAAAGTTAAACCTTGGGCTTAACAATTTAATGCTTTCATATTTCACATGTGTATTCCTTTTGACAAGACCTTTCCATGGATACCAAAATCTTTGACCTTGTGACCTTGATCTTGGAGTTTTACCTATTTTTAGAAAACTTTAACCTTGGGCATCACTTTTAAACATTAAGTGATAGGGCTTTCATATTATACATGTATATTCCTTGTGAAAAGACCTTAATTTGTGTGGATACTAAAATATTTTAGTTGAGATAAGCTTAAGACCATTTGGATCTCTTAGTTTAAACATATTTTATTTTCAATAAGAAAATTGGATTGGGCATAAGTTCTAAAATCATTATCTGCACCCTCTCCATCTAGATCTCTTATTCCTGATTATTTCTAATTTTACAGAACCCGCTTTATTAACATGGTACAACGTGTTTGTAATCTTTCTGCCGTATGACCCAAAGGAACGCTTGGCAGGTAAGAATAAATACTTTTAAAATGTCATAGCAAGAAAGATAAAAAAGGTACAGGTTTATAGTCTCGTTTTGCCTTAACCTCAAGCGATATTTACATTACTTCCTTGGTGAGACCTGTTCAGTCATATGCCCTCTCAACTCCCATGGAAGTATACAGTAGAGCTGCTGTTGAATGCTAATCGTTCACATAGCCAGCTTGTCTCGTATGCCAGGTACCTAGTTACTCCTGTGTGGGGAGAGTGCAATGCAGAATTAAGCAACTTCTACAAGGTCACAATAGTTTCACAATTGTCAATATTGAAATATATGTTCTAAAGTACTAATTTTATTGGCCAGATTGCAAAGCAATTCTGGTCTATAGATTGACGATGTCCGTTCGTCCGTCTGTCTGTCTGTCCGTCTGCCGTCAACATTTTGGTTAAAGTTTCTGGTTGCAGCAAAATCTAAGGAATTGCATGCAGTAGAAACCTTATATTTTACATTTAGGTTGCCCATGACAAGACCTTTCAATTTATGCAGTAACATTTGACCTAGTGACCTTGACCTTGGACTTTGACCTAGTTAAAGATTTTGGTTAAAGTTTCTGGTTTTAGCAAAATCTAAGGAACTGTATGCAGAAGAAACTTTATATTATACATGTAGGTTGCCTCTGACAAGACCTCTCAATGTATACTTTAATTTTTGACCTAGTGACATTGACCCAGTTGGTGACAAAAACTTACTTTGCAATCCGGCCATACTGTCTTTAGGGGTGTTTTATTTTATATCTTTTAAAAGTATTTACATACACTGAGACAAACTTTTGCGGTAGGATACGGAGGGCTGGGGTAGCAAAGGTTAATACACAGCGAATGATTTTACATACACAGTACAGTAAACTTCCTATATAACAAAGCCCAGGGGACCATTGGTCCAAATCATTTTGATGCTAAATACATGTAGATGGTTTATGTACTCTCTAGGAGGCCGTCGCCTTTCCCTTGCATATAGTAGGGCAATGAAAACTGAAAGATTAAATGTTTATTTTAATACTGTACATTCAAAAATACTGGACATTAATATTACATTTACCGCTTAGTCATTGCACAGAACGAAACTTTTTTTGAGCAAGTGAACATTTACTTCCATCATACACCTGTATTAATTTTCTGAATTTTTAGCTCGCCGGGACGAAAAAGTCCGGAGAGCTAATGCCATACCCTCGGCGTCGTCGTTGTCGTCGTCCATAGACAAAACTTTAACCTGGGTTATATCTCTTGAACTAAAAGGGTTGGGCTTTAATGTTTCACATGTAGATACCTTGTAACGAGACCTTTCATTTGAGACCATGACCTTTGACCTCTTGACCTTGGACTTTGACCTACTTTTCAAAACTTTAACCTAGTTTCTGACAAAAACCTGTATAGGCGAGCTATGTAATCTTTGATTACCCTATGTTTAAAGATCCCACTCAGTGTGCTTTGTGGAATATCAAATTTTAAGCAATATCTTTTTTCTGACTCTGTCCCTTTCGACCTCGTTTAAAATTGATATTTTAGTCCCTAGTATCAACATTTCCTTGGTTTGGCCATTTTGAATTTAGTGAATGAAAAGTTAAGACCAGTATTTACTATCTATGATGTGATTGAGAGTAAATATTCATTAAAGTTGACATGCCGATAGAGTATTAAATGATTGGCAATCATTACCTTGTTACATGGGTATACAACATGTCTTCTTGTAGGTAATTAGAGCAAAGATTTTACAATAAACGGGCAGAGCAATTTTGTAATGATTAGGATTATCTGTCCGCTAAGTGTGTTAATTGGGCATTTCGTTACATCTGGTGAAATTAGTGAAGAAACTATAACCATGGGACCACGAGATTGCTTCGTGAAAGCCGATAATTCGTTATATACAAATTTGTTACAGGCGTACAAAAATCAATGGAGGGTAATACCGGTACAACTTCTGCAGGGACTTTCATTTTACTTCATTACAAGCAGAATTTCGCTATAAACCTATTCATTATAGATGAAGTTTACTGTAGGCTCCAGATATAACATTAAGTTATAATTGTGATGTCATGAGAAACACATTATCTTGATGAATTGTCACATTTTCATGAAGCCTGAAATACATGTATAAGAATGACATACACTGATACAGGGATAATTCTGTCCAGCCTCTGTCTTTCTTGTAGATATGAGTTAAGGAATCAATGTAATTTTTTTTTTGGTTGATCGAGGTATCAACACAAAAAATTTAGGGAAAACTGCATCATGCACGTAGCACAAGATTCATAAGTTTTCTCTAAATTTTTGGTGTTGATACCTCAATCAACCAAAAAAATATTACATTGATTACTTATCAATTCATTTCGTTGCTTTTTAACGTTTATTTGCAGCTTTGAAATTTTGTTGCTAACAACGTTGTGTTGCTAAATGCGTACTTCCATTTTGTGTTGAAACAGGTATCAACAAAATTTCTCGGCCAATCAGAATCGTCGTTTCTTTATGATAACAATAGAAATTAAATGATTACAGCTTTATTAGTCCCCTACCGGCAACGCCGAAGGGGACTCTTAGTTTCCTCTCGGTCTGTCTGTCTGTCTGTCCGTCCGTCCGTCTGTCTGTCCGTCTGTCCCATTTTCAGTTTTCCGGACTTTTTTTGGCTGTTCTTGCATATATTGAACTCATTTTTGGTATGTGGATATATCTCAATGTGATACAGATCAAGTTTGAGTTTGCTTTCGATTGACCTAATTTTACAAGAGTTATTGCCCTTGGACTTAGCAAATTTTATGAAAATATCAGTTTTCCGGACTTTTTTCCGCTGTTGTTGCATATATTGAACTCATATTTGGTGTGTGGATATATCTCAATGGGATACAGATCAAGTTTGAGTTTGCTGTCGATTGACCTAATTTTACAAGAGTTATGGCCCTTGGACTTAGCAAATTTTATGAAAATTTCAGTTTTCCGGACTTTTTTCCGCTGTTGTTGGATAAATTGAACTCATTTATGGTATGTGGATATATCTCAATGGGATACAGATCAAGTTTGAGTTTGCTTTAGATTCACCTATTTTTACAAGAGTTATGGCCCTTGGACTTAGCAAATTTTATGAAAATTTCAGTTTCCGGACTTTTCTTTGGTTCTATTGCAAATATTGAACTGATTTTTGGTAAATGAAGACATCTCAGTGTGATACAGACCAAGTTTGAGTTTGGTTTCCATTGGCCTATTTTTACAAGAGTTATGGCCCTTGGACTTAGCAAATTTCATGAAATTTTTAGTTTCCCGGACTTTTTCATGCCTGTTATTGCAGATAATGAGCTGATTTTTTTTGTATGTGAATACATTATAGTGTGATGCAGATTTGAGTTTAATTTAGATGGACTAATTTTCACAAGAGTTATGGCCCTTGGACTTAGGAAATTTCGTGAATTCAGTTTCCCAGACTTTTCTTGGCTGTTGTTGCAGAAGATGAACTGATGAACAGAGATGCAAGTCATGAATTTATGCCGCCGGTAGGGGACTTATAACGCACAGCGATCATTGCATTTTTGAATTTGACATGCATTGAATTTGTATCAGACTTGAAGAGATAGTCAAGATTGATGAGGTCAACACCAGATGAGGTTCAAGGTCACCTTCAAAGTCATAAGAGGTCAACACCAGATGAGGTTCAAGGTCACCTTCAAAGTCGTAAGAGGTCAACACCAGATGAGGTTCAAGGTCACCTTCAAAGTCATAAGAGGTCAACACCTGATGAGGTTCAAGGTCACCTTCAAAGTCATAAGAGGTCAACGCTAGATGAAGTTCAAGGTCACCTTCAAAGTCATAAGAGGTCAACACCAGATGAGGTTCAAGGTTACCTTCAAAGTCATAGTCCCACATTTATGATCAAACATGCAAAAGGCACTTACCTGTTCTTAAACAATTATGCTATACCCCCACCAGTCAGGGTCTCCATCCATGTTTGTCCTCTGCATCCGGTTAAGAAGTTTGGGGTAGCTTAGTATCTGACAAAGCACTAATGCTCAATAATCACACTTGCACAAATGATTTATCTTAAGAGACTGGGGTGAACCTATGCTTTGGATGTTGCACTTGATTTACATTTTCCATGCTTACAACAATGCATGGTTCAGAGGCTGCATCTGACCTACAGTTCATGCTTGAGTGAGCAGGTTAGGTAAAATGGGACAGGTCCATTCCCGCCAAACTATAAGTCCTACATCCACCAAACTTGCATGGATGATGCATCTGAGGATGCTTACAACAATGCATGGTATGGAGGCTGCATCTGACCTACATTTCATGCTTGAGTGAGCAGGTTAGGTAAAATGGGACAGGTCCATTCCAGCCTTACTATAAGTCCTACATCAACCAAACTTGTATGGATGATGCATCTGAGGATGCTTACTGCAATGCATGGTATGGAGGCTGCATCTGACCCACATTTCATGCTTGAGTGAGCAGGTTTTGGTAAATGGGACAGCTCCATTCCTTACTTTACTATAAGTCCTAGGTCATCCAAAGTTGTGTGGTTGATGCATCTAAGGATGCTTACAACAATGCATGTTACGGAGGCTGCATATGACCTACATTTCATGCTTGAGTGACCAGGTTTAGTAAAACGGGACAGGTCCATTCCCGCCAAACTATAAGTCCTACATCCACCAAACTTGCATGGATGATGCATCTGAGGATGCTTACAACAATGCATGGTATGGAGGCTGCATCTTACCTACATTTCATGCTTGAGTGAGCAGGTTAGGTAAAATGGGACAGGTCCATTCCTGCCTTACTATAAGTCCTACACCAACCAAACTTGCATGGATGATGCATCTGAGGATGCTTACAACAATGCATGGAGTGAATGGCTTCATCTGACCTATATTTCATGCTTGAGTGAGCAGGTTAGGTAAAATGGGACAGGTCCATTCCTGCCTTACTATAAGTCCTACATCCACCAAACATGCATGGATGATGCATCTAAGGATGCTTAATGCAATGTATGGTACAGATGCTGCATCTGACCCACATTCAATGCTTGAACAATCAGGTTAAGTAAAATGGGACAGGTCCATTTCCGGCCTATTTTAAGTCCTAGATCAATAAAAAAAACCTTGTGTGGGTGATTTATCTTAGGATGCTTCTTTCAATGCACTGTAAAGATGCTGCATCTGACCTATATTTCACCCTTGATTGACCAGGTATGTTAAAGTTAGAATCTTTATTTCCAGCCTTCTTTGATTTTTTTATCAACCAAACTTATGTGGATAATGCATCTGGAAATACTTTGTGCAATGTAGGTACAGATGCTGTTCATGGGACAATGATGCCGCCGAGGTAAGGACTGTCATCTCTGATGACCCTATGTTTGCTATAAATGATATATTTTGCAAGAAAATATAGAAAAACCAATTGAAACATCAAAATATGTTGAACTTTTACTTTTTATTGCCAGCTGATGAATTCCATGAGGGTTACAGAGCCGCACACTCTATAATGGACCAATTGGAGGGGAAACAGTTTACTTTAACAGATAGTCGAGAGTGTTAGTTTACTTTTTTTTCTTGTAATTTGATTTATATAATCATCTTTTTCCCCAAGGCAAAGCCTTTGAAAAAAAAATTAAGGCAAAAACTTGACAACCAGATTTTTCGTGATTATGAAATTTTCAATATTATATTATAAACCCTAACCCTAACCCAAAAATCTTTTTGCCATTTTGAATTGACTTTCAAAAATAGTGAAAATACAAATATCTCATGAAAATTTCTGCTGATACGGACTATATTCTGATAACTGAAAATGGCTTAATAATTTATAATTGATGAAAAGCAGAGCAAAACGAAATTGATGTATTTTCATTTTTTTTTTTCAGATCTATTACTTCCTTTGATGATAAAATGGGTATGTATGAGGTAATGTTTATAGGTGGAACATTTATAACAAATAGTTCATAATGGCTGACAAAATGACAAAAAATGTCTGAGGTAGGCAATTTTTGCGCATTTTATCATTGTGATGTCACAATGGAATTGCGTCTTTTAACAGTGACGTCATAATGTAAAACAACGCTAAAACTTTCAAATTTGATGTATTTTTAATCAAAGTTTCATAGAATGACCTTGACCTACTTTTTCCACTTCAGTGATTTTGCCTATAGAAGCCAATATTGAGCAAAGTGTAGGTGCTACATGAGTATACAATTGTGTATAATTATATATAAGAAATTGGCAATCATTAAAGACATTATGCTATGCAGTCGAGCATTAGGTGGCTCTGGCAACTACTTTTTGCTCTACTGGTCTATGACCAGTCCAGCTTATGTGATCGCCCTGTGTCCAGCGTCCGCCCGTCTGTCCGTTAAACATTTCTTGTGGTTTCAAGTCCTCTGAAATTGTTGGTGATGGAAAGTTAATTCTTTTTGCAACATAATTGGTCTATGGTCTGGTTGTGCACCTGATATTTTGTTTGAGCTCCTGACCCCCAGGGTCTTAAAAATGGATGTGGTCATTATCTCCTATATAACTCTATGTAATCTTGTGGTCACCATTTCTCAGAAAGTATAAATGATAGAAAGTTAATTCTTTTTGCAATATTAAAGGTCTATGATCTAGGTGTGCACCTGATATTTCATCTAAGCCCTTGACGCCTTGGGTCATAGAAAATGGGTGTGGTCATTTTCTCCTATATAACTCTATGTAATCTTGTGGTCACCATTTCTCAGAGAGTATAAATGATAGAAAGTTAATTCTTGTTGCAAAATTAAAGGTCTATGATCTAGGTGTGCACCTGATATTTCATCTGAGCCCCTGACCTCCTGGGGTCTTAGGAAATGGGTGTGGTCTTTTTGTCCTATATAACTCTATGTAATCTTGTGGTCTCCATTTCTCAGAAAGTATAAATAATAGAAAGTTAAATCTGTTTGACATATTATAGATCTATGATCAAGCTGTACACAAGATAGTTTGTTTGAGCCCCTGACCCCCAGGGTCTTCGAAAGTGGGTGTGGTCATTATCTCCTGTATAACTCTATTTAACCTTGTGGTCACCATTTCTCAGAAAGTATAATTGATAGAAAGTTAATTCTGTTTGCAATATAAAAGGTTTATGATGTAGTTGTGCACCTGATATTTCATCTGAGTCCCCGACCCCAGGGTCTTAGGAAATGGATGTGGTTATTTTCTCATGTTTCTCCTATATACATGTATATACATGTAACTTACTGTAAGGAGCTGTAACGATAAGGGCTGCATTTAGCCCTGAAATCATTCAATTATTTCTCGTGCGCTTATCTTCCTTTGAAGGAAAAAGTTGCTCATGATAAAAGTATTATATATTAGAAGATTTCTCGTAAGAATTTTATTTTTAAAAAATGATGTAAGATTTGATAATTACAGCTTGAATTGGTGGTTTGATTATCAACTTGATGATTATTGTTAGCCCCTGACCTCTATGATCTTGGAAAATATATGTGGACATTATCTAGTTTACAACTCTATATAATCTTCTGAACACCATTACTTAGAAAGTATGACTGATAAAAAGATTTTTTGCATTATGTTTAGACTGGCTTGCACATCTGATATACTTTTTTAGCCCCTTACCCTTGGGTCTTAGAAAATAGTTGTGTCCTTTAGTTATGAATTTTACTAAACAATCAGGAGAGCTTCAGTATCATCAGAGACTTCTAGTTATTATACCCTCATCAAAAATGTTGGGGGATATTCGCTATTTTCGAAAACCAGAGTTACTTCCCATTTGAGACGGTATCTGTCGTAGACTGATTGTGACGTCATCAAATGCTATGGAAACAGTCCAAAAAGTCTGGGAAATGACGATGTAAAGTTGACGTTACCATACCATTTTCATGACGTCACAATGGTTTTACGTCAGATACCATCTGTAAGGGGAAATAAGTCTGTATTCTGCAAAGACTCAATAGTGCTGTGCATGTCCATCCGTGCGTCCGTCCATCATGCAGTTTCCAGACATTTTAAGGAAAACTGTTACAGATAATAAATTCATTTCTTGGATTTAGCTTTTACATCAAGAAATACAGGTTAAGTTGGAATAAGGGTCATATTGCTTGATTACCTGCAGAGCTATGCCCCTTGGAACTTAGAAAAAGTCAATGATTTGTTATTTCCAGACATTAAAAGGAAAACCATTACAGATAATCAATTCACTTCTTTGAATTTGCTTTTATATAAAGAAATACAGGTCAACTTTGAATATGGGTCATGTCGATTCATTACATGCAGAGTTATGCCCCTAGAAACTTTGAAAAATTCAATAATTGTGGTTTCCGCACATTTGAAGGAAAGCGGTTCCAGATAATCAATTGATTTCTTAGATATAGCTTTAACATCAAGAAATACAGGTCAAAGTCGAATATGAGTTGTTAACATGCAGAGTTATGCCGCTTGAAATGTAGAAGAATTCAATATGTGAAATAGGCCCGATGAGGGTATCATTGACCTTCGATCAATAATTTTTTATGCCCGGTAATTGGAGAATCAGAGGCATATAGATTTTGGTTTGTCTGCCTGTCTGTTTGTCCACAAAAACTTTAACCTTGGCCATAACTTTTGAATGGTACAATTATGTGTATTCCTTGTGATAAGACCTTTCTGTGGGTACCAAATATTTTGACCTTGCAATCTTGACCTTCGTGTTTGACCTACTTTTGAAGAAATTTAAGCTTGGGCATAACTTTTGAATGGTAAGTGATAGGGCTTTCATATTTCACATGTGTATTCCATGGGACTAGAACTTTCTATAGATAACAAAGTTTTAACCTTGTGACCTTGACCTCCGGGAATCATCTACTTTTTCCATTACAGCTGTTTTACTGATAAAGATGCTGACAGGGCATTTGTGTTTCACAAACATATGTTTTTTTGTTTTATTTTATTTGTCGTAGTTTAAAGTGGCTAGTCATTGTAATTCTTGTAACCCATTATTGTGCAGCATTAGATTTGCTACATGTAAGTCTTAACCAGTTAATTTGACACTTTTGGAACATGAGACTGAACTGCCAGGTTTTTAAGTCTTCTGCTTAAAATTTTTGATAAACAATTGTGTATGTTTCATTTTATTCATCTACACTTGAACATCTCCCTGTTTACCTTATTAATTCTTCGTATAGATTAAGGGGTATTTTTGAGTTACTATATGAATGAAAAAAGGGCGGAGTGTCAACATTAAAATGGCTGTTTTTGCTGTGTCATGTGTTCCTATGGCAACTCGTCAAAAGCAGACTTTCTCTAGCTCATAACCGACCAACGAATTAGAATAGGGTTATCATACTGATGTTTTACAAAAAAACTGACAGGGTATTGGCTGACACCTCGATGTTAAGCTCAATTTCTGACAGGGGATTTGCAGATACCCTGTCAGTTTTTGTAAAACACACACATGGTAACCCTTAAACTTTTAACAGTAGAGTCATTTTGTCATGAAAGGAATGTTTTTCTATTTTAGGTATTTTATAAATTCAGAGATGTTGAGCTAGCCCACAGGATGGAGAACTTTCATCGCAGTGGTTTGAATCAGTTACTACTTACTCAAGATTCAAGAGAAAGAAATATGTATTAGTAAGTATCATGAAAAATAATTAATGAAATCATTGTAAATGATAGTTTTCATAACCAATACATTTCATTTTTAGCTCACCGCGATGAAGTTGAGTTAGCTTATGCTATACCCCAGCGCGTCACAGTCCAACTCTGGTGAAGAAGTTTGGGGTAGCTCAGTAATGGGTAAAGTCCTTATGCTACATAACAGCATCAAACTTGCACAAGTGATTCATCTTTGGATGCTGAGGTGAACCCATGCATCAGATGGTGCATCTGACCTACATTTTCCGCTTGAGTGACTTGGTAAAGCTGGGCTTCCACTGTCACGAACGTAGAGGAGAATGAGCTACGATCAGAGGGGAATGAACAATCATGTCACATTCTTGTCTGTTTCCATGAAGTATTTCTTGGCGCGATAGGCAAACGATAGCACCCCGAATGCAACAAGAATATTCTATGATAGTGAGGCGAGTGTGATAAGAATAGAGGAGAATGTAACACCAATGTGCTACGATAAAAAGACTGAGGCGAATGAGAGGCAAATGCAGGAGATTGAGAAACTATAAGCCGATTGTGCTGTGATGCAGGAGATTGAGACACAACTTGAACCTGATAGCGCTGCGATCATGACAAGAATGTGACATAAACAAAACCAAAATCATTTAAAATATCCAGGAGCATCAATACCGTTGTTTGACTTTTACCTCTTTTCAGGTTGTTTTCTCTTTGGAGGCATTGTCAAAGTTTTCAAAATATTGATCCGAGCACTTTTACATCAACTCTGAGATAATTATTCTTGTCACTGTCGCGTGTCTATGTAGTACTATCATGGCAATATCATGTCAAGATCGTAGCTGATACACGTTGGCTTTTTTCATTCGTGTGATATTCTTTGTGCATTCGCATCACATTTGTGTCAGATTCTTTCTTGTCAGGGCTCTATCGTGGCTCATTCTCCTCCACTTTTGGATCAAGAATGCACGTGAATATGAGGAGAATGCAACGCGAATGTGCTGCGCATGTGCAACGAGTGTGAGGACACGAATTCAAACACGAATGTTTTAATCATTTTTAAACATTCGCGTCATTGCTGCGAACAAAGGAGAATGCAGGAGAATATGACAAGATTGGGACACGATGAGACAAGAATGCCCTATGATTTAACAAAATCACCTCTGCATTCGCGATAGTGGAAGCCCAGCTTTAAAAAGTTTGGGGTAACTCAGTGTGGTTCAGTTAAGAAGTTTGGGATAGCTCAGTATTTGACAAAGGATTGATGCTACAGTAACCAAACTTGAACAAGTGATTCATCTTGGGATGCTGGGATGGACCCATGCATCGGCTACAGCATCTGACCTACTTTTTGATTTGCTTTTAAAAGCCAATATTGAGCAAAATATAAGTGCTACATGTACCAAACTTGCATATTGGATGTATCTTTGATCAAACTTGCATAAAATGACCTTGACCTACTTTTTCCACTTGAGTGATTTTGCCTTTAAAAGCCAATATTGAGCAAAGTATAAGTGCTACATGTACCAAACATACATGTACATATTGGATGTATCTTTGATCAAACTTTCATAAATTGAGATTGACCTACCTTTTCTGCTTGAGTGATTTTGCCATTAAAAGCCAATATTGAGCAAAGTATAAGTGCTACATGTACCAAACTTTCATATTGTATCTTTGATCAAACTTTCATAAAATGAGCTTGACCTACTTTTTCCACTTTAGTGATATTGCCTTGAAAAGCCAATATTGAGTAAAGTGCTACAAGTAGCAAACTTGCATATTGGATGTATCTTTAACCATAGTTTTTAAAATGAAATTGACCTATTTTTCCACTTGAGTGATTTTGCATTTTTAAGCCAATATTGAGCAAAGTATAAGTGTTTCAAGTACCAAACTTGCACATATATTTGTTGTATCTTTGATCAAACTTTCATAAAATGACCTTGACCTACTTTTCCTGCTTTAGTGATTTAGCCTTTAAAAGCTAATGTACATGTTCTTAGAAATATGTTTAATTGAATTGCTGATGCGAGGAGAGCTTCGTAATCTGAGATTACCTATGTTATTATCTATGTCATAATTTCTTGAGATCTTTTGAAACCATTCTTTAAAAAACGAACAGTTACCTCCCACTATTTCGAAGTTTCATAAGTCTGAAGGCCCACTAATATGAAGATCCACATGTCTAAAGGTCCAATAATATGATGGCCCACTTAAATATGAAGGTCAACATTCTGAATGTCAACCAATATGAAGATCCACATGTCTAAAGGTCTACTGATATGAAGTTCCAGTAATATGAAGATCCACATGTCTAAAGGTCTACTGATATGAAGCTCCAGTAATATGAAGGTCCACATGTCTTAAGGTCTACTGATATGAAGTTCCAGTAATATGAAGGTCAACAAGTCTGAAGGTCCACTTATATAATTGTCCACAAGTCTCTGGGTCCACTGATATGAAGTTCCAGTAATTTGAAGGTCCACTTATATGAAGATCCATAAGTTTGTGGGTCCACTGATACGAATGCCAATGAGTCTGAATGTCTACCAATATAAAGGTCCACAAGTCTGACGGTCAACCATTTTGAAGGTCCACAGTCAATTGGTCCACTAATATGAAGGTCCACTAATATGAATGTACACTAAAATGAAGGTCCACAAGTCTAAAGGTCAACAACCAATGATACAAATGTTCACAAGTCTGAAGCTCCACTATTATGAAGCTCTACTATAGGTCCACTTATATGATGGTCCACAAGTCTGAAGGTCCACTATTATTAAGGTCCACAAGTCTGAAGGTCATCTTGTATGAAGGTCCACTTAAATATGAAGGTCCACATTCTGAATGTCCACTAATATATAGGTCCACAAGTCTGAAGGGTCCGTGTACTAAACCACAATTCAATTTTCCATTTCGGAAACATTAATGAAAAATTGAAAATTGAATCAATTTTTCATTTTTCATTATCAATTTAGTAAATGAAAAATGGAAAATTGAACCAATTTTCCATTTTTCATTCAAAAATTTCAAATTGAAAAACGAAAATGGAAAATGGACTCAAATACGCTGTATTAAACCACAATTCAATTTTCCATTGCAAAAGTAAAAAACGAAAATGGAAAATTGAACCCATTTTCAATTTTCATTTTGAAAATGAAAGATGAAAAATTGATTCAATTTTTCATTTTTCATTATAAAAATGAAAAATGAAAATTGAAAATGGGTTCAATTTTCAATTTTCCTTTTTAAAATTTTATTTTCTTAATGAAAAATAGAAAATGGACTGTAAAAGGCTGTACTAAACCACAATTTAATTTCCTTTCCAAAATCCATAATGGAAAATGAAAAATTGAGTCAATTTTCCATTTTTACACTCCGCGCGCTAATGCAAAAATGAAAAATGAAAAATTGAATTCATTTTCAATTTTTCATTTTTCATTTTCGTTTTAACGACACACGACCTGCACACCCCTATCTCGATAATTCAGAGGTCCAGCGATTAGCCAATCAGAGCGCTCGGTTAAACGTAAACAAATGACTCTATCGACAGTTTGCCCTTTCTCTCGTTTCGCAAATAAACAGTCATAAGAATTTTGTGGAAATAACATTTTATATGTTTTGTTTTTAAAATGATATTATGAAATATGTTATCTTAGACACATTTATGCAGCTCTCTCGTATTTTTTATAACATAGCTATTTGACAAGGCAATGCAATAAGCTTATTAAAGGATCATGGACTTTTAAAAAAAGTTTCCTTGTGTTATCGCCTATATTTCTAGTGAATCTACCAGAATTGTGCTCTTTTTTTGCATAAAAAGAACTATGGACACTTAATTAGTATGAATTTGATCGGCATGAGGGGTCTATGTGGGGAGGGTATAATGGAAGTTGATATCCCTACATCTGGAAAGGGGTTCGGGGGCCTCCCCGAGAATATTTTGAAAAAAAGTCAAGCAAATCTGTACTCTCTGTCCCATGAATGCGTCGTGTCATGGTTTGGCAAACCTACAAACGGATAACTTTTGCGCAAAAAAAAACTGCAAGTAACATTCTTCATGGAAAAAAAAATATTTAAATCACAAACCCTTCGCGCTTTTATACAAGTGAAAAATCTGTGAAGTCCGATTAAATTTAAAAATCAAAATATGGAGAATGTAAAACGATTTTTAAAAATGCCTCGGATTACACCATTTTGTCATAAAAATCCGAAAATTTCGCGTACGATTTTAGATTTTTTTGGGTCTCTTTGTTCATTTTTTTCCAAGATATACAAGGATCATTGAATCGATTTATTTTGATTTTGACCATGCATAGCGCCATTACCTTTAAAATTGGCTTGAGCAACGATCATGCCGGCTCGCTTGATGTCAGTGACGCTGCGCGTGCAAACAACGTCTACCCCTGCGTTAATCCAATTATCTAATTAGCAGTTACTCCGTTTATTGAATCACCAATTTTACTTTTGACTGTCAGAGTGAAACAAGTATTAATATTCAATGTCTTTTAAAACGAGATTATTCAAAGCGTGTTCACGTTACAGAACCGTTGGACTTCATGTGCAAGATGTGCCGTCTATGTTGATACAATAAAATCAACAGAAAGTCTGAAACATGGGCTACTTTTATTTTACATTCACGGTGGTTTCAGTAACACATTTAAAAAATTTTGTTTTAAAAACAAAACATATAAAATGTTATTTCCACAATAACAACTGTTTATTTGCGAAGCGAGAGAAAGGGCAAGCTGCCGATAGAGACTTTTGTTTACGTTTGAAACGAGCGCTCTGATTGGCTATTCGCTGGACCTCTGGATTATAGAGATAGGGGTGTGCAGGTCGTGTGTCGTTAAAACGAAAATGAAAAATGAAAAATTGAAAATGGATTCAATTTTTCATTTTTCATTTTTGCATTAGCGCGCCGAGTGTAAAATGGAAAATTGACTCAATTTTTCATTTTCCATTACGGATTTTGAAAAGGAAAATTGAATTGTGGTTTAGTACAGCCTATTACAGTCCATTTTCTATTTTTCATTATGAAAACAAAATTTTAAAAAGGAAAAATGAAAATTGAACCCATTTTCAATTTTCATTTTTCACTTTTAAAATGAAAAATGAAAAATTGAATCAATTTTTCATTTTTCATTTTCAAAATGAAAATTGAAAATTGAAAATGGGTTCAATTTTCCATTTTCGTTTTTTACTTTTGCAATGGAAAATTGAATTGTGGTTTAATACAGCGTATTTGAGTCCATTTTCCATTTTCATTTTTCAATTTGAAATTTTAAAATGAAAAATGGAAAAATTGGTTCAATTTTACATTTTTCATTTACTAAATTGAAAATGAAAAATGAAAAATTGGTTCAATTTTCCATTTTTCATTAACATTTCCAAAATGGAAAATTGAATTGTGGTTTAGTACACGGACCCTGAAGGTCCACTATTATTAAGGTCCACAAGTCTGAAGGTCCGCAAGTCTGAAGGTCCACTTAAATATGAAGGTCCACATTCTGAATGTCCACTAATATAAAGGTCCACTAGTCTGAAGGTCCACTAATATGAAGGTCCACAAGTCTGAAGGTCCACTAATATAAAGGTCCACAAGTCTGAAAGTCCACTAATATGAAGGTCCACTAATATGAAGGTCCACTAATATAAAGGTCCACAAGTCTGAAGGTCCACTAATATGGAGGTCATCTAATATGAAGGTCCACTAATATGAAGGTCCACTAATATGGAGGTCATCTAATATGAAGGTCCACTAATATGAAGGTCCACTAATATAAAGGTCCACAAGTCTGAAGGTCCACTAATATGAAGGTCAACTAATGTGAAGGTCCACTTATATGAGGGGCCACAGTCTGATGGTCCACTAATGTGATGTCCACTAATATAAAGGTTGTCAAGTCTGAGGGTCCACTTATAGGAATGTCCACAAGTCTGAATTCTACTAATTTGAAGGTCCACATTCTAAAGGTCTACTTATATGAAGGTCCACTTATATTGAGGTCCCCAGTGTACACCTATTTTTCGTAGCATCCTGTTGTAAGATATATTTTTTAATTTTATGTATCTTTTTTGTGAAGAGTCTCTGGCTCCAAATTTCAAGAGAGAGATCTTAATGTTGCAGTATTTAGTCTTGCATGAATTATTGTACATGCAGAAACTTTTGCTATGTATTCATAAATTAGCACAATTGAAAATCTCACAAGCACAATTAGAATCAATAATCAATGAGGGCCAAGGTCGCATATTTAGTGTCAAATATGCAACAGACATTGTACTTGTTCTTGAATACTGTCTTACAGTTCCAAAAAGGTTTGCCTCAGTGAAATTCAATGTATCATTTGTTATGTTATTAGCCAAGTTGCAAAACTCGGCTCTTGATTTGATGTGAGACAGGTGGGCGAGCTGGCATCTGGGCGGGCGTCAATAATTGGTTTCCGGACTATAAGTCAAGTATGATACATGCTAGTGCAATGAAACTTCATACACTTACTTACCATGAGTCCAGGATGACACCTATTGATTTTTGGGTCAACAGGTCAAGGTCACAGGACTCTGATGATTGAAAATGGTTTCCAGACCATATTAGAGCCTGTATTGCACCTATGATCATGAAACTTGCCAGAAATCCTATTAATGTTGGGGTCACAAGGTCAGAGGTCAAGGTCACAGGACTCTGATGATTGAAAATGGTTTCCTTACCTCATTAGAGCCTGTAAAGCAACTATAATAATGAAACTTGCCAGAAATGTTTCATTTGAATCAAGGATGACCCCTATTGATTTTGGGGTCAAAAGGTCATAGGTCAAGGTCATAGGACTCTGATGATTGAAAATGGTTTCTGGACCATATTTTAGCCTGTATTGCACCTTTGATCATGAAACTTGCCAGAAATGTTTCCCATGAATTAAGGATGAATCCTATTAATTTTGAGGTCAAAAAGGTCAAGGTCATAGGACTGATGATTGAAAATTGTTTCCTGACCATATTATAGCCTGTATTGCACCTATGAACATGAAACTTGCCAGAAATCCTATTAATGTTGGGGTCACAAGGTCAGAGGTCAAGGTCACAGGACTCTGATGATTGAAAATGGTTTCTGGACCATATTTTAGCCTGTATTGCACCTTTGATCATGAAACTTGCCAGAAACGTTTCCCATGAATCTAGGATGACTCCTATTGATTTCGGGATCAAAAGATCAAAGGTCAAATGGATAGGACTCAGGTAATTGAAAATGGTGTCTGAACTATAAATGAATGTGTATCTTCCTGAAACGTGCTAGTAATGTTCCCCATCTGTCAAGAGCATATATAGTTGTACAATTCATATATATTTTAAGTCTGCATATTCATACTTACATTCAAGTTTTGCAACTCGGCACTTTGCATCTTTGATGCATTTTAAGCTTATACAAAATTACTATAATGATTTTGCTTTATTTCAGTTTTCTGTACTTTCAATTAATCAAGACAGTGGAAGGCTTAGATTCCTTTATGGAAACTTACAGAAAGACTGTACCTTCAGTAAGTAAATGCTAAAGCTTAGTACGATTATTAACCAAAATGTATCCTTAAAACATGACTATGATGCAGACCTGCCTACTTTTACAATTTTGGCATATTTTTCATTATATTTTACCTTATATTACGCTCTACTCTTTATGCCTTTAACATACTTTCAAACAGATTTTTGTTCAATTTTAAGTGGAAACGACTAGACTCATGTACATAAATTGATGTGCAGAAAAGACTATGCTTTTTTCTCAAAATTTCAATCATAGTTCATATAATGCTTTAACCCCCCACCCCCCACCCCCCACCCCCCACCCCCCCCCCCCCCCCCCCCCCCCCAATTACACTATCTTGAGCAAAATGTTACACTTTGGTAAGAAACAGGAAGGCAGGACTGATGACGTTATCCCATTTTCTAATCAGTAGTTTCTTTGTTATACTTTCTCAATATGATCCTTTTTCGTCTAAAGTTTTACCTGTAGCTGTCAATTGAATTACCTTTAAATGTCCATTATTTTTAGCTCACCTCGACATCCGCATCCGGTTAAGAAGTTTGGGGTAGCTCAGTATTTGGCAAAGTACTGATACTACAGTAACCAAACTTGCACAAGTGATTTATCTTTGGATGCTGAGATGAACCCATGCATCAGGTGCTGCATCTGACCTACATTTTCCGCTTGATTGACTTGGTTAAGAAGTTTAGGGTAGCTCAGAGTGGCTTGGTTAAGAAGTTTAGGGTAGCTCAGTATCTGACAAAGTACTGATGCTACAGTAACCAAACGTGCACAAGTGATTCATCTTTGGATGCTAAGAGGAACTCATGCATTGGATAGCTGCAGTCTGACTTACATTTTCCGCTTGAGTGACTTGGTTAAGAAGTTTAGGGTAGCTCAGAGTGGCTTGGTTAAGAAGTTTGGGGTAGCTCAGTATCTGACAAAGTACTGATGCTACAGTAACCAAGCTTGCACAAGTGATTCATCTTGGGATGCCAAGAGGAACCCATGCATCGGATGCTGCATCTGACCTTCATTTTCCACTTGATTGACTTGGTTAAGACATTTGGGGTATCTCAGAGTGGCTTGCTTAAGAATTTTGGGATAGCTTAGTATCTGACAAAGTACTGATGCTACAGTAACCAAACTTGCACTAGTGATTCCTCTTGGGATGCAGAGAGGAACCCATGCATCAGATGCAGCATCTGACCTACTTTTTCCGCTTGAGTGATTTTGCCTCTAAAAGCCAATATTGAGCAAAGTATAAGTGCTACATGTACCAAACTTGCATATTGGATGTATCTTTGATCAAATTTCATAAAATGACCTTGACCTACTTTTTCCACTTGAGTGATTTTGCCTCTAAACGCCAATATTGAGCAAAGTATAAGTGCTACATGTACCAAACTTGCATATTGGATGTATCTCTGATCAAACTTTCATAAAATGACCTTAACCTACTTTTTCCACTTGAGTGATTTTGCCTTTAAAAGCCAATATTGAGCAAAGTATAAGTGCTACATGTACCAAACCTGCATATTGGATGTATCTTTGATCAAACTTTCATAAAATGACCTTGACCTACTTTTTCCACTTGAGTGATTTTGCCTCTAAAAGCCAATATTGAGCAAAGTATAAGTGCTACATGTACCAAACTTGCATATTGGATGTATCTTTGATCAAACTTTCATAAAATGACCTTGACCTACTTTTTCCACTTGAGTGATTTTGCCTTTAAAAGCCAATATTGAGCAAAGTATAAGTGCTACATGTACCAAACTTGCATATTGGATGTATCTTTGATCAAACTTTCATAAAATGACCTTGACCTACTTTTTCCACTTGAGTGATTTTGCCTTTAAAAGCCAATATACATGTACTTAAAAATATGTTTGAATTGAATTTTGCTGCCACGAGGTGAGCTTCGTAATCTGTGATTACCTATGTTTAATAATGGACAGTTAAAGGTAACTAAATGGACTGATACAGGTAAATTCTTGGAGAAAAGAATTATCATTATAATGACACAGTATCACAGAGATAGATTATTATATCCTGACTAAAATTGATTTCGAAGCTTCCATGTCTATCATTCCTTTTTAGCATTTTATTTGCTTTTGCAATACATCTTCACTTGTAAACTATTTCTGCTCCTCGAAAAATTTTATCATAACCATCTGTCTGACCTATATGAGAGTAGGAATTAAGATTCGTGGGTTCGTAAGTTCGAAGGTGAAGCAATCCATGAAAACCTTGAAAATTGGATCCCCATGAATAAAGGTATTCCCCACTATTTTTACTTTAAAAAAAAACAAACATGTTCAATGATTGTTGCTGTCATGGCATCCATGTTGCACTAACACAGACATTCAGTGTTGTACAAGCACCCTAATTATTTTTAGCTTGCCAGGATGAAAAAGTCTGGAGAGCTAATGCCATACCCTTGGCGTCATCATTGTCGTCGTCCGTAGACTAAACTTTAACCTGGGCTATATCTCTTGATCTATAAAGGGTAGGGCTTTGATATTTCACATGAAGATACCTTGTGACGAGACCTTTCATTTGAGACCATGACCTTTGACCTAGTGACCTTGACTTTGGACTTTGACCTACTTTTCAAAAACTTTAACCTGGTTTCTGACAAAACCTGTATAGGCGAGCTACATGTATGTAATCTTTGATTACCCTATGTTTCCAGGTACATATACCGAGGTTTGTGGATGATTGTTTAAGAGCTACATGTATGTAATCTTTGATTACCCTATGTTTCCAGGTACATATACCGAGGTTTGTGGATGATTGTTAAAGAGCTACATGTATGTAATCTTTGTTTACCCTATGTTTCCAGGTACATATACCGAGGTTTGTGGATGATTGTTTAAGAGCTACATGTATGTTATCTTTGATTACCCTATGTTTCCAGGAACATATACCGAGGTTTGTGGATGATTGTTTAAGAGCTACATGTATGTAATCTTTGATTACCCTATGTTTCCAGATACATATACCGAGGTTTGTGAATGATTGTATAAGGGAAGAAGAATGTGAAGCCGAGGACAAGTTCGAATATTTTGCTGAAGTTTTACAAGGTAAAATCACTAATGCAAGATTCAAAAGGATAACCATTGATATTACGCTTAAATAAATTCTGTGCAATTTCTTTGTTGACGGCGTTTTAGGTACGTGTCGTTACAGGTAGATTATTGTGTTTGTAGCGTTTTGTGAATGTTCTTTTTCTAACGTGTCGTTATTGCAAATAAATTCTGTGCAATTTCTTCGTAGATGGCAGGAATTTCAATTACCTGGACAGTGTGTGCAGTGAAGCAAAACATATCAGTCCGCATTTATAAATATTTGCAGTTCAGATATACAACAATTCATAATGAAACAGAAGAAAGATTTAAGAAATAACGTATATAAGTAAATCTATTTACAATTTTTAAATGCTTCAAATTGAGGCACAAGCTGTTCCAAGATCATTTGACAGAAAAGAATACTTATGATATTGTAATGATCTCTCTCACGTGCAAATAAAAAAAAGTTATACAAAATAAACAGGATCTTGATGCCATCAACCTTCAATGAAGCCTGCCCCTTCCCATCTGCAAGACATGATTCAAAATATGAACCAAATCCACATATAAATGTGAAAGTCTTTTGGGGGGGGGGGGGGGGGTGTTGCCATTCATTGCCAAATAGTTATTCTTTGAACATAGTGGTGATATGAGATGAAGAAGATCCTGGTGACAATCTCAAAGTGGCGCGAAAAAAGAGTTTAAGTTTTCGAAATCATATCTAAGTCCTATAGAACTTGACATTAAAAAAAGAGGAACTGACACAACAAGAAATGGAATATAATGAAATATGTGCAAAAGTAAATTCATTGGAGGACATTTATTGTCTACAAAACGGTTCCGTTATGCAGGAATTGTCATCTAAGGGTTTCGAAATCCCACAACAAATGAAATTGTAAGGCGCGATCATGTGATGATGTACGTATGTGTGGCAGTCTTTCTTTCATTGAAAATGCGATGACAGGATTCAAAGAGCCAGTCAGCGATCGCGATAAAGCTGAAGGACAAATGGAAAAATGTAGAGCCGAACTTGAATCTAAAATAAAAATGTAAAACATCATTAATTAATCCTTTGAAGCAAAACTGAAACCAAACTTGATTAACAGTAATGTTGATATTAAACATATTTTTGACGGACACAAAGAGAGGAGTCATGTGGTAATTCTCAGAAAACATTGCAACGGAATCATACCCGATAATATTGAATGAACACAAATTCCAAAAGCTGTGAAAACCCCTATCCGGGAAATGCTAAAAAATATGTTCAGTTTCTAGTTGTAAATACCAACATTTCTAGTAACACACCCTCCCTTTCCCAGGATCATATGATATATACTGGATTGTACCCTTGGAGGTATCCTTGGAGCATTATGCCTTTACAATCCCCATCAATGGCAGTGGTCGGTTTCCATACAGCTGGACAACCTGTCACCGATGCACTTGGTTGTCCTCCCTGGACATTCGCAGTTCCACATCATCCAAATAGGACTCTAATTGGGAGTGACATTCCATCCATTTAAAATATAAAAAAAATCAGAAACTACTGGGAATCTCAGTTTGGTTATAATTATTCTTTTATAATGTAATTTAGAATACGCTATTGCTAACAAAAAAAAAAATCTCATGATAGATAAATGGCAAACTTCAGTTTGAAATTAATTATGAGAAAAGATTTGTGGCCCCCAACTCTGTCCAAAATCGACTTACTTCAGCCAACATCAGAATTTACGCATTTTCACAGTCAAATCAAACTGGAAGAAACTGATTACACATGATTGTGCATGTACATGGCATTTTATTGCATAAATGTGTTTATTGAAATGCATAATGTACCTTGTAATCAAATACTAAATAAAAAGACATTATCCACTAATTTAATAGAACATTATATTATAAAATGTGCATGTGTACATGGGTTCATGAATTGGGGTTTTCATTTTTTTTGTCATTTTATACAGGTTTCTTTCTTTCTTATGTTCTTTCTTTCTTTGGTCGCTAAAAACAATACATGTCAGGTGTAACATATGATACTCTGCAAAATAATGGTACATATACTGAGGTGACTCGGGATTTAATACCGCTAAAATCAATATACTAGCAATACGCCATCTACGAAGAAATTGCTCAGAATTTATTTACAATAATCTACCTGTAATGAGTCTAACGACGCGTTAGGTGAACAATATTCACATACCGCTACAGACACAATAATCTATCTGTAACGACAGGTATTGAAAACGCCATCGACGAAGAAATTGCACAGAATTTATTTAGGCGTAATAATAGGGGAGGGGTTGCTGCTACAGTAACTGAGGGGTAGATAAATGAGGATACCCCCTCTTTTGGAGTGGAGGCTGTCCTCTACCAGAAATTGTAAGACGTAAAAAGTTTTAATCTAAATATACCCCTGTAATGGAAGATTGGGAAGGGGCAGGGGTGGGTTTGTTGAAACATCTTATTTCACTAAAGTACGAATTTGGATCAGAAATATTTACAAAAACCCATTTTCAATGTCCTCTTCTTAAGGATTTGTTGGGGGGGGGGGGGGCTATAGTTTATAGCTCACCTCAACAAAGTGAAGTGTGTCATGCCCATCTGATTCCTTATCTATGTCTGGTTAAGAAGTTTGGAGATTTCAGTATTTGACAAGGATCTGATGCTACATTAACCAAACTTGCACTAGTTATTCATCTTGGGATGTTTAGATAAACCCATGCATTGGATGTTGCATCTGACCTTCATTATATGTGACTCGTTTAAGGGGTAGCTCAGTATCTCACAAAGTACACTTATGCTACTGTAAGCAAACTCGCACAAGTGATTTATCTTGGGATGCTGAGATGAATCATGCATTGATGCAATATCTTACCTTTTTTCTGCTTTAGCAATTTATTTTACGCTAATTTTTAGCAAAATTAAGTGGTACATGTATTATCGTAGCAAAGTGACCTGACCTGTCAGGTCGGTTTGCTACGACAATACCAAACTTGCATATTTGATAAATCTTTAATCAAACTTTCATAAGATGACCTTGACCTTTCTTCTGTTTGAGTGATTTTGCTTCTCATAGGCAATATTAAGCAAAATATAAGTGCTACATGTACAAAACTTGCATATTGGATGTATTTTTTCAACAAAAGTGACCTTGACCCAATTTTTTCCGCTCAAGTGAATTTAATGTTTTAATGAATTTTGCTACCACAAGGTGAGCATTGTAATTTGTGATGACCTATGTTTGGGTTCGTCCCCAAATTTTTTTATCAGATTTAAACCATTTCATTGATCTTGTGTTCTCTTAATTTTTAGTCCCCTACCGGCAACGCCGAAGGGGACTCTTAGTTTCCTCTCGGTCTGTCCGTCTGTCAGTCTGTCTGTCTGTCAGACTTTCAGTTTTCCTGACTTTTTTTTGCTGTTGTTGCATATATTGAACTCATTTTCGGTATGTGGATATATCTCAGTGTGATACAGATCAAGTTTGAGTTTGGTTTTGATTGACCTATTTTTACAAGAGTTATGGCCCTTGGACTTGGCAAATTTTATGAAAATTTCAGTTTTCCGGACTTTTCTTTGGTTCTGTTGCAGATAATGAATTGATGATTGGTATATGAATACATCTTAGCGTGATACAGACCAAGTTTGAGTTTGGTCCCCATGGACATATTTTTACAAGAGTTATGGCCCTTGGACTTAACAAATTTTATGAAAATTTCAGTTTTCCGGACTTTTCTTCAGTTATGTTGCAGATAATGAATTGATGTTTGGTATATCGATACATCTTAGTGTGATTCAGACCAAGTTTGAGTTTGGTCCCCATGGACCTATTTTTACTAGAGTTATGGTCCTTGGACTTAGCAAATTTTATGAAAATTTCAGTTTTCCGGACTTTTCTTCGGTTCTGTCACAGATAATGAATTGATGTTTGGTATATGAATACATCTTAGCGTGATACAGACCAAGTTTGAGTTTGGTCTCCATGGACCTATTTTTACAAGAGTTATGGCCCTTGGACTTAGCAACTTTTATGAAAATTTCAGTTTTCCGGACTTTTCTTCGGTTCTGTTGCCGATAATGAATTGATGTTTTGTATATGATTACATCTTAGTGTGATACAGACCAAGTTTGAGTTTGGTCTCCATTTAGGGCAATATATTATTATGTCCGCCTCCCCTCCCCCATTGGGGAGGAGACATATTGGTTTTGCCTTTGTCGTCCGTCTGTCTGTCCATCTGTCCGCCCTCCGTCTGTCCATCTGTCCGTATGTCACACATCATGTACAGGCTATATCTCCTGAACCGTTTGCCCGATCACTTTCATATTTTAGTATGTTGTTGCTTATGACCCGAAGGTTTCACATCACCTTGACCCAAGGTCATGTGACCATGGTCAAGGTCACTTGGTGCATTTTCAATGAAATTATGCATACATTCCTGTCCGGGCTATATTTCTTGAACCATTTGCCCGATCACTTTCATATTTTAGTATGTTGTTGCTTATGACCCGAAGGTTTCAAATCACCTTGACCCAATGTCAAGGTCACTAAGTGCATTTTTAATGAAATTATGAATACATTCCTGTCCGGGCTATATTTCTTGAACCGTTTGCCAGATCACTTTCATATTTTAGTATGTTGTTGCTTATGACCCGAAGGTTTCACATCACCTTGACCCAAGGTCATGTGACAAAGGCCAGGGTCACTTACGACATTTTCAATGAAATTGTACATACCGGTATATTCCTGTCTAGGCTTTATCCCTTGGACCGCTTACTGGATTGCTTTCACGTTTTGGTATGTATTTGCTCATGACCAAAAGATTTCACCTTGACCCATGAACATTTGATCAAGGTCAAAGTTACTATGTACATTTTAATGAAATTGTACATGCTAATCCCATTGGGGCGGTATCTCTTTTAACTAATTATCAGATCACTGTCATATTTTAGTATGTTGTTGCTTATCACTGAAAGGTTTCACATCACGTTGACTCAAGGTCATGTGACCAAGGTCAAGGCCAATTAGTATATTTAAAATGAAATTGTATTTGTTAAGTGTATTATGTCCAGGCTTAATCTTTGGAACCGTGATTGGATCACTTCATATTTTAGTATGATGGTGCTGATGACCCAAAGGTTTCACATCACCTTGATCCATGGTCATGTGACTAAGGTAAAGGTCAAATATTACATTTTTTAATGAAATTGTAAATGCTGTTGAGTCTTGGCTATATCTGTGGAATCCTATACTTAACCACTCTGATACTTTAGAATGTTGTTGCTCAGGATTGGAAGGTTTCTTATCATCTTGACCCAAGGTCGTGTGCCCAAGGTCAAGATCATTTAATTCTTTTTAATGAAATTATACGTACTAATCTTGTCTGGGCTTTATCTCCTGAACCCTTCTTACAATTGTTTTCATATTTGTGTATGTTTTTTCTCAGGACTAAATGTTTCTTATCACATTGTCCCAAGGTCACATGATTAAGGTAACTTCTTACTTTGGAAATGAAATTGTATATGCTAATCATGTCCAGGCTGAAATTGTCTGTGCTTGTCATGTTTAGGCTTTATATTTTGAACTGTATATCCAATCACTAATTCAGTTTTTTGTTGCTCATGATCCATACAATGAAGGTTTCAGATCACCTATATCCAAGGTCATGTTACCAAAGTCAATTTTACTAAAAATGCTTATAATGAAATGGTATATGCTAATCATGTTTGGGCTATACCTCAAACAATATAATGAATCACTTTCATGTTTTAGTATGATTTTGCCCATGACTGAAAGTTTTCACATCATATTGGCCCAAGGTCAAAGTAACTTAGAGGGAGGGGGGAGACATCTGTTTTTGTTCTGAAAAACATTTGATTTAATTAAAACTGTATTTGTACATTAGTTAAGGTATCCGTTGCACAAATAAAAATCAATAGTAAGAACCATGGCATGTTTTTACCTAAATATTCCTAATACAACATAAAAAGGGGTTTCTATCATCAAAGGTCAACATACCGACCGTCGTTCATGCCACCAAAACTATCGAGACACTGTTGAAGATTACTGATATAATTTTAACACTGTTTAAATGAAGGAGACGTCTGCAAGATCTCCATTTGTACATTGGATACATTAAAAGGTAAAAACAGACAGTGGCTTAGGGGTCTAGATGGGGGATTTGGGAGACAGTATCTCTGAAGGAGTCCAGGTCCTTGGAAGTTACTAATGAATATGGAAGGCTATTTCAAAGAACAGCAGTGTGGGGGAAGAAAGATATTTTGTAGCAGTCCCAATTTGTAATTATTGGATGATAATAAAGAGAGTGGTTCCTAGCACTCTTGTTGTTTTTGTATATAAGCACAAATATTGTGATAGACACAAGAAATCTAATTCTATCAAACAGGGCCCAATAGACGATTTTCACATTACCATGGTTGACTTGTATTTTACACATCCTAAGACCCTACATCACAAGATTTGACGTAACTTTTAACTGTGATGTTGTATCTGATTTATGATGTCACAATTAGAAATAACGTCAAAAGTAGTAATGTCGGGTCTTTGAGTGTCTAAAATGCAAGTCTAATGGTAATATGAAGAAGGTCTATTTTACAAAAATTAGTACCAAAAATTTCAGGAAATTTCGCAGCATTCTTCGTTGAATGAAAAGTTTTTAAATATTTCAATTTAGATTAAGTTATGTTTTCTAATATTATTTCTATATATGAAATGGAAAAGAACTAAGGAATCAAAAGTTACGAAATATCCTAAAAAGTTAGTAGGAAATTTTGTAAAACAGGGTGCAGCATCTTAGTTATTTCAAAGAGAGCAGACACAGAAGAAATTTTGAAGATTTTAAATTATCTGAAGTGAGTTGCACATACAGTAGTAAATGCATTACATGTTATTTCCAAGGAATAAAGTCACCTTATACTGATGACTCAGAATTGGAATGTATCAAAGAAGCCATAGAAAAGGTAACAATTTATGTCTCTTATATTGCAGGTCCTTTTGTAAATCTAAGAACGAGAGAACGCTACTTAGATTTGTTTGGGAAGAGAGCCTATAAGCCTGAGGTATGTGGCTAAAAGCTTTGACTATACTGTAAATTTTTGCGTGATATTAGTTTTCATGTTATTCACGAATCAAGGGGCTTTGCGAAAATTTTCCCCACGGGATAATATCCCCGCTGCATTCTTAACAATGGTAGAGACATTTTTATTGGCCGGATTGCAAAGCAATTCCGGTCTATAGATTGACGATGTCCGTCTGTCCGTCCGTCCGTCCATCCGTCTGTCCTGTCTGCCGTCAACATTTTGGTTAAAGTTTCTGGTTGAGGCAAAATCTAAGGAACTATATGCAGTAGAAACTTTATATTATACATGAAGGTTGCCCATGACAAGACCTTCAATTTATGCCGTAACATTTGACCTAGTGACCTTGACCTTGGACTTTAACCTAGTTAAAGATTTTGGTTAAAGTTCCTGGTTAAAGCAAAATCTAAGGAACTGTATGCAGTAGAAACCTTATATTATACATAGAGGTTGCCCATGACGAGACCTTTCAATTTATGCCATAACATTGGACCTAGTGACCTTGACCTTGGACTTTGACCTAGTTAAAGACTTTGGTTAAAGTTCCTGGTTAAAGCAAAATCTAAGGAACTGTATGCAGTAGAAACCTTATATTATACATTTAGGTTGCCCATGAGGAGATCTTTCAATTTATGCCGTAACATTGGACCTTGTGACCTTGACCTTGGACTTTGACCTAGTTAAAGATTTTGGTTAAAGTTCCTGGTTTAAGCAATATCTAAGGAACTGTATGCAGTAGAAACTTTATGTTATACATGTAGGTTGCCCATGATGAGACCTTTCAATTTATGCTGTAACATTGGACCCAGTGACCATGACCTTGGACTTTGACCTAGTTAAAGACTTCGGTTAAAGTTCCTGGTTTAAGCAAAATCTAAGGAACTGTATACAGTAGAAACTTTATATTATACATGAAGGTTGTCTCTGACAAGACCTCTCAATGTATGCTGTAATATTTGACTTAGTGACCTCGACCCAGTTGGTGACAAAAACTTACTTTGCAATCCGGCCGTACCGTCTTTAGTGGTGTTTTATTGTGAATATTTCCCCCATTAGTAAATAACCATGTTTACAGTACACATGTAACAGAAGTTAATGGCCAATAGCTTCTAAAACAGCAGTGAAAGAACTAATACGAACTGTAATAGTAAGACAAAGAGTTTATAAATGGCAAGTCAGTCTGTCAGTCTGTCCATGTGTTCTGAACTAAGTGGAAAAAAGCTCAGAAACTGAAATGTGAAAGAGTTTATCCAAATAGATCACATTGTCTGTAATACAGTATTTAGCTTGTAGGAACCATCCATTTAGTTTTACTTGTTTATCAAGTGTTTGTTTTTAGATCACCTCCACGAAGTTGAGATGAGCTTATGCTATAACCCCGGCGTCCCCGTCCGCGTCCGGTTAAAGTTTTTGGGGTAACTCAGTATCTGACAGAGTACTGATGCTACAGTAACCAAACTTGCACAAGTGATTTATCTTTGGATGCTGAGGTGAACCCATGCATCGGATGCTGCATCTGACCTACATTTTCCGGTTGAATGACTTTGTCAATGTCTGGTTAAAGTTTTTGGGGTAGCTCAGTATCTGACAAAGCACTGATGCTACAGTAACCAAACTTGCACCAGTGATTCATCTTGGGATGCTGAGGTGAACCCATGCATCGGATGCAGCATCTGACCTACTTTTTTTCGCTTGAGTGATTTTCCCTTTAAAGACCAATATTGAGCAAAGTATATGTGCTACATGTACCAAACTTGCATATTGGATGTATCTTTGATCAAATTTTCATAAAATGACCCTGACCTACTTTTTCTGCTTGATTGATTTTGCCTTTAAAGGCCAATATTGAGCAAAGTATAAGTGCTACATGTATCAAACTTTCATATTTGATGTATCTTTGATCAAATTTACATAAAATGACCCTGACCTACTTTTTCCGCTTGAGTGATTTTGCCTTTAAAAGCCAATATTGAGCAAAGTATAAGTGCTACATGTACCAAACTTGCATATTTGATGTATCTTTGATCAAATTTTCATAAAATGACCCTGACCTACTTTTTCTGCTTGAGTGATTTTGCCTTTAAAAGCCAATATTGAGCAAAGTATAAGTGCTACATGTATCAAACTTTCATATTTGATGTATTTTTGATCAAATTTACATAAAATGACCCTGACCTACTTTTTCCCCTTGAGTGATTTTGCCTTTAAAAGCCAATATTGAGCAAAGTATAAGTGCTACATGTACCAAACTTGCATATTGGGTGTATCTTTGATCAAATTTTCATAAAATGACCTTGGCCTACTTTTTTCCACTTGAGTGATTTTTCTTTTTAAAGCCAATAAACAACTTTGCTGCCGCGAGGTGAGCTTCGTGTTTATTCAGCTGATAAAACTGTCTAAATACATTTCTAACATGACCTGAGATTTTCTTCATATATATATGTACCATAGAACTCGCCTGGTGTAAAATCTCCAACAAACTTCCAGTTCGCTAAGCTCCGCCCATGCACCTGCTGTAGAGCTCGTGCAGAACAATATTAGAATGGAAATAACAACTAGCTAGCTGTGTTTTGTTGTCCAGTAATTCCCCTCATCGCATGAACCAATCAAATTATTTTAATCATTATAATTTCATTGGTTCATGCGACTCAGGGAATTACTGGACAACAAACCACGGCTAGCTCGTTGTTATTTCTTAAGTATCATAAAGGTGAAAAATTGAAAAATTAATAGGTGTAAACCTCTTATAACTGTGTAAGGTCTTGTAGAGACAGAAAAATAAAGTTTCAAAGTTCTTCAATTCATTAATCAAATGATATTATTTCATAAAGGATGTAATTAACTCTTCATTACAATATAGTCGTTGGAGGATGTCTGTTTGTATAAAGGAGCAGGTTTGGTTACATGGAAAATCTGCCCTAATTTTAGAATGTTTTGGATTTTTATTATACCCCCGCCATATAATGGTGGGGGTATATAGTGATGCACTTGTCCGTCCGTGTGTCAGTCCGTGCGTCCGTCCCACCTGTGGTTTCCGGACATTTAAAGGAAAACTATTACAGATCATCAATTCATTTCTTGCATATAGCTTTAACACCAAGAAATACAGGTCAAGTTCGAATATGGGTCATGTCCCTCAATTTTGTGCAGAGTTATGCCCCTTGAAACTTAGAAAAATTCAACATTTTGTGGTTTCCGGACATTGAAAGGTAAACCGTTTTATCATATGATACACCCTTTATGCAGTTTCATAAAGCCATTTCATAAATATATGATATGATAACACGTTACATATCGCTCTGCTTGAATGTGATTGGTCAGGCTTGGAACCTAATCACATAAACCTTGACAAATGTGACCTTTCAAATATCGGTCAGCTGTTAAATTCAGACCCGGAGTCAATATCTAAGAATAAAATTGTTGTACTTGAATTAAAATACTATTCATAATTGAAATAACTTTCTCTTACGCACAGAATATCTATACGATGGGGACACTACTTCTCATGGCGTAGCATACAACTTGGTTCGCCTTTATAGTTCTCGGAAACGTTGATTTCACGTTAGAAATACACATTTTTTAGGCAATATCATGTGATAAAAAGAATCTCAAATGAATTTTCATTTCATACGATGTATTATGAAACTCGTTGTCCATTTTATATCCCCTCGCCAAGACTCGGGGATATAAAACACACAACTCGTTTCATAATACATCGTATGAAATGAAAATTCATTTGAGATCCTATATATAGATAATTAATTCATTTCTTGCATAAAGCTTTTACACCAAGAAATAAAGGTCAAGTTCGAATATGGTTCATGTCTCTCAATTTTGTGCAGAGTTATGCCCCTTGAAACTTAGAAAAAATCAAAATTTTGTGGTTTCCGGACATTTAAAGGTAAACTGTTATAGATAATCAATTCGTTTCTTGCATATACACTGTGTACAATCCACGACGGGTACGGTTGTTTCGCTTCATTTTCCGGTTTCACTTTGAAACAGAGATTTGAAGTATTCAGGTCTAAAAATCTAATTTTATGTTGGTTTCCCCAAAACATAGGTTGGAATTTTTTGTATGTATGGTACCAGGAGAGATGTAAGTTTGTTTTACAACAACATGTCAGATAAGATCCATTTAATTACTAAAGCTTAACACATAACTTTGATGCAGAATGTATCCCAAGTCACATTGAACATGCAATTTTTCAGACAATTTTGCATTAATCTCGGTCAAATTGCAAACATTGATAATTTACAATAATATTTTTAATCTTTAGAAATAACAGCAAAGTCATTGCATTAGCAAATCATTTGTAAAATACTCCAAAATTAGCAGCAAAAATGGATATGTTGGTTTTTTGACTGTACGTGTTTGTAAAATACGTACTGTACGGTTTATATAATATGTACTGTAAGGTTTATATTTAGTCATTTTATTTCATAAAAGCGAATTTGCCTTAAATATTCATTTTCTAGAAGAAATAGCACTGGTTCACCAGTGACGTATATGTAGATCTATGTATCATATGTCGAGAGCACTGTTATTTTCAACAGGTTACTAGTTATCTTCGATTTTTTAGTACAAAGTAACATCCTCTGTACAACAAAATGAAACAAATTTAGATAAAACACTAACACTAAAATACACAAATTTTCGGCCCCTTGGCCTTTCTAGCCTCTAAGCTAATTTGGCCCCAGTCAATTTTTTTTATAAAAAGCGTCAGAGACTGATATCGCTTTAGTGTGTATGATAATTAAAACGAAGGCAAGTTTTAATGTATCATTAGGGTCTGTAAGTTTTGGTAAGATTTTCATGGGTTCTATTTTGGATATGCGTATAAGTATCAGACTGAAAGGAGTCGCAACGTAGGGTTGATTTCCGGCGAGGGGCTCAGAATGGGGACTTCTGAAATTCGGTTCTTCATGGTTTATTGTGGATTTCTCAAGAACGAATCGGCGAAACCCTAAATAAATTTCATATACATTTATTATTTAGACAGATATGGCCTTCAAAGCAGAATGATTTTAATATTAAGAAATTTTCTGGAACAATGGACCAAATGGGACCAAAGTCCATCTGAATGACATGTTAAAATTTCTCTTTATTCACTTTCACTTTCGTTTTCGGAGTGAAAATGGTATCGGAAAGGTATAATATTATATCATTTAGTACCAATGAAATCTACAGGAAATTATCTTTTTTTTATAAATCACTTTCTATATAAGCCAGTCATTTTTAGCTGAGATCACCAGAGCGAAGTTCAAGTAAGCTATTGTCATAGCGCGCCATCCGTCGTCCGTCCATCCGTCGTCCGTCCGACTGTAAACTTTTTACATTTTCGACATCACCTCTGCAACCGCTGCACAGAATTTCACGAAACCTCACAGGAAGAAAGTACTCAGGTCCTTTACCAAGTTTGTGTTTTTTGTGCCGACCGGTCAACAAATATGGCCGCCGAGGCGTCCTTCCTATTTTGGAATAAATTGTTGAATTTATTTTGAAATCGTTTGTTTTTGATTCGTGTCATGATCAACTATCTTTAAATTAACCATTCCTCCATTGTTTTGTATACTAAATCTTGAGGTTGTACCACTTTTGTTTGTCTGTTTCATATCACTTTATATATATAAATATTTGTAATCGGCCTCACAGCATCTTTTAGTCATATTTGCATCATATCGCTACGTAACTATACCTATATCTCATTATTGTCTGTTGTGCATATATCATTGTACATGCATTTCTTTGATTTTTTTTTTCTTTTTTGTGTCACTTTGGCCATAGCCATTTGTAAAAAAAAATGTGTTATATGCCAATAAAGAATTTGAATTTGTATCACATTTACAAATTGTGTTTGTCTGGGAGAATACGCAACCCCCCCCCCCCCCCCTGCCATTCTCCTACGCCCTTTCTTTTTTTTTTTTTTTTTTTTTTCGTTTTTCGCCTGTGGAACATTGTTCCTCTCCCCCTCAGTTCAGAACCCCACTCGGCCAGAAAATGTGTTTTATTGATATACACCTTTGGTGAAAGTGGCATTCTGAACCGAGGGGGGAACAATGTTGTAGAAAAACTTTTCCGTTTTCCATTGATTTCTATGGGAAAAACGCTTATTTTGACCCAAAAATAGGTCATATTTTGAATAATTTTCCAACATGACAGAAGATTCATATATCTGGACCAAGTTACTCCTTATTTTTACCGAAAAATTTTCTCAATTTTTGCATTTTGAAATTTCGACTTTTCAGGGCAGATTTTACGCCTTATCTTAAACAGCTCCTTTGAACCATAGTTTCATTTTGTTGTACAGATGAAGTTACTCTTCACTGAAAATCGAAGATAACTAGTGCCTGTTAAAAATAGCATTCCTCTCGACTTATATGATGCATGTATATACGTCACTGGTGGTGCTATTCCTTCTAGAAAATGAATATTTAAGGCAAATTTGCTTTTATGAAATAAAACGACTAAATATAAACCGTACAGTACGTTTTTTACAAACACGTACAGTCAAAAAACCAACATATCCATTTTTGCTGCTAATATTTGGGTATTTTACAAATAATTTGCTAATACAATGACTTTGCTGTTATTTCTAAATATTAGAAATATTATTTTGATATCACTGTTTGCAATTTGACTGAGATTAATGCAAAATTATCTGGAAAATTGCACGTTCAGTTTGACTTGGGACACATTCTGCGTCAAAGTTATGTGTTTAGCTTTAGTAATTAAATGGATCTTATCTGACATGTTGTTGTAAAACAAACTTACATCTCTCCTGGTACCATACATACAAAAATTCCAACCTATGTTCTGGGGAAACCAACATAAAATAAGATTTTTAGACCTGAATACTTAAAATCCCCAGAAATTGAAGCGAAACAACCGTACCCGTAGTGGATTGTACACAGTGATATAGCATTTACACCAAGAAATACAGGTCAAGTTCGAATATGGGTCTTGTCCCTCAATTTTGTGCAGAGATATACCCCGTGAAACTTAGAAAAAATCAAAATTTTGTGGTTTCTGGACATTTAAAGGTAAACTGTTATAGATGATCAATTCATTTCTTGCATAAACCTTTCACACCAAGAAATACAGGTCAACTTCAAATATGCATCATGTCCCTCAATTACGTGCAGAGTTATGCCCTTTAAAACTTAGACAAATTCAAAATTTTGTGGTTTCTGGACATTAGAAGGACAATTGTTACAGATAATAACTTCATCTCTTGAATGTAGCTATTATACCAAAAAATACAGGTTAGGTTTGAAATTGGCTCAATTTTATGCAGAGTTGTGCCCCATCAAACTTGGAAAAAAATGAATATTTTATGCTTGCCTGACATTTAAATGAAAACTGTAACAGGGAATATATTTATTTCTTAGATATAGCTTTACATTTAGAAATACAGGTCAAGTTCAAATAAAGGGTCATGTTCCTCAATTTTGTGTTGAATTGTGCACCTTCAAACTTTTTATACATTGCTTATATGTAAAATATGCCGGGCGGGGTATCATTGATCCTTAGATCAACAATAGATTTCATTGTGTTTCGTATCAAGGAAGTTAACTTGCAGTACACCGAAAGATATTGTTTGCATATGTGATGTCATAACTAACGCATGTGACCTTTTGACAATGAAATATATTTACTTTCTATTTCGGCAGGTATTTGAGATAAATATAAGGGAAGCTGAATCATGATTTTCATAAAAAGAAAATTTGAAAATTTTAGGGCCGATTTTGGGAGTTAGTGAACCTATCCCTTTACATGTAATTGAACCAGATATCATCTATTTTAAGGTCCAGGCCAAATTCGCAGAATTTGTAAAAGAGATAAAAACAGAGAATTTAAGGCTTGAGATGGCTGATGAAGAACGAGGGCGTCAGGTTGAGTAAGTGTATGGATGTATTGTTCACTAGTGTTGTGTCAATTATTGCTGACGTCAGCAATTTGGTTGCCAGACCTTTCTGATTACGATAAATAAGTGGATTAAGATTTTAATAATAGATTGAAATTTTAAACATTTTAAGAATGAATCATGTTATTTTCTCTAGAAAAACCATACTTTTGCTAGAAGAACTGATGAGTTCACAGACTCGGAATAAGCTGTAGCACAATATGTCTATATAGGCAATAAGCTGTTACACAATATGTCTATATAGGCTAGGAAAAAACTGTTACACAATATGTCTATATAGGCTCTATAAAGCTGTTACACTTTATTACATGAATGGAAATATTCAATGAATCGAAATTTCCCCTTTTCTGACTGGCTAGAGCAGCCACTAGATGACACACTCAAATGTTATGTCTACCTAGGATTACGTCATCCTGGATAGACATAAGATTCAAACAGCTCTCCATGTGCTAAAGTTAGAATGTTAGGCATTGCCGTTGCAGATGATGTCAATATTCGAGGTAGATATAAGATTTCAACAGTTTTCCATGTGCTAAAAATAGACTAGAAATCTTTTCATAGACTGAAAATAATGCTTGAATGATTTATATAGACGATTTTGAAACTTCAGGCTTCAGGCTTGGTGAATATTGTCTTTTGGGAGAGCTAAACCATTATATTTTCCTTAGTAAAAGTAAATAACATGTCTATATTGCCTAGGAATAAGCTGTTACACAATATGTTGATATTATTGATAATTCTTAATTTGAACTTCAGGTTAAGAATGATGAGCAAGCAGCTAGGTCATATGATCACAGTCAACGTTTACGCCGGAGATTTCAAAGAAGCTTGGTAAGTTGATACAGATTTTAAGTTTATTTAGTTTTGAACATTTGCAACTGTACAACATAAGCTCAGAAGAACTTTTTTAATTTCGACTATTTTAGCCCACCTCGACGAAGTTTAGATGAGCTTGTCTATACTCCCCTGCATTCCCTTTCGTGTCCGTTTAAATATTTAGGGTAACTCAGTATCTGACAAAGAACTGATGCTACAGTAAACAAACGCGTACGTACACAAGTGATTCATCGTGGGATGCTGTGGTGAACCCATGCATTGGATGCTGCATCTGACCTACTTTTTCTGCTTCAGTGACTTGGTTAAGAAGTATTGTGTAGCTCTGTGACTTGATTAAAGTTTTTAGGGTAGCTCAGTATCTGACAAAGTACTGATGTTTCAGAGACCAATCTTGCTCAAGTGATTCTTCTTTGATGCTGAGATGGACCCATGCATCTGATGCAGCATCTAATCTACTTTTTCCACTTGAGTGATTTTGCTTGTATGAGCCAATATTGAGCAAATTATTAGTGCTACATGTACCAAACTTGCATATTGGATGTATCTTTCCGAAATCGATCAAACTTTCATGAAATGACCTTGACCTTCTTTTTCCTCTAAAGTGATCTTGCTTTTAAAAGCCAAAATTTTGAGCAAACTATAAGTGTTACATGTACCAAACTTGCATATTGGATGTATCTTTGATCAAACTTTCATAAATGAGATTGACCTACTATTTCTGCGCGAGTGATTTTGCCTTTTAAAACTAATAAAAGCCAATATTCAGCAAAGTTTAAGTGTTACATGTACCAAACTTGCATATTTGATGTATCTTTGATCAAACTTTCATAAAATGAGATTGACCGACTTTTTCTGCTTGAGTGATTTTGCCTTTAAAACTAATAAAAGCCAATATTCAGCAAAGTATACAAATGTAAGTGTTACATGTACCAAACTTGCATATTGGATGTATCTTTGATCAAACTTTCATAAAATGAGATTGACCTACTTTTTCTGCTTGAGTGATTTTGCCTTTAAAACTAATAAAAGCCAATATTCAGCAAAGTATAAATGTTACATGTACCAAACTTGCATATTGGATGTATCCTTGATTAAACTTTCATAAAATTACCTTGACCTACTTTTTCCTCTTTAGAGATTTTGCTTTTATAAGTCAATATTGAACAAACTATTAGTGAACTACATGCAAATTTGCATATTAGATGTATCTTTGATCAAACTTTCTTTATATAAAATGACCTTGACCTACTTTTTTCCCTTGAGTGATTTTGCTTATAAAAGTTGTCATGATAACATGCTGCCACGAGGAGATCTTTGTAATCTTTGATTACCTATGTTTGTTATTTGTTTTTCAATTGTTAATTTAATAATGAAAATGATATTTATTATGTTTAACATTTTTGTCATACATGTACAACACAAGTGGAGATCACATTATGTATAAAGTACAGTGTTTGAGAGCTTGTTATATGCAGTCTTCGTGAAAACTCACTTGCCGTCCGCCCTGGCTATTTCCTCGGGCTACTAAAATTTGCTGCTGAACTAGCCCTACTGGCTAGTGACTTTTACTGAAATCAGCAGTGTTCTCATTACTAATGATTAGGAGCCGACAGCCGGCGATTTCTCGACCCATACTTAGGTTGAAAATTGCCTCCTCATCTTTCCATAAAAAATGTATCCGTCATGTCTCAATTTCTAACACTTGTTAAGAATGAAATGTTTTTTCACCTTATTCTGTATGTAAAAAGCACATGTGAAATGATATCTATATCAAAAAGATCAAGAATTCATTGTAATATTGAGATTATTGATAATGTTGTTAGCTACATGTATGTAAAAAGCGAGCACAAACTGCTTACAAGGATCGGGTGGTTGTTTAATTTAGTTATTTTTTGTATACATGCCCTCTATCAGTGTTAAATTTCGGCTTACTCAACGGACCTATCTGAAGAAACAATGGGTCTTTATAGCGTTTTGAGATTTCTTCAAAGGCTGGTGAAAATTTCAGGTGGCTCGTAGATTTCGGCACTCAACTAGCCCGACTGGCTAGTGGATAAAAAAAAGTTTTCATGAAGACTGTATATGTGTGCAGTAATTAAGTCCAAAATAAAAATTCTCCTATACTTTTGGAATTTCAGGGAGTGCTACGAGTTGACTAAAAACAGGGGGAGAGGAACAATGGCATCGTAAGTTGTGGAAAAATATTATTTAGGGCTCTGGGTTGAAGATCAAGTCCTATAAGAACAAGACTTACCTTATTAGTCTTTCCATCTGCCCATCCATCCATATTTCTTTCAACACCTAGAGTGCTTACAATAATTGCCTTGGTTTTGAAGGTATACAGCTTTCATTTAATGAATATTGTTTAGCAGGTTGGAGTCTTTTTTTGATTAGCTATCTTATATTAAGTATGAGTATCAATGCATTTGTAGATCTATATACAATGCAATAAATTGATCTTTTCCTTGCACAGATACATCCCATTTATTCAGATATCTCACTTTAAATAAATATAATGTTGATGTGATTTATTTTTATGGAAACCACTATAAAATTCAGGGATGTATACCATTTTAGGTCACCTTGACAGAGTTAAAATGAGCTTATGCTATACCCCAGGGTCCACGTTCCAGTCCAGTAGAAATTTTTGGGGTAGCTCATTCTACAAAGTACTAATGCACCAGTGACTCATCTTGGGATCCTGCATCTTACCTAGATTTTCCGCTTGAGTGACTTGGTCAAGAAGTTTGTGGTAGCTCAGTGTGACATGGTCAAGAAGTTTGTGGTAGCTCAGTGTGACTGGGTTAAGAAGTCTCAGGTAGCTCAGTGTGACTGTGTTAAGAAGTTTGGGGTAGCTCAGCGTGACTTGGTTCAGAAGTTTGGGGTAGCTCAGTGTGACTTGGTTAAGAAGTTTGGGGTAGCTCAGTGTGACTTGGTCAAGAAGTTTATGGTAGCTCAGTGTGACTTGGCTAAGAAGTTTCAGGTAGCTCAGTGTGACTTGGTTAAGAAGTTTGGGGTAGCTCAGTGTGACTTGGTTCAGAAGTTTGGGGTAGCTCAGTGTGACTTGGTTAAGAAGTTTCAGGTAGCTCATGATCAGTGTGACTTGGTTAAGAAGTTTGGGGTAGCTCAGTGTGACTTGGTTCAGAAGTTTGGGGTAGCTCAGTGTGACTTGGTTAAGAAGTTTCAGGTAGCTCAGTGTGACTTGGTTAAGAAGTTTCAGGTAGCTCAGTGTGACTTGGTTAAGAAGTTTCAGGTAGCTCAGTGTGACTTGGTTAAGAAGTTTGGGGTAGCTCAGTGTGACTTGGTTCAGAAGTTTCAGGTAGCTCAGTGTGACTTGGTTAAGAAGTTTCAGGTAGCTCAGTGTGACTTGGTTAAGAAGTTTCAGGTAGCTCAGTGTGACTTGGTTAAGAAGTTTCAGGTAGCTCAGTGTGTCTTGAAGGGAAAAGATACTTAGCTTCTGACTTCAACTTCACTTACAGATACATAGACGATGTGTTGTCCATCAATAATCCAAAATTCGCGGATTACTTGTGCAGTATCTATCCTTCGGAGCTTGAAGTCAAAGAAACTACAGAGACAAATAATTCAGCATCCTATTTGGACATAATGTTGTCCTACGACACTGATGGTCACATGAACACCTCACTCTATGACAAACATGACGACTTCAATTTCAGCATTACGAACTTTCCTTTTCTGAGTAGCAACATCCCTTCATCGCCTGCTTATGGCGTGTTCATATCTCAGTTGATACGCTATGCCAGAGCAAGTACCAAATATACGGATTTTGTTCTGAGAGCTAGGCGTCTTTCAGATAAGCTTTTCAGTCAGGGATATGTTTGTGACCGACTAACATCATCACTGAGGAAGTTCTACGGTCGATATGGGGAACTCGTCATACACTATGATGTACCACTATCCAGAATGGTGGATGATATTCTGTCATAGACCATTTGAACCATCCAACCAAAGATTGTACTCTATATCTTCCAAAATGGAAGTAACCGGATGTGACAGTTCTACCGAATTGAGGCGACGGGTGTTGCATGCAAGCAGGAGATGCTTACTCTTCCTGGGCACCTGGTCTCACTCTCATATCGGGAGTTCGCTTCTTTTCATATGGTGGAGGTTTTTGTTTTTGTTTGCTTTGGTTCCTGTTTTATCCTGATTTTGTATGCCTTCGGTTTCTGATTTTCTGAATTTTCGATTTTGTACTGTAGACAGGGATATGGTCATTATCCATATTTGTCATTGGTTAAGAAGTTTGTGGTAGCTCAGTGTGACTTGGTTAAGAAGTCTCAGGTAGCTCAGTGTGACTTGGTTAAGAAGTCTCAGGTAGCTCAGTGTGACTTGGTTAAGAAGTTTCAGGTAGCTCAGTGTGACTTGGTTAAGAAGTTTCAGGTAGCTCAGTGTGACTTGGTTAAGAAGTTTCAGGTAGCTCAGTGTGACTTGGTTCAGAAGTTTTGGGTAGCTCAGTGTGACTTGGTTCAGAAGTTTGGGGTAGCTCAGTGTGACTTGGTTAAGAAGTTTGGGGTAGCTCACTGTGACTTGGTTAAGAAGTTTGGGGTAGCTCAGTGTGACTTGGTTAAGAAGTTTCAGGTAGCTCAGAATCTGACAAAGACTTGATGCTATGGTAACCAAACTTTCACAAGTGATTCATCTTTGGATTCTGAGATGGATCCATGCATTGGATGAAGCATCTGACCTATTTTTTACACTTGAGTGATTTTGGTTTTTAAAGCCAATATTGAAAAATGTTCAAGTGCTGCATGTACCAAACTTGAATATTGGATGTATCTTTAATCAAACTTTCTCAAAATTACATTGACCTACTTTTTCCACTTGAGTTATTTTCTTTTAAAAGCCAATATCATGAATATTGAGCAATGTGTAGGTGCTACAGTACCAAACTTGCATTTGAAATGTATCTTTGATCTAACTTTCAAAAAGTAACCTTAACCTACTTTTTCCACTTGAGTGATTTTGTTTTTAAAAGCTGTATCTTTGATCAAACCCTCATAAAATGACGGTGACCCACTTTTCGGCCTGAGTGATTTGTTTTTGAAAGCCAAGTACAAGTGCAAGTAGTGCTACATGTACAAAACTTGTATGATAGATGTATCTTTTATTTAAGCTTCAATAAATTAACCCTGGATATATTGCTGCCATGATGACATGCTGCTGAGAGGTCAGCTTTGTAATCCATAATAACCTATTTTTAAAGGTATTTCATAAGGTTCGATATCGCTCCAAATGGCACATAAATCTATGAAAAGGAAAAGACAGAATCGCCGGTCTATAAAATGTTTGTAGTGAAAGAAGCATCATTGAATTTATACTTACTCTCATTACCATTTCAGAGAGTCACCATTCAAACTCCTCGTTGGAATGTGCATAGAAATGAATGAAGTAGAGAAAGTCATTGTAAGTTATTACTATATAATAAGACAAAATATTCATGTCACCATCTCAGCACAACTTGTTACAGGCTTTCTACTGTTCCTACTTTTTCCTACCATTTCTTTCTTTTCCTTCTTTTATGTTTAAAGGAGTAGGTGAGGTAACCTGCCATTAATGATCGGCCCTTTTTTCAAAGTTGTTCATATATCCATACTATTCTAGTTTATAAAATGTCAAATGTATGGTGAATCCAAATAAGGAAAGCCTGTTTTGATTTCACAGGCCTGTACTGAATAATATGTCACTCAAAAGGTATAAAAACATTGAAATAATTGAAAATATCAATGAATGAGCGAAATTTTGATACAAATTTATGAAATCAAGTGCCAGGCCTTGCCCATAATAACTTTTGTACTAATCGATTGATTTCTGATTAGCCTTTTAATTTGTATGAAAACATTGTGGGCAAGGCCTGGCGCATAGATGAGTTTTTAAGATTTGTATGTAAAATAAGATGATTTTCCTTTGTTTTGAGTCATTCATGGCAAATGTCATCAGATCATGACGTCACACATCACACGGATGACGTTACAAGGACTCAAAATTATGACGCCATATTTTCTCAAACATTCAATATTGCAAAAAGTGATAATTAATAATTCGTATATCAAAAGCATTTTTCATCAAAATTGTAGGGCCGATATTATGGGTTAGTGCACCTAGTCCTAATTTTTGCCACTTTTTCTTAAAAATCTCCTACTATTCCTACTTTTTCATCTCAAAAGTAAAAAAAAAAACAAATAATAAGAATAAAACAGAAATAAATATTAGATCTATGTGACATCAAATGAAATAAAAGTGAAATACATGTATTCATGGATTAATTGTCTTAACGACAATCTTGCCTTTCTGAAATGCACAAGGTTACCCATAATTGCAAACAGTGTCATCCTCACATCGACGGCCATATTGTATGGCAAACTAGCAGATTTTCTTCATAATAAATAAAATTAAATTTTGTATTTATACTCTTGCAAATATTTTGAGTGTACTTATTTCAAAATTGAAAGGGGTAGGGCCACGAGACCCCTAAATCGGCCCTTGCTTTTTCTCTTAAAATAAATTTCATGAGGAATACTTGATATCTCTCATAAAAATACACGGATGTTTTTCATGAAAAAAAAAATAGCACCAAACAATGTGCCATTTAACTGTAATGACGTCATGAAGTGACAAAATATGGCGAAAATTGCTGGGGATTTTGTCTTTTGTCGTAGAATTCAATGTGGCCGCATGCATTAACTGAGATAAAACTTTTATGACAAGAGGATATAATGATAATCTTTCACATATAAATTTTCCATCATAGTTATTGCATGCGGCCATTGCTAATTTAATAGAAATATTGAGTTTTTGCATCAATTTCGCCGAATATGACCTATTTTGGTGTTTTCAAAGGGCTAAAAGGTGTTGATAAAAGCAATGTTTACAAAAAGTAGATTCGTGATTCAGTAGAGAACGTTTCAAAATGTCAAATAACACTTAAAAATTCTATGAAGTACAATGTTCAAAATTTATCAAAATAAGGGCCAATATCGGCTTCGTGGCCTACCCCTTTTCGATGTAAAAATAAAGAAGATTGCTACAATCACTGGTCTTGAAATTGGCAAGGATATGAAGAAATATCAATGGCTTGCCATACTGTATGGCCGACTAAGGGAGGTAATTTTGGCCCTGTGATGTCACAGGAAAACCGTCTATAGACTAAACATTTACTGAGCAAGGGTAAACTCACAAGTCTACAAACCTGAAACCGGTAGATGACCATATAGTTCTGAGGTGGATATTGCTAGCACTTGTGTGAATGAATATCCTCTTGTCTTCCAAAAGAAGAAATATTTTTTACCTTTTGGTAGCAAGATCATATCTATTTCAACTGATTTAAACACTAGCCTTTATTGATTTTAACTTTAGCCTTTATCACTTCCCTACCAGTTCGACTGAGGGGACTTAAAGTTTACACCACATTTGTCTGTCCATCTGTCCGTCCATCTGTCACACTTTAGTTTTCCAGACTTTTTTCGCTGTTGTTATTCCCCTACCGGCAACGCCGAAGGGGACTATAAGTTTCCTCTCGGACTGTCTGTCTGTCCCTCTGTCTGTCCCAATATCAGTTTTCCAGACTTTTTTCTGCAATGCAGAGATATTAATATGAAATTTGATACACAGATTGGTCTTGGATAGTTACAGAGCAAGTTCGACTTTTGTCATGCTTGACCTATTTTTCAAGGAGTTATGCCCCTTGATGACTTGGAAAATTCAGTTTATGTCAGTTTTCTGGCCTTTATTCTGCAACTCATGGAGATATTCAGATGAAAATTGATAAACAGCTTGTTCTTGGATAGTTACAGAGCAAGTTTGACTTTCGTCACGCTTGACCTATTTTTCGAAGAGTTATGCCCCTTGATGACTTGGAAAATTAAATTTTGTCAGTTTTCCGGACTTTTTTCTACAACGGATGAAGATATTCAGATGAAATTTGATACACACCTTGGTCTTGGATAGTTATAGAGCAAGTTCGACTTTTGTCACACTTGACCAATTTTTCGAGGAGTTATGCCCCTTTATGACTTGGAAAATTCAGTTTTTGTCAGTTTTTCGGACTTTCTTCTACAACAAATAGAGATATTCAAGTGAAATTTTAATACACAGCTTAGACTTGGATAGTTACAGAGCAAGTTCGACTTTTGTCACTATCAACATATTTTTCAAGGAGTTATGCCCCTTGATGACTTGGAAAATTCAGTTTTTGTCAGTTTTCCAGACTTTTTTCTGCAACGCATGGAGATATTCAGATGAAATTTGATACACAGCTTGGTCTTGGATAGTTACACAGCAAGTTTGACTTTCGTCATGCTTGACCTATATTTCGAGGAGCTATGCCCCTTGATGACTTGGAAAATTCAATTTTGTCAGTTTTCCGGACTTTTTTCTGCAACGGATGAAGATATTCAGATGAAATTTGATACACACCTTGGTCTTGGATAGTTACAGAGCAAGTTTGACTTTTGTCACGCTTGACCTATTTTTCGAAGAGTTATGCCCCTTTATGACTTGGAAAATTAAGTTTTTGTCAGTTTTCTTGACTTTCTTCCGCAACAAATAGAGATATTCAAGTGAAATTTGATACACAGCTTGGTCTTGGATAGTTACAGAGCAAGTTTGACTTTCATCACGCTTGACCTATTTGTTGAGGAATTGTGCCCTTAATGACTTGCAAAATTCAGTTTTTTGTCAGTTTTCCAGACTTTTTACTGCAACAAATAGAGATATTCAGGTAAAATTTGATACTCAGCTTAGTCTTGGATAGTTACAGAGCAAGTTCGACTTTTGTCATGCTTCACATATTTTTCCAGGAGTTATACCCCTTGATGACTTGCACAATTCAGTTTTTGTCAGTTTTCATGACTTTTTTCTGCAACAAATAGAGATATTGAGGTAAAATTTGATACTCAGCTAAGACTTGGATAGTTACAGAGCAAGTTCAACTTTTGTCACGCTTCACCTCTTTTTCGAATCGATAAAGCAGATAAAACCTCAGAACTGAGCTGCACAGACAGTAAGTATATATGTTTAATTGAAGAGTAATTCATAGGCAGAGTTGCAGGACATAAATATATGCGCCATCGCTCAGCGATCATAACATTTTTGCATTTATTGAACTCATTTTTGGTATGTGGGTATATCTCAGTTTGATACAGATCAAGTGTGAGTTTGGTTTCGATTGACCTATTTTTATACCCCCGCCATATAATGGTGGGGGTATATAGTGATGAACTTGTCCGTCCGTGTGTCTGTCCGTCCGTCCGTCCCACCTGTGGTTTCCGGACATTTAAAGGAAAACTTTTACAGATAATCAATTCATTTCTTGCATATAGCTTTTACACCAAGAAATACAAGTCAAGTTCGAATATAGGTCATGTCCCTCAATTACGTGCAGAGTTATGCCCCTTGAAACTTAGAAAAATTCAAAATTTTGTGGTTGCCGGACATTTAAAGGTAAACCGTTGCAGATAATCAATTCATTTCTTGCATATAGCTTTTACACCAAGTAATACAGGTCAAGTTCGAATATAGGTCATGTCCCTCAATTATGTGCAGAGTTATGCCCCTGAAACTTAGAAAAATTCAAAATTTTGTGGTTTCCGGACATATAAAGGTAAACCGTTATAGATAATCAATTCATTTCTCACATATAGCTTTTACACCAAGAAATACAGGTCAAGTTCGAATATGGGTCATGTCCCTCAATTTTGTGCAGAGTTATGCCCCTTGAACATGTTGAAACTCTGAAAATTTCAAAATTTTGTGGTTTCCGGACATTTAAAGGTAAACCGTTGTAGATAATCAATTTATTTCTTACCTATAGCTTTTACACCAAGAAATACAGGTCAAGTTCGAATATAGGTCATGTCCCTCAATTTTTTGCAGAGTTATGCCCCTTGAAACTTGGAAAAAAATCAAAATTTTAGGGTTTCCGGACATTTACAGGTAAAATGTTACAGATAATCAATTCATTTCTTGGATATAGCTCTTACACCAAGAAATACAGGTCAAGTTCGAATATGGGTCTGTCCCTCAATTTTGTGCAGAGTTATGCCCCTTGAAACTTAGAAAAATTCACAGTTTTGTGGTTTCTGGACATTAGAAGGACAACTGTTACAGATAATAAATTCATCACCAATATATTCAACATCATTATACCAAAAATTACAGGTTAGGTTTGAATATGACTCAATTTTATGCAGAAATTGTGCCCCTTTAAAGTTGAAAAAAAAATCAATATTTTGTGCTTGCCTGACATTTAAATGAAAACTGTAACAGGGAGTATATTTATTTCTTAGATATAGCTTTACATTGAGAAATACAGATCAAGTTCAAATAAAGGGTCATGTTCCTTAATTTTGTGTTGAATTGTGCCCCTTCCAACTTTTTATACATTGCTTTTATGTAAAATATGCCGGGTTGGGGTATCATTGATCCTTAGATCAACAATAAATTTCATTACCAGAGTTATGACCCTTGGACTTAAATTTCATGAAATTCTCAGTTTTCCAATTTTTAGCTCTACTGGTCTAAGACCAGTCGAGCTTATTCGATTGCATGGCATCAGTCTGTCTGTCTGTCTGTCCATCCGTCTGTTAAACTTTTCTTGTGAGCGCGAATCCTCTGAATCTGTGAATAGTACAAAATCAATTCTTTTTGCATTATAATGGGCCTGTGGTCTAGTTGTGCACCTGATATTTTGTTTGAGTCCCTGACCCCCAGGGTCTTGGAAAATGGGTGTGGTCTTTTTCTCCTATGTAACTGTGTATAATCTTGTAATTACCAATTCTGAGAAAGTATAATTTGAGAGATAATTCTATTAGAATTAGTCTCAGTCTATTGTCTAGTTGTGCACTTGATAGTTAGTTTGAGCCCCTGACCCCCAGGATCTTGGGAAATGGATGTGGTCATTTTCTCCTATATAATTCTATGTAATCTTGTGAGCCCCAATACTCAGAAAGTATTATTTGATAGAAAGATAATTCTTTTAGAATTATTCTCAGTCTGTGGTCTAGTTGTGCACTTGATAGTTAGTTTGAGCCCCTGACCCCCAGGATCTTGGGAAATGGATGTGGTCATTTTCTCCTATATAACTCTATGTAATCTTGTGAGCCCCAATACTCAGAAAGTATTATTTGATAGAAAGATAATTCTTTTAGAATTATTCTCAGTCTGTGGTCTAGTTGTGCACTTGATAGTTAGTTTGAGCCCCTGACCCCCGGGGTCTTGGGAAATGGATGTGGTCATTTTCTCCTATATAACTCTATGTAATCTTGTGAGCCCCAATACTCAGAAAGTATTATTGATAGAAAGATAATTGGTTTTGCATTATTCTCAGTCTTTGGTCAAGATGCGCACCTTGTATTTTGTTTGAACCCCCAACCCCCAGGGTTTTGGAAAATGGATGTGGTCATGTATAACTCTACCATGTAATCTTCTGAACACCAATTTTCTGAAAGTATTAATTGATAGAGAGTTAATTCTTTTTCCATTGTATTAATCATTCTCTGGTCTTCTAATTTGTTTTAGCCCCTGATCCCCAGGGTCTTGGAAAATGGGCGTGTCACTTAGATTAATTTAAGCAAATAACCATGAGAGCTTCAGTCTCATCAAAGACTTCTGGTTACAGGAGTTATGGCCCCTGGACTTTGTAAATTTCATGAAATATTCAGTTTTCTGGACTTTTCTTGGCTGTTGTTGTAGATATTGAACTGATTTTTGGTTATTGTGTCTTCTTTTACCATTCTGTTGGTAAAACGATGTTCGTCATGTGATCTTGACCACAATGTTTGACCTGTATTTGAATATATACTGTAAAAGTTTAAACTCTTGTAATTGACATGCATGCTCCATGTGATGGTAGTGTCACACTTTAATGCAAACAGGCATCTAATGAATAAAAAAGTTGCTGAAATCCTTAGTCCGTTGGTCATCAGTTTGTAAAGAATCAACGCTGCAACTGCACTCACGACTAGTATGCAAAGGATATATACTATACATGTACAAGTTCTGGGGATCTAATGGAAAAAATAACATGTAACAGACTTCACTATACGAGGGATTTCACATGTGCTTTTCTTTCCAGTGGTAAAAAAAATTTGACCTCGATGTCTTAACCTTACAAATTGACCTTCTTTTCGAATACTTAACCTTGGGCATAACTTTTAAATCGCAAGTGATGGGGCTTCCATATTTCAGATGTGTATTCCTTGTGACGAGACCTTTCCATATACCAAACTTTTTTGCCCTTGTGAACCTGACCTCATTTGTTAGATTTATTATTGTGGTTATACAGGATATATATTTTAAAAAAAAAATTTGGGAGGGGGGCTCTGTAAGCATTTCTTTAAAGACAAAGACCCAAAAATGGATGACCACAATTCATTGAATGCGATTTTCATGCTTGGTATTTCATTTTTGGTTATAGGATTACTAAGATTAGTTTCAATATTATTAATGTGATGAATGTATAAAATATACAATGACCTACACTGAACAAACTTTAAAAAAGTTTACTAGGCTAGCAGGGTCCACAAGTTTTCTAGTTGTCTTGCAAATGCCAAATATAGAAAATAATCTGACAATGACCTCAAATAAATTTCAAATAGTATATGCTACCATTAGACTGGGTCATTTTTTCTTATTGTTTTTCAAATGGCTATGGGACTCAACTTTTTTCAAGTAGTATAGATTATATCTATATAACTTGCTCCTCCACAGGATGTCTTGTGTCGTATGGCTGATGAACAGATGGTATGTACAGATGACAGTAAGGCACTGGTACTGGAGAAAATGAAGCTCGATCAACAGCAAAGGTTACACTTCATAATTTCACAGAATTACAAAGCTTATTTTACTTACAAATTGATGCCAATTTTGGCCCTCTCTCAACGCCAAAGGAGCTGTTAAGATAAGGGCCGTATTTAGCCCTGAATCTCGTGACCTATTTCTTACGCATGACGAATCGTATACAGAAAAACATGAATCATTATTGAAATATAATGTATTTGCAGAACTTTTACATGTTTTACATTATGTTAAGGAGCTCTTAAGGTTGTAAAATTAAGGTCGAAAGAGGTAGGGGTGCTAGGATAGAAAATCCGATAATATCGACAAAAAACGTATACATTTTTGAATATTTTGTCTAAAATGGATAAATATAAGCTGAAAGTCATCAAATATGTCTACATTGTGTATCAGAAATAGATTTCGAACGTTCTACCTCCTTTAATCGGTAAATAATGAAATCCGGAACTTAAAATACGGTCTTATTCTTCATTCAATGGCTACAATGTAAGCCTTTTAGCGCGAAATACACATTGACGGAGAAATGAACATCACTCTTGCTTATTTCGTTCCTAATTCTTGTATCTTTCATTCAATCATATTGAGTACACAATGTTTGATGGATTAAAGAGGAAAAATAGTCAAATGTGCTATATTTAATGGTCAAAAAGACCGATTCTTAAAAAATGCACCCCCCTTTCCATTTTTAGTTTTTCGTCTATGGGGTAGTGTTCCCCCCGGAGATACAGAACCCCACTTTGCCCAAAAATTTGTATCATGGATACACATCTCCAGTAAAAGTGGCTTTCTGTATATCCGGGGGGAACAATGTTCAATAAAACTTTTCCGTTTTCTATTGATTTCTATGAGAAAAAGATAAGTTTTGACCCCAAAATTAGCAATATTATGCAAAACAGATAAAAAATAACTTCATATTCTGATAGGATGCCGTATAGGTATACATTTTACCATAAAAGGTTCTTGAAATTTCAATTTTCAAAATTCCACTTTTCAGGGCTGATTTTACGCCTTATCTTAACAGCTCCTTCCTACCATTTTCCCCAAAAAGTGACCGAAAATTCCCCAAAATTGAGAGTACAATTTGATTCAACATGAAATAATTTTACACAAAATGTCTTCACTTAGGAACCAGCCATGATAAAAGCCAGGAAACAAGAAAAATGGCCTTACATTAAAGGGACAAACATGTAGATGTATTTTGATAATTAACTGCTACAAATATTCCCAATTTTCTTGATTAAGTCGCTGATTTTTCCCAAAGTGAAAGGCTCAGGCACCTTTGAAAATCACTGGACATTTCATGAGTATCAAATGTGACTATTTTAAGGCTTATTAGTGTCTTAATTTTTTGTTCCTATTGTCCAAAGAAGATAAATTAATATAATCTATTTATAATTAATAGAATTTATTTATAATTAATAGAATCTATTTATAATAATGATACTGAGACATGGGAATCTCATCTGAGCTTTTTCTTTTCAGGGAGACAATCTCTAATATATGAGAAGTTAGAGGAAGGTGGTGTTGCTGTGAAGAGACCGTCAAATTATCATGACACTCAGAAAATTAATTTTCCTTTAGTAAATTGTTACAGTTTGAACCATTGTAAAATGTGATATGTAGTAGTACATGCATGTTGAAGCATCACTATGGCTTGATGGTGTTGATACAATAAATATTGTACAGATACTATACATCAGACTCCATTTCTCATTGAAAGAAGAAAAAGCTAAAAGAATTAACACAACTGTTTTATCAAAATTCCATCTTGTTACGTTTCTACTGTACTGAGATGCAGTACCCAGAAAAACTTTGCAAAGGTTCTGGCAACTCACATTAACGTGAAAATCTTCATAAGAGCCTTTGAGTGCATTAATAGAGCAAATTTTAATTATCCCCTAGCAACTGTTGCGGAGGGGATATAGCATCAATTCTGTGCGTCAATGTGTGTGTGTGTGTGTCTGGATTTTCTTGTGAACAACATAGAAGCCAAACCAATTATCATAGAAATATCAAACCTTCCACAAATGTACCCTATGGGGAGAGGATGAACCCTATTGATTTTCAAGGTCACAGTGAACAGCATAGAAGCCAAAGCAATCATAACAGAAACATCAAGTCTTCCACAAATGAACCCTATTTATTTTCAAGGTCAGGGATCAAAGGTCACAGTTGACTTAGGCTTAAAATTTTTGTGCACAGCATAAAAACCAAAGCAATCATCATAGAAACATCAAATCGTCCACACGTTTCCCATGGGGAGAGGATGGACCCTATTTATTTTCAAGGTCAGGGATCAAAGGTCATGGTCACATTTGACTTAACCTTAAAATTTTTAAGCACAGCATAAAAACCAAAGCAATCATCACAGAAATATCAAATCGTCCACACATGTTCCCCATGGGGAGAAGATGGACCCTATTTATTTTCAAGGTCAGGGATCAAAGGTCATGGTCACAGTTGACTTAGGCTTAAAATTTTTGTGCACGGCATAGAAACCAAAGCAATCATCACAGAAATATCAAATCTCCCACATGTGTTCCCCATTGGGAGAGGATGAACCCTATTTATTTTCAAGGTCAGGGATCAAAGGTCACGGTCACAGTGGACTTGTGGACTTAAAATCCTTGTGAACAGCATAGAAGACCTAGCAATAATCAATCACTGAAAAAAAACTTTGCTAATTCACAAATCACTAAATAATTGAACTCTTATACATGTACGTAAGTTTAGTGTGCCAATTCCTTATCAATTCACCCAATTTTTGCCCTTTCTTGTGCTAAAATTTGTACTTTAGTAAATACACATACTGTAGTACTTGGCTTGTCGGGTAGCAAATACTCGGTTTGTCTAGTAGCAATTACATACACATGTACACATACATTTGTCAACCCATCAATATAGAGTTAGCAACTACAAAGTAAAAGCAATATGTTTCCATTTGTCAATATTTAATGTTTTATTTCAACAGTAACTCATCATGCAAATATTTATTTATATAATTTTGATAAGTGTAGCTGTATCACACAACAGTCTCCATTTATCAGCAAAATGTGAACCTACATAAAGTACGAGTAGAAAAGGACAGATTAGGCGCACAAAAAATCCTTCTCATCACTTCATTTAACTAATTTTGACAAACCTTTAACATAAACATTATAATATCATTTTATTGTCCCTATACATATATATATATATATATCATTACAGAATACTTAGTGTCTATATGTACCAAAGGGCACAGATTAGTACAAAGTTCATTTCTACATATACAGTCATGATTTGATAGTCCAGATTTCGTTATTCAGGAATTTACTCTGGATGATTTTCCTGGGAACAAACATGCACAGTGCAAAAATGATCCGACAATCTGGAAATCTGCATTCCAGATCCAGACAGTAGTTTTTTGGAACGGATGTGCAGATCTGATGTTATTTTGTCCTGATAATCCAGACGATATAAACGATAAAAGTGTATTTACATAACAATCAATTTTTACCTGGAGAAATTTGCCCGGATTTTCATAACAATTAAATTTCACCCGGAGAAACTTAACTGATAACTGACGGGTTAATAGGTGATCTGATACGTAAAGCTGGTCACAACTTGGGGTACTTTTAAATCTGTGCTTATAAAGACAGAATCAAATTCTAAAATTCTTATTGTGACACTTTAGGCTGCTGCTTGTATTGTACAATCATTATGTTGAACAGATGCAGGCAAAACTTTATTCTAAAAAAATAAACGTTAATTTACAGTGATGAGAAAAGTTATGTTTTAAATACAATCATAGACCCATCAAACCCCCCCCCCCCCTACCCTTCTTTTTTTCTTGCTTATGTTCGAAAGAAACATCTGACATGTTTAACTTATCCATTCTGTATAAGTAATGCTCACGTTTTAATGAAATTTGTTAATCCAGATGAAGTCTTTAGGAATCAATTTGTCCGAACTATCGAATCATCTGTAAATGTATTTATCATAGAACAACATATGGTATGTTCATAGATGTATCAGAGAAAATATAATACGCCCCTTACATTTTTATCATATATATATATATATGTATATATTTTGCATTATTTTTCTTTACAATACACTGGTTTCCATTGAATTAGACGATTTATGTAAGATACCTGTAACTCTTTAAATCAAAAAGGCAGAATTATAACAAAATCATGACACAAAATCTCTACAAAATAATCTAGGGTAATATTAGACAATTTTCATATTACCGCATTTGACATACATTTTATACAGTCCAAGACCCCTGACATCACAACATTTGACGTAATGTTTGACTGTGACTTCGTTCCAGATTTATGACATCATAGAAAAAAATAACGTCAAAAGTTGTGCTGTCGGGTCTTAGAGTGTCTAAAATTCAAGTCTAGTGGTAACATGAAAATGGTCTATTGAATAGCTTAATAGAAAGTCCATCAAATTTAGGATGACATAGCCGCAATACAAATCAAGTCTACACCAATAGTTATCTACATAGATAGCACAAAAAAGGTACAAGCGGCTACAACACTAAACGTCTTTAAACCCAGCGGAAGGGACGGTACATCCCTTAAAAAGTTATCTATATAGATACACATTTACTCTTTGTAAGATACATCAAGCTAAATAGTAACCAGCACTTAAAAATGGTCATCAAAAAAATTAACAAGAAAACCCCGTATCTCCAAAAATACAAATGCCATAGTAACAAATGTGTACATGTAATTGGAAATAAATGTAACTATTCAAACTATACATGGACATACTTTTAATGAAAAAAATTATAGCACAATTCTGTATATGTATTGGTACATTCAAAAATGACACAAATAGCACTGACTGATAATTAGCAATAAAAGTATATAAAAGTATTTAATATTATTTTCATTATTTTATCTCTAATGGCCCTGTTACACCTTCACTTTTTTGTTCAACGCACTAGTAACGACTAAGTAAATTTGTCAACACGTCGGAGAACATTGAGGTCACTGACTGGTTATTGTTTGGTCGGTCTTTGTGTAGTCGCTGGAGAACGTCGGCTTGGGCTGTGGTCGTCAGAAAATTTTGTATAGGCACAAAACCGCCAACAACTGTTCAGCGTCCAATCATAATTAGTTATTGAGTCATTAGGAGGTCATTGGAAGGTTGTTGCGCATGCATTCCGGTGTGCTGTGCAGTCACAGCAATGTTGAGAGGTCGCGGATTATTCCAACAACAATGTAACAAAGAAACGCATGTCTAATGCATACACAGTGACCCTCTAGCAATGGTGCAACGTCCTAAAAGTGTGCAAAATGACAGACTGACGACAGCCTAACTTCCTTGGGGTGTGCTTAACGTCTTGACAACGGCTTGAACGACCTGTTCAATATAAAGGTATTTTTATCATAGCATTAATGAAATATTTTCTGAAAAATTAGTTTTGCTGTTAACATTGGTGATTGTCAGCAGATTGCTGGCAGGTCGTTGCTAAGTTGTAAGACGAACGTTGCGAGGTCGTTGAGCACACGTTATAGAACGTTAACAGGTAAATTGTCAACTAATTTTATGCCTTGGGAAGACGCCGAGGTCGTTGGGCGAACGCTCCCCATGCGCTACAAGGTTGCTACACACACGTTGAGAGCGTTGCTAATCATAAGAGTTTTCAGACCAAACCCCTATGTTTGCTAGCGTATTGAAGGTGGTTATTCGTGCGTTTGCCTAAAAAGTGAAGGTGTGACAGGGGCGTTAAACGCAGATCAAGAATAATTTTAAAAGTCATTACTTAATGAAGTTCAATTCTCTTTCAATTAAGTGTGTGTGTGGTGGGGAGGGGGGTTACATATATATTTTTTGGTTATTGCCAACTTGATGCCCTAATGAAATTTACATTCATAACAAATTACAAAATATTCTATGATACTCTAACTGTGCAGTCAATATGACTGATGACATTCAATTAATTGACTTAAAAAAGTGAAGGGCATCTATCAATTCAATTTGTGAAATCTATAATAAACTTATTTGTTACAAATGCTCCATTATAATAATAAATCTTCAACGAGAAAGAAATATTATGCGGAAGAAAAGTTTGTTCACACTGAATCTTGAATAAAGAATTGTCATGCAACATTTCCTCCAGACATTTAGCATTAGCATTTCTGTGACAAAATCCATTTTACCAGTGAAACTACTGAAATCTCTTAGTATATACTTATTGTAAAAACACAAAATTTGAATCCCACAAGTTTATTTGGATTAAGCTACTAGTATCAGATGGCAGTTGATTACAAGCATAAAACAAAGTGCAGATGCTCTGAAACTATAACCAGAAGTCTCTGATGAGACTGTAGCTCTCCTGGTTGTTTTTTTTTTTCTAAAACATCAATCTCCTTTCTTTTTTTTTTAAACCAAGACCATAGGGAGCAGGAGCTCTGACAAATTATAAGTAGCATGACAAAACTACATATCCATTAGACTGCAACTATAATAGCACTCATATAATTCATAATATCCGAGATAAAGTACATGAATTTCAAACAAGAGCCCCAGGGGGCACAACGCTCACCTGATACCCATGCACGCTCTAATTGACATACTGACATTGAATACTGATAGTGCCAGTACCAGGATTTTAGCCCACAACCTTTCTAACAAGATTTTTGCCGGATGCAGACAAGTTTTTTTTTCAGACAACCTTTAAAAGTACAAACAAGAGAAAATAGTCACATTTCAAAACAACAACTTTTTTTACTGATTTGAAAAGATGGATTATGCGATCCAAAGTCATATGCCCAGCTAGTATAGTTTGATTATGCAACATCAAAAATAAAATCAGTTTGTAAAATTCCACAATAATGTGCAACAGAAACAGAATAAAACAATGAAATGATTTCATAAATTAAGTTTATTTAAAATTGAACACCAAACCTTTCATTATTAATAGCTAGTATGCCAGAAAATAATAAAGCCTGTGTTTGTGAAACACGAATGCCCCGCGGTGGCATCTTTGTTGGTATAAACACCATTTTCTGTTAAGTATGTGAGAGGTCAGGGTCAGAGTAATGTTGGTATCAATGGAAAGATCTTGTCACAAAGAATACACATGTACAATATGAAAGCCCTATCACTAACCATTCAAAAGTTATGCCCAATGTTAAAGTTTTTGAAAAGTAGGTCAAAGGTCAAGGTCAAGGTCACGAGGTCAAAAATTTTGGTATCAATGGAAAGGTATTGTCACAAGGAATACACATGTGAAATATGAAAGCTCTATCACCTTCCTATCAAAAGTTATGCCCAATGTAAAGTTTTTCGGACAAACAGACAGACGGACAGGCCAAAAACTATATGCCCCCGTATCTTTGATTCCGGAAGCATAAAAAACAAAGACTTTTCGGTTTTGCCTTTATTCATATTAAATTATACAGAAATCTATGAATGAGAGCTTTTGAATAGTATTGATTTCATCTTAATACATGTAACGTACAGTCAAAATCGTGTTAATCCAATTAACACAGACAAGTTGTTAGCGGACAATATTAATTCAAGTGAGTTGTGCAGAAATTGAGCCAATTTATTTTCCAAACAGCAGTGTACAGTGTATCAAACCTCATGACCCAGTGAAGCCACTTGGACAAATTATTTTCGGTAAATATGCTGAAATGCGGTGCTTGGAAATGTATTTTTAACATATTGAATCAATAGTCGTGATAAATTTAACTTCGAACTTGATCTTGTCTTTTATGCAATCTACAGATAGGTTTGAAAATATGCAAAATTCGGAACATTTTCGATGAGGACGCAGAGTTCCTGTAAAAAAAGTGAAATTTGTGAAAAAAGGACATGCATGACCCCCCCCCCCCCCCCTTTTTCTTTACATTTTTATGCATGCCAAAGATTCGCAATCAAAAAAGACCAATTTTACAGACTTCCGGGCATTTCAAGTCAGTCAAAATTTTTAGTGTGCACCTTTTTATTTCCTGTAGTTACCCCTACTAAAGGGGCAAGGAGGTATTGAACCAATCAAATCTGTAACACAAGATATATGGCGACTATGTTTACCATAGATACAGAAATAAGACAGAGAAAATAATCATTAAATAGGGAAATTGTTCTGAAATATGCATGTATGAAAAAAAAGCAATCCAAGGAATGCTTGTGTCGCCTGCATAGCGGATTTTTTTTTTATTGAAATTAGGTCAAATATCAAGGGCAAGGTCACTAGGTTAAAAATATGGAATGTTTAGAAAGGTCTTTTCATAAGGAATACAAATGTGAAATATCAAAGCCCTATCACTAACCAATCAAAAGTTATGGGATGTGACACCCAAGTGTGACAGACAGACGGACAGACGGACAGACGGAGGGACAGATGGACGAATAACAGACAAAGTGATCCCTAAGTGTCGCTGTGCTTCGCAGGCAACACAAAAAGTCAACATCTTAAAAATAAATTCAGCGTATATTTGATAGCGTATGTGGCCAAGTTAATTCGAAGTATGAAAATAAGTACACAAAGCCAAACTAGCTATAGCTTGTCTTATTTAAAAAATCATTAAAAATCTAAAAGTTGATATTTTGACAAAATTCTTTCACAGTTTCATTTCTAGCGATAAATATCAAAATAAAAAGAGAAAAAAAACTGAAAAAGGGAAAAAAAAATTGTTGGGGTCCCGCCGGGGTTTGAAGCTACTCCCCATGGGTCCATTTGGCATGGAAAACATACATTATACCTATGTACAATCTTAAAAAATATTCCTTAAAAATCCAAAAGTGGATATCTTGACAAATTCTTTCACTTGTAGGGTACCATGCATGAGTACCTCATACCTACAAATTGTCATGACAATCTGAAGAGTGGTTATAGAAAAGAAGCAGAAAATGTATGAAAATCAACCCCCCCCCCCCTTCCTTTTTACATAAGAAAAAAATTCATAAAAAATCAAAAAAATAAATTTTAAGCATAAAATACATATCAAAGCATTAAGTAAGTTAAATATGATAAATATGTAGTAAATGAGTGTGTAAAATCATACACTTATTGAGTTATTTAAAGAAATAGTGCAAAAATGTGCATTTCTGACAAAGTCCGAAAAGACGTCAAAAACGCGTCAAAAATTTGACTTCGAAGTGGAACCAAAAATAACAACACTTCTTAAGACATCTCTCTAGATCATCCTGATGCTTTCGGTTTGTCGATACATGCTTCGGTTCTGAAGAAGAAGTTTGTCAAAGGAGGGTACCCCCCGTGACCTACTTTTGGCTGTGGTGGCGCCACCTGTTGACAGATCCGGACGAAAAACAACAACACTTGTAGGGGACCATGAGTACTTCATACCTACCAAGTTTCATCAAAATCCCTTCAGCCGTTCTGGAGAAGAAGTTTAAAATGTGAAAAGTTTACGACGACGACGGACGACGACGACGACGACGGACGACGGACGACGGACACAACACTATGACAATAGCTCACTTGAGCCTATGGCTCAGGTGAGCTAAAAAGAATGTCGCACCCATTTTCCAAGATCCTAGGGGCTAAGGGCTGCTAGCTCAAATGAACTATCAATGACACATCAAGACTACAGATCCATAATATTGGATAAAGAATTAACTCCCCATCATTAATAGCTTAAAACGAGTAGAGAGCACAACTATTTGGAAAAAATTACCACACCCATTTTCAAAGACCCTGGGGGTATAGGGCTAAAACAAAATATCAGGTGCACAACTAGACCACAGACCAATCATTGCAAAAAGAATTAATTCTACATCATTTATAGTGTCAGAGGAGTTGCAAGCACAAGATTACATTGACTTATATAGGAGTAAATGACCACACCCATTTCTATGACCCTGGGGGTCAGGGGCTCAAACAAAATATCAGATGCACAACCAGACCACAGACCCATCACATTGCAAAAAAAATTAAGTCTCCATCATTTATAGTGTCAGAGGAGTTGCGAGCACAAGATTACATAGAGTTATATAGGAGAAAATGACCACTGTGGCACACCCATTTCTGAGACCCTAAGGGTCAGGGGCTAAAACATAATATCAGGTGAACAACTAGACCAGAGACCCATCATATTGCAATAAGAATTTAGTCTCCATCATTTATAGTGTCAGAGGAGTTGCGAGCATTAGATTACATAGAGTTATGTAGGAGTAAATGTCCACACCCATTTCTATGACCCTGGGGGTCAGGGGCTCAAACAAAATATCAGATGCACAACCAGACCACATACCCATCACATTGCAAAAAGAATTAAGTCTCTATCAGTTATAGTGTCAGAGGAGTTGCGAGCACGAGATTACATAGTTACATAGGAGAAAATTACCACACCCATTTCTAAGACCCTGGGTGTCAGGGGCTCAAACAAAATATCAGGAGCACAACAAGACCACAAACCCATCATATTGCAAAAAGATTTAAGTCTCCATCAGTTATAGTGTCAGAGGAGTTGCGAACACAAGATTACATAGAGTTATACAGGAGAAAATGACCACACCCATTTCTAAGATCCTGGGGTCAGGGGCTCAAACAAAATATCAGGTGCACAACAAGACTACAGACCCATCATATTGCAAAAAGAATTAAGTCTCCATCATTTATAGTGTCAGAAGAGTTGTCCGGACAAAATTACATAGAATTTAATGACCACGCCCATTTTCTTAGACCCTGGGGATCAGGGACTGAAACTAAATATCAGGTGCACAACTAGACCATAAACCAAGTAAAATGCAAAAAGAATTAACTTTCTATCTCTAACAGTTTCAGAGGAGTTGTCCGGATAAGAATTGTTTACGGACAGACGGACAGACAGACAGACAGACGGACGGACGCCAGACGAAGGGTGATCGCATAAGCTTGACTGGTCTGAGACCAGTAGAGCTAAAAACTAAATGATAGATAGATGCAAAGTAGATGTACATGTATTTTTTTTTTTTTGGAAGGGGCTGAAGTTGGTTTCGTAATTATCCCCTATCCCTCCACCTAAAAAAAAAGAATGCTGAGGACTTAATGATGACCACTTCATTTGATATATGGCCCATTTGAATATATTTGAAAAATGGTCCATTTAAAATTACTTTTCGGAGAAGTGAGGCCATTGGCACATTTATGTATTGACCTTCCTAAGCATTAATGACTACTGAAAACGAGGAAATTTTCCTGTGGGGGTTATTTTGGCAATTGCATTAAGCCCCGCGTAAAAATTACTTTAAGTATAAAGACTTCACAAAATACTCCAAATTTTGCCGAAATTACCCCTACATGGACTGTTGCATAAATGGACATTTCGCGAAATTTCCCCCAGCAAAAATAATCATGTTTATAGTATTTGATTATCAAAATACACATTCTAGTCGCTATCAATGACTGGAGAACTTCTGAAAAGCATTCAAGTGAAAATTCCGTCCTAATAACACAGGAAGTTAACGCAGTGCTACTGAGCGTTGGTCACCTACAATTGAATGCCTCATAACGCTTTTTTTTTTTAATTGTGCAGTTTGGTACAGTGTAAATGCAAAGACCCTGAGAATATAGTAGCCAAAGTATAACAGGTAACAATAACATCACAAATGTAATTTGACAATACATGAAAGCTATATTCACAACACAGAAATACTGCTCTGTAGTGCTCTACATGCTTAAAATATTTTTCTTAATTTTTAAATCAACTTTAAGGAAGAAAATTACCTCAAATCCATCAAAAATGCATCTTGCATAGTAACCTTACAAGTAAATGAAAAACCAATTAACAAAAGAGGTCTGATGATAGTCTTACTAAATGACAAAACTTGATAGCATTCAAACATTCACACCTTCATACATGTACATGAGCAGTTGCACACCAACATGGGCAGAAAAACACTTAAGCATGGGTATACAAACTAATATGTGCAGTTACACACTAGCATGCAGTTATAAACTTATATGTTAATCTACACATTACCATGTCCAGTTACCCACTAACACATCCAGTTACACACTTGCATGTCAAGTTACACACTTACATGTCCAGTTATGTATATGTCCAGCTGCACACTAGCTTCTCAAGTTACACACTAGCTTCTCAAGTTACACACTAGCTTCTCAAGTTACACACTAGCTTCTCAAGTTACACACTAGCTTCTCAAGTTACACACTAGCTTCTCAAGTTACACACTAGCTTCTCAAGTTACACACTAGCTTCTCAAGTTACACACTAGCTTCTCAAGATACACAATAGCTTCTCAAGTTACACACTAGCTTCTCAGGTTACACAATAGCTTCTCAAGTTACACACTAATATGTTCAGTTACAAACTTATTTGTCCAGTTACACACTTATTTGTCCAGTTACACACTTTAATTACATGTCAGTTACATACTTACAGGTATACATGTCCAGTTACACCCAAAAATGTCCAGTTACACACAACTCCAGCTACAAACATGTCAATTTACACACACTAACATGTCCATATAAGATTTCTTGGGTGAATGAATGATTCCAGCTGTGACCAATTTTTGGTGTAAAATTTTGTTTAAGTGCAATTAATCTTAACAGTCAGAAGAAAAGAGGACAAAATGAATGGTCAGATATAACGTCCCGTGAAAATGATCTCTAAACTTGCTGTTATGAATGCTAAACGGTTTGCATAATCGTATGAGTAACATATGTAAAAGATGCCAGACAAATTTGAGTGGCCAAATTTGCAAGTGCTCAATATGCTCTCGTCACATATATTTCTCCTTGACAAGTAGAAGGAAGATGGTGGATTGAATAATCTCGCTATAAATTATGCCACTAAAACAACACATTCATCACGAGGCACCCATCTGTCGGATCTCTTTAGTTACACTGTCTACCTGGTCACTATCTGTGTTGATACTACCCTCCATTTTTTGTCCCCGGTGGGAAGATTGTTCAGTGCTCATTGGAGTCTTTTGAAGGTACCCTGAACGACCTGGTTTTCTACAGTACTTACTGGTAAGACATTCTTTTTTGGAGGCTCTCTTGCACCAAATATGATACTTCCAACTCGTACATTAGTGCTTCCTAGCTCAATCTAAAACAGAAAAAAATAATGTGGTGTCAAAAAGTGACCTAGTGGGCAAATCATATGTAAAACTAGAAATGAAGTGTTGTTGCGACACAAATGCCCAGTCAGCAGCCATTATTGAACATATTCAAGTCCTACATCTGAAATCTTACTTATCAAGTACAAAAAGTCCTTGGCAAAAATTACGGGAAATATTCAAATCAATCTAAACAGTGAATAGCTATTGTCAGTACAAGATTTTTCAACCTACAAGTACTGCAACCATGACCTTTGACCTCTGACATATTATATAAATGGCACAAATTCTGTGAAATTTAATTCAAATTCATGTTAGGATTAGGTTGTTTTCATTACTTGAGGAATCATTCTTACATGATTTTGTTGATTGAGGTACAAATGTATCAACACAAAAAAAAATGTTGAGGGAAAGCTGTATAATGCACGTAATGCTTCATGCATCAATTTTGTGTTGATACCTTGATCAACAAAAAATATTTAACAATGATTACTTATCATTTCATTTTGTCACTCTGAAATGTTAGTTTCTGGCTTTGAATTCAGTGTTGCTAACGACAGCACTTTTGACGTTACTAAGTGCATACTCCCAGTTTCTCTTGACACAGGTATCAAGTCAACTTTTTAACCAATGAAAATGATGTTTACATACTGGAATTAAATGAATGAACAAAGACAACAGATCATTATTTGGTTAATCATAATTCTGCATTAACAGGCTGTTTTGATTAATTTGATAAAGAGTCTACATGGTCTGAGTAAATAAATCTCTCTAGTATGATGACAGTTCCAAATGTGATGTTGACAAAAGCAGGCACTGATACAAAATCAAGTACACTTGCTTGATGCAACAGTCTTTCAACATGTGCCTACTATGTTGCCTACAATAATTGCTTCACCAAAAAGGTGACTCACATATTTGTTGGTATGTAAATTTGGGGGTCTACAAAAATTGGTAACCCACAAAAACTGAGCCATTCACAGTATACACTCAAAGATCAATCTGTCAGAGGAACATTCATAAAATGTTCTCCAAATTCTAAAATAAATGAAGTACTATCTTTTAAAAACTTGCATCAACTTGACGAAAGAAACTTTGAAATTTTTCTTAATTTTGAGTAGATTTTATGCAGATTTCAAACAGATCCTTTAGGAAAGAAAATTGCAACTTCTCTTTGAGTATATTTCCAATCTTTTTCTTGAATTCAAAGATAATCTTCCCTTAATTCAAGCAAAAACACATTTTGAAAGAAGTGATCACAGTTAGGTTGGTCTGCATTTGGCAGGATTAATAGAATCTTGCACCACTTTAAGTTCCGGATAGAAAAATATCAGTCAAGGGTGGGATTGATCAAGCACCAATGTTGACCCATCCCGCTAACGACTGACATTTTTCTATCCAGAATTCAAATGCGGAGTTTGAAACATTCAAAGTCCTCTTGTTTAGTCATCAGAATGACTTAAAGTCATGCTTTTATACATGTATGTGCTTTTAATGAAAAAACGTACGTCATATTGTATACGACGTCATAAAGCAACAATCAACAGTGCCAGATCAGGGGTGCCGGATCAAATTTTCCAGCACTAGTAAAAAATGGGATCAGTCCAATATGCGAGAATAGAGTTATACGTACCGCATGTTCGTAATCTGTAGACATTCCCATACTGAGCCCCATCTGGCTGGAATCTAATCCCAAGTTACTGACCACCAACTCTTTACACGATACAAGCCTCTGTAAACCAGAATAGAAATAGTCACTATTTTAGACATTCATACCCATCAGAACAGGAAAGAGGTATAATATGATAATATGTGTTTGTGAAACAAGAATACCCCTGTCTACAGCTGTAAAGATCACAAGGTCTGACATCTGGTACCAAAGTCCTGTCACAAATGATACAGGTGAAATATATGAAAGCCCCATCATTTACCTTTAACAAATATGGACAATATTATAATTTCTATAAGTAGGTCAATCTATAAGGTCATGATGAACAAATATTAGTTCTAATGTTCAGCAGTTTGTTTCACAAAAAATCTTACGAACAATTTCAGGAATTTTCGTAACTTTTGCTTGCTCAATTCAACTACTTTACTTACAGATAAGTTTTATTTTTGAATTTATGTAAAGTAAATGTAGAAATGATATTAGAAAATATGATACAGTCTAACTAGAAAACATTTTGAACTTTTCATTAAGGGATGAAAGTTACGAAAATTCCTTAAAATTTTCCTAAGAATCTTTGTGAAACTGGGTACAGGTCTGCAGCCTGTTTCAGAAAAATACTTACGAAAAATTTTAGGATTTTTTGTAACTTTTATTTCCTTATAGTTCAAAAAAAAAATTGTAATGTTTTGTTTCTGAATTTGTATGTAGTACGTAGAAATGATTTTAGATAAAAACTTCTGAACCTTTAGTTCAACGACTAAAGTAACGAAAATTCCTGAAATTTTTAGTTAGAATTTTTGTGAATCTGGGCACTGGTCAAAAGAAATTCACATGTGAAATATGACAGCCCTGATACCTATCAATCAAAGGTTATGGCCATGATTTTTTTCTTTTGCAGACAAACAGAATCTTAGTTTCTGGGAGCAAGAAGAAGTTATTTTTCGTAAATCAATATTATTCAAATTGCATCTCTGTACCAGGTACACTTAACAAATTTAGACTTGGAAGCTGAGATAAAATCCTTTTGATGATTCAATGTAACTTGGAAAGATAGACAGAAAACTTGTTCAGCATGAGATCAAAATGATAATTTTGAAATTTGTAATCCAGTTTAACGAGGCTGGGTCTAATTAGAAAATGATGAACTTCTACCCAAGGTATTTTGACTAAATTCGGATCATATAATTGCAGTATTATAAAATTCATTTTATGGGAAAGAAAATAGAAGTTGACCGTTCAGTATTATGTAGGGGTCATCTCAAAGATAATGGCATCTTACAATGAGACTTTATGGGGTCTTAATGCAAAATAATAATTTTTCTCAATTTTTTCATATTGCTGTGCAAGAGATTTTAATTAAATTCATGTAATTTATTTGTTGTACTTCAAATATCATTATAAGAAAAAGAAATTGAAATTTCACCGTCATCGAATTTTTCTAATTGTACTCAGCCTCGTTAATACAGATATGTGTGAAGTCTCACCAAGAAATCAGGATTTGGTCCCTTTGATGTGTCATAACTATTAGCACAAATAGACATATACATATATGTACATTGTGATGTATGTAGTTTGATAGGTGTGAAATCTCACCAAGAAATCAGGATTTGGTCCCTTTGATGTGTCATAACTATTAGCACCAATAGTCATATATGTACATTGTGATGTATGTAGTTTAATAGGTGTGAAGTCTCACCAAGAAATCAGAATTTGGTCCCTTTGATGTGTCATAACCATTAGCACCAATAGACATATACATATATGTACATTGTGATACTTGTGAAATCTCACCAAGAAATCAGGATTTGGTCCCTTTGATGTGTCATAACCATTAGCACCAATAGACATATACATATATGTACATTGTGATACGTGTGAAATCTCACCAAGAAATCGGGATTTGGTCCCTTTGATGTATCATAACCATAAGCACCTATAGTCATCAGGCCACAGAACTGTAGGTGAGGACATTTTTCTAGGACAAACTTCACCAGATCTGAGGCATTCTCTGGAGGACAGCCATTCTTGTCTGTAACATATGACAGATTTAATACTATTAATATTTACATACTTTCTACACAAAACTATCTAGATGCCAGTTCTACAATTTAGGCTTAATAATAGTCAGAAATACCTAACCAAAGCCAGTCTTAGATGGTTACAGTATCTGGGCGATTGAGGGCTGTGTTAGGTCAGGACAGATCTTATAGTAAAGACCGTAAAATTCAGCGACCCTCCAAAGAGTTGCCCATTCTTATACCTTTCTATCTCAACATAAAAACATGTTCATGACTATTGACATTTCACAATTGCCAGATGAATGATTCAGATCTGCCTACCTGTTCCTCACCATGTTCACGAAAGAGTAATTTTGGGGACTAAAGCGTAATATAAACCACTAATGCAATTTTGAGAAAAAACTTTCTGCTTTAACAGCTGTTACAAATTTTAAGAATTTATGCGCCAGCCTATTCAATGTCAAAGACATTTGTTCAAACAAGAGCTCAGAAATAAAAAATGTCAACAGTTTAAGGCGTAAAATGGAATAGCAAAAGCGCAGGGCTTACAGCGTAGGTCGAAATTCGTAAGAAATATGCCAATATCATAAAATCAGGCAGGTCTGATGATTTATCTATGTTGCATCTACCAGTAAGATCTTTTAAGTCAAAATGTATGAAGTTATTTTATTGAGAATGTGTATTAGGATGTACATTTGTAGTGTACGCCCCATGTATGGTCTTTGTCGATATAGCAAACGAATATGAATTTAATCACAAAAACTTCCTACTATTCAATATGAAATTATGTTTGCATATAAACTTGAAAATAGACATACTGTCCTCTCCACTCGTGTTGACTTGCACCATGACTTGTAGCTTCCCAGGTTTGGTAAGTCTTTCCCATGTGGAGTTGAGGAATGTGGCATTCTTTTCTGACTGCAGAGTCTCTATCATGTGCAGATTCTGCAAACCTGAAAAAATGTTGAGTCTGTCATAATGTAAGTAATAGACCATTTTCCGATCTTATAAGAAAGCTCAAAATGTCCAAGTCAGCCTACTTTGGCACTGTTTTTCATTATGACGCCACTTTTAAAAGACGCAAATCCATTGAGACCCAACAATAAAAAGGTGCAAAAAAATTGTCTACCTCAGACATTTTTGTCATTTGTCAGCCATTATGAACCTCGGCAAGTGATCTATTCTATCTTCAGATTTTCAGTATAGTATATACTAAACTACATTGTATTTAAGATACATGAATATCACCTGTTGCATTTTTTTACCCATTGTATTTGACCTTGATTATAAAAGTGATCTTAACCTTACTTTTCATGCTTGACCACTCCTGAAGTTTAATGGAATTATACAATATAATACATTTCAAGTAAGTGACATGCATGTTTTACTCAAGTTAAAATGTGTAAACCTAACTTTGGGGGTGACCTTGACCCTCCTTGGTATTAAGCCTGGCAAGTTTCATGGAAATATAAAGTCTATCTAGTTTGTTACGACCAAATATGTAAATAGTAATCATATGGACACAAGATAAAGTGATTCCCATCATAGAGACTTGAATCTATCTTTAAGGCAATGCCGCATTAGGGATATAATATTCTACTTCCCGTTGTTTTGATAACAGAAAAATTAAATACAAAGTGCACAGAGTTGGCCGAAGACGCACAACTTCAGCAATGTTCGGGACCATACATTTTCTTGGTAAGTTGAAGGAAACATTAAGAAAATTTAAGATATGGAAGTACATCCTTTCTAGCTTTTCCATGATATTGTTATTATATGACCCTAATACCGAAGCCCCTTGACACTTTCTTCACTTATTTCACACGACAAAATATATCTTTTCATGGGCTGTCAAGAAGCAAAATATTCAATGAATTCTGGCACAGATATCCATAAATTATGCATGGATAGCTACAACTAAAGTACAGATTGGTACAAGTGATATGAATTCTTAAGTATTTCAACAACATAATAATTCACTAAAGCACCAAATAATTTCTAATTGAAAGGGTCTCACTTGTTTTGTATCAGTATCAGGGTTTTCTATTAATAAAAAACAATGACTACCAAAGGCCACTCTTGAAGAAGGATACTATAAGTTATACAGTATTTTACAGGGGGATACATAAATTTATTGGGTCAATGAAAGAAATTGTATTGGGCAAGGCTCGGCTTCACCTCACCCAATGCAACTTTTCTCATCAACCCAATATATTTTTGTATCCCCCCTGTAAAAGACTGTATAACAAATTCTATCCTGTCAATGGCTTTTGGTTTGTGTGTGTTACATTAATATCAGAGACGTCAACAGCATAAAGCATCTTAGTAGAAGCAGGATATCAAAATGATATCGGTTCAGTAACATAATACAACATAATATAAATTTTCTCAACCAATCAGATAGCAAGAAATTTGCTAGAGGTAGGATAACCATGATAAAAGCCCCTGTGTTTCTCATGTAGTTTTTGCATTGCAGGCAAGGCAATAAATCTATGACATAAACAATGTTTTGAAGTAACTTACCAAGAAGCTTCCTGATATTTTTTGTTTGAAACTGCCCTATATAGTGCCATCTGATATCCTTACAGTTTTCCAAAACCTGGAAGATATATACAAGATATATACATGTATACAAAATACATGTATACAAAATACATGTACAACCTTGAAATTGCTACTAATCTGTAAAATATTAAATAACATTTTAGACAGCCAGAAGTCTCTGATGAGACTGAAGCTCTTCTTGTTTGTGAACCTCACCAACCTGACACATCCATTTTCTAAGAATCTTGGGGTCAGGCATTCAACCAAATATAGACCTTTTCACGCGCCTTGAATATTTATAATTTTCGATCCCATCATGCATCGTGTTCGCGCATGCGCAATACTGTGTAGGGCGAGAATCATGAATTTCTTATACAGCTATGTAAACAAACATCGCCGATTTATGCAAATAGCGCGAATGACATGCGTTGACCTTAATAAAAAATATGTTCTTTATGTCTTAATTAACTAATTTTGATCGTCTTCTATTGTAATTTTTTATGTAAAAGTAGAAAATACACCTGAATTTCGGGTGTCAATTTCCCTTGTATAGAGATACGACGACCCGAAATCTGGTTCCCTTTTTTACTTTGTGACAAGCGTTATACTTCTAGTAAGTCAGTGAAAACTTTTTAGAAATACAATAGAATGTGAAATAAAGATAATTTATCTATCTAGAAAATATAAGTTCTACTTGTTATGTTGCAAAGTTACCTGACCAGACGGAGCTAATTTAATCAAGCGAATGAGACGAGTCAAATAAGTTTTAGTATAGATGGGCTATGAATTGCATGCAATTAGAAATTAGAGTGAAATACTCATTACCTGTAATTTTTATAGATTATATCACCTGGCCAGAACGGCCCAGAAGTATACTCTTTTGATTACTTACCGTCCGGTCAGCTCAGTTTAATACCCCAAGCTTTGTTTACCTGCGACATTTGATCGACAGCCATCAGAGCCATTAATTAATCTAATAAACACAAATTCCTAAACAGCAGGCAACTGTTTAAAAAAATATACATTAATATCTACATAAGAACGAAGTCTTATCTTGCATTGTTTACGTACAAGCCATTGATGAAAAGTATTTTCGCTGGGGACTGAATGGGATATTTTCTCACTATTTCCTGTTTTACAGCTTCTTTTACTAGTTTTAGCATTCTAAAGAAATAAAATTTCAAACATGAATTTCTTATTATTTTTATTCATTTTACGTAATCACACACTTATAAAACGGTATCAACAAAGAACATCATCAAATTTCAACAAGAATTCAAACCGGGGTTTGGTGGATTAAGATTAATGTTTTGAAAATCATAAAAAAGATGGTCGAATTTTAGGAGCAAGAGTGTATACAATGTACTATATCTTCATTATCATCTTATATTATTTTTCTTTGAAGATCGAACTTCTTCCTCTTCATGTTTTGTGTCTAAAATAATTCTGTGCTCTGTTTTGAGAGAGAAGATTTTTAAAATGAAACCTTGGAAAAAAAAAACTGATAGCAGCCTAAAGGTCCCAGAAAAATTTTTGAAATTCTTTTTAAGAAATGAAATTTGATTTATCTAAAGCTTAGTAAAACTTGAAGACATGAAACGAAAAACAGTTTATTCTCAGTTTTATTATTTGAAATATTTCCTTCTTTTTGATTAATTTCGCACATAAAGATGAATCTGTTTATATAAGGGGGTGATCGTCAGTGGCGGATCCAGCGCCCCCTTTGCCGGGGGGTCAAGGGGCGAATTTTTGCGATTTTATCTGAAAATGGGCCAAAATATAGGGTTTTTTGGAAAATTTTGGGTCAGTGCCGGGGAGGGGGGGCGGGGGCGGATGCCCCCTCCGCACCCCCCTGAATCCGCCACTGATCGTAGGACTGCCCCTTCCCTCATTGGAAAGAATAATCATCTAATTTAGTAGATATTGGGCTTTTTTTTTTTTTTTTTTTTGGTTGTTGATTATTTTGATTTTTTTCTATATCCCTCTAATGATTCTTCAATAAAAAACAAATCTATCTAAAATACACAATGTTTGGCTCCTTGAACTTGATCATTTGTAAAAACGACAAGAATGCTCATTCATTGCAAACTATTTACATTCCATCTGGAGGAAATGCTGCATAATTATTTCATTTTAGCTGTTACATTTCTTTGTCTCTTTTTTTTTCTAACATTTATAGGAAGAATCCCTTTGAAAGTAGCCATCCATTTTTATTTATTCTCAGTCAGATGAAGATTAATTTTCGGAAAATATTTTAAATGTACTTTTCATTTTCAAACACATCTAGAAGACGAACAAATTCAGCCTTTTTATGTTTTGGGAGTGAAAGTTAAGAACGTTCCTTGCATTTTTTTTTTATTTTACAATTTTTAATGACAAAGATGCCAACGGAGGCATTCGTGTTTCACAAAGACATTTTTTATTTTTTTCTTCATTTTCATCAGATGTTTCATCCTCATGTCCTGATTGATTCGTTAATCTATTTTTTGAAGTCCCTCTTTGATTCCTTTATTTTTTTAGGTGAGCTTTTTTGAATATGACACATTCTTTGAATCTTAAAAAAGAAGAAGGAAAAAATTGTATCGATATGATTAAAGAAGAGAAAAAGTCCCGGTAAAAACTTGCCATTTGTTTGTTTGTTTGTTGTTTTTTTTTAGATTATTAAATCTTATTTTTCCTCCCCCTATCTTTGAAATGACCGCAGGGCGATAACACGCTCCTATGACTTTCACACCTAGGCTAGCAGGTAACGACGCTTACGTTCCCTGCATGGTTAATTGACACGTGTGTACTTGTCAAAACAACGATTTATTAATTGGGATGTTACTTTTAAAAATTGCCGGATTAGCGAAATAGAAGGTTTTAAAAAAAATTCATGGTTTACCCGGCCCTTCGGAATCTCGTTAGGTTCGACCATGAAAATTGGATTATCTAAAAATATAGCATTGTAAAAATCATTAAGTTATATAATCTATAAATTATAAAATCCATAAAAATCATACTTTAACTATAAATTAGAAAAACTACAATGTATAACATGATTCGAGCTTTCTCGTGTTTGTTTACAGTGCCCAGCGCTTTGTTTACATTGAACTGGGGGCAAGTCTTGCCCCCCACAATTTGCGCATGCGCGGGGTTAAAGGTCAAATTCTAAAAATAACCGCAGCCCGAAAAGGTCTATAAGTTGCATGACTGATTATTAACATGATTAATACAGAAAAAACTTGATCTTTGTCCCTAAACAAGACAAAAATACCCCCACAAGAAAAATCCAAAGGTTTTGAAAGTTTGCACTACTATAGGTGTATTTTTGTATATTGTGACCTTTACATTTGACCTTGGTTCAAGGTCAAGATACACTCTCCATTTGTGTGAGACATTATTGAAATCCATGCATAGTGGGAGGAGTTATACCCAGGACAATGTTTTACTATTGGTGTCTATTATGACATTGACTTTTGACCTTGGTTCAGGTCATGACAAACCCTTAGGTCATAAGGAACAATTGTGTGAAATAGTCAAATCCATGCACAGGGGAAGGAGTTATACCCTGGACAAGGTGTGATGGACAGACAGACAGACTCTGGCAATTGATGTTTACAGATTACAGATCACAATTAATTTTGAATGTTCGTTGACCACGCAAATAGTTCCTGATTATTTCAATCCCTCGTCTTCTTACATTTAATTTCTACGACTCTTTTTACACTAGATGATTCGTTTTTTACGTCAATGAGTCGCAGATGAGTTGAAAAAAAATATTCTAGCATGTTGATTGATACTGCATCATCCTAATCGCGGAATGCTAGATGTGTTATGAGGCTCTAGAATTGATAGATTGTAGAACATTAGAGCCACAGATACCCCCTTTCGGGTTTAAAAAGATATTAAAAGTCTACTAAGCGACAGATTTTTGCATGAATCCATTTCTGAGCTTATTTTGATACTATCTAGCAGATATAAAAGTTTCAAGCAAAAAATGGTGGTGCGATTCGAGTATTTAATCGTCATATTAGTATAATTTACAAAGGAATATATAGGAAAAAATAATTGGGGTCTGATACCTACAAGATTACATGGAGATGTATAGATGAAAATGACCACACCTATTTTTCAAGACCCTGGGGTCAGGGACTCAAACAAAACATCAGATGCTTAACTAGACCAGAGACAGATGATTATGCAAACAGTATTACACTGTAACTCTATCAATTGCATCATTTAAGAATTGGTGCTCATAAGATTAATTGCATAAAGTTATGTGAGAGAAAATTACCAAACCAGTTTTCCAAGACTTTGGGAACCAGAGGTGCACAACTAGACCACAAACCCCTTATCGTGCAAAAAGAATGATCTTTCCATAAACTTTATGAGAATTAGTTTTCAGAAGATTACATAAGGTTATATAGCATAAAATGATCATACCCATTTTCCAAAACCCTCTTGGACACAGGTGCAAACAAAATCAGGTGCTAAGACCCATTATAAGGCAAATTGAATTAAATTTTTACCATAGACAGATTCAGAGGATTGTCATTCACAAGAAATGTTTAAAGGACGGACAGAAAGATGGACAGACATAAATAGACACTCAAACACACCAGACACAGGGCAACCCCATAAGCTGGACTGGTTTTTGACCAGTAGAGCTAAATTGTCATCATGCATTTATAAATACATAACTTTACATAATATCCTTTCATACTACATGTATTTCATATTGCCTATACTTTTGCCAAATGTGAGCTAAAGTAGCATTTTTGGGCAATCTAATAGGCTAAGCATAGGTGCTAATGGACGAGGATAATCAGTCAAGTAAGCATTTTGAGATGGTCCTGGGTTCTCAATATAAACCTATGAAGAGTTTTTGGGTATATAGAGTAAAACAGTGGGACCATCTTGGGATACATAATTTACTGACAGAAATCAACATTTCTGATTATCTGTACAAATTAAATTGGAATCAAATAAATAAACCACATCCACAAACACCTATGTCTAATCCTCTGCCTAGATTTGTAATTGTCTCTCATTCAAGTGACATACCTGGGAATCTTGTGCTTTCTCTAACAATTCATTTGCCTGAAAAAATACAGAATAGCATTTCACAATTTACAAAGCCCAATATCCAATATATGCTCAAACATTGATTTTATCATGTTCATAAAGTTCCAAAGTCTAGAAAAAAATTGACTTGAAAAATAAATTATACTAGTATGTGAAATAAATGTACTGTAAACATGGAAAAAAACCATTATTTTCACTGGGGGAACATTTCGTGATTACAACACCAAGACGTTCCGCGTGAGGGAAATATTCGTGATAGAAGCATCTCTGTCTTTGTAAAAATGTGGTAGGGTTATTTTAAATTGGGGAAAATTTTCACGAAAGACGCGAAAATTACCCCCACGTGAAAATTTCAATGTTTACAGTAATATGGCATAAAACATTTTAGAAGACGATATTAATCTTAATTATCTTGAATGGAACTTTCATTCCTTTATACATTTATTGTACAAATTTCTAGTATCCATGATGATAAAAAACCAGTTTGAACTAAATTATGAATAACAACAGTGAGAACTTAGCTTTCTGTATGTCAATGATCTAATTCGCTATTTTCGAAAGCCGAGTTACTTCCCATTTGAGACGGTATCTGATGTAGACTGATTATGACGTTATCAAATTCTATGGTCCTAAAAGTCTGGGAAATGACGGTATAAAATCAACGTTACTGGAACATTTTCATGACGTCACAATGGTTTTACGTCAGATACCGTCTGTAAGGGGAAATAACTCTATATTCCACAAAGACTCAATAAGCCAGGCATGCATATTAAATGATGTCACTTAATTCCAAATAAATTTCAACAAGAAACAATTTTTTGTAAGTAACATACAAATCCAAAATTTGATACTTTTTCTAACATTAAGAAATGATGTTTATTTTTACAAATCGTAAACACAGTTTATTAAAGTGTTTAAGTCTACTTTGAAATGACAGTGGCATGCCAGTGGCAATGAGTATGTTAGAATACATAACTTTAAGTCCAAGACCCAATATTAATTTAGCATGTCCTGCTTACGTAGTTTTCTCCAAAGTGCCGTATCCCACAGCTGTAAGCTTCAATGATCATATCCACTGGCTTTGTTTTAGATACTGCGACAAGAGTGGGTTCTATACCCGGAAAATTCTGAAACAAGCAACATCAAGATTAAAAAACACTTCATAATGGAAAGACCCACAACTTATAGTAAAAGCAGAATTTTTGCTTTATTTGCAGGTTAATTCAAAACTCGAAAATAAGTCATAGTAAGAAAGTTGTTCCTTCAAGAAATTTCAGAAACTGCACGTTCAGTCTCTATCTGAAAGTGATGAACATGCACTATTCCGGACTGTCTTGATATACATGTACCTTGATAAAAATTAATCCTATACTTTTTACAAAATTTAATTTACATCATATATCCAGGGATGAAAATTCGTTGAAATTTTCAGGGGCCAAGTGGGCTCCCAAGTCAAAAAATTTAGGTGCCCACATCAAAAACAATTAGCCCACATCAAAACGTTGCATCTAAATCTATACTTTTAAATTTAAGGCCCCCCCCCCCCCTTCTCTCCAGTATCAGTCATGGCCATCGTACAGGAACATGTGTACTGAGTATGAAATAAACTCCAAAAATGAGAGAGAGACTGGTGTACATGTTGATCTACATGCACTGTTTATTTGACGACTTTGAACGATAATTGCAGGTGGTCAGTCGTTTGAGGTCAGCGTTCTCTGTCTTCCAACACGATTCTTTCATCAAATCATTTTGAGTAATTTTTACGCGTAAAAGTCACTTACGATTTTAGATGTTTCTATATTTTAAATATTTATGTAGGGTTTTGATTTCGGTAATCTAAAGCACTTTTGAGTAAATCAATGAATGCAGATAAATTCAGTTATAAACATATTACGTCTCCAGACAGTGACATTTGTGATGAAATATTTCTTCCAGCATAATATTTATTCCTTGGAACTTTTATCATATAATATTTTTTCCTAAGAACTTTTATTATGTATCAAAAATTCCAAAAGGAAATTTTATTATGTAATGAATCTTCCATGATCATAATAAAAGTTCTCATGCCATGGAAAATATATTACATAACAAAAATTCCATCTGATTTTTTTTTAATGTTCATAATAAAAGTTCTGATACTAGTACCATGGAAAAATCTTTTAGAACAAAAATTCCAATAAGGAGTTCATATATGTGCATAATAATTGTCACTTGAAAAAAATATTATAATGTACTTATTTAAATAGTATAAATAATAAGAAACAATAAATTTCAAAAATCATGTACTGCACAGTGTATTTACTACTGTACAGCTTGAAAATTTGATCCCTACGTACATTATTTGGATGATACAGATTTCTTCCGATTGCTGAGTGATGTACATGTAAAAAAAAAAAAATATTATAATAAAATTGAAAAGGTAAATGTATCAATACGTTCAATAACATACACATGTATGAGCCATTCCACAGAAATATTTATTCCTGTAAGCTAATGATATTACTGTACATTACTGTTATCATTGAAATGTTTGAATCATGAGAATATATCCCTAAATCAGCGCTATTTATGTGTTTGAAGCATAGATGGAAATAAAAAACCGCTAAAGACGGTATGGCCGGATTGCAAAGTAAGTTTTTGTCACCAACTGGGTCAAGGTCACTAAGTCAAATATTACAGCATACATTGAGAGGTCTTGTCAGAGGCAACCTACATGTATAATGTAAAGTTTCTAATGTATACAGTTCCTTAGATTTTGCTTAAACCAGGAACTTTAACCAAAGTCTTTAACTAGGTCAAAGTCCAAGGTCAAGGTCACTAGGTCCATTGTTACGGATAAATTGAAAGGTCTCGTCATGGGCAACCTAAATGTATAATATAAGGTTTCTACTGCATACAGTTCCTTAGATTTTGCTTAAACCAAGAACTTTAACCAAAATCTTTAACTAGGTCAAAGTCCAAGGTCAAGGTCACTAGGTCCAATGTTATGGCATAAATTGAAAGGTCTCGTCATGGGCAACCTAAATGTATAATATAAGGTTTCTACTGCATACAGTTCCTTAGATTTTGCTTAAACCAAGAACTTTAACCAAAATCTTTAACTAGGTCAAAGTCAAAGGTCAAGGTCACTAGGTCCAATGTTATGGCATAAATTGAAAGGTCTTGTCTAGAGCTATATGTATAATATAAGGTTTCTACTGCATACAGTTCCTTAGATTTTGCTTAAACCAGGAACTTTAACCAAAATCTTTAACTAGGTCAAAGTCCAAGGTCAAGGTCACTAGGTCAAATGTTATGGCATAAATTGAAAGGTCTCTTCATGGGCAACATACATGTATAATATAAAGTTTCTACTGCATACAGTTCCATAGATTTTGCTTAAACCAGGAACTTTAACCAAAATCTTTAACTAGGTCAAAGTCCAAGGTCAAGGTCACTAGGTCCAATGTTATGGCATAAATTGAAAGGTCTCATCATGGGCAACCTAAATGTATAATATAAATTTTCTACCGCATACAGTTCCTTAGATTTTGCTTAAACCAGAAACTTTAACCAAAATCTTAAACTAGGTCACAGTCCAAGGTCAAGGTCACGAGGTCCAATGTTATGGCATAAATTGAAAGGTCTTGTCATGGGCAACCTATATGTATAATATAAGGTTTCTACTGCATACAGTTCCTTAGATTTTGCTTAAACCAAGAACTTTAACCAAAATCTTTAACTAGGTCAAAGTCCAAGGTCAAGGTCACTAGGTCAAATGTTACGGCATAAATTGAAAGATCTCTTCATGGGCAGCATACATGTATAATATAAAGTTTCTACTGCATACAGTTCCATAGATTTTGCTTAAACCAGGAACTTTAACCAAAATCTTTAACTAGGTCAAAGTCCAAGGTCAAGGTCACTAGGTCAAATGTTACGGCATAAATTGAAAGGTCTCATCATGGGCAACCTTCATGTATAATATAAAGTTTCTACTGCATATAGTTCGTTAGATTTTGCCTCAACCAGAAACTTTAACCAAAATGTTGACGGCAGACGGACAGACGGACGGACGGACATCGTCAATCTATAGACCGGAATTGCTTTGCAATCCGGCCAAAAATATTATACATGCATACTCACATATAATATTTCTTCTGTTTTAAAGAAAATCATTCCTTTCGGTAAGTGAAAAAAGAGTAAAACATCAATAATTTTCATAATTTGTTTCCGTCTATATAAACGGAAACATTATTATGAAACTTGTTGATGTTTTACTCTTTTTCATGTACTGAAAGGACATTGGAAAAAGTATTCTGGACAAGGAAAAAATATTCTATAACAAAAAATCCTGGGAATTTTTATTATAATAATGAACCTTCCAGGAGGAAGAAATATTATGCGGAAGAAAAGTTCGTTCACACATTGCACGATTTTGGAATTTGGTATACTGATTTAAAATGAGGGTGCGTCTTTACAAGGGAATAAGGGAGATCGATTCATTTTCAATGAGAAAGCGAACCAAAAATGTGCCAAGTTCTATGGTGTTCATTAGTTTTTGTTTCACAATGTGAGTTATGGCGACTACAAAACAAAAAAAACAATTATGATCAGAATTTTACAGTCGCCAAGTGGGCGATCAGAAAAACATTTTTGGTAGTCCACACTGAATTTTTAGTCGCATTGGCAAGTCGGCAAGTGCTTATTTGCATCCCTGTATATCATAGGAAAAATGACAAGAAATCTATAGAGATTGATACAGAATGCAATGCCCATCATATTATTCTCTTTATCTTCTTATCAAATTGTGAAAAATTGTACAGCAATCAATTTATCAGCAAATTATCTTAACAGGAACTGCTCTGAATCTATACCTCTTGAATATGTCAATTCTCGAAAACTTATTTTCTTTCTTTATATACTGTTTGGCCCTCATTACTGAGTAATCTCAACATATATAGAATATAGGGGACCTGGGACACCACTGATATAAAAGTGTCCAGGTTTGTCAGTGTGACAATGTCATGGGGTAGATTGTTCCAATGGACTACAGTACTGGGAAAAAATGAAAATTAATGATAGTCCTTAATATTTGTATACATCTGAAAAAGATGGTAGGGGTGGTTTCTGGCTGAGAACCTTACACTGGTGTGAGGAAGTAGCCCGAAAAGACAAAACATCATATCTTTGATTTTTTTCTGTAATTCTATACAACACGTATACAATGTTATGACATCTTTATATCATTGATGTACGCCAACATTGGTTTATATAATCAATTATGGAATAAAACACAGCTAAAGACGGTATGGCCGGATTGCAAAGTAAGTTTTTGTCACTAACTGGGTTAAGGTCACTAGGTCAAATATTACAGCATACATTGAGAGGTCTTGTCAGAGGCAACCTACATGTATAACATAAAGTTTCTACTGCATGCAGTTCCTTAGATTTTGCTTAAACCAGGAACTTAAACCAAAGTCTTTAACTAGGTCAAAGTCCAAGGTCAAGGTCACTAGGTCAAATGTAACGGCATAAATTGAAAGGTCTTGTCATGGGCAACCTTCATGTATAATATAAAGTTTCTACTGCATATAGTTCCTTAGATTTTGCCTCAACCAGAAACTTTAACCAAAATGTTGACGGCAGATGGACAGACGGACAGACGGACGGACAGACAGACAGACGGACATTGTCAATCCATAGACCGGAATTGCTTTGCAATCCGGCCAAAAATGAGTAGAGATCATTGAATCTACTAGTACGTACTACAGTACTTTGTTACCCCGGCTTGACCCAAAATTTTCCAAAAACATGGTATATTTTGGCCTATTTTCATTAAAAATCAGCAACTTTCGCCCCTTGTCCCCCAAGCAGAGGGGTTGCTGGATACGCTACTGTACTTGAGGTAACAAAATTATGTAAAACATTGTTAAACTGAAAAAAATTGTCAATTTGTTATTTGATAAAAAACAGTATAACCATGATAACAGAATATCTAAATACTATAATGAAATAGCATTCATTCTGAGCATTCATATGCACATTAAAGCAATATTTTCTATACTAATGAAGTATTGATTCTACTGAGTATTGTACAAAAAAAGTACACAATACAGTAAGTTACATAAGTTCGGTCACTGAAAGCATATTCATAGTGTAACATATATGGAAAACGAAAGTAGCAGCATCAACTTCGAATGTAAAATATCCCATCGTCTACAAAATTTACATTGTAGAATTATTTATTTAGACCATTGTATAGTTAATACCTACATCTGGACGTCTTTTTGTCGCTGCTTCTATTTTTTCACGGACAACTTTAATCGCAGACGATATCTCATTCTTTCCTGCCATTCTTCTGAACATCGCGTCCGCGCTACAAGGTCAGATGATAAGAGTTATCTCTCTTTATAAAAGCAAATTCGTAACTTTAAAGCTTTTAAAAGATTTTTTCCAATTTAGATTATATTGCTTTCTATTTACAATTACTATTATCATTTAAACACACTGAACATAAATTCAGAAAGAAAACATTGCGATTTATTTTATTATAAGAAGAACTAAGCGATCAAAAGTTACTTTCGTAAGTATTTGTGTGAAACTGACTGCAGCTGGAATCTGCAGGATGAAAAGATATGTAGATAGATAAATATCAAATCCGTATGGAAAAAGATAGGCGTTTTTCATATTAGAAAAAAAAAAACCGGTTCAAACAGTACACGTTAAAAATGGCATTCATCATTAAACTTTAATGACGATTGTTGCTTGCAAACAAATGCAAATAGCTATCACATTTGTAACAAAAATACAAAAGTGCCAAAATGAGTTTAAATTTAGTTTTCTTTGTTAACAGTGGCGGATTTAGAGGGGGGGCCCAGGGGGCCCGGGCCCCCCCTTTTTCACCCAAAGTTATTGATTCAGAATACTCTTTTTATGCTTAATCTCTTTACTTTTGGGGAAATTTTCGGCTCGCTTCGCTCGCCACACTTATTTTTTCATTAGCTGTCTATTTTTTCGTCTTCACTTTGTCTTGAGCTTTCTTTGTCATCGTGTTTGAACGGATTCATATGTCATAAACATATACAAAATTCAAAATTAAATTAACACTTGAATAATGACCAAATGCTTCATTTTCATGGGCCGATCTAACCAGTTTAGACAGGTGGATAGTGGGGTTGCAATGCCCTAATCTTCCCAACCTTCCCCAATTGGTCAAACAAAAATAGAGGATGGAAAATGAGAGAGATATTGTAATCTTATGACAAAATGTAACCATCTATTCCAAAAATTTCCCGGCTCGCTCCGCATGCCAATTTAGAATAATATATATACATGTATGTATATCTACATGTATGGATGACTGAACCAAAACAAAAAAAAAAAAGAAAACTTCAAATCTTAAAATTTTCCGGCTCGCTACGCTCGCCAGTATACCTATAAACTTAAGTAAACGTATCAAGAAACTCTATCTTCTAAATGCAACATGCAGTTGGAACCCCCCCCCCCCCCCCAACTTATTAATTAAAATCACCAGTCTTGAGCTTCAGGTTTTGGAGGTCTTTTTTTTTTTTTTTTTTTTTTTTTTCGTCTTCGACCTTTTTTTTTTTTTTTTTTTTTTTTTTTTTGCTTGTCAGTAGTTTTTCTTTGAACAATTTTCTTCGAGCTGAAACTTTGGGCCCCCCCTTTTCTGAAATCCTAGATCCGCCACTGGTTAACAAACAATAATTAAAACAGGTTAGAAACTTTATATAAAACTTGATTTTGATAAAGTTCCACCGTAGGTACTAAATTCACAGATCATTTATAATGTTCTCGATTTTGCACAAAAATTACATTACAAAAAAAAAAATTACAAAAGTCATTTAATTCAAAATATTGAAGAAAAAGTATCTGTCAGTGTTGAACTAAGAGAGTACAAACGCTCAATAATAGTGCCTTTTTTTGGTTTTCTTGAAAAAAGTGTCATGCAGCGCGGTAAAATTTGCCTTAATTTGGGTGGAATTTAAACAATTTTTTCTTTTGGTATCCATCAGCTCTACCTCATAAAACAGTTTAAGTCAATAATATTCCATATGCAAAACGGAATTCACGGGTTATAACCAATGTAATTTCCTGTGACGAGTAAATTCCTTTTGCATATGAAAACGCTCGTGACGTAACAATGCATGCCGTGACGGCTGTTCTAATCTGCAAACCGAATCCGCGGTGACCTGAATTTTAACGTAAGATTTTACCTAGAAATCTTTTTCAGAAAACAAGCTGTGATGCTTATATATATATAGAATAAATGTCATAATTTGTGTCTTGTTACGGTGCGTAGTGGGCGTCCGCCCCCCCCCCCCCCCCCGGCACTGACCCAAAATTTTCCAAAAACAGGTATATTTTGGCCCATTTTCAGTAAAAATCGGTAAAATTCGCCTCTTGACTCCCCGGCAACGGGACCGCTGGATCCGCCACTGCACAGCAAATGCATAAATTTATCGCATGAAATGCGTTAACACGCATTACATGAGTTAAATCTCAACAGCACTAACAAAAAAAGCACAACATTGAGCATCGACGGACCCCTAGCAAGCTAGAGGTGGGACCAGGTGCCCGAAAGGAGTAAGTATCCCCTGTTTGGCTAGCCGTATCCGCCGTTGATGTTCACGCACGAAAATGAAAACAATATCTAAAATACATGCAGTGTCTGAGCTTATGTCCATATAGAAAGTGATATGGCGACCATGCATGTCAGGGGAAAATATTCAAAACACTGTCAAACCCATCGCGGGGAACTTTTTTACGAGCTCCACACGGCAAAGGACATAAGTGTGACACAAATGAGTTAAAGAAGACATTGACGATAAGCAGTGGCGGATTCAGCCGGGGGGGGGGGGGGGGCACGGGGGCACGTGCCCCCCCGGCAGTGCCCAAAGAAGGGGCACTTATGACATGCTTTTGGAAGCATTAAACTACTGTTTCCGTAATAAATCTATGAAACTAGTCAGAAATAGCCCCAAAACACCCCAGAAACCACCGATTTGAGTAAATTTTCCAAAAATTTCTCGGGGATAGATAGTAAAGTCCATTAATCTGTACGTGGACGTACACACATTTCGGGAACAACCCTACATTGAATCATGTTCATATCGAATTTTCTTTATCTGAGGGATGAATTGGGAACTTTATATCCTATGCAAGGCATATTTAACACACATATTTCTTGACCAAATCTTCGATACAACCTCCTATAAAACTTACATTTTTTAACTCTTAATTTGAGGTCGTGATCAATCTTTATAAGATGAACAATTGAAATTGTTTTGGCCAGATTTAAACCGGCTACCTCCAAGAATTTTGAAAAGATGAAAATGCATGTTTTTCTTTATTTTTAGAATCAAAGTTATCATGATTACATTTTTGGTTAAGCCCCTAGGTAAATCGAAAATATAATCATGATAGAACTGCCAAGAAATAATTAGACCTCTCAATCTGCAGGGAATGGGGCACCCGTGATCTCTAATTTGTCAAGGAAATTTATCATTTACAAGGGGATTTTTAGGGTCTGTATGGGGCCGAAATTCGGTAAAAAGAGGTACTTTTGCCCATTTTTAGACCTAAAAATTCCCAATTCAATCTTTTCTCCAAAACGAGAAATTCATTTCCAATTTACGTATCATTAACTGAAAGGAAAACGAAAGTAGAACAAACATGCTCTAGGAGGGATTCAAGCTATAGACAATTGATATGATAAGGGATAATTTGCATGAATATATCTTTTTGTTGCTTGAAATTTATTTCCCAATTTAGGTTAAAATGTTGCAAAATTCCCAATTTCATCGACCCAGGCCCCTGACATCAGGGGCTGGAAAAAAACCCTGTAATTACTTATTTTCTTTACCTTTATACAAATATTAACGAACAAGCGCGAATCTAGAGTGGTTAGGGGGTCAAGTCCTGCCTGGAATTTGCATAAAATGCTGATTTTTCCTAGTTTTACGAGAATTTATGGCTGGACACCCCTCCCTCCCTCTCTGCCCTTTCAAAACTTCTCAGTCCTGATCCGCCCATTTCTTTAGGAAATCCTGAACATGTTGACTTCTGCCGTGCAAGAACAGTACAGCATCAGAAAATTTCGAAAATTTTCAAATATATTCTATATAAATAATAATTATTGTTACCGACACTGACTGAATCATGCGCGCCAAATCCCTTCTAAATTCAGTTCAAATACGCTTCAGATGCCACCAAATTGCTTCATTTTTTCAAAATTTTCTCGGGGGAGGCCCCCCGAACCCCCACCAATGGGAGGGGGAAACCCCCTCCCATACCCTCCCCCACTCAGCCCTTCGGGCCTCGCAAGTGATTTCCATAAAAATTGTATGTGCCCCCCCCCCCCCCGGCAATTGGGGTTCTGGATCCGCCCCTGATAATCTCAACAGCACTCACAATAGAGCATAATATTGAGCATCGACAGACCCCTAGCAAGCTAGAGGTGGGACCAAGTTAATTGATATTTCTACTGAAATGTCTGCTTTCCAAATTTTGAAATTTCTCGACTTTATAGTGCAGATTTTACGTCTTATTCTTACAGCTCCTTTTTTTCAGTGGTTGGTGCATCGCCAAAAACCCACGCTCGGTAGAAGTCGAAAATGCGACAGCTAATAATTAAGAGCCCTCGACGGCCAAACATGTATGTTGACCGATCGGCTCGAAATCACTCGGGCCTATTGTTTTAATATTCTATACTTACTCACGTGGGAATTCATTGCAATGTTAACATAAGCATGTGATAGCAATGTTCATGTATAATGAAAATAATATGAATCAAAGCAAAGCCTTTTTGTGCGAGCGGAGAGAAAATAGATATAATTATATGAAATAAAAAAAATCTTTCTTTTTTATTTTGACTATGATGGTTTATCTTATCTTACAAAACTTTCTGTTTGATGATTGCCAAAAAAGGTAGTATAAGGCGAGTGGAAACACGGAAGCATTTGTAAAATTGATCTAGACCAGCAGATGAACATTTTAAGGGAGGGGGGGGGCTTAAAATATGGTTCTTTATAATTCATTTTTATTTTGTAAGAATAATGTTTAGGCTAGCTGAAAATAAATTACTTAAGAACAAAAGAAAAAACAAACATATTCCGACTTCTGACGGTACGAAACCACCCGAGATGAGAAAAGCTATCAGAGCGAAACGTCTAGTTTAAAACCGGAAATGTCGGATTTCCCGTGGTTACGCCGTCTTGTTGATGCTTTATCGTCACCTGATTTACGAAAAATGTTTTCAATAAATTTAACTTATAAACAAAAATTGAGTATAACATATACGTCTACTTGGAGTCGAAAAAAATTTAAATAGCAATATCCAGCATCTCCGCAGCAACTCTGTCTGCGAGGGGACGAAAGTTTTTGAAAGCATAGTAGTACATTTTCATTCTTTGATTCAGCATATTTTCTCAATAAGATATGTGTATACGCGTAACCATAAGGGCGAGCTTCGCTCGCAAAGGCCCTTTGGGCCTTTGCAGCGAGCTCCGCTCGCTATTAAACAAAGAGGATGACACACTTCATGGACAAGGATATTTCTCAATTCTGTCATGGTGACGTAGACATTGATACGGTGACGTCACCTTCACAATTACCATTGATCAACATTAAACTGACTGTCATTAATTGCATTGTCTTTGGTACAAAAATATTTTGAAGGTTTCGCAATGCATTCTGTTAATACATGTACATATCCCATAGATGACCTAGTTTGATGTGAAATGCATTTTTTAAAGAACAATATATTTACAACATTGTTGGAAGGTTAATAGTACAATTAAACTAATGAAGTACGATTGGCAAAACTGGTTTGCCATAATCATCGTCGTTATCGTCAGATATTGTCGTCGCTTGAAGTCGCTGTTAGGTCTGTCCGTTCGTCTGCACGACCATCCGACCTAGTTTTAAAAATTTACTAAGGTTGTGGGCTTTGAGACGAGGTAACTCAAAGTCGTTTCTAAACGGTTAAGTAGAACTTTTTCAGTAAGCACTGGTCTCTCTTATGATCGAAGTTCATAGGTCATTATTTAAAGATGCGTAAAAAATATCAGTCTGGAACCTAAAAGATAATTTCTAAATAGGCAGTGTCTTATGGTTATGGTTGGAGTTTAATGTCACTCATTAATTACCAGTAGGGCATTTGATGAATGTACGAGGGCTGATTGGTATGTTGTGATCGAGCCTCGTATTGAAGAAGAGCTTTTTAAGTCCTGCTATTCTCTACCCAAGGACTGGCCTCAACACTCTAAAGTAAACAAGACAATGTCAAGTTGCTTTTGTAGAATGGACAAAATCGGTGAAAGGACGGCATACAGAGCCTTGAGAATGACTCCGTCCTGGAAGACTTGTCATTGTATCAGTGCAGTCAATTATTGTTATGACAGAACGATATATAGCCAGTACAGTTGGCATTTCACAGGAAAGAGCACATTCCATTCTGACTGAAGATCTTGAAATTAGGCAGCTTTCGGTCCGTTGGGTACCAAGGCTTCTGACAGTTGATCAGAAACCACACCAGGCGCACTTTATCGCGTGCTAATCTTAACCTTTTTGAAGGAGATCCTGTCGATTTTCTTCAAATATTTTTCAAGTGCTATGGATGAATCACGGGTCCATCATTTACCCCAGAGACCAAAACAACAGTGGAAACAGTGGAAGCACCCTGGTTCACCCGGTCAAAGAAGACAAAGACTGAAAGTACTCTGGCTACGCGCCTGGTAAAAATCACACAAATATATTTAATTCATTTGACGCGATCCAGTAGCTGACCAGTCGGTCTAGTAGAGGACATAGTCTCTTGCCGCATCTTACACTCCAGTCCTTTTAAAAAATTCAAAAGAAATGAAAAGCTGAAATTCATCATATATATTTCATAACGAATCAAAGAAATTACAGATGTATATATATATAAAACATGTACAAACTTTAAAGAATACCCTGGTTTTTATGAGCTTTGATACATACAAGGACAAATTATCAACGGAAAGAAAAAGAATCTTTCATTGACTCGGTTATGCATGAAACCATTAAAAACACACAAATGAACAAATAAATATTTTCTGAGAGCACATTTTTTAATCATTAAATAGATTAGAAACTCTGAAAGTAACCTTGATGTCTAAACAAAAGGAGTTTGTGAAACACGAATATCCCGCCAAGATCACGCACGTGGTCAATTCCAAAATTTTGAAGTTTTTCTGAGCAAGTCAAACTCAAAGGTCAATGTCGCGAGGTCAAAATAATTTTGGTAGCAAAGGGAAAGTCTTTTTACAATAAATGCACATGTCCTATCAGTTACCAATCAAAGGTTATGGCAAATGTTTTACGGAAAAATAGATATTAAACAGACAACACAAATGAACATGCCACATTCTGTAAGCCCCAAGTTCTTCGATTACGAATGAAAATCAGTGGCGTAACTTATGGAGGGGGGTTAGGGTCACAATGCTATTAGACTTGCTTACATGCTTCATGCTATGATGCTTCATTCAATGTTTGATTATTCTATCATAGAGGAATTTTGGACTTTTATCATAATTTGTATTTTTCTATATTCGGACATTCATCTTTATATTCAGACATTCATTTTATCAAATTTATGACATTCGATTTTAATGTGTTTGTTTACAGAGAACTTTCTTGTTAATCTTTATTTCTTTAGATCATTTATTCTTTGGGATTAATTCAATTTTCGTTTAATTGTAAAACTGCCATACGGTCATTATAGTTAAATCAACGTCTATCGCTCAAACCTTCACATTGCGTAATTAATCCTTCTTTAGAATTTGTATATATTCTTTACATCAAAAGGGACAGAGTGTCATGTCCACTTACGTTACCAACTGATTTGTTTGTTTTGGTTACCGAATTAATTTACTTGTTTCTTAACTCTCAATTATATTGACTCAACATGCCATTCCATGTAATTAATCTTATAACTTGATTTTTGAATAGAAATCTTCAGTTCGGAGGTCAGACGTTGAACTGACAACATCCGTCTCGTCTTTGTTAAAGTTGGAATTGTTATTGTTTATTTCATATCGCATCTTGGACTTTTCTATATCCATCGTTGAATGTGTAATAAATCATCGAAACTCGGATTCATACCACTGACTTATCCTTTACGCCATATTCTTTCCTAATTCGGAGCGCTTCGGGAATACGGCCAGCGACGCGCCAACATTCCAGGCTCCTGTCGCCGACAGACGACGTCGGGCGAACTTTCTGTTGTCAAGCAGACGACAACACAACGTTTTCTTCATTTTCTCTTCGTTATAATTGGTGTGAGAATCCTAAGGGTACAGTGCCCGGGGCTGCTGCATATATTTTGCAGCAGTCAGATCCTAGTGCCTCAACGTCAAGCGAGTATACCGATCCCCATGACGACTTACAACGATGGACGCAAACAGATTACGTTCATATTACGTGCAATGACCATGCGATAGATGCGGATACGGACATTTTAACAGCGTCTGTCCAGCTAACAATAAGGTATGCTTCAATTGTCACAAAATTGGACATTTTGCAAAGACATGTACGCAAAAAGCTAAATCATCCAAGAAAGTTCAACGTGACAAACAGAGAATTCAAACTTTTTATCAAAATGTACTTTTGCGGAAGGAGTTTCCTTTCGCCAATATCAGTAATGCTGTCCTTGCTCAGTGCATGGATTTACGCAGTACCTTACGAGCAGAACTCAAATCCGTCAAATGTAAAATGATGAAAATCAAGGAATCTTACGTTAGAGAAGAGCAAACGCTATCTGAGAACGTCAAAGACATAAAAACAAAGAATTGTATTTTGGAACAAACAGTGCGCGATCTGCAGAATCAGTTATGCCTACGAGAAGAATCGAACAAAGTGAAAGAACAAAATTTATCAACGGAAGTGAAAAATTTGAATAAGAAAAATTCAAAATTAAATGCGGAAAATTCAAAATTAAAAGAAACGGTGCGTGACATACAAAATAAGATAAATGTGTCCAGTGTCCAGAAGGATGCAGTGTCAGCTCTCAAGGACAAAATTCAAGCACTGGAAAAGGAACGTGACATGCACAAACAATGCTGTGAGGCATTTATTAAAAACTCAAACAAGGAATTTCTCGAATTCGAGAAAAGGAATCAAGAACTTAAGCAAATGCTAGCAACGGAGATGGCACAGAGCGAAAAGTTCAAATTGTTACATGAGAAGGACCAACAACTTATTTGTGACCTTAACAATGAAATTGATGAGCTAATGCAATGCAATATGCCATATCACCCGATGCAACATTTACAGCAACCGAGGACAATTCCGTTCCAACAGCCGAACGCCCCATCACAACATGTTCCGTTGCCTTACGTAAACGCTCAACCCAAAAGAGGACGTCGCCGATCACGCCGTGGAACTTTTCTCTAAAACTCGGGACGAGTTTTCCCGACGGAAGGGGGATATTATCATAGAGGAATTTTGGACTTTTATCATAATTTGTATTTTTCTATATTCGGACATTCATCTTTATATTCAGACATTCATTTTATCAAATTTATGACATTCGATTTTAATGTGTTTGTTTACAGAGAACTTTCTTGTTAATCTTTATTTCTTTAGATCATTTATTCTTTGGGATTAATTCAATTTTCGTTTAATTGTAAAACTGCCATACGGTCATTATAGTTAAATCAACGTCTATCGCTCAAACCTTCACATTGCGTAATTAATCCTTCTTTAGAATTTGTATATATTCTTTACATCAAAAGGGACAGAGTGTCATGTCCACTTACGTTACCAACTGATTTGTTTGTTTTGGTTACCGAATTAATTTACTTGTTTCTTAACTCTCAATTATATTGACTCAACATGCCATTCCATGTAATTAATCTTATAACTTGATTTTTGAATAGAAATCTTCAGTTCGGAGGTCAGACGTTGAACTGACAACATCCGTCTCGTCTTTGTTAAAGTTGGAATTGTTATTGTTTATTTCATATCGCATCTTGGACTTTTCTATATCCATCGTTGAATGTGTAATAAATCATCGAAACTCGGATTCATACCACTGACTTATCCTTTACGCCATATTCTTTCCTAATTCGGAGCGCTTCGGGAATACGGCCAGCGACGCGCCAACATTCCAGGCTCCTGTCGCCGACAGACGACGTCGGGCGAACTTTCTGTTGTCAAGCAGACGACAACACATCGTTTTCTTCATTTTCTCTTTGTTATAATTCCATGTTCATTTGTCTTGCTTTCATTTCAAATTGACTTTTTCTTCTTTATCCAATGTTGCTTTATACGTGCATTTTACATTTGTCCTTCGTCAATGCATAATTGTCGTTATACCATGCGTTATGACATCTTTCATTGTGCCATCCTTCTTTCGTTCTAATGTCATTATTGCTTCGTCAATGCTAATTTCAATTTTGATACCAGGTAGCGCTCCGTTTGTGTCCTTTCCTTTTCATGAGCTTTGAGACGTCCCCTAGGTAAACAGTAAGTGAATGCTTTTCATAATAGGGAGGGAGGGGCAACATAGCCCTGATCTGTTCCGGGGCATTTCCTTGTAGGAGTCCCAATAAATGGGATATTGCTTTCAGCAGCTCTTCATGAAAAATGGGAGTAAAGAAGAACAGGTGCCCGGGAAAGATATGCATCTCCTACTTTATAGAACATCCATTACTTATTGAAGTTCTAGAAAGCAGAATATATGCATATACCTGTTCTTCTTAGACGCAGTGTATGTCTTAGGTTCCTTTCAAAAACATTTTTTTTCCGATTGCATTGGCAAGTCAACCACGTGATTCAGCATTTTGACATAATGTTACAATCTTAATATTTCGGTGGATACACGCTTCCTGGTATATTTGCCTGACCATACGCTGGTTGGCTATAACCGGCCGGTTGACCATAACCGACCGGTTGACCATAACCGACCGGTTGACCGTAGCTGGCCGGATGGCCGTAACTGACGGGTTGGGCGTGGCTGGCTGGGTGGGAGTACGTCATTGGCTGTTGTTGGGGCGGGGACATAGTTAGACCAGCTGCACCTGAAATCACACATCAGAAATCTCTCATTAATTACTACAATCCTCTCTCCTCTCAACGTAATTGGGGGGGGGGGGGGGATAGATTAATTCTTATTTCTTTTTTTCTGTGCTAGACATTAATATTACTTTTCGTCGGTTCCTTGGCCTTCACTAGAAACTGACACTTACATAAATAGGAATTATTACATAGTCATTATTCAGAGCTTTATACGAAGATTTAAACCGAGTAAAATGTATGACAAATCGACTTTATATTATCACTGCTAGCATTTGACATGTTTTTGAAGACAAGTTAAAAGAATTATTCCAACTATATATTAAAAAGGTATATATATCATCTGAATAGATCTTAATTGAAATAATTCCAATTCTACCAAAAAAAAAAATCAAAAATCAAATTATTTTTTTTTTTACAAAATTTTAAAACATCTACCTCTTGCAGCTTGCTGTTTCTTTTTGATACAGATACAGACGATGAAGAGGATAACGAATAAAGCGAAAAATCCAACGCTTATCCCAACATACATTCCTATGCTGTAAAGAAAAATATTTTTTATTTTAAAGTGAAAAGGGAAAACTTTTAAAGTATCTCTAAATGATAGGTACTAACCACGGAAGCTCGACTCCAACTAGTCCGACTGATCAACCCAAAATTATTGTTCTTACTGGTGTGTTTCGTTATATTCCGACTGGTAGCCAAAAGTGATTGTTGTTACTGATAAATTTCGTTTTAGCTCGACTGGTTGACCTAAAATGGTGTGTTTCGTTTTAAAAGTCTGAATAGTCGACCAGAAATGTTTGATTTCACTGTAGTGTTTCGTTTTAGTCCGACTGTTCGACCCAAAATTATTATTGTTACTGTTGTGTTTCGTTTTATATTCCATGATAATTGTTACCGTTGCTTTTCTTTTAGTCTGACTGGTCGACCCAAAATCATTGTTGTAACTGTTGTGTTTCGTTTTAGTCTGACTGGTCGAACAAAAGTATTATTGTTACAGTTGTGTTTCGTTTAAGGTTGACTATTCGATCAAAAATGATTGTTGTCACTGTGTCCAACTTGACGACCAAAATGCTTGTTGTTACTGATTGTTGTTACTGTTGTGTTTCGTTTAAGTCCGACTGGACTACCCAAATTGATTGTTGTTACTGTTGGTTTTCGTATTAGTCTGACTGGTCGAACAAAATGATCATTGTTACTGATGTGTTTCGTTTAAGTCCGACTGGTCGACCCAAAATGATTGTTGTTACTGTTGTGTTTCGTTATATTCCGACTGGTCGACCCAAAATGATTATTGTCACTGTTGTGTTTCGTTTAAATCCTACTGTTTTACCCAAAATGATTGTTGTTACTGTTATTTTTCGTTAAATTCTCGACCCAAAATGATTATTGTTATTGTTGTGTTTCGATTAGTCTGACTGGTCGAACAAAAGTATTATTGTTACAGTTGTGTTTCGTTTAATGTTGACTATTCGACCCAAAATGATTGCTGTCACTGTTGTGTTTCGTTTAAGTCCGACTTGACGACCCAAATGCTTGTTGTTACTGATTGTTATTACTGTTGTGTTTCGTTTAAGTCCGACTGGACGACCCAAAATGATTGTTGTTACTGATTGTTGTTACTGTTGTGTTTCGTTATATTCCGACTGGTCGACCCAAAATGATTATTGTCACTGTTGTGTTTTGTTTAAATCCGACTGTTCTACCCAAAATGATAGTTGTTACTGTTATGTTTGGTTAAATTCCGACTTCTCGGCCCAAAATGATTATTATTACTGTTGTGTTTTGTTTTAGTCCGACCGTTCGACCCAAAATGATTGTTGTTATTTCGTTTTAGTCCGAATGGTCGATCGAAATTATTATTGTTACTGTTGTGTTTCGTTTTAGTCTGACTGGTCAACCCAAATATGATTTTTGTTACTGTTGTGTTTCGTTTTAGTCTGACTGGTCGAACAAAATGATTGTTGTTACTGTTGTGTTTCCTTTTAGTCTGACTAGTCGACCCAATATCATTGTTGTGACTGAATGTGTTTCGTTTTAGTCTGACTGGTCGAACAAAAGTATTATTGGTCCAGTTGTGTTTCGTTTTAGTCCGACTGGTCGACACAAAATGATAATTGTCCCTGTTGTGTTGTGTTTTAGTCTGACTAGTCGACCCAAAACGATTGATGTTACTGTGTTTCTTTTAGGGTAGACTGGTCGACGAAAAAAAAACAATGTTGTTTCTGTTGTGCTTTGTGATTTATCGACTGGTGGACAAAAATGATTGTTGTGTTTCGTAAAGTCCGACTGGTCGACCAAAGATGATTATTGTTGCCGTTGTGTTTCGATTACGTCGATTAAGTTGACCCAAAATAATTGTTGTTACTGTTGTGTTTCTTTTCAGGTCGACCAAAATAATTGCTGCTGTGTTTCTTTTTAAGCTAACTGGTCGAGCCAAAATAATCATTTTCATTTTTGTGTATCCTTACATTCTGACTGGTCAACAAAAAGTGTTTTATGTTACTGTTGTGTTTCGTTTTAGTCTGACTGGTCGAACAAAATTATTGTTGTTACTACTGTGTTTCGTTTAAGTCCGACTGGTCGACCAAATATTATAACTGTTGCTGTTGTATTTCGTTTTATTCCGAATGGTCGACCCAAATGATTATTGTTACTGTTGCGTATCGTTATATTCCGACTGGTCGACCTTAAATGATTATTTTTATGCCCCCGGAATCAAAGATTCGGGGGCATATAGTTTTTGGCCTGTCCGTCTGTTTGTCTGTTTATCTGTTTGTCTGTTTGTCTGTTTGTCTGTCTGTTTGTCCGAAAAACTTTAACATTGGACATAACTTTTGAATGGTAAGTGATAGGGCTTTCATATTCCACATGTGTATTCCTTGTGACAAGACCTTTCCATTGATACCAAAATTTTTGACCTCGTGACCTTGACCTTTGACCTACTTTTCAAAAACTTTAACATTGGGCATAACTTTTGAATGGGGAGTGATAGGGATTTCATATTTCACATGTGTATTTCTTGTGACAAGACCTTTCCATTGATACCAAAAATTTTGACCTTGTGACCTTGACTTTGACCTTTGACCTACTTTTCAAAAACTTTAACATTAGGCATAACTTTTGAATGGGAAGTGATAGGGCTTTCATATTTCACATGTGTATTCCTTGTGACAAGACCTTTCCATTGATACCACAATTTTTGACCTCATGACCTTGACCTTTGACCTACTTCTCAAAAACTTTAACATTGGGCATAACTTTTGAATAGGGAGTGATAGGGCTTTCATATTTCACATGTATATTCCTTGTGACAAGACCTTTTCATTGATACCAAAATTTTTGACCTCGTGGCCTTGACCTTGACCTTTGACCTACTTTTCAAAAACTTTAACATTGGGCATAACTTTTGAATGGGAAGTGATAGGGCTTTCATATTTCACATGTGTATTCCTTGTGACAAGACCTTTCCATTGATACCAAAATTTTTGACCTCGTGACCTTGACCTTGACCTTTGACCTACTTTTCAAAAACTTTAACATTGGGCATAACTTTTGAATGGGAAGTGATAGGGCTTTCATATTTCACATGTGTATTCCTTGTGACAAGACCTTTCCATTGATACCAAAATTTTTGACCTCGTGACCTTGACCTTGACCTTTGACCTACTTTTCAAAAACTTTAACATTGGGCATAACTTTTGAATGGGAAGTGATAGGGCTTTTATTTCACATGTGTATTCCTTGTGACAAGACCTTTCCATTGATACCAAAATTTTTGACCTCGTGACCTTGACCTTGACCTTTGACCTACTTTTCAAAAACTTTAACATTGGGCATAACATTAAAATGGGAAGTGATAGGGCTTTCATATTTCACATGTGTATTCCTTGTGACAAGACCTTTCCATTGATACCAAATTTTTTGACCTCGTGACCTTGACCTTTGACCTTTTAACCCAGTGACCTCACATACATGTACTTAACAGAAAATAGTGTTCATACTAACAAAGATGCCACCGGGGGCATTCGTGTTTCACAAACACAGGCTTTATTACTTTTGTGTTTCGTTTAAGCCTGACTGGTCGAACAAAATGATTGTTGTTACTGTTGTGTTTCGTTTAAGGTCGACTAGTCGACCCAAAATGATTATTGTTACTGTTGTATTTCGTTTAAGGTCATCTGGTCGATCAAAAGTAATTGTTGTCACTATGAAATACAACAGATAAAAATCGTTTTTGGTCAGCTCGTCGGACTAGACTCCAACAAACAAAAATAGCAATCCAAGGAATGCTTGTGTCGCATGCAAAGCGGTTTGATTATCATTCTAGAAAGTGGATCAAAATTATTGATATCAGTAGAAAAGTCTTGTCAAATGAAATACATTTGAAATATCAGACCTCTTAATATTAAATTAAAAGATATGGCCATTCTCAACATTTCAGAAAAGAGTGTCAATCATCTAGGTCAAGGTCACTACGTAAAAATTGGTAACAAAAGGTCTCATCATAAGAAATATTAAAGACCTATCACCTACCAATAAAAAGATAAATACAACCTTAGAAAAATAGGTCAAATAGCTAGGTCAAGGTCAAAAGGTAAAAAAATATGGTATGTGTAGAATGGCATTGTTACAATGCAAATGTATGTGAAATATCAAAGCCCTATCACTTACCAATCAAAAGATATAGCGAATCTTATCTTTTTTCAAAAGTAGGTCAAATATCTAGGTCAAGGTCAAAAGGTCAAATATTATGGTCTGTGTAGAAAGGTCTAATCACAAGGAATACACATGTGAAATACCAAAGCCATATCACTTACCAATCAAAAGATATATCCATTCTTTTTTTTTTAAGTAGGTCAAATATGTAGGTCAAGGTCAATAGGTCAAAAATTATGGTATGTGGAGGAAGGTCTTGTCACAAGGAATGCACATGTGAAATATCAAAGCCCTTTCACTTACAAATCAAAAGATATAGCGAATCTTTTTTTCAAAAGTAGGTCAAATATCTAGGTCAAGGTCACAAGGTAAAAAATTATGGTATATGTAGAAAGGTCTTGCCACAAGAATTGCACATGTGAAATATCAAAGTCCTAACTTTTACCAATCAAAAGATATATCCATTCTTAATTTTTTTTAAGTAGGTCAAACATATAGGTCAAGGTCAATAGGTCAAAAATTATTGTACAATGTATGTGTAGGAAGGTCTTGTCACAAGAAATGCACATGTGAAATATCAAAGCCCTATCACTTACCGATCAAAAGATATAGCAAATCTTACTTTTTTTTAAAGTAGGTCAAACATATAGGTCAAGGTCACTAGGTCAAAAATTATTGTATGTGTAGGAAGGTCTTGCCACAAGGATTGCACATGTGAAATATCAAAGACCTAACACTTACCAATCAAAAGATATATCCATTCCTTTTTTTTTTAAGTAGGTCAAATATATAGGTCAAGGTCACTAGGTCAGAAATTATGGTATGTGTAGGAAGGTCTTGTCACAAGGAATACACATGTAAAATATCAAATCCACATCACTTACCAATCAAAAGTTATGGGCTGTGACACCCAAAGTGTGACAGACAGACAGACGGACGGACGGACAGACGGACAACGGACAAAGTGATCCCTAAGTGTCGCTATGCTTCGCAGGCGACACAAAAATGATAGCCGCCTCTTCTTTATGAGAGATGGGAAGGGGCGGATGTCGTTGACGGTTACTGGTATTTAAAAGATCTACGATTTGAGAGAGAATGGAAGGGTGCGGATCTCATTGAGGATTGTTAGCGTCAAGCAACTGTAGCACTAACAATTTTTCATCCTTATTATTATTATTTTTTTTTTTTTGGCATGTCGATGACAATTGAAACATATAATTGGACAACATGGGGTTCCATTGCAAAATATTCAATTTCTTAAAATTGTTTTTCAAGCATTATAAGAAAAAAAATGCAATGATCGCTGTGCGATATAAGTCCCCTACCGTGGCATAAATTTATGACTTGCATCTCTGTTCATCAGTTCATCATCTGCAACAACAGCCAAGAAAAGTCTGGGAAACTGAATTCACGAAATTTGCTAAGTCCAAGGACTATAACTCTTGTGAAAATTAGTCAATCTAAATTAAACTCAAATCTGCATCACACTATAATGTATTCACATACAAAAAATCAGTTCATTATCTGCAATAACAGGCAAGAAAAAGTCCGGAAAACTGCAAATTTCATGAAATTTGCTAAGTCCAAGGGCCATAACTCTTGTAAAAATAGGCCAATGGAACTTGGTCTGTATCACACTGAGATGTATTCATTTACCAAAAATCAGTGCATTATTTGCAATAGAATTGAAGAAAAAACCGGAAAACTGAAATTTTCATAAAATTTGCTAAGTCCAAGGGCCATAACTCTTGTAAAAATAGGTGAATCTAAAGCAAACCCAAACTTGATCTGTATCACATTGAGATATATCCACATACCAAAAATGAGTTCAATTTATCCAACAACAGCGGAAAAAAGTCCGGAAAACTGAAATTTTCATAAAATTTGCTAAGTCCAAGGGCCATACATGTATTTCTTGTAAAATTAGGTCAATCAAAAGCAAACTCAAACTTGATCTGTATCACATTGAGATATATCTACATACCAAAAATGAGTTCAATATATGCAACAACAGCAGAAAAAAGTCCGGAAAACTGAAATTTTCATAAAATTTGCTAAGTCCAAGGGCCATAACTCTTGTAAAATTAGGTCAATCAAAAGCAAACTCAAACTTGATCTGTATCACATTGAGATATACTCACATACCAAAAATGAGTTCAATATATGCAACAACAGCGGAAAAAAGTCCGGAAAACTGAATTTTCATAAAATTTACGATGTTCAAGGGCAATAACTCTTGTAAAATTAGGTCAATCGAAAGCAAACTCAAACTTGATCTGTATCACATTGAGATATATCCACATACCAAAAATGAGTTCAATATATGCAACAACAGCGGAAAAAAGTCCGGAAAACTGAATTTTCATAAAATTTACGATGTTCAAGGGCAATAACTCTTGTAAAATTAGGTCAATCGAAAGCAAACTCAAACTTGATCTGTATCACATTGAGATATATCCACATACCAAAAATGAGTTCAATATATGCAACAACAGCGAAAGTCCGGAAAGCTGAAAATGGGACAGACGGACAGACAGACGGACGGACAGACAGACAGACAGACAGACCGAGAGGAAACTAAGAGTCCCCTTCAGCGTTGCCGGTAGAGGACTAAAAAAGGAAATAAGATGTAGTCTTTGAATGAATTTTTGGAATGGTAAAAGGCCCCGATAAATTATTGAATTGTAATAAAATACAGAATGCCTTACTTATCTTCAGCAGTACAGCAGGTCTGAAAGTTGTAGTCTCCACAGCATGATGCACATCTCCTTCTAGCGTAGCTATTTCTATAATACGAGTAATATCTGCAGGACGCAGCTAGACATCCTACAAACATAAAGACGAGTAATATCTGCAGGACGCAGCTAGACATCCTACAATACATAAAGACGAGTAATATCTGCAAGACGCAGCTAGACATCCTACAATACATAAAGACGAGTAATATCTGCAGTACGCTCCTAGACATCCTACAATACATACAGACGAGTAATATCTGCAGTACGCAGCTAGACATCCTACAATACATAAAGACGAGTAATATCTGCAGTACGCTCCTAGACATCCTACAATACATAAAGACGAGTAATATCTGCAGTACGCAGCTAGACATCCTACAATACATAAAGACGAGTAATATCTGCAGTACGCTCCTAGACATCCTACAATACATAAAGACGAGTAATATCTGCAGTACGCTCCTAGACATCCTACAATACATAAAGACGAGTAATATCTGCAGTACGCTCCTAGACATCCTACAATACATAAAGACGAGTAATATCTGCAAGACGCAGCTAGACATCCTACAATACATAAAGACGAGTAATATCTGCAGTACGCTCCTAGACATCCTACAATACATAAAGACGAGTAATATCTGCAGTACGCAGCTAGACATCCTACAATACATAAAGACGAGTAATATCTGCAGTACGCTCCTAGACATCCTACAATACATAAAGACGAGTAATATCTGCAGTACGCAGCTAGACATCCTACAATACATAAAGACGAGTAATATCTGCAGTACGCTCCTAGACATCCTACAATACATAAAGACGAGTAATATCTGCAGTACGCTTCTAGACATCCTACAATACATAAAGACGAGTAATATCTGCAGTACGCAGCTAGACATCCTACAATACATAAAGACGAGTAATATCTGCAGTACGTAGCTAGACATCCTACAATACAAAAAGACGAAAGACACCTTCAGTACGTAGCTAGACATCCTACAATACATAAAGACGAGAAATATCTACAGTTCGCAGCTAAACATCCTACAATTCATAAAGACGAGAAATATCTACAGTAGGCAGCTAGACATCCTACAATACATATAGACAGATATATCAACAGTACGTAGCTAGACATCCTACAATACACAAATACGAGTAATATCTACAGTACGCCGCTGGACACCCTACAATAAACAAATACGAGTAATATCTACAGTACGCTGCTAGACATCCTACAATACACAAATACGAGTAATATCTACAGTACGCTGCTAGACATCCTACAATACACAAATACGAGTAATATCTATAATACGCTGCTTGACATCCTACATTACACAAATACGAGTAATATCCGCTGTACGCTGCTAGACATCCTACAATAAACAAATACGAGTAATATCTACAGTACGCTACTTGACATCCTACAATACACAAATACGAGTTATATCCGCTGTATGCTGCTAGACATCTTACAATAAACAAATACGAGTAATATCTACAGTACGCTGCTAGACATCCTTCATTACACAAATACGAGTAATATCTACAGTACGCTGCTAGACATCCTACAATACACAAATACGAGTAATATCCGCTGTACGCCGCTGGACATCCTACAATACACAAATACGAGTAATATCTACAGGACGCTGCTAGACATCTTACAATACACAAATACGAGTAATATCCGCTGTACGCTGCTAGACATCCTACAATAAACAAATACGAGTAATATCTACAGTACGCTGCTTGACATCCTACAATACACAAATACGAGTAATATCCGCTGTACGCCGCTGTACATCCTACAATAAACAAATACGAGTAATATCTACAGTACGCTGCTAGACATCCTACAATACACAAATACGAGTAATATCTACAGTACGCTGCTAGACATCCTACAATACACAAATACGAGTAATATCTTCAATACGCTGCTTGACATCCTACATTACACAAATACGAGTAATATCCGCTGTACGCTGCTAGACATCCTACAATAAACAAATACGAGTAATATCTACAGTACGCTGCTAGACATCTTACAATACACAAATACGAGTAATATCCGCTGTACGCTGCTAGACATCTTACAATAAACAAATACGAGTAATATCTACAGTACGCTGCTAGACATCCTTCATCACACAAATACGAGTAATATCTACAGTACGCTGCTAGACATCCTACAATACACAAATACGAGTAATATCTACAGTACGCTGCTTGACATCCTACATTACACAAATACGAGTAATATCTACAGTACGCTGCTTGACATCCTACATTACACAAATACGAGTAATATCTACAGTACGCTGCTTGACATCCTACAATAAACAAATACGAGTAATATCTACAGTACGTTGATTGACATCCTACAATACACAAATACGAGTAATATCCGCTGTACGCTGCTAGACATCCTTCAATACACAAATACGAGTAATATCCGCTGTACGCTGCTAGACAACCTACATTACACAAATACGAGTAATATCTACAGTACGCTGCTTGACATCCTACAATAAATAAATACGAGTAATATCTACAGTACGCTGCTTGACATCCTACAATAAACAAATACGAGTAATATCTACAGTACGCTGCTTGACATCCTACAATACACAAATACGAGTAATATCTACAGTACGCTGCTTGACATCCTACAATACACAAATACGAGTAATATCTACAGTACGCTGCTTGACATCCTACAATAAACAAATACGAGTAATATCTACAGTACGCTGCTTGACATCCTACAATACACAAATACGAGTAATATCTACAGTACGCTGATTGACATCCTACAATACACAAATACGAGTAATATCCGCTGTACGCTGCTAGACATCCTACAATACACAAATACGAGTTATATCCGCTGTACGCTGCTAGACATCCTACATTACACAAATACGAGTAATATCTACAGTACGTTGCTTGACATTCTACAATAAACAAATACGAGTAATATCTACAGTACGCTGCTAGACATCCTACAATACACAAATACGAGTAATATCTACAGTACGCTGCTAGACATCCTACAATACACAAATACGAGTAATATCTACAGTACGCTGCTAGACATCCTACAATACACAAATACGAGTAATATCTACAGTACGCTGCTTGACATCCTACAATACACAAATACGAGTTATATCTACAGTACGCTGCTTGACATCCTACAATACACAAATACGAGTTATATCTACAGTACGCTGCTTGACATCCTACATTACACAAATACGAGTAATATCTACAGTACGCTGCTTGACATCCTACATTACACAAATACGAGTAATATCTACAGTACGCTGCTTGACATCCTACATTACACAAATACGAGTAATATCCACTGTACGCTGCTGGACATCCTACTTTTATTCATTTTTTCGAACTTTAGGACCATCCCTCTGAAAATCCTGGATCGGCCCAGGAAATCTACTAAGAGATGTGGTTTGTAGACCGATTTTTGTGACCCTATATTTTGTCAGGTTTTTTTTTTTGCAAATTGCTTGACCATTTTCGGGACACCGAATTTTAAAGCTGTCAATCTATATCAATTTTAGGCAAAACTGGATGATTTTTTGATATTTAAAATCATGTACATAGATTAGGAAAGGACGGTTCTCGGCGACTTCCCCCTGTGCGCAACATTGTAAATGGCGCCAGGAAAATTCACTTTGGCTTTATTTAAACTACTACTGACGAGGATTCAATATCCGAAACATGTGTCTAGTACAATAAAATTGGAACTATAGAACATATATTTTAATATTGACAGTATCACAACGAAGTCTTCGCGTGTAATTCAACTTGTTAAAAAATGTGAAAGGATGAAGATGCAATCAATGACAGTTATGAAATAACATAAAATTGGATATGAAGGTGTCTGATAATTGTCCGAATTGTCACATTCCTATGAAAACTAAAAACTTATGAATGAAGTAGTGTCCTCCGTAGGGAGGTTTAATAAAATAAATACAACACTCTAGTCTATATCCACTTATTCTTTTGTATTCGTGCTTTTCCACTAGATAAAGGCCGAGTGGCCGAAAAGAATCCATAAGTCTTTGATTGTATTTATCGATAGAAGATTCATATTTAATATTGTCAGTTGTTATCCCATACTCTACAATTAATGGAATTCCTGATGCAAAAAAAAGAACCCTGATTATGATATCCAATAGCTATAAATAAATCAATAAAGGTACCAAAAACGAAGATCGTCCATGTCTTTGGAGTGAAATATTTTTTGCAAAAACTACTTATTTTGAGAAAATATTAGGCTTATTTATGAAAATATAAAGTGTAAATGTATGTCCATATCAAAGTGTTCGAGAGAGAGAAATACATAAGAACATTTAGCCAGAAACAAGTTAACAATTTAAGGGGGGAGGGTTAATTGTCTCTTATGAGTAATAATAAAGAATGTATCGGTATTTAATCATATTAATATCATTTTCAAAAGTGTAACAAAAAACTTACAACAATAAAATAGACTATAACCTGAATGTTTGTATTATCATTATGCATGTGTTTGTTTAAAAAGTAGGACAATCGGGATATGATTTTTTCCATGTTTTGCCATGTTCCCGAAGTGTAAAGCGAGCCTAAAATTTTTGTCATGTTGCTAGCGAAGCCAGCTGTTTGATTTAGTTAATGGCGAGCCGAAATTTTTGGGATTTTGAACACATATGTGGGCCAGAATATCTATTTATGGAACAAGGAGGGTAAGATTATTTATTTTCAACATTTTCTGGGTCAGAATATTTATTTCCCAAAACTGTCAGCCCCCCCCCCCCCCCCTCCCTCAGGATTTAATGGTCGCCCCCTTAGTAATACAGATCTATGTTTCTTAGCATACCTCAAAAGCACGTCTTCCATCTATTCAGCCGGTCTGTTACCACATGATCTTATGGCGGCTCCCGCTGCATACTATGTCTAATGTTTTATGATTCAATCTAGCCCTTACTTGGTGTGATTTACCCGGTGGCCGCTGTTTAGTGACACCCTCGCTACATCGCTTGCTTCGCTTCTACTTCATCATAAGTCGTTTCTTCCATCGATAACTTCACTTCTCCACATCTTACACGTACGTTGCGCTGGTGAAGGTTTATTCATTGAGCCCATTTTCTCTATAGGAATGTCCCATACATCCTCAGATACCCAGGCTCCATTGCGTAAAATAGCAATGGGGCCTGGGTTTCTGAGGATGCGTCCCATATTGCTACTTTGAATTAACTTTTTTTTTAATTAAAATACGAAAATGCATTTTTGTACCTTATTTTATGTACATTAATCTCACCTTCGATCAAAGACAGAAAGCACAATATTATTGGGAGTATATCCATCTTGATGGTCTATGAGAATTTAGATATTCTAATGGAAGGATTAGTATTTACAAATACACCGTAAAATATCTTTGCATGCTATTGGAGCATTTTAAAAGACATCATGCGGTAATTAATACACACGACTGTATAAAAATGATGTTATAAAAGTATCTCGAGAACAGTGCTTCAGTACTTTAATTGGCAACAGAAAAGGGTCTATCTTGATTAGGTAGGGTATATAATTAGCAATTAAGGTTTTCGAAATTTTAAAGTTATGTTTCTGAATACCAAATAGAGACGTCCAGTATCAACTAATTCTGATATGCAATTTTCAATAGCCTGAATAGGTAGCTGCCGGTAAAATTGTAGAAAGAGCGTATTGCATAGAAGTGGTTGAAATTTGAATTCGCCAGTTGAATTATTTTGTCGCTCTGGACTTATTTAGTTACCAATTATAAAAAATATTCTAGCTCGTTACTTTAGTTGATCTTAAAACGATCACCAACTCTTATACAACCCAATTGCCCAATTGTGCCTCACATGAAATTCATGTGAAATTGACATAAATTTATGTGAAACAATATTTCGAAGGAAATCAATATAATTTCGTTCCCACGAAACATTATCATCAAAAAATAAATTTGTGATATCAATTAATTTGTGATATCAAAAAAATTAATTTGTGATATCAAAAAATTAATTTGTGATATCAAAAAATAAAGGATCCCGGACCTTAAGGAAAGGCTATAATAATCGGATTTTTGAATTTTCAAAATTTACTGAAATAATCATATAAATTGTTTGATCTATGTCTGAACAATAACTTTCATATTCCTTTCTGCTAGAATATAACCCTAAGCGCTTGCAAAATTTACTAAAACACACCCACCCTTCGTGAGCTTTGGTTGAACAGTGCACAAAAAACTCAGGTTGTTATGATAAATTTCACCTTAATTAGGTATGAGCGCAAAATAGAATGGCTAATTCAGACAAACTAGTGAAAGATAGATATACAACAAATTCTCCTTCAAAAGGAATTAGCCATTCTTTTTTTGCGCTCATGTTGAAATTAGAGAAAATCAGAGAAAAAATACAGTGCACAAAGTACAAATTAGCATATATCGATCTATATATCTGCATTGATTTTTACCTGAGCGAAGGCGGTTTATCCGGATATTTCGGCTACCCCTCTTAACTGTATAGACGTTACATAAATTGTGAAGAGATTACAAACGAAATTTTCATAATTATTCTTACTCATAAAATGTTAAATTTTCTTCTGGTGTAAAAAGGGACACTAAATCTTTATAATCAATCGATATATAGATGATCCAAAAAGGGGCCTTAAGGTCCGAGATCCTTTGTGATATCAAAAAATAAATTTGTGATATCAAAAAATAGGGAATAAATAGTAAAACGGCGCCCCATAGCCCCATACCTTTGGACTTAGCAAATTTCATGAAAACTGATTTTTGTGTGTGTGTGTGTGTGTGTGTGTGTGTGTGTGAATACATCTAACAAAAGAACAGATCAATTTTATGGTTTTGATTGACCTATTTTTACTAGAGTTGTGGCCCTTTGGCATGGCAAATTTCATGAAAATTTCAGTTTTCAAGACCGTTCTTCCCTGTTATTGTAGATGATGAACTGATTTTTGGTATGTGAAGACATCTTACTGAGGTACAGATAAAGTTCATGTTTGGTTTTGATTGACCTATTTTTGCAAGAGTAATGGTCCTTGGACATAGCATATTTCATGACATTTTCTTGGCTGTTAATGTAGATAATTCACTGATTTTTGGTATGTGAATACATCTAACAAAAGTACAGATCAAGTTGAGTTTTGATTTTGATTGACCTATTTCTTTAAGAGTTATGGCCCTTTGACATAGCAAATTTCATGAAAATTTCAGTTTTCAAGACTGTTCTTCCTTGTTATTGTGGATAATGAACTGATTTTTGGTATGTGAAGACATCTTATAGAGGTACTGTCAAATTTCATGTTTGATTTTGAAGTACTTTTGCAAGAGTTTTGGTCCTTGCATATAGCAGATTCCATAAAAATTTCAGTTTTCTGGACTTGTTTTGGCTGTTAATGTAGATTTTGAACTGATCTTTGGTACGTGAATACATTCTCGTATGCAGAAAGAGTAGGGTTTTGATTGACCTATTTCTTTAAGAGTTATTTCTTCTTGACTTGGCAAATTCCATGAAATTTTCAGTTTCTGTTACTCATATTGAACTGCCTTTGTGTAGGTATTCATATTTTGGTGTAAGCACATGCACAAGTCAACTTTAAATTCATGTTAGATTGAAACGTTCTAGGCAGAGTTGCAGGACATAGATTTATTCCTGTAGGGGATGATCATAATTTCATTTTTAAGAAAAAAATGGTATCATAAAGCACGTGGGTTTTTATAGATGTACAATAAAACAAAAAAGACTTCATCATTTGTAATCATGAATCTTTTTAATACATGTATATTGACAAACAAAACAATAACTTTTTTTCTTTTAAAAATGCAATAAATTATTTATAAAACCTTTTTTTCACATAGAAAATAAATCACATCACACAAGACCTGTATACATTATATTTTAGAAGAATACCAAAATTATTTGACGGGTTAAATCGATGTATGGTAACATCATTCAAGATAGATCTATGAGCAACAAATAAAATAATTCATCATTCAGAAGGTTGGATTTAAAAATTCTAATAAAAAATATTGGAAAAAAACGAGTATTCAAGAAAACATTTTAAAATTTCAATGCATGTATATGCTAACAACGGGAACTGTTTACAATATGTAGTCTATATGTTAAACATTCAGTCAGCATGTCTGTCTGTCCTTCCAGTCAGTATATCTGTCTGTCTGTCCCTTCACTTGGTAGGTATTTTTCCTCTGTCCACTCGTCAGTCTGTACTCGTGGTGAATGTTACTACTGTAGGTGATGGCACAATGGCATGTGGCGATAAAAAAAGGGGGTCAGCTCTATCCTTTGAATTATTCAAACATGTATATATTTTTATTTTTGCAAATTATTGACCGAAAATCACATATATACTAGAACAATGTAATACGGTCAGATTTGACATAAAATTACCAGTCACATAAAAATAATATTATAATAAGGTCATTTCTATGTTGGTTTCAGTTTTGTGGTTTTGAGCTGCATGGTAGGTTTTGATCGAACACCCAAACAAACAAATAAAAAACCATACAATTTCTTCACATGTATGCCCTTTTCTTCAAAACCCACCAAAATATTGAAAATGATATGAATATAACAATTCAGTACATTTCAAGTTAATATTTTACTGGTTTAAATTTATAAACGAATATGGATAAAAGTATGAAATGCAGATATGTTTTGTTTTGTTTTTCTATACCTGTCTGGCTAGTAGGGTTTTCAATTTTAAAAGGATGCAAAACAGAAAAAGAACAAGAGATGGCGTAAACTTGAAATCAGTGCATGCATTGCTAAATTATGTTACATACTGTATCTGTTTTGGGGGAATAATTTTTTTTTTCTTTTAAGTAAAGACACAGACATTCTACATAGAACATCAAACATGCCTTGATACAATGCTGCCTTTATTAAATTCAGTCTGATCCGATCACCTTTTATTTAGCTAGTCCGAATGTGTTTCATTCGTACACAATCATGATATACAATGTATATCATGCATGCTCTAATCTCCTATCAGTATGTATTAACGACATAACAGGATAATAATAAAGGCACAGGCAAGTCTATGTCCTTTTATATATCACAGTCCAAGTGAGCAATTCAAACAAAATAAATATATAAAAATAACCCCATATAATCATCACAAAACTTTGATCTTCTTTGGTTGCGTTTTGTTATAATTCTTTAACATACTGTAAACGTGGTCATTTTCGCTGGGGAAAATTTCACGATCATAACATCAAGACTTTTCGCTTGGGGGAAATATTCGCCATCAAAATGTTTTTCCAATTGAAAGTATGAAGCGGGGCTTATTTTCGCGTGGGAGGAATCGTTCGCGAAATCCCTCGATTCGCAAAAACGCGAAAATTACCCCCACGCGTAAATTTCCACGTTTGCAGTATTTCCTGAGTGACATGGTTAAGACGACTTCTCCCCGGACGGAACTGGAGCTTGCATAGCGAGTATTGGGTCCACAATCCACTCCGGAGTCGTCCACAGGAACCGGAAGAGGAAGTTAGCGTCCCAGCCGATGACGTAACGGTATCGTGGAAATCGTGCACTTAACGCGTGAACGTAAGCATCAATAACAACATCTGTACGTTTACTACATCTTTTCCAGTTAGATGATCCTTTTCTTATCACTGAAAAAAAAAGAAAGATATAAAAAAATTTACGTTAACATTGCTTCTTCGCCCTACAACATATAAACAGGCGAAGATTTCGAAGAAATTATGCGAAGTAGCGAAGAAATGACGCAAAGAAATGATACAAAGAAGCGAAAAATTTCTTCCCTTCTTCGCATCATCACTTGCTTCCTCGCATCATCACTTCCTTCTTCGCATCCAGCATCACTTCGCTTCTTCGCATCATTGCTTTGCGTCTTTTAAGATTCTTCACTTCATTCGTTTGTTCACATATTTTAGGGCGAAGAAGCGGTGTCCCTTAAGCGGTGGTCACAACCCACTGTGCGTGCACGTACGTGCTGTCTGCGTGCAAAACGTAGGCAAACCTTGGGTAGCCGTACGGTGTCCGTGCGTTATCAGTACGTGTCCCGTACGGCCTCCTTGCGGATTTGGGAACACGCAGACAGGACGTAGCAGTTTTAGTGCATACAGAACTTTCGCTGCGTCCTGTCTGCGTGCTGTCCAAGTACGACACGCACGTTGCAAGTACGTACAACGCACCTTCGACGCAAGGAAGTGAGGACTCCGTGCGGTAGTAGTACGTGTCAATTCAACATACTTACAATAACGTAGAAGACGTACGGAGAAAGTACGTTGTAAGCACGTTGCACGCAAGTCCTAAGTACGTGCAACGCACTTACTTTTTTGCGCTACATATGATGCATGTAACCATACATATAACCGTGCGTGCGACGTGCGCGACGTACGCCTTCCGTACTCTTGCCACTTGCGTCTTCAGAAAACACGCACGTCCTAAAAGCACGCACGGCGGGTTGTGACCAGGGCTTTAATGAAAACCGTACTCCGAAGCTGAACAAAAGCTTAACGTGCTTTTGTAAAAACATTAAAGTAACGATAAATGTCTTATTCTAGTGTATTTCCGTATATTCTATTCATTAAACACTTTTAAACACCTTTTTTCGTGGCCCTACACATTATATATATAATTATTTTCAAAAGAAATGTCTTTAAATTGCTTTTAAACTCGTAAATAACTTACGATCATTCTTGTACTGTACGCCATAATATTCCTTTACAGACTCGCTCTGCTTCTCAAACGACTGTTCCACATTATCGGAAAATTGTGAAAACTCAGTCAGATTTGTTCGGAAAAATCCCGGTTCCAAAATGTGAACACTTACGCCGGACCTGCTGATACTCCGCCTGAAATGGAAAAGATTCCGTCAGTGAGCAAACAACTCAAAATTATGTTTACCAAAGCTCCGTGGCGGATTCAGGGGGTGCGGAGGGGCGCCCACCCCCCGGCACTGACCCAAAATTTTCCAAAAACAGGTATATTTTGGCCAGTTTTCAGTCAAAATCATCAAAATTCGCCCCTCCCCCCCCCCCCCCCCGGCAAACGGGGCGCTGGATCCGTCACTGAAGCTTTTAACGGTTTGTTAAAATACTGTTAAGATAATTTCTTTGGAGGAGGATTAAAAGCTTTTGTAGCGTAGCCTTGAATGCGTAGTAATTTTGGTAGCGTGTCTTTCTTAGACAATCTGCAAGCTGGTCGTCCCAGACGACTAATTAAGTCACTATGTAAAGTATTGATATCACTCGTCCCAGACGAGAATTCCAGCAATCCCAGACGACGAAGTATTAATCCAAGCTCGTCCCAGACGAGAATTATCCAAGTGTTGTTGAAGTGAAACAAAGTAATAAAGTTGACATTTTATTTACACTATGTACAAAATCAAGTATGAGAAAAGAAATCACATCACAACATGTCCCTTAGCATCACATTTCTTATATATTAAATCCAAAAGAAGCACAAGTAGCATGTCATCCTAGCATCGCAATTGAACTAATCTAATATTCAAAAATCGGGGCTCTATTTATACTCTCAGGCAAGGATCGACCCGATGTAAACAAAGGTCGCGGCCTCTGATTGGTCAGTTGGAATGATCGGCCAATACATACATAATTAATCAGGGATCGACATTTCTATGAATACTAATTAGGTATTGAAACAATGATGTAATTAAACTGATAAATAAAGCTATTAAAAGTACAAATATGGCAATTATTGCGATCAAATATGAAAGTTATGATGTTAAAGATAATTAATACAAACATAGGTAAACAAATAATTATGTACAAACAACATACAAAAGAGATCGGGCGCTGTATCTCGCATGTAAACAAACATGTAAACAATGCATTTCAATACTTTTCTACACTTTGATGTTTTGCAAAGAATTCTTTCATATTTTCAGACAGTTCAGAATTACGATTTCATGGTGGAACGGAGAGGTGAGGGTTCGCCATCATTCATGAATTAGAATAGAGAAGACGCAGGGATTTTTCGGTCATTTTTGGACCCATTGCACTGGAAGAAATCACCGAAAGAATGTATTTTGGGGGGAAAAACATGTATGATAGACACATTCCACAACATAAGTTTGAATTGTGTATTCAAATATGTAGATGATAGTGAATATTTGATTAAAGGGAAAACGGATTTTTTTCCCCAGCTTTGCCACTTTTAACCAATTAAAATGCATAAACTGGAACTCATGATGTTGATAACTCTTGCTATTTGTAGTTGGGAATTTTAAAAGCAGCAATAGGGTAGAAGGATAATATTTTTTATTCGGAATGGGACTGAATGATGGCCTCAAATAGTGGTTAAGAATCCCTGAAGTTGAAAACCTATTCCTCGTTCTCATAATTCTATGTGACACCAACCTCAGAATATCGCTATATCCTTCCGCCGCAAACTTAGACGCACAATACGGTGCTGAGCATGCGGCCACCCTTCCCATGGTACTCGTCATGTTAACTATTCTACCCTTCTCTTTGATAAGCAGGGGTAAAAACAGCCGGGTAGTTTCAACCATTCCCAACATATTGACCTGGAGAGGCGGCTGGTAGTCCTCCGCCGAAAGCCATTGAATATGACCCGAAGGGCCCATAACTCCAGCGTTGTTCACAAGACCCCATAAACCTGTAACAATACGAAATGTTGGTGGTTTGCAAGATCATAAGATCTTAAAAGTTTATTCGATCTTTTATTGAAAACAAGTTGAAATAAGAAATGTATGAAGAATGATCAATAAAGCCACGGGAGCTCGACGCTAACGACCCTCAATAACATATGCTCCACGTCAGAGGCGGATGTCATTGGTGTCAAGCTCCTGTGGATAAAGCGGTCTTTTTTTCAAAGAGTGACCTTGACCTTTTAAAAATAAAAAATCAAAGTGAATGAAAGTTGAATGATAATTGGGTTAATTGTGATAACCTCATATAACATACTACATGTACATGCCCTGATATCAGTCACAGTATTTATATGCATTTATGTTACTCATTGACATTGAAATGATACCAATAAAGCATTGTCAAGGAAAGCTAGTAATATTAAAAGAATAGCTGCTAGATTTCAGGTGTCTAATTTTCATCTAATTTTGCTCTTTGCACACGACAGGAGTCAGCAAAGGTAATCAACCCAGAATATTGGTTTTTTTTATGAAATATTTGTCCGTCAATGCATAAATAATTAAGATTAATTTCCAAGTAAATAAGTTGAAATCTCAAGATGGCAAGTTCATGTGTCATAGCGACTTACTCTTCTCAAAATATAGGTATATTATCTTATATGGAAATATAGGACAAACATAGGAATTTCTATGGAAAAATAGTACAATTATAGGACTTTTCAACTACAATGCAAAATTTACCATTGATTGAATATTTGCATCCTTATATCTCATATTTACTACATACTATTTCAAACGTCTAAAATAAAACAGTTAATCATAGCACGAAGCGTAGAAAGGTGGCGAGCGAAGCGAGCCGAATTTTTTTTAAGTACATGATGCTTTTGACATTGATGAAAATCACATTTTGTACATGATGGAGTTTTAGATGAAGCAACAAGATGTGGAAAATGATTTTTTTTTCTGACAGAACTTTGAGTCAAAAATATAGGATTTTTGGGATAAATTTCTCAAATATAGGATTTTTATAGGTTCCTATATTTTTATAGGAAATATAGGAATTACAGGACAGCCATGACCCATGTAAGTTGAAATTCCAAGAGAGTAAGTTGAACATTTAGGATAATCGATGCAAATTGAATTTTGGAGATAAGAAGTTTAATATTCATAATAATATTTTGAAGATAAAATTAGTGGTCCTTGTGGAGCATGTACCATAGTTGGCCACGTAGCATCGATTTAATATTGCTTGTACTTGATTTTAAGGTGGTAGCTTAATTGTGTGAAATACGAACATGTTTTATTATCCGCACGTTTCCGTTTTCATGACGTCCGTCTTGTCAGATCCTCTTACAAAGGCTTATATCCTATTACAAATATACGTCATTCTCGCCTTTTGCCTGCGCTAGGATTTATTTTACAAAATAACTATCACATACATATATAATTTTTCATTTTCCATTAAATAACTTTCCTCTTCTTCTCTTCTCGTAAATAATTCCCTCCACTTGACTGGAGTACCACTCAAATTGAGTGTAAAAGCAGGCTTTATAATAGCAACAGGGATGAGGTGTATACAAATTAATCATTCCGTTTTGAAAATTATTCTAGAGACAAAAAGTTTGGCGGGACTGAGGTGTTGAGGGGGGGGGGGGAGGAGGGAAAGAAGTATTTACCTTTTCCCTCGGGTAAAGCTGACTCCACGAATTCTACAGCTTTTACAATGCTATCAGTCTTTGTAACGTCCAATAATATGGTCTTCAGTCTCTTGGAGGAGCTTTGTTTTAGTTCATTTAAACCCTCCTCCGTCAAACACCCAGCAAACACGGAATACCCCATTTCAACTAGTCTCAGGGCCAGTAATTTACCGAAACCACTGTCACATCCGGTAATTAGCACATGGCGACCATCGTAGTAACCAATGGTCATCTGCTGTAGGCGCCATCTGACGGCCAGCAGAACCACACAGATGACCAACACGGCAATTTCCAACATCGTCAACAGACAGACAAGTCACTGAAGAAGAAACACAAACAATGCATTACACACATGGAGCAATAACAAACGATGACATTCAACAAGATAAGAATTGCCTTTTGTAGGACAATGAAGGGTGGTTATAGAATTTCATTAATAGAATGATTATTGCATAAAAAATGGCAACCTTCTAAAATTAAATTTATAATTGTTTACGTGTATTGTCGTTGCTTTTGTTAATTGTTGTTGTTTTTGTTTATTGTCGTTTTTGTTAATTATTGTTGTTTTGTAAATCGTTGTTGTTTTTGTTTATTTCTCTTGTTTTTGTTTATTGTTGTTCAAAGTTGTTGTTTTTGTTCATTGTTGTTGTTTTTGTTATTGTTGTTGTTTTTGTATTTTTGCTGCATTTGTTAATTGTTGTTGTTTCTGTTCATGGTTGTTGGTTCATTGTAACGTTGTTGTTTTTGTTCATTGTTGATGTTTTTGTTCATTGTTGTTGTTTTTTGTTCATTGTTTTTGTTTTTGTTCATTTTTGCTGCTTTTGTTAATTGTTGTTGCCGCTGCTTCTGCACGATGATTTTTAGCTTACCTTAGCACGGAAGCATAATCCAGGCCCTATTCCATATTCTGTATCAAACTACATTGTACCTAAGAAACCGTGACATCTGAAATAGAAAGATGGAAAAAAATGTCCTTTTACAATACATGTAGCTGCTTGTACAAGATGTCAACAAAGATGTCCGATGACAAAGTATAGCTTTGCAAAATATCCCTTTCTATATATAGTCAACGGATACAAAACTAAATACTAAGGATTAGTCGTCAAATGTGAAAATCGGTTTTTGTATCATGCAAGTAACATATATTCATTTTTAATGAGAGATGATATATCTCTCCACGTCGATCTGTCGTATTGAGTATACACACACACGCGCGGATCTAAATAAAAATCCAGGAGGGAAAGGGGGGGGAGCGTCTAGTCCGGATGAGGAGATTAAGCCTGATATTGAAAAAAAAAACCTGAATTCCTGGCTAATTTCACGGATGTCCCGACCTGACTCAACGTTACCCAAGCACATTCCACTATCCATCTTCATTTGTGAAGTGTTTAAACATGCACTTCTGTTTTAAATGTAGCCGAAACTGAAAAGAATATTCAGGGAAAAGTCAGTTTTAAATTGTGCACAAGTATTTCTAAGGTCGACCTTACTTTTCAAGCAAGCGCAGGGAAGGGGGGGTAGACCGTCACCCGAACATTTACCAAAATCCCTTACTTTTCCCTTGAATTACATAATAAGACTTGGTTCAATCCGAGGCAGCGGACCCTGTCCTTTATCGACCAGAGGACAACCTATAGGTGTAGATCCTTTCCGTCGCACGCGCGGAAAATTTTCCTCCGGAAAGATCGGAGAATGTTATATACAAAGTCGGTACTCAGTACAGTCGAACGGAGTATACCGACCTCTAACGTATATCTTTGTAAATCTCTTTCACTGAGGGCGCTCCGCTACCCGTCCCTTGGGGAATGATGCTGGACCGAGACCCCGACGAATTTAAATCCGCCAATGTCAAGTAATTTTTATGAGCAAGCAAAGTATTTCATTGCTTAATTCGGTGCTTTATGCTGAGAAGAATCAAACACTTTTGAGACAGGGGGAATGATGCTGGACCGAGACCCCGACGAATTTAAATCCGCCAATGTCAAGTCTTTTTTATGAGCCAGCGAAGTAATTTTATTGCATAATTCGGTGCTTTATGCTGAGAAGTACAAACTATCCTAACGCTAAGATCGATCTCGCAAAAAAAGGAAAATGGAGTTGGCCGAACTCATTTTGGGGGTCATCGTCCACTTACTGGTAAACCTCTGGCATTGACCTAATGTAGTACTACATGCATGCGCAAACCCAGGGGTTTTTTTCATTTTAAGTAGCGAGGGTATGTTTCATCCCCGCCCGTCTTGGATAGGATTGCGGAGAATTCAGCCAATGATTCTGAGACAGGTATACGCAAATTTAAGAAAAGTGGTTTTTTCTTCTTTTACAAATTCCAGGTGTGGGGTGGGGTCCTGACCTTCGTTATCCCTCCCTAGGTCCGCGCATGAAACGACAATGATGACATCATATTTATAAGGATATGATAATTTGTCTTGCCTACCCGGAAGGTATGTATGTAGATCAAAGTAAGTATATTTACAGGGATTTTATAGATCGCAAAGGTCCCTTTTCTACTTGTTTACACATTTTATTAAATCAGGTGCAGATCTATTTCCTTTTGCGAGGGTGGTCCTTTTCATATTGATTAAAGAAGAAAAAATGTTATTCTACCACAAAAAGGGCAAAGAAAAAAGGCCAAAAAAAAAAAAAACCCGCGTTCATTGCAGATTATACAACAGAAGGTCCTTAACCCCCTCCCCCTTTCCCAGGGCCATGAATGTTCAGGTGCAACATTTATATAATATTTTGTTCTATTTGAAAACAAATTTTAGATGAGAAGTACATCGCAGACTCCATAATTTCAAAATCATTATGCCGTCAGACCTCAAAATTTTATATGAATATTTCTAGTACGTAAAAAAAACTTAGATGTAGATTTACTTTCTGTTTCCCTTCCTTATTTTGGTATCAATAAAATAATAAATGCTTCCCATACCACGTTTCTCTCACATTATTATTGTTATTTCAGTTCTATATAAATGTCTTTTACAAAAAATACCCATATACAGTTCTCGGTATTGGCAATTATAACCATTATTTACATTGCGAATCTGTACGTATACCTTTAACCGTTCAAATCAATAGTTTACAATACATTTTTAATGTTCAAGAGTGGATGGTATTCATTACAATACAAAACTATACAAAGAAAAATCGATTAACTTATAGTTAATACGAAAATTAAATCCATCAGTTATTGATAACGTGACTTAGGATGCATGTCTCTTATTTTCAATGCTATCCAAAAAGTGTTTTGAACAATAATTAAAGAATGAAATAATGACATAACATACCTACTTGGGTCCTAGAGTCCATGGTTATGCGGAGCTCTGCTCCCACCGGTCATCCATTCGTACATCGTCACGACGGACCGTGTACACGATCCACAGGTTCAATTTGTAGGATTGTGTCGACTGATTGACGGACTATGTACAAATACAAATTGGTCATCCGAAAAATAGGTGGGACAAGTAAATTACATATATAAACTTGCTCTCTTTACATTCAATGGAATCTACAATCAAGGCATTTAAAACATGTTACACCATGTACGCCACACAAACAAAAGGACGAAGGCTTATTCCCCATTGTTTAGATCTCTGTATAGTGGAGTGAAAGAAAGCCGATTTTAAACGCCCTTGAAGCATTATATACATATATGTCCAATATATAATACATCATCTATTTATAACATTATCATATTGGTTAAGTGTTTTGTTGCACGCGCAGTCTCTAGACTTTCCTATAATTTCTGGGGTTTAAAAATTTCACATGGGAGTCCAACTAATAATTTTGACGAAAAGAAGGAAAATGGATGGACAATTCTTTTCAAAATTCTCTTTGCAATAGGTGTTAATCCCAACGGCGTAGCTTTGCATGAAAAAGTGAAGGGGCACAACATACCAAAATTTCTAAAAAGCGGAAAAAAAGGAATGAGGGGGGGGGGGGAGATAGTGAGATAAAGAATGGGCCCGGGTTTCATGTTCTGTATGCACAAATTTAGTTCCGAGCATTTGTATTTGGTGCACTGACATTTAATGATAGAACATATATATATTTCAATATTGACAATTCAAACAGTCCGCGCTTGATTCTGGAAAAAGCTACGTCGCAAACAGGTACGCGCCAGTAAAACTCAAAACGAGACGGACTTGCACAAAGGATAGTTCATAAATGTCATGTTGCAGCAAATTGTAAACTCAAAGGACAAGATGGCTTCACAGTTTCGTATTATACAAGGAAATTGTAACTTAAACACAAATACACGCTAAGTAGTCATGTACTACTAGATAGATAGCAAATGGTATAGTTAACCGGATTTTTGTGTTCAGCCCTGTCGACTGAAAGGGAACTCGAAGGCCTTCATAAAAGGAAAGTTATTTTTATGAGATTTCTGTCTAAAGCATCGCTTTTTTGCCGAAATTGCGAACTTTCTGAAAGATTCAAAGAAGCGAAGTCACGATTCTAAAAAAAAGTTACGTTGTTTACGTTGCTAAGTAAAGATTTGCATCTTTATCTCGATTCTCTGCGAAATTTTTCGCTCGTTACTTATCAAAACTTCGCTTCATATTGTATATACATATAGTCAAAATTGGTTGCAGTACGTAACTGAAAATTGAACCTAAATCTTGCCCTTTGATGCAAAAACGAAGAAAATGACGCAAGCCATCCAGAGATAACACGTCTCGTCCAATGTGTCAAATGTTTTCTGTATATATGTGATATAATATTGATCGTGAAAGTGTTGACGTCTACCTGAGATACCCGCTTTTTGTATCAGGATGAATTATTTTATCAGTGCATCAAGTTAATGATATTTCCCATTGGCAATCTGTGGCGGGGGTTCGCGTTACATTAGTGTCTCAGTATAAGATTTTTTTTTGGGGGTGGGGGGGGGGGCACGTGGGGGGGGGGGGGGGGATGGGAGTTGTTTGTTTGTTTGACTTCATTTTCACACGCATATTCAGGAAACATTTTTTAAATGTAATGAAGTTTATTGATTGTTTTCTTGCTATCTGCATGATAAATGAAACTTTATGAGGTACTGTTTAAGGTGCCTTCAGATAGGTTGCATACTGATCACATGTGAAGAAGGGACTCCATGAAAAAGGGGGCGAATTTCTTTGAAGGTCGTTCGCATCGAGCTTCGTTGGTTGATATCTATGTCAAGGGACATTCTAAAGGGAATCTTGGGGTCAGAAACTCCCTGAAATTGCTAAAACATCCTGAATTTTTTTTCTCGTTTCCATTCATATTTTGTCCAAAATCATAAGCTGGGAAGTTGGAAAACCCCTTCTGTAACTAGCCCCCCCAAGGAAATTCTAGATTCGCTGATGTATTTCCTTGATTTTTGATGTAGGGATGAGAGAAGTCATCGCTTCACCTTTTCATACGAATGCACAAAATACGTAGACTCAGATAAACACAGAATAATGGATGAACTTTGTTATCTCATTCAGTCGGTATTTATCTAGCCTACTTCTGGGGACATATGAACTTGGATGTCCTTTCCCGATGGAAAATTAAACCGAGACCACATCATAAGCATCCATGATTGTTTATGTAGTAGCCTATGGTAGGGACCTGCAAATGTCTAAAATGAGCAACAAAATGAAGTCGGAGGTCGATATTACAAATTTGAAATATTATTGGGTACATATTTTATAATGTGATGATGGTCTTTGATATATTACTGTGAAGGTGGTCTTTGTTTTGACATATTTCTGTGATGATGGTCTTTGTTTTGACATATTACTGTGATTGTAGACTTTGTTTGACGTATTTCTGAAGTGATGTTTTTGCTTGACATATTTTTGTGGTGCTGGTTTTTGTTTGACATGTATTTGTAATGATTGTCTTTATTATGACATATTTCTGTGATGGTGGTCTTTTTTCAAAATATTTCTGTGGTAGTGGTCTTTGTTTATTTAATTTCTGTGATGTTGGTCTTTGTTTGACATATTTCTGTGATAAGGGTTTTTGTTTGACATATTTCTGTGATAAGGGTCTTTGTTTGACATACGTCTGTGGTGATGGTCTTTTTTTTTTTACATATTTCTATGGTGCTGGTCTTTCTTTGACATATTTCTGTGGTGCTGGTCTTTGTTTGACATATTTCTGTGGTGCTGGTCTTTCTTTGACTTATTTCTGTGGTGCTGGTCTTTGTTTGACATATTTCTGTGATAAAGGTCTTTGTTTGACATATGTATGTGGCGATGGTCTTTTTTGACATATATATGTGGTGCATGTCTTTTATATATTGTTTTCATTTTCGTGCATGAACATCGACGGTGGGTGCGGCTAGCCAACAGAGATTGCTTACTCTTCCGGGGCATCTGGTCCCACCTCTAGCTTGGGTCGATGCTCAATTTGGTGCTCTAGTGGATTGCTGTTGAGATTATCGTCAGGATCTTCTTTAATTCATTTTTTGACATATTTCTGTGATGACGGTCCTTGTTTGACATATTTCTGTGATGAGGGTCTTTGTTTGTCATATTTCTGTGATGACGGTCTTTGTTTGACATATTTCTGTGATAATAGTCTTTGTTTGACATATAAATTTTCTGTGATCACGATTCTTGTTTGACATATTTCTGAGATGATGGTCTTTGTTTGACATATTTCTGTGATAACGGTCTTTTTCGACATATTTCTGAGATGATGGTCTTTGACACATTTCTGAGATGGTGGTCTTTTTCGACATATTTCTGAGATGATGGTCTTTGACACATTTCTGAGATGGTGGTCTTTGACACATTTCTGAGATGGTGGTCTTTGACACATTTCTGAGATTGTGGTCTTTGACATATTCTGTGATGGTGGTCTTTGACACATTTCTGTGATGGTGGTCTTTGACACATTTCTGAGATGGTGGTCTTTGACATATTCTGTGATGGTGGTCTTTGACATATTCTGTGATGGTGGTCTTTGACACATTTCTGAGATGGTGGTCTTTGACACATTCCTGAGATGGTGGTCTTTGATACATTTCTGAGATGATGGTCTTTGACATATTTCTGAGATGGTGGTCTTTGACATATTCTGTGGTGGTGGTCTTTGACACTTTTCTGAGATGGTGGTCTTTGACATATTTCTGAAATGGTGGTCTTTTACACATTTCTGAGATGATGGTCTTTGATTGACAGCGTCTTTTGACATATTTCTTTGGAATTGGTCTTTGTTTGACATATGTCTGTGATGACGGTCTTTGTTTGACATATGTCTGTGATGACGCCTCTTGTTTGACATATTAATGTGGTTCTGGTCTTTGTATGACATATTTTTGTGGTGATGGTCTTTGATTGACATTTTTCTGTGATGGTAGTCTTTGTTTGACATATTTTTGTGATGACACTCCTTGTTTGACATATTTCTGTGATGACGATCATTGCGTGACATATTTATGTGGTTCTGGTCTTTGTTTGACATATTTCTGTGATGGTGGTCTTTGACATATTTCTGTGATGGTGGTCTTTGACTTTTTTTCTGAAATGGTGGTCTTTGACACATTTCTGTGATGGTGGTCTTTGTTTGACAACGTCTTTTGACATATTTCTGTGATAATGGTCTTTGTTTGACATATTTCTATGATAACTGTCTTTGTTTGACATAATTCTGTGATGATGGTCTTTGTTTGACATATTTATGTGATGATGGTCTTTATTTTGACCTATTTCTGTGATGATGACCTTTGTTTGACATATTTCTGTGATGATTGTCTTTGTTTGACATACTGCTGTGGTGCTGGTCTTTGTTTGACATATTTCTTTGATTGTGACCTTTGTTTGACATATTTCTGTGATGATTGTCTTTTTTTGAGATATTTCTGTGATGATCCTACTTGTTTGACATATTTCTGTGATGCTGGTCTTTGTTGGACATATTTCTGTTATGATTGTTTTTGTTTGAAATATTTCTGGGATGATTGGTGTCTTTGTTTGACATATTTCTGTGATGATGGTTCTTGCGTGACATGTTTCTGTGGTTGTGTTCTTTGTTTGACATATTTTTGTGGTGATGGTCTTTGCTTTGGCATATTTTGTGATGGTGTTCAAATCCAGTCGTCTGATTATGTCATTGATAGTTTGCTGATTTTTCTGTAAGTGATCCTGCTCATCCAGTTAAGTCCGTGAAAGCGCTCTGTCCCTGCTCCAGAACTGAAGGTGCTTTGGCATTACTCTTTCTCCGAGTGTCGAGTACATTTTTTTATTTAAAAATGTAAATGGTTTATATGGTACGAAGTATTAACGATCTTTGAATGAAAATCAGATGTAGAGGATCTCTGGTGACGTTAGCTTGTAGAGTTGTGACGTAGGTGATGACGCTGACGTCGCCTGTTCGTGTCACGAAAACATACATATTTCTGTGGTGAATGCTGGTCTTTATTTGATCTGTGATGGTGGTCTTTTTTGACACATTTCTGTGGTGGTGGTCTTTGTTTGACAGTTTTCCGTGATGATGGTCTTTATTGTGACATTTTTCTGTGATGATGGTCTTTGTTTGACATATTTCTGTGATGATTGTCTTTGAGATATTTCTGTAATGATGCTACTTGGTTGACATATTACTTTCTGATGGTCTTTGTTTTCAAATTGACATATTTCTGTGATGGCGGACTTTGTTTGACGTATTTCTGTGATGATGGTCTTTGTTTGATATATTTCTGTGGAGCTGGTCTTTGTTTGACATATTTCTGCATGATGATAGTCTTTGTTTGACATATTTCTGTGATGGCGAACTTTATTTGACGTATTTTTGTGATGATGTTTTTGTTTGACATATTTTTGTGGTGCTGGTTTTTGTTTGACATATATTTGTAATGATTGTCTTTATTTTGACATATTTCTTCGTTGTTTGTCTTTTTCGAAATATCTCTGTGGTGCTGGATTTTGTTTGACATATTTTTGTGATTATGGTTTTTGTTTGACATATTTCTGTGATGATGGTCTTTGTTTGACATATTTCTGTGATGATGGTCTTTGTTTGAAATAATTTTGTGATGATGGTCTTTGTTTGACATAATTCTGTGATGATGGTCTTTGTTTGACATATTTCTGTGATGATGGTCTTTGTTTGACATATTTCTGTGATGATGGTCTTTGTTTGACATATTTCTGTGACGATGGTTCTTGTGTGACATATTTTGTGGTGATGGCCTTTTATTACATATTTTTGTGGTGATGACTTTTGTTTGACATATTTTGTGGTGCCTCTGTTTGACATATTTCTGTGGTGATGCTCTTTTCTTTAGCATATTTCTGTGGTGGTGTTCTTTGTTTGACATATTTTTGTGGTGATGGTCTTTGCTTTGGCATTTCTTTGTGGTGGTGTTCAAATCGAGTCGTCTGCGTATGTCATTGATAGTTTGCTGATTTTTCTGTAAGTGATCCTGCTCATCCAGCTTCTTTGACAATAAGTCCTGGATAGGGCTCTATTCCTGCTTTAGAACTGAAGATGCTATGGCATTACTCTTTCTCTGAGTACATTTTTATTTAAAAATGTAAATGGTTTATATGGTACGAAGTATTTACGATCTTTGAATGAAAATCAGATGTAGAGGAATCTCTGGTGACGTAAGCTTGTAGAATTGTGACGTAGGTGATGACGCTGACGTCGCCTGTTCGTGTCATGAAAGCATACATATTTCTGTGGTGGATGCTGGTCTTTGTTTGACCAGTAAAAGAAGTTGGATAATGGATACTTTTTCAACATTGCAACTTTCAACATTGAATATGATGTGATGGTGGCATTTTTTTGGCATATCTTTGCAGTGATGGTCTTTGTTTTGATATTTATCCGGGATGATGGTCTTTCTTTCTTTCTTTCCTAGTACTTAGTAACTTTGACCTTGATCAAATGACCATGGGTCCAGGTGAAACCTTTTGGTCATAACTAAATACATTCTTAAACTTGAAAGCAATCCAGTATGCGGTCCAAGGGATAAAGCCTAGACAAGAATGTATCTACAATTTCATTAAAAATGTAGTAAGCGACCTTGGCCTTGGGTCAAGGTGATGTGAAGCCTTCGGGTCATAAGCAAAAACATACTAAAATATGAAAGTGATCCGGCAAACGGTTCAAGAGATATAGCCCGAACAAGAATGTATGCACAATATCATTAAAATGCACTAAGTGACCTTGACCTTGGTCACATGACCTTGGGTCAAGGTGATGTGAAACCTACGGGTCATAAGCAACAACATACTTAGATATGAAAGTGATCCAGCAAATGGTTCAAGAGATATAGCTCGTTCAGGAATGTATGCATAATATCATTAAAAATGCACTAAGTGACCTTGACCTTGGTCACATGACCTTGGGTCATGGTGATGTGAAACCTTCGGGTCATAAGCAACAACATACTAAAATATGAAAGTGATCCGGCAAACAGTTCAAGGGATATAGCCCGGACAGGAATGTATGCATAATTTCATTAAAAATGCACTAGGTGACCTTGACCTTGGTCACATGACCTTGGGTCAAGGTGATGTGAAACCTTTGGGTCATAAGCAACAACATACTAAAATATGAAAGTGATCCGGCAAACAGTTCAAGGGATATAGCACGGACTGGAATGTATGTACAGTTTCATTAAAAATGCACTAAGTGACCTTGACCTTGGTCACATGACCTTGGGTCAAGGTGATGTGAAACCTACGGGTCACAAGCAACAACATACTAAAATATGAAAGTGATCCGGCAAACGGTTCAAGAGATATAGCCCGGACAGGAATGTATGCATAATTTCATTAAAAATGCACCAAGTGACCTTGACCTTGGTCACATGACCTTGGGTCAAGGTGATGTGAAACCTTCGGGTCATAAGCAACAACATACTAAAATATGAAAGTGATCGGGCAAATGGTTCAGGAGATATAGCCCGGACACGATGTGTGACAGACGGACAGACAGACGACGAAGGCAAAACCAATATGTCTCCTCCCCGTTGGGGGGGGAGACATAATTTGTGTTGTTTAGGAAGTATAACTATAAAAAGATTTCAAAAATACTGTTGATGAAAAGAGGATAAAAACAGAGTAGATACAGTATAAGCACAGAGACGTATACATACGTAAAAGAGACATACAATATAGAAACATTATTTATAAAAACAGAAACCCAAGATACCAATACCAACTTAGGACGACCATCTGCCACGTTAATAGGAAATGGTGTGGTTATTCGGATTACGGGCGCACAAAAAGGAGCGTACGAAATACAGTCCGTGCTCACATAGCGATCTCATGCATGTTTTTACCACAGGGATTTATCACGCTAATACCGGTTTCTCTATTTACTATATAGTAAATAGAACAACCGTTATTAAATTAGCGTGATAAATCCCTGTGGTTTTTACCCAAGGAGTCCGATCGACATTCAGAGAGAAAGGTGGTCTCAAAAGAGATTTGTACAGGGCCCGTCCTGGAGTTTCGTCTTCACAGTCAGTGAGAGTGCAAGTCTTACGACTTACGACTTACGAATGCGCTGGTACAAGACTGTCTAGATTGGTCAAGTACACCATGTCCGTCTTGTGACAGAATATGATCATATTCACGGTATAAAAGGCGTTTGATGATTCTGACACATCATGTTTTCGATGGCAATTCTGTCTACCTTTGATCCCTCCTATTATTAATAATTTTGTTTATTATATCGTTATAAAATGCAGGTTGTGAATAACCGAAAGTAATACACACTGTTGAATCACGTTCATGATGAGAATTTACTATTCATAAGAATATGTATACCCACTTAACGAGGCTGTGTCTAATTAGAAAATTATTAATTTCTACCCAAGGTATTTTGACTTAATTCGGATCATATAATTGCAGTATTATAACATTCATTTTATGGGAAAGAAAATAGAAGTTGACCGTTCAGTAAATTATGTAGGGGTCATCTCAAAGATAATGGCATCTTACAATGAGACCTTATGGAGTTTTACTGCAAAATAACGATTTTTTTCGAATTTTTAATATTTCTGCGCAAGAGATTTTAATTAAATTCATGTTATTTATTTGTTGCACTTCAAATATCATTTTAAGAAAAAGAAATTAAAATTTCACCGTCATCAAATTTTTCTAATTGAAAATACTTTTAGTGGATGTTACAAATGGAGGAATACAGTAATCCATTGAAATTATTAGTTCCTTAATAGAAAAAAACTTTCATCGAATACGATATATTGTTGTCCCGACTCTTAAAAAAAAAAAAAAAAAAAAAAAAAAAAAAAAAAAAAAAACACGGACTCAAATTTCACTAAAAGCAAATCCAAATTGGAGGGTAGTGCCCCTTGCCAGAATTGACAACATTCAGGAAAACTTGTATAAGTCTATTCACGACATTATTCCAAAACAGACATAATTATTCTAAGGAGGAGGTCTTAGTTAAGTTTAAGTGAAATCATGTCCAATGAGGAGGAGGCAGACCACAATCACAGGTACAAGGACATGACATTGACAGATGATGCATGATGCATGTTCTCATGATAACGTTGAAAGTGAAACTAGGAATCTATCAAGTACTTGAAACGAATTTCAGAGTACCATATTGAATGAAGGAGGTCTCAAAATGATAGCTAATCCTTGGCAATGGATTCCTTTTCAAGAATCTGCCAGCATACTTGTCAAACTTTTTTCGGACAAAAGAGGGTCAATGACCCTCTTTGGGAAATGAGACAAAAGAGGGTCATATAGAGTGCAAAACAAAATCACGAACTTTTCCTTGTATCATCATGAAAAAAAAAGTCACAATCTTTAAGTTTACTTTTGTGTGCTAATGCCTTAAAAGTATGAGAGGTAATTGTTGTTAGACTACATGTAGCTAGATTAAGATACATTTTGAAGTTGATTCCCATTTTATCATGGCAGAAAGTGTTGATGTAAATCCAGGGACGTCTATTACCAATCAGGATAATTATACATCCCTTGTATATCACAATATGACTGCAAAAAAACTAAATAATAATAAAATAAAAAAACTGAAGTCCTCCCCTCTCACAACATAAAAACAAAATACTATAACACAAGTGTTGGGAAGGGCAAATTCTGTACATGTATACTTGATCATACTTACTAGTATAAAACTTGTCATTCAACTTTGATGACTGAAGTGCTTACAGAAAAATTATTACCTTAATCATGATGATAACCTTCAGCTACATGTAATATCAGTCTCTTTAAAAATCTATGTAATGAATTTGATGATTTAGTAATGAACTTTGTGTACTGTGTACAAAGATGACTAATTGATCAATAATTTCAGGTCAGACATGATCAAACTATTGAGCGGAGTGAAGTCTTTGTCACAGAGTTTGCTATCAACACAAAATGTGAATGTTTGGAACCTATATGGAAGCCTGAACAAAGCCACCTTGCAGGTTGAACGGGTCATGTATCATGGTCTCAAGAGCATTCAGGTAAAAATTTCAGGCATTCAAGCGGCCCTATACATGTATTTCCTAAAATTCCTATCAATTCCCTATATTCTTGGATGGGCCCTATTTTTCCTTTATTTTGACTATTAAAAGAAGGCCTATTTCCCTATATTATCCCTATAATATTTAAAGATTTCATTGGTATCAAAATCTTGCTCTAAAATGATAATGTTCAATATATTCTTTGAATTGAATAATTAGCATGAAATACTGCTGTACATCCTAAAATTCTCTGGCTCGTTTTGCTCGCCAAAGCTTTGTCTTCACACATACATAAACTTAACTGTGCCTTACCATACACATTACGGAGAGCAAAATATGGTATTTTCAGTTTCGAAAACAATTTATTATTGAACGAAACCCTATGCTTTCCCAATATTATGTTAGATTGCCCTATAATGCCCCATTTTCATGAAATATGCCCCCATAAAAGTCCTTTTTTTTTCTCTCAAACACCATTTGAAAGCCTAAAATTTGCCAAGACAAGTGTACAGGTAAAAATGTGAATATTTACAGTGGTTTCGTTAAAAGAAAGCTTTACAACTGCAGATTGTTAAACATTATCATTTATTTTCTCTGTACCTTCTTTACCACATATTTTTCATATCTTTCCTTCGTAACGTAGCAATTACTCTGTTACAGGGAGATTTTGGCACTCAGATGGATTTCTGGCCATTCATATCAGGTTTGAAAGTTGTCTGTCCTGTCACGGCACCGATGATAGACAGAATTAACCGATCGGGAATGTCAGAAAAAGGTCAACATTGGGTCAGGGAGTCCCTCAGGGATCACACATTATCCAAACACCTGGAGATATTGGTCTCTAGCAAGGAGCATCTCAGTAGATTTTATTACGGTATGTAGTATGACTATAGCAGTGGGTTTTTTTTGGTGTGTCACACAACTCACATGAAACGGAAAATCATTTTAGATCCTCTACTTTGTACAGTTGTAGGAAATATCTCGGATAATGATAAGTACTAGTACATGTATGATATAAAAAATGAAAATGTTATTTTATAGAATTACTGTCTTTTAGAATGTGATTATACCTTGATAACCTACAATGGATCCAGGAATTATGAGAAACATAATTCCTGGATCCATTGTAGGTTATCACAGTATAGTCACATTCCAAAAGACAGTTATTATAAATTTTTTCATTCCAGTTTTTCGCGCTTAAATAAGGTTTAAATACATTTAAAATTCTGTTGCTAAGGCTCTGTTACTATGTAATGTTGAAGTTCAAACCAAGCCAATTTACCATGACGTCATAGTTCAAATTGAGCCACCATAGTTATATTCCTATAATCACAGTATAAATTCTATACAAATGAATGGGCATATGTAAATATTTCTTATCAATTTCTAAATTGAAAGGCAAAGTAATGCATTGTTTGCATAATGTACAATGCTGTATTTACAAAGAAATCTGTATCAAATTTCATATAGAATTGACAATTTCAAAAGAAGAGTGGCTCAATGACTGTGTCTCCAAGATACACATGTATATTATGTTTACAGACCATGCCTTTCTCCAAGATACACATGTATATTATGTTTACAGACCATGCCTTTCTCCAAGATACACATGTATATTATGTTTACAGACCATGCCTTTCTCCAAGATACACAATACTTCTCAGCTTTTCTGACTTGCATCAAAGCTATAGAACAGAACAAAGTATCACTACTCACAGACCTGGATCTTTCTTTGGTAAGAACAAAATTAATTGTAAACATATTTGAAACTGTATGAAATGTACATGTACTTTGATTTGGATTATATATGTTATACGGTACAAAGGGCAGCCATCATTAGAAACCCACAGTCATGCCAGCTCAACTCACAGGGGTCACATCTGAATTTTTCTGGAATGCATTATAAAAACCTAATATCCTTTTTTGCATCTTCTACGTTTAATTTACAAATATGTACTTTGCAAAATGATTTATTATTTTGGCTGTCTATCTGTTTGTGATGTTTTTGAAATTTCTTCATTTTTAGCTCGCCGGGATGAAAAAGTCTGGAGAGCTAATGCCATACCCTCGGCGTCGTCGTTGTTGTCGTCGTCCGTAGACAAAACTTTAACCTGGGCTATATCTCTTGAACTATAAGGGGTAGGGCTTTGATATTTCACATGTAGATACCTTGTGACGAGTCCTTTCATTTGAGACCATGACCTTTGACCTAGTGACCTTGACCTTGGACTCTGATCTACTTTTCAAAATCTTTAACCTACAAAAACTTAATTGATCTAAGATACTACATCTTTGGATATAAAATAGCTAATCCACAATATGCATCATTAAACAAAATATTTATAACAGTTGTATATGCAATCTATAAAACATATTACATAAGTGAGCAAAAAACTAAAAATATCAATCCATTAAACATATTCAAATGTGAAATACGAAAAATATATGAAACACTGATTTACAAAAAAATAAAGCCTCCGACACTGCTAGAAAATATCCACAAGCTGTGCTAATAATCCGAAAAATCCCTCTTAGTCACTGTTATATAATCCTGTATACACACTCCTATTTCTTCCTCTATATATCTTGACTGCAGCAAATAATAATTAATCGTCTGAAAAGAATAAGTAAATTTCATGTATTAGCCATCATGTCAGCATTTGAACATACATGATCATTAATTACTCTGCATTCACAATAATTTTGATTCTCCAACTTATAACGAAATTAAATCTCTGATATAACAAAAATTTCAAACTTATCTTGATAGACTTTTTTCCATGAGGTTCAAGCTTTGGAGGGTAGACATCTGCAAAGCTCTGTATACTCTTCACTTCTGTAAAATTCAATGCAACTCATTATTGAATATTGATTTAGAAAATAAAACAGTTACACTTATTCACCTGGTTTTCCCCCATGAACTATAAATAACTCAACCACATGGAGATTTAATCTAATATTCTTTTTTTTTTCTATGTAGATAAATATATATATGTTATGAATTAAAACATGCAGTTCTTATAACTATAAACTGATAAAAATAAAATGATTTATCAATTCAAAACATTTCAAATGACCTATCAAAGCGTCTGAGTAACATACCTTGCCCTTCAAACAATAGTAATATACTCCAGAATACTTTCTGCCTGTACGTAAAAGCGATACGTAGACTCTCTGTTCGGTTTAGTTGAAGTGAGGCACGAAATATTTCTGCTTTGACACGTTGACAGAATTTGACGCACGAACGATTTGACAAATCGGACACCCAGTTTACATTGTAATAGCAAAACATTACGGATTACAAATGCACCCTTAAATACGGAAAAGCAGATAATTCATTTAAACTATTTTGAAAAAAGGAAAATCTTCCTTGACTTATCCTCTAATCAGCAACATACACAGTTTTATTAATATTTCATATAAAATATTATTTCATGTAATACCATACCAGTATATTATTTATGCACTTTTTTTTATTAATATACATATTAAGTAGATATATACGGATTAATAATTATTTATTCTCTCATTATATACATTACACAAATCTTCAAATATATAATATTTACTATACGTCAACCTCTAGGGATACCTGGACCTAGAGGATTTTGTTATTAAATTCAGGTATCTTTATAACAATAAAAAAAAAAAAAAAAAAAAAAAAAAAAAAAAATCTTTAACCTGGTTTCTGACAAAAAACCTGTATAGGCGAGCTATGTAATCTTTGATTACCCTATGTTTTCTCCCACTCTTTGGTCTGGAAAATTAATGAAAGCACAGCATTCAGGTGTGGCAGGAATGGGTATCGTGACCGGATAGCTCAGTTGGTAAGAGCATCTGCCAAGATGGCAAAAGGACTATGGTTCAATTCCCGGTCTGGTCGCATCTTTTCCTCTCCTATTGCATATATAGACATTGTATGTTAGGAGAATTCAGTAACAAAGGAAGCTTATTTTACAATGTACACATAAAATAAGCTATTGTTATCTAATTTTGCTCTATGAGAAAAAATTCTTGTATCGTGACGGTAAATGTAGGTAATGAGTATTTTCATGGATTTATTCAACTTTGTGTTTTGAATGATTAGGTTGATCTGTCTGAAAATTCATATCTGTAGGCACGACCAACTGCAGCATATTAACCATGAGAACTCCAAAGAAAATGCAAATTATACATGTATGTTGTATCAGATTTTCATATATATTTCAGCTCAATGACCTACCAAATGAGGTAGCTACAGACAGCAAACCAGTGGTTGATGTCGGAAGACGCGCCACTAAAGCCGTGAACTTCAGGCGGAGCAGTCGAGGTCACGATGATTTGGCACCAGCGTTCGCCTCACCACCTCAGCATGAGAGTTTACTGGTCACCTCAGGGGAACATGCCTTACCTGCTCATATGGGTCACAATCTTATCTTACATTTTTTTAAAATGCTTCCTGCAAATAAACATAATTTTTACGGGACTCTCTTTGTCCAGTGTCATCTGTCTGGTCCATCTTGTTTGTCCGTCTGTCTGGTATTGATAATGTCTAGTAGTGACAATTACTGTCCTGTTCACTTATTCCAGAGCACCCTGTTTTCCCGGTTTTCTCTAAAATATGATAATGTCATCTTCCAAAAAGATATCAATTTTATAGTACTCCTTAAGTCGTAACAGAAAATACCATTGTTTTATCTGTGCGTCAGCTAAGTTAGAAATAGGACGGAAAATAAAAAGTTTACGGGGATTTTCTATAGTAAAATCGCTGAAAATGTGTGACGTTGGAGGCTTCGAGGTCACTGTTTACTATTGTTGACACAGAGAACAATGTGGCGGCTTGAAATTAACATGGGAATTTCCCGTAGACATTTTATTTTTTCATATTGCGGTTTGAAGGCAGCTGATAGGGTAAGTGTTCATTTCCAGTTACGACTAAAGGAGGTCAATTCTCGGAAACAATAATTTTTAGCAAAATTCTTCAGACGACAGAATAAATCGCCCAATCAGGGTGCTCTGGATTTAGTGAACAGGACAGTAGGCTGAAGTGGCTATAACTTACTTAGTACACATAGCACTTCCATTTTATTTTACGGGAATGGTTGAGCATGATGAAACTCAACACCAATTGAGAGCCATGTCTTTTTAGAAGTCAAGTTCATGTACATGTATATAGGGTCAAGATGTGACAAGCAATTGATATATAAGAACATGTAGACTTCTTTGATTGAAAACTTGAACAGTAAAAAAGGCTTTTGAAGGTTTATTCCATTATAATGGACGATTGTACTAAAGACTTGATTTCTGTGGGAATGATGCTTGAATTGACCTAAATATTGGTCTTCTTGAATAATTCATAAAGCTTGACTGTAGATTCAGATATGGACCAATGTATTTGATTTTCAAATTTCTGAGTTTTTCATAACAAATCTTATTTTAGCATCTCTTTCTTTAATTTTTCCTTTATGTTTGACGATAGAAAGTGGAATTTATAAAGAATTTTTTTTTTTTTTCAACAACAGGATATAGTGAGAGCCCAGAATCCACAAAAGACATGGCTAAAAATGCTTTGAGATCGGTGCTGAGGAAATCTGGGTCAGAGTCACCTCCCCCTGATTCACAAAGCTTCAATTTCTATGACAGTACAAACTGTGATCCTCTGGGAAGTTTTGATATGACCATTGATGTTTTTCAAAATAAAAGTGACATTGTAGGTAGCGATAAAAAGGTGAATGAGAAGGGACAGAAGACTCCAATTATTCGAAGTCAGTCTGAAACTGGTTTCCGCACGTCAAAAACTTCTGAAGTTATTGAACAGTTATTTCAAGAGAAAGAAAACTTTGACTTGGGAAGTGAAAGCCGAGTAAATTTAAGACGTCCAGAAGACATTTTCTCCGATTCAGAGAGCACGAGTCCTGCTAGAAAGACAAATGACAAGACAAAAGTGAAAAGTAAGAGTGTCAAAGGGCACAAAAGGTCAAGGTCAGACCAGGGAAATGTCAAGGTTGTTATCAACAGTGAGATGGACAAACCCAATCCGAATTATGGCATCTAAACAGCATAAAAGGCAGTCGTCAGTGGAGCCATTGTGTATGTATTGATACTAATATACACTGTATAAATTATGATAATACATATACATGTATGTATTGTTAGTTTGCATTATGTACTATTTATGAGTCTTAAACAGAATAATAGAAAAGTCTCAATCATCATTTTTGGATTAACTGATGAAGTAAGATTAGTAGCTCTCTTGTGATTGATGACGTGATTGATGACGTTGTTTTTGTTAACGTTTGCCTGTTTCTATAATTTAACCTTAGCTCCACAGTCAGGAGAGTTATTTTCCCCAGCCAGCCAAGGGTCAGTCCCTCATTAACTTCCTGTCCTCTCACGACTTTCCAGGCTTGTGCTACACTTGACAAGGTACTATGTCTTTACTGTTTTAAGATTTAAATAATGAGTTTTAGAGATTTTTTGTCCCATGACATGGAAATACATCTCATTGGATGTTAATATTATAGATCTTACGTGTATTAGATCTTCGTTATTTTTAGCAAATTGAATGTTGACAATTGAAAAATATGTCTGCTTGTCTATCTATTTATCCGTTTTGTGTGATCAAAATTTTTTTTCGTATGTCTGTTGTCTTTCATCTGCCTGTATAGATAGGAGAAAAGCACTACCAGTAACATACAATGTAGATAGGTTGTAGATAGGTTTGATCTGTAAGTGAAACAGTGATTTCATTACATAATTGTGTATTTCTTACCTTAATTATTTGTTTTGCCAAAAATCAAAGCACTGAGTTTACAATGTTCTTCAACAAAAATATTGATCAAACTTCCCTTTTGGATTTTGCTGTGTAAATGCTTTTACATCATGCTGCATTTTTTTTTATCTAGGAGAATGCTCACTTCAGTATATCTGAGGCGCTAATCGCAGCTATAGAACAGATGAAATGGAATCATGTGATCTCGCCACACATGCCGGAAAACATACAGGAAGAAGAGGATTCAGACGAAGAAATACAGAGACTCAAACAGAAAATACGGATACGTAAACGAGAAAAACTCAAAGAGGTAATGCATGTACTAAGTATGGACAAAACTTTTGCTCATAAAAGATGAAAGAGTGACAACACAAGTTAAATGTCTTATACATACATGTACATGTTCATTAAAGATGATGGAGGAAGGAAGGCTTGGAGTCATTAAAATGTGGAAATATGTATAGAGTGACCATATTTTGCTACGTTTTCAGTACTTTTCCTAGAAAATCTCAAGACTTTGATTTATACTGTAACATTGAATTTCAGTTGACTCCACTGTTGTTTTGAACACTGCAATAGGAACACATTTTACTCAGTTAATAGTTTTTAGCTCTACTGGTCTCAGACCAGTCGAGCTTATACGATACCCCGTCGTCCGGCGTCCGTCCGTCCGTCCGTAACAATTCTTGTGCTCGCAACTCCTCTGAAACCATAGGTGATAGAAAGTTAATTCTTTTTGCATCCTACTTTGTATGTGGTGTAGTTGTGCACCTGACATTTGGTTTCAGCCCCTGACCCCCAGAGCCTTAGGAATTGGGCGTGGTTATGAAACTCTATGTAATCTTGTGCTCGCAACTCCTCTGACACTATAAATGATGGAGACTTAATTCTTTTTGCAATATGATGGGTCTGTGGTCTAGTTGTGCACCTGATATTTTGTTTGAGCCCCTGACCCCCAGGGTCTTAGAAAATGGGTGTGGTCATTTTCTCCTATATAACTCTATGTAATCTTGTGCTTGCAACTCCTCTGACACTATAAAATGATGGAGACTTAATTCTTTTTGCAATATGATGGATCTCTGGTGTCATTGTGCACCTAGTATGTTGTTTGAGCCCCTGACCCCCAGGGTCTTTGAAAATGGGTGTGGTCATTTTCTCCTATATAACTATGTAATCTTGTGCTTGCAACTCCTCTTACACTACAAATGATGGATACTTAATTCTTTTTGCAATATGATGGGTCTCTGGTGTAGTTGTGCACCTGATATGTTGTTTGAGCCCCTGACCCCCAGGGTCTTAGAAAATGGGTGTGGTCATTTTCTCCTATAAAACTCTATGTAATCTTGTGCTTGCGACTCCTCTGACACTATAAATGATGGAGACTTAATTCTTTTTGCAATATGATGGATCTCTGGTGTCGTTGTGCACCTAGTATGTTGTTTGAGCCCCCAGGGTCTTAGAAAATGGGTGTGGTCATTTTCTCCTATATAACTCTATGTAATCTTGTGCTTGCAACTCCTCTGACACTATAAATAATGGAGACTTAATTCTTTTTGCAATATGATGGGTCTTTGGTCTAGTTGTGCACCTGATATGTTGTTTGAGCCCCTGACCCCCTGGGTCTTAGAAAATGGGTGTGGCCATTTTCTCCTATATAACTCTATGTAATCTTGTGCTCGCAACTCCTCTGACACTATAAATGATGGAGACTTAATTCTTTTTGCAATATGATGGGTCTGTGGTCTAGTTATGCACTTGATATTTTGTTTGAGCCCAAGACCCCCCCCCCCCCCCCCCCCCCCCCCCCCCCCCCCCCGGGTCTTAGAAAATGGGTGTGGTCATTTCTCCTATATAACTCTATGTAATCTTGTGCTCACAACTCCTCTGACACTGTTAACGATGGAGGCTTAATTCTTTTTGCAATATGATGGGTCTCTTGTGTAGTTGTGCACCTGATACAATGTATGTTGTTTGAGCCCCTGACCCCCAGGGTCTTAGAAAATGGGTGTGGTCATTTTCTCCTATATAAATCTATGTAAACTTGTGCTTGCAACTCCTCTGACACTATAAATGATGTAGACTTTATTCTTTTTGCAATATGATGGGTCTAGTTGTGCACCTGATATTTTGCTTTAACCTTAGACCCCCAGGGTCTTAGAAAATGGGTGTGGTAATTTCTTCCTATATACATGATATAATTGTGCTCTCTTCTCTTCTAAAGCTATTACTGATTGAGAGTTAATTCTATATGCAATATTACGGATCTGTAGTTGAGCTAGTAGCCCCTGGCCCCTAGGATCTTTGAAAATGGGTTTGGCATTCCTTTTTGAAATACTTTATCTCGTACATTATGAATTATATGAGTGATATTCTAGTTGCAGTCTAATTGATATGTTGTTTTGTCATGCTACTTATAATTTGTTAGAGCACCTGCTCCCTATGGTCTTGGAAAAAAGAAAGGAAATTGATTTTTTAGAAAAAAAAAAAAACAACCAGGAGAGCTACAGTCTCGTCAGAGACTTCTGGTTTTTTTTACGAAATGCCAAAATATTTCATTTTTTGTGTCGACTGCGAAGCATAGCGACACTTAGGGATCACTTTGTCCGTTGTCCGTCTGTCCGTCCGTCCGTCCGTCTGTCTGTCTGTCACACTTTGGGTGTCACAGCCCATAACTTTTGATTGGTAAGTGATAGGGCTTTGATATTTCACATGTGTATTCCTTGTGACAAGACCTTTCTACACATGCCATAATTTTTGACCTAGTGACCTTGACCTACATATTTGACCTACTTTTTAAAAAACTTAAGAATTGATATATCTTTTGATTGGTAAGGGTTAGGACTTTGATATTTCACACATGCAATCCTTGTGGTAAGACCTTTCTACACATACCATAATTTTTGACCTTGTGACCTTGACCTAGATATTTGACCTACTTTTGAAAAAGAGATAAGATTCACTATATCTTTTGATTGGTAAGTGATAGGGCTTTGATATTTTACATGTTTATTCCTTGTAACAACGCCTTTCTACACATACCATAATTTTTGACCTATTGACCTTGACCTACATATTTGACCTACTTTTCAAAAATATATTAAGATTGTATATATCTTTTGATTGGTAAGTGATAGGGCTTTGATATATTACATGTGTATTCCTTGTGACAAGACCTTTCTATACAGACCATAATATTTGACCTTGTGACCTTGACCTAGATATTTGACCTACTTTACAAGAGAAGTCAAATTAGCTATATCTTTTGATTGGTAGGTGATAGGCTTTGCTATTTCAAATGTATTTTCCTTGTAACAATGCATATCTACACATATCATAATTTTTGACCTTGGCCTAACTATTTGACCTTCTTTTCTAAGAAATTAAGGTTGTATATATTTTTTAATTGGTAAGTGATAGGTCTTTAATATTTCTTATGATGAGACCTTTTCGTTACAAATTTTTACATAGTGACTTTGGCCTAGATGATTGACACTATTTTCTGAAAATTTGAGAATGACCATATCTTTTAATTTGTAATTAAGATGTCTGATATTTCAAATGAATTTCATTTGACAAAACTTTTCTACTGTTACCAATAATTTTGATCCACTTTCTAGAATAATAATCAAGCCGCTTCGCAGGCGACACAAGCATTCCTTGGATTGCTATTTAGTTTGTTTTAGGATGACCATGTTGAGCCATTTTTTTTATTAAACATCCAGTTTGTAATCAAAAGAGACAAAATTTGGACTTTGTTTACAGGAGACCTTTTGTCATCACAACGATGACATTTTTTACTGTGTGATCTTTTGTAAAAATTTCCAAACTTTATTTCAAAATAGTGGTGTTTTGATTAGTTTAACACATTTATGGTATTTTTCTCGACAATTTGAGAGAGTGCCGGAGATGTCGCAATGAAGCAGATTATGACTGGTATGGTCATATTCATTAGGAAATTAAAAGATAAAAATATGAAAAAAATTCCTGGACCGACAATAGACAATAAAAGATGTAACCGCAAAGTATGTTTCCGTGTTCTAAATTCTAGTTTTACCAGCCACGCCCAAATGAAATTAGAAAATTTTGATAATTTATATCAGGTCTAAAGAATTAGAAATGTTAATAGACTTTTGATCTTGTGTTAACTTTATATCTAGTGAGTTTCCAAGCATGAATTAATCTATTTGTAAAATTGTTCTTATTGTAGAAAGCCAGAGGGTTCCCAGCTTACAGTGATGGACAAACAGAAAGTAAGTTTTATACATATTTATAGCTTCTTTTACATTGTTGTTTGATGATTTTACAACATTCTTACAAAATAAATTTCTCAGTAAGTGTTATGTAGGCAAATGAAATATCCTGTTATATAAACATGACTGGTTAAAGATAAAGACCTAAATGCATTTCTTCAGAATTACGCCTAAAACATCTTTATGCCTAAAATCAATAAACTGGTAGCTTGTAGCTCTTGGCTTCACATCTTTATTGTAAATTTATCACTTTATTTTCTGAATGTTTCAGTACAGAATTGAAAGCTTGATTGTACCTAGAATATTTTTATGCTTTCTGTTAGTTTCTTAATTTTTTAGCTCACCTCGACGAAGTTGAGTGAGCTTATGCTATAACCCCACGCGTCCGCGTCCGTGTCCGCGTCCGCGTCCGGTTAAGAAGTTTGGGGTAGCTCAGTATCTGACAAAGTACTAATGCTACAGTAACCAAACTGGCACAAGTGATTCATCTTTGGATGCTGAGGTGAACCCATGCATCAGATGCAGCATCTGACCTACATTTTCCGCTTGAGTGACTTGGTTAAGAAGTTTGGGGTAGCTCAGTATCTGACAAAGTACTAATGCTACAGTAACCAAACTGGCACAAGTGATTCATCTTTGGATGCTGAGGTGAACCCATGCATCAGATGCAGCATCTGACCTACATTTTCCGCTTGAGTGACTTGGTTAAGAAGTTTGGGGTAGCTCAGTATCTGACAAAGTACTAATGCTACACTAACCAAACTGGCACAAGTGATTCATCTTTGGATGCTGAGGTGAACCCATGCATCATATGCAGCATCTGACCTACATTTTCCGCTTGAGTGACTTGGTTAAGAAGTTTGGGGTAGCTCAGTATCTGACAAAGTACTAATGCTACAGTAACCAAACTGGCACAAGTGATTCATCTTTGGATGCTGAGGTGAACCCATGCATCGTATGCAGCATCTGACCTACATTTTCCGCTTGAGTGACTTGGTTAAGAAGTTTGGGGTAGCTCAGTATCTGACAAAGTACTAATGCTACAGTAACCAAACTGGCACAAGTGATTCATCTTTGGATGCTGAGGTGAACCCATGCATCAGATGCAGCATCTGACCTACATTTTCCGCTTGAGTGACTTGGTTAAGAAGTTTGGGGTAGCTCAGTATCTGACAAAGTACTGATGCTACAGTAACCAAACTTGCACAAGTGATTCATCTTTGGATGCTGAGGTGAACCCATGCATCGGATGCAGCATCTGACCTACAATTTCCGCTTGAGTGACTTGGTTAAGAAGTTTGGGGTAGCTCAGTATCTGACAAAGTAATGATGCTACAGTAACCAAACTTGCACAAGTGATTCATCTTTGGATGCCGAGATGGACCCATGCATCGGATGCAGCATCTGACCTACTTTTTCCACTTGAGTAATTTCGCTTTTAAAAGCCAATATTGAGCAAAGTATAAGCGCTACATGTACCAAACTTGCATATTGGATGTATCTTTGATCAAACTTTCATAAAATGACCTTGACCTACTTTTTCCGCTTGAGTGATTTTGCCTTTAAAAGCCAATATTGAGCAAAGTATAACTGCTACATGTACCAAACTTGCATATTGGATGTATCTTTGATCAAACTTTCATAAAATGACCTCGACCTACTTTTTCCGCTTGAGTGATTTTGCCTTTAAAAGCCAATATTGAGCAAAGTATAAGTGATACATGTACCAAACTTGCATATTTGATGTATCTTTGATCAATCTTTCATAAAATGACCTTTACCTACTTTTTCTGCTTGAGTGATTTTGCTCTATAAAGCCAATATTGAGCAAAGTATAACTGCTACATGTACCAAACTTGCATATTGGATGTATCTTTGATCAAACTTTCATAAAATGACCTCGACCTACTTTTTCCGCTTGAGTGATTTTGCCTTTAAAAGCCAATATTGAGCAAAGTATAAGTGATACATGTACCAAACTTGCATATTGGATGTATCTTTGATCAATCTTTCATAAAATGACCTTGGCCTACTTTTTCCGCTTGAGTGATTTTGCTCTATAAAGCCAATATTGAGCAAAGTATAACTGCTACATGTACCAAACTTGCATATTGGATGTATCTTTGATCAAACTTTCATAAAATGACCTTGACCTACTTTTTCTGCTTGAGTGGTTTTGCCTTTAAAAGCCAATATACATGTACTAAGAAATATGTTTGAATTGAATTTTGCTGTCACGAGGTGAGCTTCGTAATCTGTGATTACCTATGTTTTAGTACAGAATTTGAAGCTTGATTTTACAGAGAATATTTTTATGCTTTCTGTTATTTTCTGAATTTTTTTAGTACAGAATTGGAAGCATGATTTTACAGAGAATATTTTTTATGCTTTCCTTGTATATACATGTATTTTGTATGTTTTAGCTTGTATATTGATTTTGATGAATGTGCATTTTTATTTATTTTTAAAGCTGCAACTACCAGTCAGACGGCATCCATGTCATCTCCACCAAACTCTGATATGATCTTTCACTCAGGTAGTGAACATTGTCTTCATTCCTTTGTGATAATACTGTAATAACGAAGACAAAAAATCTTGAGATTTAATTTTCTATGGAATATAAATGTAAACATAAAACTAGTAAGATAGTAGTACAATTTTGATTCAGCATTTAGATTTAAGAGGAACCTTATAAATTTTATTTTTTTTATATTTCCCTAATCTTTGGCATATTGCAAATCAATTCCAGTATATTAATTTATTAAGTCTGTCTGTCTAACTGTCTGTCTCTTAATCAACATTTTGATTAGTTTTTGGTTGAATCAAACTTTTGGCAATTATAACTGAAGAGATAGAAACATCATACATTTCATATTGTTTGTCTATGACAAAACCCTTTACTTTATGTCTAACTTTTGATGTAGGGATGTTGGACTTCAATGTTTTATAAAATGAAAGGAAAATCATATTATAACCTTTATTGGTTGCATATTTGACATCTCATGAATGTGAACAGAGTTTTGTTTGGTGTTTGGTTATGTACATGTATATGTTATGTATAAATCACAATTCAGATAGCAGTAGCTCGGACATGGAGGAAGAAAATATAGAAATCATCAGTAAGTTTGATCTTAATATAGAAATCATCAGTAAGTTTAATCTAGATATAGAAATCATCAGTAAGTTTGATCTAAATATAGAAATCATCAATAAGTTTGATCTAAATATAGAAATCATCAGTAAGTTTGATCTAAATATAGAAAACAATAATAAGTTTGATCTAAATATAGAAATCATCAGTAAGTTTGATCTAAATATAGAAATCATCAGTAAGTTTGATCTAACTATAGAAATCATCAGTAAGTTTGATCTAAATATAGAAATCATCAATAAGTTTGATCTAAATATAGAAATCATCAGTAAGATTGATCTGGATAATTAAAAAATGAGCAATTGATCAAATTGTCTTAACACATAAAGTATTGACATAATCTAAATAGAAAGATGTTTCATATAGGGAATTATTGAAGAGTGAAAGTTAAAGATACACATTTTGTACCAATTACAATTTAATGATACATTATTCCTTCCTTAATTTCAATAATTGAGATGGAGGAAATGTTGAAATATGAACATTTTTATTACAGTTACAGAGGATGCCATGGAGAATCAAAGTAATTTATCTCGTCTTAACTCTGAGGGTCTAAATCTCTCTCTAGCATCACTTTACTCGGGTGAGAGAAATAATAAGTCTTAGGGAGTATTTTTAAACGGCTTTCTTTACATTCTAGATCTGTAAAAATTTTGTTTGAATTTTTAGATGAATCTCAAAAGAGGAGTTGTAAAGTACTTTTGGATGTACATAATAAGTTTGAGCTCTGCAATCCTGCTGGACCTGTTACTTGTATATTATGCATTGTACATGTATCATATACAAATAAGAAAAGTAAAGATTTTTTTAGAGAACAGTTTTGGGTTTTGAACAAAGAGTAGTGTTGGGTTTAGAACAAAGAATAGTGTTGGGTTTTGAACAGAGAGTAATGTTGGGTTTTGAACAAAGAGTAATATTGGGTTTTGAACAAAGAGTAATGTTGGGTTTTGAACAAAGAGTAGTGTTGGGTTTTGAACAAAGAGTAATGTTGGGTTTTGAACAAAGAGTAATGTTGGGTTTTGAACAAAGAATAGTGTTGGGTTTTGAACAAAGAGTCATGTTGGGTTTTGAACAAAGAGTAATGTTGGGTTTTGAACAAAGAGTAATGTTGGGTTTAGAACAAAGAATAGTGTTGGGTTTTGAACAAAGAGTAATGTTGGGTTTTGAACAAAGAGTAGTGTTGGGTTTTGAACAAAGAGTAGTGTTGGATTTTGAACAAAGAGTTATGTTTGGTTTTGAACAAAGAGTAGTAATGGATTTTGAACAAAGAGTAGTGTTAGGTTTTGAACAAAGAGTTATGTTGGGTTTTGAACAAAGAGTAGTGTTGGGTTTTGAACAAGTACATGTACACTTGATTTCATTTTCTTGACTTGTTCAATTCTAATTTCAGATGCTGACATTCAAAAGTCAAACTCTAATATCCAAAGGTAGGTTATACATGTACATTTAGAGTTGTACAAAATCTAATCATATAATACAGTTTAATCTCTTCAATCATTTGGAAGAGCTTTTACTCTGATAAGAGATATCCTTTCTCATAAAATGTTTTTCTACTACATTATTTCTGTGAAATTAAGATGAGCAGAATATTTCTTGACTGTTAATGCAATATTTAAAAGTAGAGATAAAAGTGCTAAATTTTTGTTGTAAAAATTTCCTTTGGAGGTGCCATAAAGTGCCTATATATTTAAAAGGATTTATAATTCGGTATCATGACATTCTCTTAAAGCTCATCAGAGCAGTCTGATATTACCCAGTTATCTGCAGAATCTGTGGCCGTTATCGTTGTTGAAGAAGTTCTCAGAGAAGCAGCTTCCTAAAGCTTCGGACCTGGAGTGGTTGGTGCCGGAGACGGAAGTACCACAGAAGGTAAGAAAGTTCAAAATTACAAGGGGTTGGTAACATCTGTGTGTCTGTATGTCCATCTGTCACCATATCCTTTTATGCAGGATTGAGACTACAAAATTGCACTTGCGATTTACCATCACCATGTTCATGGTTAACGTTATAGTGTATAACACAAGTAAAACCTTGTTGGCAAGCTTTATACTAATCCAATGGCCAAAGGAACATCAAACTTGCAACAGATAATTCCTGTATAAGGAGGCAATGCTATTAAATCTTAGTCACAGATTAAAGATACATATAAGTCAGGGCCTCTAGCTAGATTGCCTATAGCAAGTGCATATTGTGCATTTTGCAGTACTTCTTTCGTCCTTGTTTTTCTTCGAACTCTGTAGATTATGAGAAACTCCTTTTTTTCAGCAAGATAATCATGAGCCACTTTCGCTTGTTGTTTAATAGTAATGTAGCTTTAAGTCCTCCTTTTTCATCGATCATCAAAATTACCATAGATTTTCTTCATTGTATTTCAGCTTCTTCCACTCCCTAATTGCCTGCCTATCTCTCCTGACGATTGTGAAGCTGACATGATCAAGTCCAAACTCCGTCTACGAGGAAATAACGAGTGGGCTCCGCCTAGATCACAAATTATCTTCAACATTCATCCTACACCAAAGTAAATAAATAGAAGCAATGTGTTACAGTATTGACCCTTCCGAACGTAGGAAAAATTTGAGAAATTCCATGACGTCACAATGCAATTTCGATGTTTGACCGAGGTTCGAAGCTTGTTTGTTCGAGGTAAAAGCATTGTGACGTCAAGAAATTTTGCATTTTTTTCCCGCAATCGGAAGGGTCAATTCTATAAATGGTGTAGAGTAATCTATTTTTCCAATGAAAAATTCTGACAGAAATCTGCAAATGGATTTTGTATTTTGAGTGTTTCCATGTGGAATCAGGGCATTGCCTACTTATAAGCATTGGTCACAACCCGCCATATGTGCAATTACGTACTGTCTACATGCAAAAACGTAGGCAAACTTTTGGGATCCACTCTGTGTCCGTGTGTTATCAGTACGTGGTCTGTACAGCCTCCTTACGGGTTTAGGAACACGCTGACAGGACGTAGCAATTTTAGTGCATGCAGAACTTTCACTGCGTTCGGTCTACGGATGCATCAAGAAGTACGACATGCACGTTGTGAGTACGTTGTAAGCAAGTTGCATGTACTTCATCTGCAGGTACAATGACTTGCCACGTGTGCAGCATACATGTATTGTGCATGTAATAAATCCATATAACTGTACGTGCGATGTGCGTTGATGCACTCCTTTCGTTCTCTTGCCACTTGCTTCCTTGTGTTTTCAGAAAAATGTAGTGCCATAGCCTCTCCAAACAGGCACGTCCAAAAATCACGCACGGCGGGTTGTGACCAGGGCTATACTCGGAAGTCCTGTATCTAGTCCTAATGGAAACTATTTGAATAATCTTTGAACACAATAGAAGACAAACCTTTAGAAATGTTAGGTCATGGTTCAAAAGATAATTAAAACTCCTAAAAAGTTTACCATAGGGCAAGAATTAATTCAATTGATTGGTCAAGAGTCTAGATGATGAAAACACCATGACTACATTAGAAAGCCAAGCAATCATTCACAATACGCAAGATCGCAAATGCAGCGCGTGCAGCGTGTCCGTTCTGATTTTTCATTTAGTCACTAGCTAAACCATTGTTCAAAACTTGGGCACCTTTTCTGCCCAAGTAAATTGATGACGTCATAACAATGGAGAACAATCGAAGAGTGCGGGAGAACATTCATATAGTCTTGGTCAGAAGTATTTACCATCTTCCGTATTGTCAGCAAAGAGAAAATTAGCACATGTTGAATATGTATTGTCAAATACTCTGCTTCAAAGGGAGGATTTGCTCAGAGTTTTGCTTAATTCAGTATATCAAGAAGCAGAACTACCAATAATAAAAAGTGTTATCTTTTTGCAGGCAGAAAGTTGTGGTGGCAAAGCAGAATTACATGTGTGCAGGATGTGGGACTCGTGTGGAACCAGGTATTGTATCTCAGTGATGTAGATATATGTGTCACACATATCACATATCTTAGTGATGTAGATATATGTGTCACACATATCACATTTGTCTTGTTTGAACCAGGTATTGTATCTCAGTGATGTAGATATATGTGTCACACATATCACATTTGTCTTGTTTGAACCAGGTATTGTATCTTAGTGATGTAGATATATGTGTCACACATATCACATTTGTCTTGTTTGAACCAGGTATTGTATCTTAGTGATGTAGATATATGTGTCACACATATCACATTTGTCTTGTTTGAACCAGGTATTGTATCTTAGTGATGTAGATATATGTGTCACACATATCACATTTGTCTTGTTTGAACCAGGTATTGTATCTCAGTGATGTAGATACATGTGTCACACATTTCACATTTGTCTTGTTTGAACCAGGTATTGTATCTCAGTGATGTAGATATATGTGTCACACATATCACATTTGTCTTGTTTGAACCAGGTATTGTATCTCAGTGATGTAGATATATGTGTCACACATATCACATTTGTCTTGTTTGAACAAGGTATTGTATCTCAGTGATGTAGATATATGTATGTGTCACACATTTCACATTTGTCTTGTTTGAACCAGGTATTTTATCTCAGTGCTGTAGATATTTGTCACAGGTGCATTATACATGTATGTCACATACATGTATAGTAAAATTTAAAATATTTGTATTACTACCTGTAAAATACAAAGTCTGTAAATGAAGCTTGAGACAAAATTTTGATGCCATTTGCATTTATTCCAGTTGTCCTAATTTTTGGATGAGCTTGTAAATATTTTTCATTCAAACCAAATTTTGATGATTGAATCCTCATGGAAATGCTGCTTGTAAATTTTGGGGTTAAAATGTGAAAAATAAAGTTTCTGAATGAAAGCATCTTATATTGGTTGAAGGATGTTGAAGTAAATGTAGTATAACTCTACCACGTTATTAGAATAAGATAAAATACAAATAAATTGCACAAGAAAAGCCTCATACGATTCCCCAATAGTATGATGTTACAGATTGCTTTCTTTACATTTCAGGATATATCAAGAGGTTCAGATACTGTGAATACCTTGGAAAATATTTCTGTCAGTGTTGTCATAGCAACCAACTTTCTCATATTCCAGCTCATATTTTGAAGAAATGGGACTTCAAGAAATATTATGTGTCAAACTTTTCTCGAGATTTGATCTGCCGAATTTTCAATGACCCTTTATTTAACATTTGGGACATAAACCCGTCACTGTATCGGAGAGTGAAGGCATTGGACAGTATAGCTGAACTTAGACAACAAATCATGTACTTACACAAGTTTCTGAAGATATGTAAATTCTCTGGAGGGTGAGTAAACAGACTTTTTGTATGAGATAGTTTAGTAATTTTGATTATTTTGGTCCATTAATTTGTCTATTTGTCAGTGTCTATGAAGTGTATTCCTTGATACAAGACCTTTCCATTGACACAAAACTGTTTTATGTTTCAACCTTGACATGAGCAATTTTTTCCTACTTTGGAAGAGTTTTGCTTTGGCTATAATTTTTTTTAAGGGTAACAAGACATGATATTCCATAAATTTTTGCAGCAAGACCTATGCTTTGTAAATTATATTTTTTTGACTTCATAATTTTAACCTTTTAAGAAATTTGCAATATTCAGTTTCACATTTCCTGTCCAGAAAATAATAAAGCAATTAGTATTTTGAGAAGTTTAGTCTGGTTATGAATTGATCGTCTTTATAGTTTACTGACAGAGATAACATTACTGCCTTCCCATTGGTACGAGTCGGTGCACATGTACTCTCTAGCAGACCTCATCAGTGTAAGTTGCTTCTTCCTGTTTATTGTGTTCTAACTTCTATAACAGTATTTGCCAAACAAAACTTGATTATACATGTTCATACACATGTATTTATTTATCACATGATACACCTATTATGCAGTTTCATAAAGCCATTTCATAAATACATGTATATGATATGATAACACGTTACATATCGCTCTGCTTGAATGCTATTGGTCAAGGTTAGAACCTAATCACATAAACCTTGACAAATGTGACCTTTCAAATATCGGTCAACTGTTAAATTCAGACCCAGAGGCAATATCAATGATTAAAATTGTTATTGTTAAATAATTCTTGCATTAAAATACTATTCAAAAATTGAAATACTTTTCTCTTACGCACAGAATATCGAATACGATGGGGACACTACTTCTCATGGCGTAGCAGACGACCCTAGATCACGGCATGGTTCGCTTCTATAATTCTCGGAAATGTTGATTTCATGTTAGAAATACACATTTTTAGGCAATATCATGTGATAAAAAGAATCTCAAATGAATTTTCATTTCATAAGATGCATTATGAAACTCGTTGTGCGTTTTATATCCCCTCGCCAAGGCTCGGGGATATGAAACACACAACTCATTTCATAATACATCGTATGAAATGAAAATTCATTTGAGATCCTATATATACTGATTTATTGTTCAAAGTTTTAATTACAACAAAGTGTTCCTGGACAAATGTTTCCATATTGAAGATTAAGTGCAATTTTCAATATTGAACTTAAGATATGTGCAAGCTTTAGCAAATAGTATAGCGTCATCAACATACACTGTAAATATGGCCTTTCTACAACTTATCGTTCATTTTTTATATTCCAGGTTAAAGCTAATCAGATGTTAAATCAGCTTAAAAATGTTGTAACAAACGGCCTATCACATATAGATCAATGTCAGGTAATGAATATCATATGTCAATTACCATGGAATTTTAATTATATGTCGTTATTCTCAATCTTAAGGATGTCATGTAGATCTCTTGTGCAACCTATGAAAATCTCCGCGCAGTGAACAATTATCTTTGAGTATTTAGTAATGGACTTTTCTTTCTATTAAATCAACCAATATCTCAAGAAAAGTATAGAGTTTTTTAATGCACAGGAAATTCATAATTTTAATGAGTAATGTATACAGTGAATTTTTCCCCCATTTTATCTGAGCCCTATTTGCCTACTGCAATGTTGGCCAAATATAAGACAGGGCTAACGAAATTTTATTTATAGGATTTCTTAAAGAAATATGTTAATGGGCAAATTCATTACTGGGCGAATCATTCTCCTATCTAAATTGGGCGAAAAATAGTTTGGGCTTATTAAAAACTGTATAAGTATTTAGTAATTTTCATTGCTAAACAATATATTTTTCTTACAGTTTTGCCAAGGTTTTGGATTTGTATGTGAATTCTGTAATGATGACAAAGATATTATCTTCCCATTTCAACTCCAGAAAGTGACTGTTTGTCCAGGTAAGGCATTGTATGTAATACTATCTGCCCATATTGTAAATAGCTATTTCCTATTTTTTTTTTGGGGGGGGGATTTCTGACAGACAATCAGATCCTGCTTGCAGGTACTTTTAGTTTCCTGGCATTCTGTCTTTATGTCAGACTTATGTTATGGATCCATATAGATGTATTGAACTGAAATTTGATGCCTTATTTTGTCTTGTATGATTATAGATCCAGTGTACGTTTAGACCATATGTGATTAGGAAAATTTTGTGACATTAAGGAATAATTTTTTTGGTGTCTATCTGTCTGTCCAACCTTCTGTTTAGTTTTTTCATATAAATGAATATTGTTTTCTTGATATTCATTATAAGTTCCACCAACCTTACAGGGATGGTCCAGTATGAGACTCGACACCAAGTGAGGGTCATCAGAAATTTGCATTGTCCATCATTCCATCACATTTAAAGAGGAGTATTTTCTTTATTTCTAAGATATTCTATCTTTATTTTTCAGACTGTAAGTCATGTTTCCACAAAGTTTGTTACGTGGCAGGAAAATGTCCTAAATGTGCTAGATTGGAAGCAAGGTTAGTTTATTTTAAGGTCTTCTGTAAATGTAGAATTATAGTTCAGTTTGTTATTCTGTGATATAATAAGAACATGCATAGTTAATATACATACAGATTCATTTTCTTACTCGAACATGTACTCAGAATAAAGAAAAGATTGTTGTTATGTTGCATTTTGTAAGTATGTGAAAACATTACTAAAACAGATAGCACAGACTGAATAAAAAGAAATTAAAAAATAACAATTTTAAATCTCATGCAGCTGTTAGACCGAAAAGCATGTAACAATTGACAGTAATGATTAATCTTTGACCTTTGATGTAAAAAGCAATGTTTTCATACTAGAAGTTGGAAATTATTATTATTTGATACCCTTTGTGTGTACATGTAGATGGATACAAATATTTATTTTTCTTTTTTTTTTCAGGAGACAGCAGTTAGAGAGGGAGAGTTCCATGGATATAGAATGTGAATCTTGATAGGGGGAATCCTGTAATATTATTTATTCCATATCCTGTTATTAAAACAAAGCTATGAACTGTGATATTATATGTAGAAGATTTTTACGTGTATTCCAGATATGGATGATATGTATTCAGTGCAATTAACGTTGCCGTACCGGTATATGTCAGTGCTTTACTTGGTTGTGGAGCATGAACCATGCCAAATGTTACGCTTTAAAAAATTATAATTTATTAAACAATTTACAATTTATTACATGGTCATCAATAAAGAAAATAAAGATAAACATTTTTGTTGTGTCTGTATTGTGCCTCGATTTCCTTAAAGCATGGGGACATTAAATTTGGTTGGTCTGTCTGTCCGTCTTTCCATCCATCTGTATGTCAGTCAGTCACAAAAAAATGTAACCTTGGGCAAAAATGTTTGAATGGTTTGAAGTAGAACCATCATATTTTATATTTATCCTTTGTGACAAAGCATTTGTTTTGATACCAAAATTTTACCTAGTGAACTTTGGTTTAGAGTTTGACGGCTTTGGTTATACAAAAACGCAAAAGCCGGGGATGGCAAATTGACGGTTCTAAACATTTCATTATTGTAGGTGCATAAACCAAAATGCCCATCTTTAGTTACAGCAGGTTCATTTTTCTTAAAGATTAAAACATTTCTATTGGTAAAAGAGAGTAATTTAAGGTATAGTAAATATGTGGCTAAGATGTGGTATAAAGACCATCGCTCTTGTAATATTTCGTCTCTCTGACAAACTTGCATAGACATCATAGAAAGGACTAGTACTTGAACCAAGACTAAGCTTGTATTGCTCACCACAATTTCTTCTTTTCCAACAGCTTCACAGAGTGTACATGTATCAAACATAGCTCCTTCATCTCGTTGTGTTTTTAGATATTATTTGATTGAAAAAAAGGTGGACACCAATGCTTTATTTCTTCATCATTTTCATTTTTAGCTCGCCTGAGCGAAGCTCAAGTGAGCTACTGTCATAGCGCGCCATCCGTCGTCCAGAGTAAACTTTTAACATTTTCGACATCTCCTCTTCAACTCCTGCACAGAATTTCATTAACTTTACAGGAAGCAAGAACTCGGGGTCCTCTACCAAGTTTGTGTTTTTCTTGCCGATCGGTCACCAAATATGACCACCGAGGGCTCTGATTGACTGACGCATTTTTGACTTCACTTCTGCAACTGCTGCACAGAATTTCACAAAACCTTACAGGAAGCAAGTACTCCAGGCCCAACACCAAATTGTCCTCTATCATTCTTTCGTTTGCAACTCGGGAGAGCGATGTGATCTCCTTGGGCCTCTTGTTTTGGTCACCGTTACTCGGATTTCATCAAAGCCAAGAGAGGTTCTTACAAATATTAGTGTATCAAAGTATACTTGTTTTAGCAATCACGTGAATCTTGGAGTAGCATTATAGACCCAGTTGTGCCTCTTTCTATACATATTATGGAATGGTGATGTCCATTTGTAAGTCCTTCCTTATATCTGTTCCTGCTTCACTTCTTTTGTCAAACATATTTTATATCCTCCCGAGCTCTTGTACTTTTTTATGACAGAAAGCTTCAATTCTGTTGACAAATTTTTATCTATTGCCTATATTTGCACCTGATATTTTGTTTGAACTCCTGACTCCCTTGTGACCTAGTCTACACCTAGTCGGCACCGGTTGCCCATTGGTCTCGTTGGATTATGTGTAGTCTTTTATGTTTCATGTTTCTATGTTGTGAGTTGGTGTTCCTTGTCCCTTTTGCGTCTCTTTCTGTGGGTATCTGTTCTGTGTTTTTTTGCATGGGTGTTTTGGGATTTTGCTGTGGGTGCTGCAACCTAGTGTTGTTGGAGATCCCCTCCTTTCTCCTAGATAAAGGACGATGGAATGAGACTGATCTATGGCTGATCACATTCGCACCTTGTAGTTTCAGTTTGATTCCAAGGGTATTGGAGAAAGTCTGTTGTCATTTTTCCGCTTCATATAACTGCTGAGTACTGAGTTTGGGTTGTTGTTAATCATTTTGTATTGAATCAGCATAGGACGTTGTTGTCCTTTCTTCATCTGATCCCTGACCTTGGACAAGGTTTTGGAAAAAAATGATTGCAATATTTATCGACGTAATTTTGACCATATAATGAAATTCATTCATAAGATATTTCAAATTTCTCGTTAGCAAAATATGATACGTTTAACTCGTGATAATGTGTTTCAAATGACCCGTACCTCTCCCTTTTTCATATTTCAGAATATGACCTATAGAAATTATTAATCGAAGGGTAATTGTAGCTTCTGAATATAGCTCGGAACATATATTTGAGAATTTTATCTATCAAGGTAATATAAACATTACTAATACTGTTTATTAGAATTTCTAAATGCAATCCAAATACCGTGCTCGATCATAAAACGTAGGTAATATCCTTTATTGAGACTGTGAAGTGACACTTTGAAAGTTTTTCAAACATTTGGATTGTCAGCTTTTGTAAATAAATTGACGTCCTTAATGCTGTATTCTGTATTGACGTAGTTAAACACGACAACCATTTGGGTGTTTTAAATCTCCGGGTCACCCCACACAGACATAAAGAGTATATATCACCCGGACCCCCCTCTCTCTATAGAGTATATAAAATATATCAGAAATGGGACAATTTTCAAAATATTGCTTTAACTTAATACTTCTCTTGTTGAAATTTATTTTGAAAATTAAGGGAAGTAGGAATACCCAGTGCTTAAGACAATCATAAAAACACCCCCTTACACAGCCGTTATTGATATCCCCTTTCCTTTGGTGATTGTCATGACAAGGGCGTAAGAGAAGGGGGGAGCGGGGGCACATGCCCCCCCCCCCCCCCCCACTGAAAAGTGGGGTGGGGGCACAACCATGTTTGTGCCCCCCCCCCCCCCCCCCCACTTTTCAATTACAAAATTTGATGATGCATTAACATTGTTTAAAATAGCAACATTTTGTACCATAAATCTACAATTTTTCGGTCAATTTTCAAAATTTTTCTTTGGCTCGCTACCGCTCGCCATTTCTTTATAGACTTTCTGAATAATTCAGCTATTCTGATCCATCCTGTAGACATATTACTTTATCAATGTACATGAAGACATTTAACTCAAACTATATAGAATATTATTACATGTACTTGTTAATGATAGAGGGTATATATAAAGTATTTTCTGATAGGTCAATATTTTGCTAAAAAAAAATTCCTGGCTCGCTACCGCTCGCCAGACATTTATTGATGTACTTAAAATTCAGAATTGCACCAGAAATGATAAAATTTGTGCATGCAGAACATGAAAACCCCATATTTTGTTTTTAATCCCCCCCTTTTTTTTTTTTTGCTTGTTAGAAATTTTGGGATGTTGTGCCCCCCCCCCCCCCCCCCCCCCCCCCCACTTTTTCAGACAGAGATACGCCATTGCATGAGGTTCTCTCGGTGAAGTTAATTCCTCTTGATGCACCGCTTATTTCGCGGGTCTTCGATTTTATCGTACCTCCTGTAACGAGTGTATCTTCTTATATCATTGGCATGATGGATTGTCATGTAAGACTATGTATGTAGATGGTCCAAGGTCTCTGTCAGTAGATGGTCAAAGGTCACAGTCAGTAGATGGTCAAAGGTCAGTCAGCAGATGGCCGTGTCACAGTCAGCAGATGGTCATTTCGCAGTCAGTAGGTGGCCAAATGTCACAGTCAGTAGATGATCAGAGTTCAAAGTCAGTAGATGGTCATGTCGCAGACCCAAGTCAGAAGATAGTCAAAGGTCCAGGTCAGTCATTGGAATGTCAAGGTCGCAATGTCTTCAATTATCAAAATTATAGTCAGCAGATGTTATAGGTAAATGTCGCAGATTTTAGACGGTCAAAGGTCACGGTAGCGGTAAGTAAATTGTCAATGTCTTGGACAAAGATATGTGCAAAATGTTTGGCAGGATGCTAACCAAACTTATCTCTGTAATCGCCAATGCCAACCTGCGGTTTCGGATACTCTTTTATGGGGATAGTTGTTGTTGTTAACATACGTCAAACTCCCAAATAGATCGTTTTCTGTCTCTTGAAAAAGATCAATGAAAATTCTGAAGTGTGAAATCTAAAACGTGGAGATAGCATCTATATAACTTGGATAAATTGCTCTGTAGTTTATGAGATTCCAATGTAATACTCAATCGAGAAGAACCTGATTATAGAGAAAAGGGACATTGGGGGTTTTATTCCCAAATAATTTATTCATGTCCCTTTGTTAACTCTGGGATGGGTGTGTTCTTGTCTTGTATTCTAATGAGTTTGCTGTGTTCAGCTAGATTTCTGATAACCACAGATGATTAATTACAGTTAGAGTGTAAGTATCGATTTAAAGGATAAAAGACAAATTTTGGATTTTGCTCGAGATCGTCGGCAAATAAAATCATGTATGCGATCCTGCGTGAAAGAATATTTAGTAGTTTGGCATACTGCAGTTGTACAATTTACTCCGGGGGAAAGATTCGATCGAGAACTTACGAAAATAGGGAATTCAGGAGCGGATCTAAGATTTGATCTTATAGGGGCACCAACAGAATATAAAATTTTGGAGGTTAATCATGTATCAACCCTACCAACTACACCCCTACCAACCAAATATCCAAGTGTCGTTGGCCGTTTCTGCGGCTAGACACAATAAAGACCATGACGAGGTGACCCTTTATTCGTACACTTCAAAACTTTAAAAGTTTTTATTTTCTACAATATTCACGTACCATGATATGATTGCTTATTGTTTTCTGTTAATCAGATTACTCTTCATTTTTTTGGAACTCTGTTCAATAGCTGTAAGGAATTTGACTAAACTTTATAGATGGCTAGTGATGAATGTATCCTGGATAGCTTGCATGCTTATTCAGTATTTTCGAATTTTGGTGTTCGGCGTCTCGTTACCGTCGTTCATTACGGACTTGTTGAACATCGTTCTCTTGTTGCAACGTCATCTACCAATCTTGTGGATTTGTATGCTTTGTTTGGTTTTTAGGCTGATTCATTGACCAGAATAACAGACATGCATGTTTACACATTCACTGCATCTACAGTATGAATTGCTCGGAACACTCTACGCGTTTGTGTTGTGGGTTTGAGCTATTTTCAATGATAGAATTTCATTGGCTGATAAATATAATTGTTTCTTAAAGCCCCCGTTCCACTGCAATCCCGCTGTACCTACGTTCATTCCCGACCACGAAAATTGCCAGGTCGGGAGAGAACGGCTCTTAGTCGTATCTTGGTCTGGTACAGCGTATGTTGGTCCAAAATTGATCGGTATTAGAGCGGGCACGCTTTAAAGGTCGGGACAAGTTTCCCGTATTCTTTCAACCGGTTGAAAGAATACGGGAAACTTTCCCGCTCTCTTTGTGGTCGTGAAATGGTCGGCGCTTGGTCGGGATAGTCGTGGGTACAGCCTAGGTTAATCGTGTCCTGGTCGGGAAAGAGCGTGGCTTGAGCGTGGTCTGATCGGCATTTATCTAAACCCCGCTTTCTTCACGCATAAGATACGCTTTAATTACGACCTGTTCCCGATCTTTACCCGTCTATTCTACGCTCTTATCACGATCTATTCACTACAGATTCAATGTTTGCTGATCTTACCAAGACCTTTTCATGACCATCTAGCGACCTATTCACGCTCTATATGACCAAGTTACGACCAAACGACGCTTCAAATAGGATCTGTGCATATTTCATTCATTTTCTCGCAATGATATTGATTTGTTCAAAATACTTTTTACCAAAATGTCGCGGCGACGATTCCTGGCTATGCAATGCCACTTTTTAAGTAGTGATTTTTTTAAATTTTGATCGCGACACTTTTGGGTAAGGCTTGGTCAAAACGAGTAATATAGGCTTCTTCTCGGTCGATTCAATCATTGGATGAAAAATGAGATCAGTTTAAGTTAGAAATTATGTTTTGAGCGGGAATGCGTCGGGGACAGTCGGAAATAGATCGGAATTGCATCGGGAATAGATCGGGTTTTGGTCGGGAATAGATCGGAGTTTGATCGGATTGAACGGGACTTGGTCGGCAATATGATCGTGAGTAGAGCGGGTAAAGCGTGAGTAAGTCCGCGATGAAACGTGAATCGGTCATAAATTGATCGGGAATCGGTCGGGAATAGAGCGTGATGTTAAGAAAAAAATGAAAAGGTCGGGAAAGTTTTACCCGCTCTTGTGAAAATTTCGGTCGGGAATGGTCGTAGGTACAGCGGGATTGCAGTGGAACGGTGGCTTTACCAAAGCAACTTTGATCTACTTACAACAGATCAGTCAATGTTCTTCGTTTCAAGGATATTGTAAACGTGGTTATTTCCGGGGGGGATTCGCGATTATAACATTAAGACGTTCCGCTTGGGGAAAATATTCGCGATAGAAACGTCTCTGGCATTGTAAGTATGCAGCAGTGTTATTTTCGCGTGGGGAAATTTTCGCGATGTACATCGATTCGCGATATACACGAAAATTACTCCCACGCGAAATTTTCAACATTTACAGTATCTAACATTTTTGTATAGCATCGTTTATGGCATCATTTAGATGGGCGATTGATTTCTCTTTAATGTGTTTATAGGTTTGCTTATTGAACAGCAAATTAGATCCAAAGCGGTCCTTCGTTAGCCTTTTGTTCTAGTCTTCAAAACCAGCATTGTTTGTTACTCAAAACACTCTTGTTAAAAAAAAATTGATTGCTTTTTCAAGTAGTTTTTCGATTTTTTAATATCCATTTTCCATGTGGACAATAACTGTATCAAAAGCTCGTTTGAGAGGCTTTCAAAAGAAACTCGATTTATCATTCCGGAATACTCAGAAGTCCGATTTTACAGTAGACAATGCTGAGGACCTGTTTGAAACCGATAAAATGTTATAGCAAAGACTTAACAAGCTTTTAAGATAAAACATTTAAATCTAACACTCAAGCAAAATTATTGGCCCAGCATTGTACACTTAAATGATGGCATGGTTCGATTACTTTAATACACTATAGATATATGAATGTATAGTACTTTCCGAACGATTTAAAACTCTCCGAACTGAGTCGTGTTTTCAATGTTTTGGGGTGCACCTTAAGTCTTTGACGTCGCGGAGAAATTAACACCTTAAACCTTATTATGTACTGCACGATTAAAGCGGCTTCCAAAGTGTAAGATTATATCTACAATTGGAATTAAATTGTGTATTAGAAAATTTGTTTCACAGAGTATGGAGAAAGACAAATCTGACACTTATTCTGAAAATGTGAAAATTTAGCGCCGCAGAGACCTCTTTTATAAAATTTTATTTGGATTTTGTTTCTTAAATTTCGCAAGATGGACGATAATCAGAGGAAGGTCATCTCTGTCCATCGTAATTTTCTGATGAACAATATAATATGGACGGACAGCATGGAACAGAAGCTGAGATCTGAGGGTCTCATAACCGATTCTACGTCTAGAGAAATCAAGGTAACAAATCTAGTACTTTAACGTTCGTTTTCTATCAAATTTCTGTTTGTTGACATTTCTTTAATTTCTTCATTCGTTATTTATTTATTTATTTATTTATTTATTTATTTATTTATTTATTTATTTATTTATTTATTTATTTATCAATATATTTATGTATTTAATAAAAACACTTGGTCTTTCTTTGTCGACCGTCACGGCCACTTGGCCTTCATCAGCGGACTTTATTTGTTTTGGTAATTATTTTAAGTTTAGAACATCGTTTGTCTAGATGTATTTCAAGTTCTGTACCAAATAGATGTTTAAATAGATGTTTAATAAGGATGTATTTCACTTAATATCACAGGACTCTTAAAAATTGTTCACTCAGTTTCCATTTTTGATAGAGAAAGTGATTGTAGAGTGACCCATATTAAAGAGGATGCAGGTTCATGTTCTTTGCTAATTAACTTCGTGAAGAGGCAAATAATTTTTTTGTGTGTTTTACGAGGTTTGATGGATGGGTTTTAAAAATTTTGTTGTGTTCTCTTTCGTTCTCGTTTTTGTTTTTCATATTTTTACTTTCCTTTCAGTTTCCTTTTCTAGATTTTCTCATTTATATGATTCATAATGCTCGGCTTGCCTAGATTTGTTTGACATGTAATGATCAAATATGTAAAAATAAGTTTTAACGATCATAGAAACTCATTTTCCCCAATAAAATGAATACTTAAGAAATATTTTCGTCATCCTAATCGTAAAATTTCTATAAATACTCGAAATTTACGTGAAGGATTTAATTTCGCATATCCTCCTCTTTTGAAGACCTAATTTGAGCCAAAAAAGAAATTCTAATTTAACATGACCTCGTCGTAAAATTAAATTAAGTTTAGTCTACATCTTTCAGGTATATAATGCGTTTTCCGAAACTTCGTTACATTTGGGATTATTTCAGGTACGCGACTGAACAGGGAATTTAAATTCCAGTCTAAATATTTAAGATCTAATTACTGATTTCATATCTCCGATAGAGCATGTCTGTTCAACTATTAGTTTAATTTCATACATCGATATGTCTAGGCGCATCTTAGAGCTGAGAGATTAAAAATATTCAACCATCCCTTACGTGAAAAAAAAATGGATAAGAGTCCGTTCCCAAAAGTGCTCTCATCGACTTGACTCGCAAACCGATTTCCTAACAGGTAGACATGTCGGTCCCTAGCTATTTCATGCAACTGAATAAAAGTCATAAAACAAGTATAAACATTTACGGTGTCGATATTATGTGGATATTATTTGTATATTTGATTCCTAGGTGAACAAAATATGTCAATAAAAAAAGGGAAGACTTTCGCGTCATATTGATAAACACCTTACTGTCCCATGATAGGACAGGTATAGTGTCATGTAAACTTGGCCTACGTACGAATGCCACTGCACTCCTTATATCTATGAGTCAGTAATATCAAATACAAATAAGACCACTGAAATGAATTCCTAAAGTTCAACAGAGAAATGCAGAAAAGAATGGAAGTAAAAGTCCTTCAATATTAGGACCCCCCTTCCTCATCTAGTTTAAAAATGTTTTCTTTCTACAAGTGCAAAATAAGAGTATGTTTTAATTTTTCCTGCTCTTTCTACTACGTGCTATCCTAAGATTGTCAAACTTGTCCATAAAAACGATGAAAAATTATTCAATCATATCTTACACTCAACTGTTTTAGTAGTTTTTGAAAAAAAAAAATGCAATGCAAATGATCTCAATTTATTTGAAAGAACAAGATTTCCAGCGCGCTCATTGAAATATGGAATTTCAATAATATACATGTAGGCTTTTGAGCTACTGAAAACACTTATGGAATGTGCTTCATTGATTTTTGTCAATTTAATGCATATTCGTTTAGTAGGGAGACAAACTTTGTTCGATATTCTGAGGCATTCCTCTGTGGTCAATATCAGTATTTTGCATGCCGTTTGGATCAACCACGAGTCCCCTTGCTTTTATCTCTTTTGCTTCTTTAAAACTTGTGTTTTTGAAGATTGAATTATTCATGTTCTTAGCTTTGTGATTTGTATAGAAATTAGTTTAAATAAATACTTTTAAGCAACTTAAAAATATTGAGGTAAAAATGCGTAAACATTATTTGTTTTATAATTAAATGTTCATAGTTAAAACATATTAAAAATGGAGAAAAGGGCATACTAGTATTGACAATTCGCTACCAATCACGTTCATTATTATCGTGCACATTTTATATTGATTCTGATAATGTCAATCTGTCTCCCTACTTTTGATTCCACTTAAAGCTATCATTTTTTTATTCCCTAAATGTACAATATTATATAATTTTATTCTAGAGTGTATCGAGTAATTTTATCATTCTGTGTTCGCTGCATCGGAAACTTGATTCAGATCTTCTCTTATTTTTTTTTTAATTCAAAATAAAAATGAAGTTATAATTGCTTTCAAGATTTCTCAAATATCTCGAATATTTCTCGAATCTGAACATTGTATATTCTAAAGTTCTATGTATTTGTAGCTTGCCCAGGGTAACTCGGCAAAGATCGGTCTTCTGTTGGACGGTTTGGCGTTACGTCAAGTAATGAAAGCGTATGGAAAATGGTGTGACGTATTACAAGCGTGTGGACACGCCTTTATCGCAGACTTTCTACGGGATGCTGGTAAGAAGCCTGTCTGAGTTTTAATATAAACGGTGAAATACACATCTTCTTCCTTGAGCAACAAAATATACTTCTTTCTCATTGTATACGAGCGAGACTATAAACCCTACCTTGGAACATTTACTTTTTATACGTATTTTAAACGTCTTCAAATTCAATAGCATCATTTAAAAACAGATAGATTTTCTGCATGGACCAGACATGTACGTTTCGGGTACTTAACCATCGTGATCCTCAATCTAAATAATATAATATGACTAAATAGTGTGAGAATCATTATGACCAAAAGTGTACCAAAAGACGTAGCAGGATGGGTGGGATATGATGCTAAAGGACCCACGTTTTAGAAATTTCAAGAAATTTTGATAACAGAAATTTTCGAATGCGTTGAAGAAACAATCAACCGAAGTTGATCGAACTTGGCTACATGTACACGTGCCCTCGAGGACTCCTGGTCCACCAGTAATGACACTCACCAAGTGGTACAAATGTTAAACGTCTTCAAATTCAATATGCTATCAAATGATTTGAGACAGGAATATTTTTAATTTCCTCGATTCTCCTTTATATGTATTCACCTTATAATCTACTATCTTTATTCCATTCTTCATCTAATCATTTACTACATTTCTCATTATTCAATTCCTGTATTGCAGAGCACGCTCCAGAAAAATTCGACACTAAAGAGGTTTATCAAAAGCTTCATTTTTTGGAACGACTCAAGGACAACGAAAAACTAGAATTGGAAAGATTTTTCGTAAATAAGGTAACTCATTACTTGAATTTTAATTCCCAATCTGCGGGAAAGGATTGCTTGAAGAAATGAAAAGACATAAATTAATTTTAAGGATCACACGCTTATCAATATCCATATCTTTATATTATTACATTATTTATTAAGTATTCTAGACAAGAAATAATTACACAAATAAAAAAGCACGACACAAACCCATTTCAAAGCACGACAACACTGAAATCACTGACAGCGTGCAACAATCGGACACAAAAAGTATATAAACTGAAGACAACAGCGTTTGAACCAAAATATCTACAAGAAGGACATTATATAATCCTGAACACTGAACTCACAACGCTGAAAAGGATGATGACAAGAAGCTTTTAGATGATGTTATCACTCTGAACGCAAAAGTCAATGCTGAAATAGAATTCCTCATTCTGAACACAAAAGTCAACGCTGAAATAGACGATATCATCACTCTGAACGCAAAAGTCAACGCTATATCATCACTCTGAAGTAGATGATGTTATCACTCTGAACGCAAAAGTCAACACTGAAATAGACGATATCATCACTCTGAACGCAAAAGTCAACGCTATATCATCACTCTGAAGTAGATGATGTTATCACTCTGAACGCAAAAGTCAACACTGAAATAGACGATATCATCACTCTGAACGCAAAAGTCAACGCTGAAATAGACGATATCATCACTCTGAAGGCAAAAGTCAACGCTGAAATAGATGATATCCTCACTCTGAACACAAAAGTCAACGCTGAAATAGATATCCTCACTCTGAACGCAAAAGTCAACACTGAAATAGATGATATCCTCACTCTGAACGCAAAAGTCAACGCTGAAATAGATGATATCCTCACTCTGAACGCAAAAGTCAACGCTGAAATAGACGATATCCCCACTCTGAACGCAAAAGTCAACGCTGAAATAGATGATATCATCACTCTGAACGCAAAAGTCGACGCTGAAATAGATGATATCCTCACTCTGATCGCAAAAGTCAACGCTGAAACAGATGATATCATCACCCTGAACGCAAAAGTCATCGTTGAAATAGATGATATCATCACTCTGAGCGCAAAAATCAACGATGAAATAGATTACAGCATCACTCTGAACGCAAAAGTCAACGCTATATCATCACTCTGAAGTAGATGATGTTATCACTCTGAACGCAAAAGTCAACACTGAAATAGACGATATCATCACTCTGAAGGCAAAAGTCAACGCTGAAATAGATGATATCCTCACTCTGAACGCAAAAGTCAACGCTGAAACAGATGATATCATTACTCTGAATGCAAAAAACAACGCTGAAATAGATTATAGCATCACTCTGAACGCAAAAGTCAACGCGGAAATAGATGATATCATCACTCTGATCGCAAAAGTCAACGATGAAATAGATGATATCATCACTCATAACGCAAAAGTTAATGCTGAAGATTATAGCATCACTCTGAACGCAAAAGTCAACGCTGAAATATATCATATCCTCACTCTGAACGCAAAAGTCGACGCTGAAACAGATGATATCATCACTCTGAACGCAAAAGTCAACGCTGAAATAGATGATATCATCACTCTGAACGCAAAAGTCAACGCTGAAATAGATGATATCACTCAGAACGGAAAAGAACGTTGAAATAGATTATGTCCTCACTCTGAACGCAAAAGTCAACGCTGGAATAGATGATATCATCACTCTGAACGCAAAGTCAACGATGAAATAGATGATATCATCACTCTAAACGCAAAAGTCAACGCTGAAACAGATGATATCATCACTCTGAACGCAAAAGTCAACGCTGAAATAGACGATATCATCACTCTGAACGCAAAAGTCAACGCTGAAATAGATGATATCATCACTCTGAACGCAAAAGTCAACACTGAAATAGATGATATCCTCACTCTGAACGCAAAAGTCAACGCTGAAATAGATGATATCCTCACTCTGAACGCAAAAGTCAACGCTGAAATAGACGATATCCCCACTCTGAACGCAAAAGTCAACGCTGAAATAGATGATATCATCACTCTGAACGCAAAAGTCGACGCTGAAATAGATGATATCCTCACTCTGATCGCAAAAGTCAACGCTGAAACAGATGATATCATCACCCTGAACGCAAAAGTCATCGTTGAAATAGATGATATCATCACTCTGAGCGCAAAAATCAACGATGAAATAGATTACAGCATCACTCTGAACGCAAAAGTCAACGCTATATCATCACTCTGAAGTAGATGATGTTATCACTCTGAACGCAAAAGTCAACACTGAAATAGACGATATCATCACTCTGAAGGCAAAAGTCAACGCTGAAATAGATGATATCCTCACTCTGAACGCAAAAGTCAACGCTGAAACAGATGATATCATTACTCTGAATGCAAAAAACAACGCTGAAATAGATTATAGCATCACTCTGAACGCAAAAGTCAACGCGGAAATAGATGATATCATCACTCTGATCGCAAAAGTCAACGATGAAATAGATGATATCATCACTCATAACGCAAAAGTTAATGCTGAAGATTATAGCATCACTCTGAACGCAAAAGTCAACGCTGAAATATATCATATCCTCACTCTGAACGCAAAAGTCGACGCTGAAACAGATGATATCATCACTCTGAACGCAAAAGTCAACGCTGAAATAGATGATATCATCACTCTGAACGCAAAAGTCAACGCTGAAATAGATGATATCACTCAGAACGGAAAAGAACGTTGAAATAGATTATGTCCTCACTCTGAACGCAAAAGTCAACGCTGGAATAGATGATATCATCACTCTGAACGCAAAGTCAACGATGAAATAGATGATATCATCACTCTAAACGCAAAAGTCAACGCTGAAACAGATGATATCATCACTCTGAACGCAAAAGTCAACGCTGAAATAGACGATATCATCACTCTGAACGCAAAAGTCAACGCTGAAATAGATGATATCATCACTCAGAACGCAAAAGTCAACGCTGAAATAGACGATATCATCACTCTGAACGCAAAAGTCAACGCTGAAATAGACGATATCCTCACTCTGAACGCAAAAGTCAACGCTGAAATAGATTATATCATCACTCAGAACGCAAAAGTCAACGATGAAGCTGATGTCCTCATTCTGAACGCAAAAGTCAAGCTGGAATAGATGATATCATCACTCTGAGCGCAAAAGTACACGCTGAAATAGATGATATCATCACTCTTAACGTAAAAGTCAACGCTGAAATAGATTATAGCATCACTCTGAACGCAAAAGTATACACTGAAATGAATTATATCATCACTCTGAATGCTAAAGTCAACGATGAAATAGATGATATCATCACTTTGAATGTAAAAGTCAACGTTGAAATAGATGATATCATCACTCTGAACGCAAAAGTCAACGCTGAAATAGATGATATCATCACTTTGAATGCAAACATCAACACTGAAATAGTTCATCACTCTGAACGCAAAAGTCAACGCTGATATAGATGACATCATCACTCTGAACGCATAAGCAACGCTGAAATAGACGATATCATCACTCTGAACGCATAAGTTAACGCTGAAATAGACGATATCATCACTCTGAATGCAAAAGTCAACGCTGAAATAGACGATATCATCACGCATGAAATATGAATGCACAAAACATTGAACGCGGAAGACAATTCTAAAATAGATTTCATCTACACTCTTGCACTGAACACAAAAGTAGATGAAACAAACTAACATAGAACATCCAAAGCACAAAACACTTAATGTTAACGACATCGTGGACCAAATCCAAAGTACAGGATGCAAATAGCAGATGCACAGAATATATCAACAAGCAAGCATAAGAACATCTCACAACGAGAGATAACAAGGTAAACGAAGATACTACAATAGCATCATGAAAGACGTAAAGCCATCACAAAACTTTGAACGTTGAATCACTACAAGAAATATACATGCATCTCCACAAACGAGAAAGGGATGTACGTGATTTTTGTTTTGTTTTGTTTTGTTAAGCTCTATAGAGGGTCGTCTTCTCGTAAAATTCAAGAGACATAAGTAAATAGGTATCACAAAAGTATCCACACCATTTTTGTCACATTAAGGATACATATCATTCAACATAAACTGTCTGTGTGAGTCTTAAAATTTCCCAGGGTATTGGAAATCAAATCTGAGTTTTACTTTTGTTTTTTTTAATCGAACATTTGTTCTTTTCAGTTCAGAGATGAATCTTTAAAGAGAGTATGGCGAGATGACGTCAGAGACAAGGAAAAGGCCGTGGAGTCTAAACGACAGTTAATAGAGATGTACAGCGATCATAAAGACGAGACCAAAAAATGGATGATGACGAAAGACGACATGAACCAAAAACTACAGGAAAGCAGGGAGGAGATTCTTAGCCTGAAAGCCACCATCTCAGGACTCAAACACAAACTAGCGGAAACAGAGGACAAACAAAAGGTGGCATTTGACGCTCAGTTAAAATACACACAAGCAAACGAGAATCAGTACCACCGGATGAAAGAAAGACTGAAAGTAACAGAGGATCTTATGACGGACATACAGGACAAAATATGTGCCGCCATCAAATCGAGGCCAAGAAAGGCGCGAAATCCAAAAGAGGAAGTGATTTTGGAACAGAATAAGTACGCGTTCGCAATGGAGGATTTAGATCGTTTATTGGAAAAGCATGACGAACTGAAAGATATAGGACATAAATATTTTGATTTGTGTGATCAAAGGGACTATATCTTGGCCCATATGGGTTACGAAACGGGTACTCAGGATGCAATCTCGCTGTTAGATGCTTACAAGGATTTCGCCGTCAAATCAGAGGAAACGATGTCCGAAATGAGAGAGAAACTTGAAATGTATGGCGACATGGTTGAGACTCACAAGAAACAAATAGAAGCCAACGAAAAGAAAAAGAACGCGTTTCAGATGGGGGCTGGTGTGTGGCAAGCCGCCATACTGAACGTAATGAGGAACCAGTTACAAGATACCAAGAAGGAATTAAGGATGAAGGAATCAAGGCTGCAGATGACGGAACAGGAAAACAGGAAAATGAAGGCGTCCATGCGGGAACTGGAAGCTGAAATCGGCAAGCTGAGACGATCCAAATCTGTGCAACGACAGTCGAGGGAGTTACTGACTGTGGATCTACTACCGTCCAATGCTAGTGACCGGTCTACCAGCTCAGTGGATGACCTGAGCGACCGTGACGACGGCAGACGCAACAAAGCCCCCATGTTACCCCCTCTACATCTCCAACCCCAGGTCTCCTATAGTAATCCTAGTAATACGTCACCAAGGAAACCCGCCAAAACTCGTCAACTGGGATTTGTACAAAACCGTTACTTCGATCTGCCCGAGGGGCTATCCACAGCGCCCGTCAAATTGGAGAATCGTCATAAAAATCACCAAGGTGTGCCTGGGCTGGGAGATCTCAAAGCTATGAACGCTAGGTCCAAGTTTGAAAAGTCTCTAAATCCGGCTAAAGTACAGTTCTAAAACGCTTATTGTCATTGTGTACAAGCTCAAGTTACCCACTGTATAATCTAGTGCTACTGTGACTGTGATCAGGACATGTTAAACACGGACAGTATTACATTTTTATAAACAAAAACCATGCAATACGATGGACTGATGTGTGATTTCCAGCAGCTTTTGTTTCATAGCATAAGTCTACGATATAGCGCTTAATGTATCCGACAAACAATTTCGATTTCGTTGTGCTGTCGGTAGTGAATCGTTGTTATAACCAATAAACAACAGAGTCCCTCTTTAAGACACAAATTGGCACCTTTTAAACCTATATTAATCCTTCAACGTACGAAGGAGCCTCAAATATCAAAGTTTAATTCTTGTTGACAATTATTCGATATTTGTGTCTGTTTTCGATTTTATGCCAAAACATTCTAATTCAAATTAAATACCTATATTGCCATTTAAATTCAAAATGCTTTTACATTTGCAGAAAATTTCAACTCTCATTGTTGCAATCTTAACTGTCAAATTTCTGTATTTGAATTTGTTGAAGATATTGAAAGGTAAATATTTAACGACCAAATACCGGAAGAAAACTGACAAAATTCCGGAAATTTTCGCAAATAAATATTATGTTTTCGTATCGACGTCCAATCAATTATTTAAGAATTTCAAATTTTATCGTGTGAAGGGGAAAACGACCTCGTGCTGAGCCAAAGGATAGTCTTAAAAGCTTAAATTGACCAAGAATATGGTGTAGTTTTCCAGATTACATGTCAAAGATTACTTCCTTGAGGAAAATAAGGATCTCGCTAGGTCTGCACGTCTGAATGCTGTAAATGGCGTCACATATTAAGATGATGAAAGTTTAACACTGAACTTCAGATTTGCTCAATATCTGTTCAGAATGCTTGCGTCAATTTATTGTGCCAAGTCGGAATTCCTAGAGCAGCGTCTCCTTTTTTGTTTGATACGTTTCTCTGGTGTGCATGTCTGCTCCATGCTGCAAATGTCTGTTCAGGTTAAATGATGCTATGAATTTTAAGACGAAGCTAGCAAGCAGACATGCATAATCACATGGCTCAATAATTCACATAGATTGCATATAATGCGCTACTTTGAAAAAAAAAAATAGCAATCCAAGGAATGCTTGTGTCGCCTGCGAAGCGGCTTATTCTAGGAGGTGGATCACATGGTTCAAAATTACTGATATCACTATAAAAGTCTAATGAAATTCATATGTGAAATATCAGACCTCTTACTTACCAACTGAAAGATATGGTCAATCTCAAATTTTCAGAAAATAGTGTCAATCAACTAGGTCAAGGTCACTGCGTAATTATTTTGGTAACAAAACAAAGGTCACATCATATGAAATGTATGCGTGAAATATTAAAGCCCTATCACTTAGCAATCAAAACATATACGCAATTCTAAGAAAAAAGGTTAAATATCTAGGTCAAGGTCACTAGATCAAAATTTATGGTATGTTTAGAAAGGTCTTGTCACAAAGAATACACATGATAAATATCAAAGCCCCATCACTAACCTATCAAAAGATATAGCGAATCCCAACTTTTTTGAAAAGTAGGTCAAATATCCATGTCAAGGTCACAAGGTCAAAAATTATTGTATGTGCAGAAAGGTCTTTTTACAAGGAATTTCAAAGCCCTATCACTTACCAATGAAAAGATATATACAATATTAATTTTTTTCTAAAGTAGGTCAAATATGTAGGTCAAGGTCAGTAGGTCAAAAATTATGGTATGTGTAGAAAGGTCTTGTTACAACCAATACACAAGTGAAATTTCAAAGTCCTATCACTAACCATTCAAAAGATAATGCAAATTTTAACTTTTTTGAAAAGTAGGTCAAATATCTAGGTCAAGGTCACAAGGTCAAAAATTATGGTATGTGTACAAAGGTCTTGTCACAAGGAATACATGTGTGAAATATCAAAGCCCTATCCCTTACCAATAAAAAGATATAAGTATTCTTAATTTTTTCGAAAAGTGGGTCAAATATGTAGGTCAAGGTCACTAGGTCAAAAATTTTGGTATGTGTAGAAAGGTCTTGTCACAAGGAATACACATGTGAAATATCAAAGCCCTATCACTTACCATTCAAAAGTTATGGGCTGTGACACCCAAAGTGTGACAGACAGACAGACGGACTGACTGACGGACGGACGGACGGACAGACGGACGGACGGACGGACAGACGGACAACGGACAAAGTGATCCCTAAGTGTCGCTATGCTTCGCAGGCGACACAAAAACCCCGATTCTATTTACTGGTATACATTTTTAATTCCGACATTTACAATTTTATTGTAACATCTTAACATAACAAGATATATTTCTAGCGTCAACAAATGATATAAATATTATAAATTACTCTCACAAACATTTCATTAACGTAGCATTTCCTCAATATAAAACACCATAAAAACAGGATAACAGATCTTAAATCATAAACTTGCAAAAAATGCAGGAATGCTCAAATGCAGCTGAAAATGGAAAATTGCAAAACGTACAACCATGATATACGTGTTATAAAAAATGCACTTTTCAACCACTTGGAATCCTTAATGCATAGGTTCATACAAATAAATATCAAAATACACAGTAAAATTTTGTGAAGCCCCCTACAAGGTCAACTTGTGCAAAGTGCCACACTTTTTACTTTTATTACTTCAGAAGGGCGGATCTAGGACTAGAGGGGGTCAGGAATCCACCTGGGTTTGCCAAAAACCTATTTCCCCCATTTCGCATATAATTCTTTCCATCATATCTTTCACGAGATCCTCTGAATGCATGGACCCCCCCCCCCCCCCCCAACATGTTTTAGATCCGCCCCATGATCCGGGTACAAATGTCAGATATAGTAGAGTTCATAATTTGAGAAATGCAATTCTATATGGCTTAAAACAAATACCATAAATACTAAATCCGATTTCACACCCTTTAATATGATATAAAGCGCTTAATGATATGAACAAAGGATTCAAAATCCATCCAGATCAAAGACCATGGTTTATCCCCCCTTAAAAATCAAGATCCCGGGATATAATGCAGGTCAGATCATGGCTTAAACCTAGTAAATAATAAAACCTATGTAAAGTTAAGACCACCAGGGTACTTGACGAGATTACATGATAAGGTTATAAAGACCAGTCAATATTGAAATTTCAACTCGCTTGTAAATCTGATTTTAAAATTCATATATATTTAGAAACAGCGAAAAAAACGAATTACAGAATGAAAATTCAATTTGGCAAACCTACACCGCTGATTGGTCCCTCTGTCTTGTACAGAATACGAAATTGAACGAGTGATAGGGTTGGGTAGGTAGTTCAGGGAGGGGTTTTCATTGACAAAGAATGTTGATTTTCGCAAATACACAGTTAAGCGTGGAATTAGAAAGAGGGGAGGGGGTAGTTTGGTTCCTTCAGTCGGGAGACCCAAACAACACCCCCTTTCAAAAGGAGAAGGACGGACATCTTTAAACCATGTTTATTTTTCTCTCTCTCACATATGCTGCATTATATAGAAGTCATATTTCTTACAGGAGTGAGAAGTCCGACTGACATGCAGCTAGGACTGTGGAATGTACAGCACAGGAATTCACTTTTATAACCAGAAAATTTATTATGGCCCTCTTCTGATCTCAGTATAGTCTTGAACACCTGTAAATACCGTATCAATAAGATACTCATTAAATTCTCTATATTCTCTTTGCTTCAAAATTCCTGTCACGGAAATCACGACCTGTAACACGCAGAATTTAAGTGCGTTAATTATTCAAAGAATAATAATAGAGAGTATCAATTTTTCATTTTCTAATTCTTTGCTATCGGTCAATGTGACCTCAACGTTTCCAATCTTCTCTATACTAAATATATGAATTGTACTATTAATACCAAAGGTTATTTACATGAAATCGATCAGCAACTTTCTTGCATAGAATATCAAATCGATCGTTCGCTATATTTGGGTATTTCATTTAACAACTTATTTTCGCGAGCCAATTGCGTTTTCTATGTTCTACTATAAATTAAAAAAAAATACATGAAAATGCTCGTTTTGCCTGAAAAAATCCTTTTATCAAAACTGCGTTTGCTATCTTTATTTTGATTTGTTTTCTGACATTTCAGTTCACGTATAATTAATTTTAATTAAATACGCTGAATTTCTGCAGAAAATTATAAGTATAAATGACTATAGCATTTTAAATTCAGAAGAAACTTATATGCCTTTTCCCTAAAAGAATTGTTTGCAGAATTTCTTCAATAACTTATAATACTTTATTTTAAACTAAGGTTGGCTATTTCCCCTGGCAACCTGGCATGTCATAAATAAGCTATGAACATGATGAATAGCACAAATAGTGAAATAAAAGACAAACTACTGTAGAATGCAGCTAAAATTACAAAATATTTTTTAAACAGCATCAGATTCTATAGTATCATTCGGAACAAAATACCTAATGATGTACATGTATCACAGAGTGGCATAAATATTTCACACCATGAACAACAACCCTTTAATTTCATAATAGACAACAGTGCATTTGCTGAACTTAATAGTCAAGGTCTAAACCTCTGAGATTGACTATTCTCATGTCAACTTAAAATTGTGAAGTCATCTTTAAAACAATGCAAAAAATATTAACTCTGAAATTCTGCACTTGAACAGAGAGTGGTCTTTTAATTGCTTGCATTGAATAAATTGCAGCATTTTTCTTCTTTAGTAAAAAAAAAAAAAAAAAACAACATTTGTAACGATCAGAAAATAAATGATGAGTTAACTTTAATATATACAAAATTTAATAATTCCCCGATGAAAATTCATTGTAGACCATACAAAATATCATAATTATCATTTGACCAGCAAATGTATCTCAAAATCACTAAGCACACCTTGCAAAGATGGTAAATCACATATTGTGGACCCATCTTACTTATATAAATACATCAAAACAAAACTATTAAAGTGCTATCAATTTTCATACCCTAACCAAATGACCTTGACCCTTAAATATCTATTATAATGATATATTCAGGTAGTCAACCTCCAGGGTAAGAGAGGTAACTCCAGTAATGAAAGTATTCCAATATGCAGACTGACTGAAATTCTTGAAACATTCTGAAATATTGACAAATTTCTGATATAGAACCAAAGAAATTGAAGATCGCTTCAGTTTTGTTAGAGGTTGTTGGTATGACTATATACAAACTACTATATTATATTCAATCATAGTTTGTTTGTAGTATCTGACAGGGATTTTCTCGATTCTGATTCGATGATACTGCAATTTGTAATGAAATTAAGCCAATTAAAATAATGTTAACAAACAAAGCAGTTGATTTTAAGATTCTGATTAGTAGATCGTTAAACCATAATGTAACCAATCAAATCACTGTTTACAAACACTGCAGTTGTCTCAGATTCTGTTGGGAGATCTTTGGAATATAATGCAACCAATCAAATAACGGATTCCACACATAGTGGTTGTCCAACATTGTGAGTGGTAGATGAATGGTCCATAATGTAAGCAATCAAATCACTGGTTTCACACACTACGGTAGCCTTAAGATTCTGATTGGTAGATACATGTAATGTGAACAACAATTTAACCAATCAAACCACTGTTTTCACACACTTCAATGGTCAGAAGATTCTGGTTGGTGGATCAAACCACTGGTTTCACACACTGCAGTTGCCTAAGACTCTGATTTGTTGAATATTTGAACAACAATGTAACCAATCAAAACACTGGTTTTACACACTGCAGCACCATTTTGGTCCTTTGAAATATTGCATGTGAAGTGACTACACCGGTATTCATGTTGACAAATGTTTACAAGCAGCTTGACGATAAAAGGAGGTAATCTATGCACAAAACTCGAGTGACTTTGAGTTAGTGACAGAAGATATACAGATGTATGAACTGCAATGCTAACAAACTCGATGCACCAAAACTATCGATCATTCCAAAATTAAACAAGGAGTTTTTTTGAGGTTTCAAAATGTGAGATTGGTAAGGTACTTCTTCAGTGTAATCATATTGTTGTCTCGTCAACTGGACTTGTATTGGAGCTATATATACTAGTTAAACTAGATTTGCTGTTCAAGTCTTGACTGCTGGAACCTGAAAAATAAGATATATATGTATGAAATAACTTCAGACACAAAAACACAGATTATGAAAATAAACAATGAATATTCTGTATCTAAGGTACAAATTTGTTGAAAAGCAGATTTTATTCCCTTTTTTTGTATTTTCTAAAATTCCATGCAGGATATAGAAAACAGCAGTCAAATAGATTTCAACCAATCATAGGCTATAGGGCCAATTCTTTTTTCATAATGAATAGGAAATTTGGATATACTTTCTGTAGTATATTATGGATTTTTAAAATCAAATGGTCCAGGAATTTTCTTTCTATAAATTTTGTGCTATAGTATAGCATATAAGTTTAAACGTCAAGCAGTAAATGACCAAGATTTAATTATAGATAGGGAACAGATAGACAAGATGGAATAGACTTACTATACTCACTATAATCTGAGATGGGTGTATGTGACTGTCCGTTTCTGATGGGTTGTAGGTAGGTGGAGGGGACCCATCCCTCCTGTCCCGTTCCCGTATGATGGACGTACCACCACCCCGTGGAGCCACTACGGAGCACCCTAACTATGTCCCCCTCACGTAGGCTAAGCTCGGTGTTGTCTTCTGCCGTGTAATTACCCAGGGACGCGAACTGCTGCATGTGATGTGGCTAGCAGATGAAAAGGGTTTTATGTATTTTATATGATATATCATGATACAAAATGTATTAGTCCGCTGAAAAGCAAGTATAAATATACACTTACTTTTAAAAAATAAATAATCACACGGACTCTCAAATTTCTTGTTAACAGATATTAAAAATGATGTAAGACTGATTTTTGTAAAAGACTTAAAAAGATTAATCTATACTATTAAACATGATATAAGATATTAAAATGAAATTGAACAAAAAGTTCAGATTATCTATAGCCCAAGATACCTTGTAAGGAGAAAAAAAGTTCCCTGAGACTTGAGATGAGAAGCTAGTTACCTGAGACTTAGGATGAGAAGAATAATGTTGCTGACTAGATTGTTTGACTTTCTCTCCCTCCCCATCAGAATACTCATCACTGGACCACGCCTCCTGGTTCTGGTTTCCGTGGGGTGGGGACTCAGGGGACATCATCTCCAGCCCCTGGGGCACAGTGGGAGTATTATTGTTGAATATCATTACATTGTGGGTTTTCCAGTTATCCACATACCTAAAGAAAGACAAGTTCATGAAAATCATACATGTAATATACATTCCATGAACCCATCACCTATTTGCGAACAGTATCCATTGGCAGGGAACATATATTTATAAAAGGTGAAATTTAAGTGTCTATAGAAACTTTTTTTTCAAGGTAAAAATGTCCTTTTCCTGATTATAGTCACTCAAGGATCAGTATGTCCTTTTATAATAACTTATTTATATACACAATGATTTCTCTTTATTTTTTGCATCAATCTAAGGTGCCATTGCAAGTATAAACATAGGTAATCACAGATTACGAAGCTCACCTCGTGGCAGCAAAATTCAATTCAAACATATTTCTAAGTACATGTATATTAGCTATTAAAAACAAAATCATTCAAGCGGAAAAAGAAGGTCAAGGTCATTTTATGAAAGTTTGATCAAAGATACATCCAATATGCAAGTTTGGTACATGTAGCACTTATACTTTGCTCAATATTGGCTTTCAAAGGCAAACTCACTCAAGTGGAAATTTTATGAAAGTTTGATCAAAGATACATCCAATATGCAAGTTTGGTACATGTAGCACTTATACTTTGCTCAATATTGGCTTTTAAAGGCAAAATCACTCAATCGGAAAAAGTAGGTCAATGTCATTTTAAGAAAATGTGATCAAAGATACATCCAATATGCAAGTTTGGTACATGTAGCACTTATACTTTGCTCAATACTGGCTTTTAAAGGCAAAATCACTCAAGCGGAAAAAGTAGGTCAAGGTCATTTTAAGAAAGTGTGATCAAAGATACATCCAATATGCAAGTTTGGTACATGTAGCACTTATACTTTGCTCAATATTGGCTTTTAAAGCAAAATCACTCAAGTGGAAAAGTAGGTCAGATGCTGCATCTGATGAATGGGTTTCTCTTGGCAGCCCAAGATGAATCACTTGTGCAAGTTTGGTTACTGTAGCATCAGTACTTTGTCAGATACTGAGCTACCCCAAACTTCTTAACCAAGCCACTCTGAGCTACCCCAAATTTCTTAACCAAGTCAATCAAGCGGACAATGTAGGTCAGATGCAGCATCCGATGCATGGGTTCACCTCAGCATCCAAAGATGAATCACTTGTGCAAGTTTGGTTACTGTAGCATCAGTACTTTGCCAAATACTGAGCTACCCCAAACTTCGGACGGGGACGGGGATGCGCGGGGGTATAGCACAAGCTCACTCAACTTCGTCGAGGTGAGCTAAAAATTAATGATTAATGATATTTATATAATAGAATAATTTTGCACATAACATTTTCTGTATTACCTGGATGAGTTATTACTGGAGCTGGTGAGGTTGAAGAGATCTTCCTGAGACATACCATGGACGTTACGGTGGTGCACTGAAACACACAATGAAAAAAATCCTTGAAACTTAATCAAAGGTAATAGATGTATAAAAAATTATTGTGCAAAACCAGTAAAGCATAAATGAAGTATTGCTTTCTTTTCGACATTTTTGATTTTTCTCCATCGTCCAAACTGTGTCAAATATCGGCTAACCTCAGCCGACATTGGAAATATGCATTTTTCATGGAGAAAACATACCCGAAATTACTTCACTATACATATAAAACACCGCTAAAGACGGTATGGCCGGATTGCAAAGTAAGTTTTTGTCACCAACTGGGTCAAGGTCACTAGGTCAAATATTACAGCACACATTGAGAGGTCTTGTCAGAGGCAACCTACATGTATAATATAAAGTTTCTAATGTATACAGTTCCTTAGATTTTGCTTAAACCAGGAACTTTAACCAAAGTCTTTAACTAGGTCAAAGTCCAAGGTCAAGGTCACTAGGTCCAATGTAACGGCATAAATTGAAAGGTCTCATCATGGGCAACCTAAATGTATAATATAAGGTTTCTACTGCATACAGTTCCTTAGATTTTGCTTAAACCAAGAACTTTAACCAAAATCTTTAACTAGGTCAAAGTTCAAGGTCAAGGTCACTGGGTCAAATGTTACGGCATAAATTGAAAGGTCTCATCATGGGCAACCTACATGTATAATATAAAGTTTCTACTGCATACAGTTCCTTAGATTTTGCTTAAACCAGATACTTTAACCAAAATCTTAAACTAGGTCAAAGTCCAAGGTCAAGGTCACTAGGTCAAATGTTATGGCATAAATTGAAAGGTCTTGTCATGGGCAACCTATATGTATAATATAAGGTTTCTACTGCATACAGTTCCTTAGATTTTGCTTAAACCAGGAACTTTAACCAAAGTCTTTAACTAGGTCAAAGTCCAAGGTCAAGGTCACTAGGTCCAATGTAACGGCATAAATTGAAAGGTCTTGTCATGGGCAACCTATATGTATAATATAAGGTTTCTACTGCATACAGTTCCTTAGATTTTGCTTAAACCAAGAACTTTAACCAAAATCTTTAACTAGGTCAAAGTCCAAGGTCAAGGTCACTAGGTCAAATGTTACAGCATAAATTGAAAGATCTCTTCATGGGCAACATACATGTATAATATAAAGTTTCTACTGCATACAGTTCCATAGATTTTGCTTAAACCAGGAACTTTAACCAAAATCTTTAACTAGGTCAAAGTCCAAGGTCAAGGTCACTAGGTCAAATGTTACGGCATAAATTGAAAGATCTCTTCATGGGTAACATACATGTATAATATAAAGTTTCTACTGCATACAGTTCCATAGATTTTGCTTAAACCAGGAACTTTAACCAAAATCTTTAACTAAGTCAAAGTCCAAGGTCAAGGTCACTAGGTCAAATGTTACGGCATAAATTGAAAGGTCTTGTCATGGGCAACCTTCATGTATAATATAAAGTTTCTACTGCATATAGTTCCTTAGATTTTGCCTCAACCAGAAACTTTAACCAAAATGTTGACGGCAGACGGACAGACGGACGGACGGACAGACAGACGGACGGACGGACGGACATCGTCAATCTATAGACCGGAATTGCTTTGCAATCCGGCCAAAAACTTTTAAAAAGTCTTAATAGAATCAAATTGCAAATAACTGTATAACAAACCTGAATAGTCTGAGGTACAAACCTTTAAGTTGGTCAAATTGGTTCATTAAAACTCTTTTGATTTCCTTCACCCACATTTCCTTGCTAGGAAGACTGGGGGCCTGAAAAATAATCCTAGATGTTAGATGTCATACAATTCGCTATTTTCGATGACAAGAGTAACTTCCCATTTGGGACGGTATCTGACTTAGACTAATTGTGAGTCATCTAATTCTTAGGAAATGGTCTTTAAAGTCTGGGAAACAACGGTACAAAATCGTCATTATGTCATAATGGTTTTACGTGCGATACCGTCTCAAATGGGAAATAACTCTGTATTCCGCAAAGACTCAATAGCAGAGACCTCTTCATCTCAACTAAATAACAAACAATTTAGTTTTAAACTTGAAATATGCACCTCTGTTTTGATAACTATAATCACTTTTGAAAGCTGTTCAATATTATTTGAGATACATAAAAGATTAAAAAATTAATCTATATTACAGCTTTTGGTACTTTTTTGTTTACAAGGGACAATTCAAGCTTAAACTTTGTTTTGCGAAACAAATCCTTGACAATAAAAGCTGTTGATTTCAGTATGACAACGTACATGTACAAAAATTTGCCAGTAATACATGCAATATGGCATAATTAAGTAAAACTTTTATTTATAAGTTATATGTAAATTAATTTACCAATAATATATAAACTTCCTCTCTCCCTCTTAGCCAGAGCTCAAATTTTTTCCTATCACCTTTCACATTTTCTGTTAAACCAACTTGAGACAGCTGAAAAAGCAATACAGAACATTTGAGCATTTATCACAACTTTCGTCAAAGATTATTTGATTTAAATTCTGAAAATTAGATGCATGACCCTCTATGAATTTTTTAATTAAGATTAACACACAGACAACACACGTGCACTATAGTACTTGTAGATCAAGATTTTTTCCCATTTCTTTCAGATACATGTATAAATTTTTTGTCTACATACACAAATTTTGTAAACATATCCTATATACAGATTCATTTTTGCCCCATTTTAAAATTTGCCCTTTTCCTTCAAATACCAGAGGGGGGAATTCAAAAAGGGTTGCACAAAAATTAAACATAAAGGATTGTTAGACAAAAAAATTAACAAGGGGGTGATTCAAGAATTCAATTTAGTATATCAATATGGCAAAAATAAGACTGAGAAAATTCAAAACTTTTCACAGTAAATACTTACTTTGAGACAATTTTTGAATGCGTAAACTCCTTGGTCTGAATTACTAGCTTCATCCTTACGTTTACATAATAAAATCACTTTTTCATATAAGAACACATGTCTATGCATAGGTTTAAATCTCAGGTCCTTTATTTTTCCTTTAGTATGTTCTGTAGACACAGTAAAACTTCCTTGCATTAAAATTCTTCCAAGATCCGCTACATTTCCCTGTAGATGAAAATATTCAATCATTAAAAAGATATACGAGAAAATTCAAATAGGATGTACATCATCAAAATACACAATCCTTTAAAATTGCCTTTTCCACGGCATGTGTAGTATCGCAGTACATAATGTAACTATTTGCAACTAAAGCCCCGATTGACTAGTTGTCTTCTGTCAGTTAGGTCATGCTGTCATCCTGTCAGTAGGTCATACTCAACTCAAGGTCAAGGTGAAGAGGTTGTGATGGATCTAATTAGTAAAGCTGGTTCCCTACAACACACTGACTATGATCATAAATTACTTAAGTGTATATTAAAGGTAAGAAAAAATTGACAATTTGACAAGATGTCCCGGCATTAGTAACTTCAGTTTGGAATGGGACTTGAATAACTATAAAAACAGGTTGAGGCCATTTCTTGTTTTTATTCTGTTTTGCGTCCTTTTGAAATTGAGAAACCTACCAGCCAGCCAGGGAGAAAAACAAACAAGAATATAAAACAAAGATGCAAATTCATGTTTTGGTAACTTTATGAAATATGGCAGAAACTTATTTCATTTGGTTATTAACAGAGTTAAGTCAACAAAAGAATGATGGATAATGTAATGTCTTTCATCATTGCATTACTTTTATATTTTAACATGAAATTTAAAACATTAAACAATTTCTCTTTAATTTTTGTAGAAAACACATTTAATTTGCAAAAGATTATATTATTTTAATTTTGTTTTGTTTTGTGACTTTGGGCTCAAAACCTACCAGCACGAGGACGCAAAACAGAAAATAACAAAGAAATGGCCTAACAGTCCATCGCAAAATTTATATGCACCTAGAAATGAAATGCAATAGGCCACATGCCAAAATTCATAATGGCTGACAAAATGACGAAAAATATCCGAGGTAGGCAATTCTTGCGCACTTTTCATTGTTATGTCACAATGTAATTGCATCTTTTAACAGTGACGTCATAATGTGAAACAACGCCAATTTATGTTGACTCAGACATTTTGTGCTCTCTAACAAGATCGGAAAATGGTCTATTAGATACCTATGTATGTTACTTTCATTGTAAACTTACCGGAAATCCTACTATAGAGACTTGATGCATGCTATCGTTGACATATCGTACGACCTCTAACATACAGTTTAAAGCCTCTCGTAACTGAACCTCACTCTCTTGGTTATCGTCACTGAACCGTAACATTTCCTGAAATAGAACCAATACCTTAAAGCTAACAGAATTTGTAATTTTAAGCTTTTTAAGCAATAAATAATAAAGAAGGTTATTTAAAAATTTGTTAAAAACATTTTATCAATTATCAATGTAAGATTCAAATAAATATAACTACAAGAATATTCATTTCATGAATAGATGCAAAAAGAATAAGGTAATTCCATTCTCTCAGGCACAAATGTAAGTTTATAAATTAACCCTGAGTAGTAAATGATATTTGTTAATAACAGTACTTTAGGTTTAGCACTGACCTTGAGTAGTAGTTGATATTTGGTAATCCTTTGAACAGGTTTCAATAAGTAAGCTCCTAACGGCAGTTTATGACCAAGTCGTCTTTGGCATTCCTAAAACATGATCAATGACATCAATACCTTGATTAGACTGAAATACTGCTAATTAGTCTAATAGTGCAATCAAAGATTTTCTGCCTTATTTGAAACTTAAGGAATCCTATGATGCAAGTGTTTTTGCATTTATTTTTGAAGAATATCCATTTTTATGCATGTGATAAAAAAAAAGCTGGTGGTCAGCATTCAAAAGTAAAGGGAGAACCTGCTTTTCTAAGATTTTTAATTGTTGTGAACAATGATTTTCCTATATGCTACACTGATGAAATTTTCACAAATTGCTGATGTTCAAGTGATCGATACTTGAACTGATACATTTACAAATTATGTCAAAAATTGTTTCAACACAGAGTTAACATTTTTAATTCAAAATTAACTTTATCTCACTCCGAGAAGAAATTTAGTCATGCGGATTTTATGAAAAGTTAATTTTTTCCACTTTTTTTTTACATACCATGAAAAATGGATTCTGGTCCCCTATTTGGTTCCTTAAAGCTTCAGACCTCTTCTTGTTCTGACAGTAAAGACTGTACAAGTGGAATTCTTCTTTCTGTTACAAACAAGGAAAAAAATTCATATAAATGCGTAGTGATAAATCTTATATCTAACACATAAAACATTTCATATAAAACGTGCATTGGTAAATTTAATTTCTTTCTTACTTACATGTAATTACTGTACCTTCATCTTACTTTTCTTTTGCTCTATCTCTTTCTTTAAATATTTGTTAATTCTTAATTGGTCTTGCTCTATGTGTATTTAAATGTCATCATCTTGATCATTATATGTTGTACATTTTAAGGAGAGGGCTCCGGTAATGTTGAGCCAACTTCTGCCCAATTCCTTTTCATGATTTATAATGAAATAAAATATGTTTAAACTTAAATTAAACTGTGTAAGTGGTTATTTTCACTGGGGGACTCCGTTGATTCGTGAAATAATATAAAATTACCCCCAAGCAAAAATTTGCTTTTTAGTACTTCAAAAGATAAAAACCACCATGACAACTGTTTTTCTTTCTTAATAAGCCTTTTTCACATAACTGCGTTATTAGCATTTTGTGGACGGCAAGTACCAACTCTCGTTACGTCACAGTTAAAAATTGATTGTCCTTGACGTCATATTATGGGAAAAGTACTTATTTTGCCGTCCAAACAACTGGACTGCAATTATGTGAAAAAGGCTAAGTAAGTAAACAGTAAATAGACTTTTACCAGAAGTATAATAATCAACTTACCCTGTTAGCAAAACAGGCCCCTACTTTTGCTGGCATATCTTGGCAATTTTCCAGCTCTTGTAGAAAGGTACTGAAAAAATAAATTGTAAAGATCTTTACATTTGTACATTAATGTCAATTAAACTCTGTAAATGTACATTTAATTTTGTACATTGAAGTTGATAACTGTAAACTGTCTTTTATTTGCGGCATCTTTAATATTCGCGAACATGATGAGTAACTGGTGACTGGATGGCGGCGTTTTATTTTCGCGACATCGTATAAACGTAATTTTCTGCACATATTCGTTGGAACATATTCGTGGCGTTTATTTTTCATGAATCAAAGAACCTTGCGAATATTGCGAAAATAAAATGTTCACAAACAAAAGAAGTTTTACAGTATTATATGAAATTCCGGAGTAAATCTATTTATAACTTTTCTTAAATTATTTATATAGTCTGTATAATACTAGTATCCAAAAATGATTCAAAATAATCCAACGTAAAGAATAATAATAATAAAAAAAATGTTAAAGTACCACAGAAACAATATATAATATTCACATTTTTATTGCTACATGTGTTTCGGCTGTATCAATAGCCTCTTCAGACAATAATGTACAAAACAAAGTATTGGTACATGCTATATATTGATGGTAAATCATGATATGTATGTAAGATTAAGTACTGTGCACTCCTAGGTAGCGTATGCTTACTTCAAGGGAAAAGTAAATAAATGATACTATCGGTTCTAACTATAGGAAGTGCTGAATCAGATAAATTGGTAAAGTGAGCATGTTTTAAGGATTGTGGGCGTAAATTATCATGTTCTGTTTAACATAGGTTTAAATTTATCAATAAAGATCTGTTCTTTAATAGTGATCATGGAATAATCATCTGTTTGATAAATTGGCATAACTTTAAAATTTCCTTTACTACATTCAAACATATGTTTTGATACAAAAAGAATCCTATTTTGAGGAAGTTTAATATTACTTTTATGAAGGGAAATGCGTTGATTTAATTGTTTAATTTGTCTGTATAATATATGTATGAGGAATAGAATATATCTCAAAAGAGAAATAACCCTGTAAATATTACTCACTCATTGTGGAATTTATAAATCTGTTCAAGGTTACCAAACAGTATATCCCGTTTTCCCTTCAGTTCCTCCGGTATCAGATGCTGCATGGATCTCTCCTCCATCTTACTGTAATATCCCTGTGTATGATAAAATGTCTCATTTTAAAACAAAACTCCACAGACATGTATACAATACACAGACAAGGGCAGTTTTAGTATATATCACAGAACATAGATTAGTATATGTCGACTGACACGTGGTCCTAGTGAGGCTCGAACCAGTAAACTTTCGGTCACTGGCCTGACGCCTTATCTACAAGACCACCGTGAGTGTCGACAAAATATGTCTCAAATTTGAGTATACATATATATCATAAAGAATTCCATTTTTGAAGAATATTTGTCAGTAATCAGTTGCATGGTTTATTAATCAATAAACCTTTTCACATTTTCTGTGGTATTGAACAGTTACATCAAATGAATTGTGCGAAATCTCATTGTACTGGGGAAAATGTAAATACTGATACTGATTATCCCTTAAAAATGTGATTAAATTAAGTATTGCACTGGTAATGTAAAAGGGTCTATAGCATAGTCCATTACTACATGTACATCATATAAGAGGAGAAAATTTGAAAAATAACTTTTCAGCATCAAAACGTCACTTTTAACTGACAACTCAAACTAATCAAATACATATATGTATATAATTCGCTTCTATCATTATTACTATGCAGTAAATGATTAAAAGGTGAAGAGTTTTTAAAACAGAGTAATGCTCATACAAGAACTTACATTTAGAATATCCGAGAGTTGGGAAACATATGTCTTCTCTGTCTCAATCAATTCATTCAAAACATGCCTGAAAATTATCATATCATGTCAGAAAGAATAGATGTACAACTTCTGCAAATATATATGCAATTCTTTGCAACACATACCTTAATTTTTAGTCTTTGTGTGAAATAAATATACTGTATTCGTGGAATCACTCACGGTGTATAATCAATTTTTGCTACTTTCACTGTCATCTTTGTAACGCGAAAGTTTGTCCCAGTGAATTCGAATTCCACATGCATAGCTCAATACTAGATTTTAGTACAGATCTGTGAATCATTGTCCATGCGAAATGATTTACTTTTATAAAACCGCGAACGAACGTACCAGCAAATGATTCTGCTTGCACAGTTATAGACACATCAAATGATGGTTGAAAAAGATATCTAAGGTTTACAAGTGTATATTCCCTTCACTGAATGTCTATAGGGAAAATTCAAGGATAATCATATGTGTACATTTGGTGTACTTGCTAATAAATTTGTATCTTTATATACTTATTTCTAAATCGTGATTTTCTTTACCAAATATAAACAAGAGTTACCTCCTCTTTGCTAACAATGTTTCCGAGTCAGAATTTGATGATCCAACGGATGTAGAAGTGGACATTGAAGACACAGAATTCCGTGTTTTTTCACTCCCTGGATCAGACATATTACTAACACTGCCAGTGGTGGGATAGGTGATGTATGGACGAGATTTGGTTCCGGGCTGCTGACCATCCGTACGTAACTACAAAAAAATTAAAGTATTTTCAAATTATTACAAACTCTATACATATAGCTTTATTAAATAGAGTGATTTTTTATCTATATGTTATAACTACATGTACTGTATTTAGAGATATTTCTTATCTAAATGAGATGTTTAAGATGGTTATAACATTCAGTTCATTAGATTTCTTATCCAAATGAAATGTTAAAAACATGCAGTCTAAATCAAAATTTTTCCACAAAAACTATTAAGACTTAACTTTTTAGCATAGAAGCTTTAGTGCATGCTACCGGCCATCATCAGCTCATTTATTTCCCTTAATCGTAATGATTTATGATGATAAGCAAAATCTATATCTAAACATACAGAATTAATTTCATTATTTGATAAAATTCTGAAATATAAATAAACTAAACAGAAAGTAATGTAAAAGTTTATATTTTTTCTTTTACATCTGTTCAACTTTTTACCATTTTTTGACATATGCAATAATAAAGTTTTCATACATTAGAGTTACAGACCCTTTCACATTATCTGCGGTACTGAATTTGAAGCTCAGTTGTGGGGGACAAACAATAGATTGCACATTCACCAGTGACGTCATTTGATTGTAACGACATTTTTCACGGAACTATTTAAACAAGATTCCGGGTAAAACATCTCATAACGCTCAAATGACATAACTGGTGCATGCCCGATCTATTGCTTGTCCCAAGATAAAGAGCTTCAAATTCAGTACCGCAGATAATGTGAATTGATCTATCAAATTAGGGCAAAGGGGCTATAGCTAAGCGGGAAATAGATACACAAATTAACAATCTATAAATAGGATACTAACCCTTGCTGATTTTTCATACACAGAGTGTGGTTTATGAGCCGTCTCCTGTCCAGCTTTCCGTTTCTGTTCCGTATCGTTGGTGGTACGAGTATTAGGGTGTACGGCTCGTACCGGCCCCGGTCGTGACGACGTAGGACGTCCACTGGTTATCGTACTTTGTAAACTTTGTCTCTGCCTCTCACACATGCCATGTACGTCCTCCATCTTCCTCAAAACTTTCTGAACAACTTGCTGCAAAATTAATTATCATTATTGAAATCAGCTGTTACATACCAGATTTTCTCAAAGAGAATCTTCAATTTCCTTTAACTAATTCTGTAATTCATTGCTCATTTATGCAATAAATGAGCAATGAATTACTAAATTTAAAATATGTAATTTGTTCTCTGTGGAATTCTATGAACAGAATTTCCTTTAATTAAGTTTCCAGATTAAAGGGGGGGGGGATATTCATACACCAACTGTTGCTGAGTATGTTTGTTTTGTTTTCTTTTTTTTAAGGGAGGCTTTCTAATTTGTTCCAGGTTCTGCCCCAAGATTCACCTAGACTTCATTATTCTCCTGCATTGTTATATCAAGTTGATAAGGTAAACATCAGTACTGAACCTGCAAACCAGTAGGATAATGAAAAGCCTGATCTTTTTTAACTTAACAAATTATGTTTGTAAAACATATGCCCCGCTGTACAGATTGACTCTCATGACAACAACCAGAAAGGAAAAAATTACCTTGACCTATTGACCATAAAATCAATCACCTTTTTTCATATTTGAGGTCTATTTCTCTATCCTCATCTCTTCTAAAGTAACTATACATCAGCTTTTGGTTCCAATAGTTTAGGGTACTTGAGTTGTCATTTGAAAACCATCATTTTCAGTGATTTTCCCTATCAGTGACCATGCATGCCCTTTGAAATAATTTCCTCAAACTCAATAGTCTTCTTGCCCTCCTAATAAGTAAGTATATATCCAAATCTAATGTGGATAAGCCAAATGGTTATTGAATTGTCATCTGGAAACAATGACTTTAAGTGTATTTTTCCTAACAATGACCTTGACCTTTGACCTCAACATTCTCTTTACAAGTAAGCATATATCTAATTTTTTGTAGAAAGGTGAAAGGGTTCTTGAATCATCATCTGGAAGCCATAGTTCTAAGTAATTTTAAGTGTATTTTTCCCAACAGTGACCTTGACTTTTGACTTATTGACCCGAAAATCGATAGGTGTCTTTTCCTCATGATAAGTAAGCATATATCCAAATTTGGTTTGGATACTGGATAGGTGAAAGGAATTTTGAGTTATCATCTGGAAACTGAAAGCGTGACAGAATGACAGAATGACGGATTACGCAGACTCCCAATGCCCTTCACCATGCCAGGGGCATACAAATGCAGCACAACCCATGTGCAGTGTTAACTCCTCCGTCTTTTTTCATTGATCTATATACATGACACCTACCCTAGTCTCTGGAGTAATCATGGTCTCAAACAGCTGCCTGAACTCCTTTGGATTGTTGAGCCTTAGTTGACTAGAAGTGGCCATGAATTCCTCTATGTCTTGTAGGGCCTTTCTGGACTCCTCTATAGTATTGCATTTAGCCGTCTGCATCTCTGACAACATGTCAACTCCGTGGTTGCACCATTTATTGGCCTAAAATACGAAATAATTATGTATAGCTTTGATAACTGGAATATTTTGCCCAAGATGAAAATTTACATTCAATCATTCAACCATAGCCAAAATTCATCATCATCATCATCATCATCATCATCATCATCATCATTTGTACCTTATCGATTCTGTCTTGCAGATCATGTGACTTGTTCAGTATTTCCCGCCGTCGCCTGAGAAGTGACTTGTACTGGTCGCACATGCGCTGTAGCTCTATACACTTGGGTCTGATAGAGTCCACAGCGTAGTTATCCTCTGCTATCATCTGGTCCCCTGTGTTCCTCATGACCTCAGCTTGGTCCAGATCACGCTGGAAATAACACAAAAAATGGAGACTTTATAAAATGGTATAAGATGTAAATTATATCTAAATCCGTGACTATCTGCAAAATTGTTCTGCAACTAGGTCCACGACCAGCTACAATGTTTACCGGTGACACGTTTAAGATCCTGTGTTAAGACAGGACAAGTCCCAAATTGCCTTCAATATTTACTCTTTAATGATTAACTGTATAATTAGTGATACTCTAATTTTCGTAAAACTAGTAAATGAATTCACCAATATTCGGGTTAATAGGCAAGCTCTTTTATCGTCCAAAGAAACCGCTATTGGATAAAACATAAAACGATATCTTCTATAGACATCCTATAGTTTGCACATCTTTTAAGAACTTTGGATACGAATTCAAACAGGAATGATTTGACATAGTTTTGAAATTACAACAGAAAGCACAAAATTCGATTTGTAACTCTAATCTCCTCCTAACATCTTCACTGTCAGCACATATATTGATGTATATCCTCTTTTAAGCAATATATTGAGCTAAGCCCAAGGCGGGAAATGATTTACGTAACAAGAGCCCTATAATCGATGTTTGTGAAAGACATATCTCTGATCTATAGGGATAAATCACACACTCAAACTTTACGATTCAATGACTGGACCGCCTTAATGTATTGACCTATGTATTTGAACAGTCCAAAGTAAACCGTCAGCGAATCACTCGTGTTTTTGTTGGTTTTTGCTAATGAAAATCTGGTAAATTGAAAAAGGCATGACGCTGCAATAAACATTCCAAACGGTAGTGACATTCTTTGATTTTTAAAGACCAACAATATAACACGCATTTGACTCTTTCAAAAGATATTTATCGACTCAAGGATTTTCTTCGTTTTTTTTTCAATTAGAAAAATACATGCACATTTTAGTCGCGTGTATTGTCCGAGTTCGACAAACTAATCATTTTAAAGCTTTTAAATCCTTTTTTAACGATCAGAGTGCAGCTTTTCTTAATTGACCATGTTTGAGGTGGAATCCTATTTCAAATATATCTTAAATTGTCCTCAACAGAAAGTTATCATGTTTCAGTTTAATCACTACTACACCCCCCCTTTCCTCCTAGCATTGATGAGACCTATTTCGTATTTTTTTTTAACCTTTTTCTCACTTGTTCGTTCTTATTTTTCTTACATTATTTACTTCTTTACAGCATAACTCTTCATGCTTCATTACAGTATGTCAGATTTATGCACACAGTCAAAATGAAAAGGATTTTAATTATGATTTTAGCATTTCATCATGGACGAGACAGTTGTTACTACCGAGTGAAGTACATGTAACTTACAGTCTGAACGAACAGAGCGACAGACAGACGCTAGAGATGACACAATAACATGACATGGTTATGAAATAACCTATGAATCTATGACTTCCGCCAGCACTCATTGGATTATAATAGTTGGTTGGATAAAAAAATACAAAGCATGTACTCTAGATTACATAGTAAAGCTTTTTTGCTCGTTCAGTCTTCAAATCGCCGAGGCTACATGAAATTAACAAGTCTGCGTTTTAGCCTGCAACCAAACATTAAAAGGACATTATAACAGATTACACTCTGGTACTATTCTCTTTTAAAGAAGCATTAAAATAAAATAATAAAAGTACAAGTATCCTAAAATCGATATGTGCAACCGTTAGATTCTTTCTTTTAATTCAATAAAATATTCATCTCGTCCATCGATTTTGGTGAATCACAATGGGTTTACAACCAAAACCTATCTCGTTCATAAAAAGTGGGTGCATTACAATGTTAAATACGATGAAAACCAGAAGTCTAAAGAATACTAGTAAACGAAATTCTATATCTTTCGAATTTGAACGAAATATTGTTAAAGCTAGAGCCCATAAATCTTACCGTATGACTTCTATCCAAAACTACAAGCGTTTAAACTCTACTTTCACATACAAATATAATGCCATTCATAAATTCCATTTTACATTTTACAAATAAACGTGAAGGAGGACACAAAAACCCGAGAATCGAATACGAAGTCCCCGATACACACACAAAGGTAAGAACTCACCTGGGCGGAGGAATACAAATTAGGCATACAGGATGTGGACCATCTCCAGCGTCGATACAACGGCATTTTGGGGAGAAATTAATCACTATGTAAGCACTAAACGTAATCGAATTTTAATTACATCAACCGGTGTTTGAATTCAATACACGTCGGAAACATCCCAAAGCTGTCCATATCCATTTGAATCGCTACACTCCTTAAAGTTGCCTACAGTTTTTTTTAAACAAAACTTGTTCCTTTAAATCTCTTGTAGGACTCATCAAAACCGAAATGTATAGATCATACGTTTCAGTCAACAATGGTAAAGAGACTCCAATATTCAGACGATCACTCAGTCACAATAGGAAAATGTGTTTTAAATTCTCAAAACAAAAGTTCCTATGAGCACGAATCAATAGATATTTCTTACTCCAACTCGTACATTGTTGCACACACTCCTCCCTATTTCCAGCTCTTGTTTGATTATAGACTAGTCCTCCTATGGGCCATTACATAAAACAAATGTTGCAATTTTTATCTCTCAATAATATTATTACGGCTGTACGCCCCACGATTCCAAAGATCTAGGTTGGCAGGTGCTATAACTGTCCCAACACAAAGTACAATCACTTATCTATACATATTCTGATAGTTTCAATGGTGTCCTTTCATACTAATCATAACTTTCCCTTTAAGTCCTTCAGAGCTAATTCCTTTTATTACCTCTCCCTTTCCAACATGGTGGCATTTTTAGTCTTTTCGAGAGCCACAAAGATAAATTGGTCACACTTTTTACGTCACAAATGGGAAAGAGTGAGAGGCGTCAACTTTGGTTTGAGGGGACACATTGACGCAACGACGACGCCCAAAGCGTTTGGAACTTGCACAAAAAATATCAATAGGGTCATCCTTACAAGGCTGGAGTCATTAGTTATGATGTACAAAGCTAACGAACTGAAATTTATACGTCTCTCTTCTCGACCTTAGCAATTATACTAAGCGCTATCTATTAATTCACGTAATTCATTGAAGATCACAACTATAATTGCGAAGAATGGTTGTCATCTGAACAAATTCTGGTTGTATGAATTTACGAGCATGTATACATATGCAAAGTTTGATCAAAATCTGTTCAATCGACTACTAGTACCAAATGACTTGTAAGTCTGTATAAATTTTGATGTCATCCACTTCACAGATTCTTGTCAAGTCATGATTGACTATCCATCTATATCAGTGTCGTCTGCTCGATGTGAACCGTAATTGAACCTTTAATCACGTAAATTAAGTATACATCTTGTACCAAAATTTGATGGGATCAAAATCTAAACATTTGGTGATGGTTTCGGACCATTGGAGCAGATCCTATCTTTTCTGTCCTTTCTTGCCTGTAAGTTGACAAAGCGTTCTAAACTCGGGCTATCTATTCCCCACGGGCCCTTGTCTGACTTTCGTGTTAACAAGATCCTAATATATCTGCCTTTACATGGACATTTAGCCTTGAAGTTTTTCCTGTATAGTCACCACGATAAACGCTCGTCCAATACACAAATGGTACAAAAATCACCTGTCGGTCATCAAGGTATTGAAGAACAAATCTTCTCCAAAATTAAGTCCATATAATGTATATTTCAAATCCTAATGACTACTACTCTAAATTCACCCACACATGTCTTCAAGGCAATGACTCTGTTACAAAGATCTGGTAGATCAAGGTGTCATGATACCAAATCCACCAACAGAAACGAACTCCGTTTGTAGGACGATCAAATTCACTATGTATGATCCTTTTTCCTGCCTTGAAATTCGATTTCACATGCACTTCATTCACCCTTAGAATCCGATTAATTACAACACAATGTATAAAGAGGCAATGCCTTACGTGGTTTTATCATTACGACATTAAATCTTCTATTACCAAGTTCTGGGGTATAACTGTACTGTTCTCTTTCTACCCGTTACCCTTGTGATCGTGGGAGACCCTATGTGCAATCTGTAGCAGTAGCGCTTCACCAGAAACGATTTGACGTGACATATTTTATTATTTACAAGCTCCAACGTGTTCTGTAGGAATTTTGTGTTTTAAGCCACTGTCTGTCATTAATAGAGAATATTTAAATGCCATCTTATTACCTGTGAATGCAATAAGACCTACGAATTGTATACAACACTAAATATTGCGGCTTTGCGCGCGCGACATTTACAACCTTTTTCAAAACAAAGTGACTCGAGGTGCGCTTTACTTTAAACCTATTACATGAATAATGGTTGACATTATATCAATAAAGGGTTATTTACATTACAAAAAAGTAGTAATATATTTAAAAAAAAATTGTTTTCGGGAACAAAGGATTTTTTCTTTAAGCAGCTGATTACTATTGGTGAATTATGTTTCAAAGAGTAGTTTATTCTATTTATTGAAATCATCGATTAGATTTCTGTAAAAAAGTGCTAGGAGACAAATACAAATGAAAACAAACAAGTATTTTACGGACATAAATCTTTCAAACTTCTGTAAAATAGTGCTTAGAGACGAATACAAATTAAAACAAACAGTATCGATCAATGAAGATTAAACTATATCACCTATAGTTACAAGAAATGTGCTTATACATGTATTAGTTTTCTGATGCTACATCACTAAAATACCCATCGTCGGAAACTCACGCTCGGTCACGCAAGCTCACCTCGAGAGCTCACCTTGAGGAGAGCTTGCGTGACCGAGCGTGGGTTTCCGACGATGAAAATACCATAACTGACTAAGTTGTAAAGTCATGGAAAAACTATATATCATTATTATCCCCTGTTATATTTGCAACATGTTGTTGTTGATGACGAAATACTCTAGATTCCTAAAACGGACGAAAATTAGGTATTTCTTTCCCTATGACAAAGACTATATATAAATAACAATGTAAAAAAAATTCAAGATTTAAAGAAGGTGTGCCAAACGTACTTCAAAAGAGTTTAAGTTACAAGATTTCAAGTTTTCAATATATTGTTTTCTCATCAAAGCCATTAAAATAGTTGACCAATGATTAACACTTTCAGTCCACTTATGTGGTCATCTGGATGCAATGTCTTTCAGAACAATTTGCATATTTTTTTCTTTTCAAAATCAAAACCAAGATTTCCTGGTCTGACATGATGGACCCCGTAGATTTTCCAAATCCAATTTCCTATTTATAGTTAATCAGAATGAGTATCTATGTTCTTTCTTAATGTGATAACGTCCATTGTTATACTGACTCTAACAAGCATGTTTCCTGATAAGATACATTTGTAATGGGCAGGGTTATCCAAACACTAAGTAAGAGGACCTTTATAGAAAGGATCTATCTATCTATCAAAATTAACATGGGCGGAGAAAACTTAAAATATCAGGACACAGGGACTTGAATTTGTCATACAAAAAAAATAATTACCTTCTATTATATAAGCTTTGATCTAGTATGACAGAGAAATACAAGTCCCTGTAACTTTAAATTATTTTAAGTTGCTGAAATAATTCAAGAAGTTGGAAATATGTGTTTGTGAAACACTAATGGCCCCTAGATGGCAAAAAAACCAACAAAAAACAAAAACAAAACTTGTCACAAGAAACACTTGTTTGAGATATGAAAGTCCCCCCCCCAACCCAGCGACAAAAATAAACCCCACTAGTTTGAGATATGAAAGCCCTATCACTAGCCAATCAAATACAATGACCTGACGGTGACTGTTTATTTTTTGATGACTCCAAGGTCAAAGGGTATAAAGCCTGTGTTTGTGAAACACGAATGCCCCCGGTGGCATCTTCGTTAGTTAAAAAAACTACTTTCTGTTAAGTACATGTATATGAAAGGTCACTGTCAGGGTCACTTGGTTAAAAAATTTTGGTAAAGATCTTGTGACAAGGAATACACATGTGAAATATCAAAGTCCTAACACTTACCATTCAAAAGTTATTCCCAATCTTAAAAGTTTTTGTAAAGTAGGTCAAAGGTCAAGGTCCAGGTCACAAGGTCAAACATTTTGGTATCATTGGAAAGGTCTTGTCACAAGGAATACCCATGTGAAATATGAAAGCCCTATCACTTACCATTCAAAAGTTATCCCAATGTTAAAGTTTTTGAAAAGTAGGTCGAAGGTCAAGGTCACGAGGTCAAACATTTTGGTATCAATGGAAAGGTCTTGTCACAAGGAGTACACATGTGAAATATGAAAGCCCTATCACTTACAATTCGAAAGTTATGCCCAATAATAAAGTTTTTGAAAAGAAGGTCAAAGGTCAAGGTCACGAGGTCAAACATTTTGGTATCAATGGAAAGGTCTTGTCACAAGGAGTACACATGTGAAATATGAAAGCCCTATCACTTACAATTCGAAAGTTATGCCCAATAATAAAGTTTTTGAAAAGAAGGTCAAAGGTCAAGGTCACGAGGTCAAACATTTTGGTATCAATGGAAAGGTCTTGTCACAAGGAATACACATGTGAAATATGAAAGCCCCATCACTTACCACTCAAAAGTTATGCCCAATGTAAAAGTTGTTGAAAAGTAGGCCAAAGGTCAAGGTCACGAGGTAAAAAATTTTGGTATCGTTTAAAAGGTCTTGTCACAAGGAATACACATGTGAAATATGACAGCCCTATCACCTCCCATTCAAAAGTTATGTCCAATGTTAAAGTTTTTCGGACAAACAGACAGACAAACAGACAAACAGATGGACAGGCCAAAAATTATATGCCCCCGAATCTTTGATTCCGGGGGCATAAAAAAACTTGAGTACCAATAGGAATATACAAGTGTACCGTGAAAGCCCTTATAACCAGTAAACTATTCAAAAGATATGGTTTTGTCACACGAGAAATTAAAATTATTCCAAGGAATGCATGTGTCGCCTGCGAAACATAGCGACACTTAGGAATCACTTTTATATAGGGTGTGACAGACAGACGGACAATGGGCAAAGTGATCATTTAGTGTCGCTATGCTTCGTAGGCGACACAATAAATCTGTATAATCTGCAGTTAATACCTCTTTTATAGGAATAATTATTAAGTGACAGACAGACAAATAGACATAGGGACAAACAGATGGACGGATGTTTTTAGTACCAATAATGATTTGAATTCCATTTCAAACTTGAAAATTTGGCCTGTATGTATTCTTGTTAATGTGGAAACTATACAATGCACATTTTATCCTATTTTCTGCCTGATTATTTTGACAAACAAAACACAAATAAATCACAGATTATCATCTGACACTAGTATGCTCACAACAATGGTGTTATAAGGCACACTGCAAGATCAGATAGGTTTTTACAAAGATAAACAAATGACTAAAATCTTCTTTTGCATATTTTACAAGCATTATTTGAGAAACATTAATCTCATCTTTAACATCAAGAAGAAATCAGTTTGGATACAATTAAGTACATTCTGATCTGATAATTTCTGGATACTCTTCCAATAGTTTTTGAGACCATGCTCTTTCTACTTTACAGTTTACTGTGAATTGTTTAGTAGAAAAGCCTGTTTCACAGGTGGACACATTTTGATATTGAATCAGCTATAAATCACGGTTACTATTACACTGTACAATCAAATATACCAGCAGTGTGAACATGGGATAGCCTTGAGACAACTGAGAATTATAAACCTGAAGTCAGTCAACCGTAAAGACAAGTCAGTCAACCGTAAAGACAATGTATAGACTAGATAAAAAGGGTTGAACAGGATGGTGATAGTAAAGAATTGCAATAATCCCTACAACTGACCAGACACAGAATAGACGCAAGGCGACAGAAATTTAATTCTTAGTTTTACGGATCCGCCGACCCTAATTTTGATACAATCGAAAAAAAATAAAATAAAATAATAGTACATCTTTTTTCTTCCGTTTATCTGAATTACTGGTTATTACTTTTCATTCTCACTTAATCTTTATCATGCAAGTGTTTTAGAGAACGTGGCTTTGAAAACATGATAAACAAGCAGAATTAAGATCGTGATCATGGCACAATTCATGAAATGTTAAAATTTACTGATTTTTATTCTATTTTTATTCCCTCCTCCTACCCTATTTTGAAAATATAAAATCCGTAAAACTAAAAATTAAATTTCTGTCGCCTAACAAAAAACACATTTTTAATCACAAGTGATTTACCGTATATCGGGAATTTTTCTCCTATGCCTAATTTTTGCTAAGTTTGCGAGCATAATCAAATCGCGAAAAATGGGCATAGCGAAAAAAGACAGAGATTTTTACCCTTGATCTTGTTTACAGATTAGTGAAAATTTAGACTCAGCGAAAAAAAGACACACCTTTTTAGGGTCATTTTCATGAAAATTACCAGATATACGGTAGTCCCCTTCCTGCATAAGTCATTAGTCTAAAGCCTTGTGACTCTTCATAAACTGCTCTACTCAGGATTAATTTTGAACATGATATGAAGCTAATAAACATGTACTCATATATCAAATTTCAGCCTAATATCTCTATAATTGGTGAAAAAAGGGTTGGAAAACTTAACTTTGACAGACAGAGAGACAGACAGACGAAGTAAAATCTGTAAAAAGTGTAAGTCCACTCTGGTTTCTGTTACATTTGTTGCCAAGGTAGTCTGATAAGACAGTAATTATTCAATTTTCTGTCTAACAAAATATTTCTTCTTGCAGAACCGTTCATCCACAAAATTTCACAAACTCTAGATCTGCATGATTATTATTTGAAATAAATTGACCAAATGAACTTTCTTTTAAAAGGCTCACCTAAAAAACACCTTCATCCTTTTGGTAAGCTTCACTAAATTATAGTTTTCACATGGAAAGTTCTAAATCATACAGAGTAAGTAATAAGGAAATTAAACGTAAACTGAAATAATCAGGAAGTATATCAGGAAAATAATCTTAAGATTAAATAACTAATAAATTCATAACTACCATAATGCAACGCTTTACTTCACTTAATCATGATGTACACGGTACTTTCACTTCCTTATCAAGAGTCTTGAAGACTTAAAAAATTAATTTTTTTTTTCTTATCTGAAAGGAAGGGGGGAAAGAAGGTCCCTTACCATGGCCTCTTTTTTCAAATTCTTCAAATGATTCAAACAGCTCTTCTACTTTCTGTATAGTTTCTCCCACTTCGTTCATACTTGTCTCTAACCACTCAAGTTTTCTCTCTATGTTATACTGGTACTGCAAAAGATTAATTCCACTCATCCTCAATATCAATGTTAAAAAGTTTAAGCGGAGTGTATATTTCACTTAAGAAATACTTATAGCAATAAGTGATTTTAACGTCCAGTAGATTTCTTTCAAAAATTGAGGAGTGAGTAGTTTAAAATGACAATGTAATGATATACATGTATATGTATAGGAATTAAATATATTGTTAATGGATACAACTTTTAGAATTTATCAGATAAACTTATGGCTTAAGAAAAGTTAATTCCATACTTTTAATCTCACATGATAATAATTTATTTAATAATTTTAGGTAATAATATCAATTTGAATGTAAATCATTAAGCTCCCATCATTACATAATTCTTATTTTTTCTGTATACATGTAACAGGCTCACTGCATTCAATTCATTCAAGATTTTAAGAGTTGTCTCTCTTTGTCTCCAAAGGAATAACATAGGAAAATATCAGAGTTATCCCCTCTTGTTCTTATTCAAGTTAAATATATCAATATGCTTACAACTTTAAATTCATCCTCAAACTTTCTAAGCTGAAGTGACTGGTCAAGACGTAATTCATGCTTTCTTCCAGAATTCTTCAAAATCATTTTTAGTTTCACCTAGCTTGGCTAGCAATCTGAAATACATGTGGTCATACAAGATTAAGTAATTAACTATGTATTGCATGATTTTTTTTTATCTAAAGACACTTTCAATAGTCACTCCTGATTTTCAAATGGCTTTTCCCCTTCATAGGTGGATAATGTAAGTTCCTATTTTGAAAGTTGAATTTGTAGTAGCCTAGATTTCATATAAACAATATGACTTATCTAGATCAAGGACAAACATAGCATACCGTTGTAGATTGTAGACGTGAGTTTGATGTACAAGCGGTACTTCTGTATTATCAGCTGTTATACAGCTCATCAGAGTTTGTCCGTGAGTTACGGCTGATTCCAGGTCGTCCAGAATTTCCCGTTTTCCCTGCTGATGGTCCTGTATCAGTTTTTCCATACCAGGGACGTCATTTGGAATTTCAACTTCCTCATATTTCTTCAGCAAGATTTTGATTGATGTAGCAATTTTTTCAGTGTTGGAGCAAAATTTTTCCACTGCCTGTAATCATAATGTAAAAATATTATCATTAGAAATAAGGATATTCATATATACAATATTACAGATCTGCTCATAGAGAAGAGGAGCAGACCAATTTCATATATTTCCATTGCAGAATAATCCCTATGTTAAGTGCCCATTAGGCAAAGGAATTTACATCCTATAATTCTGGTTGCCTATTATGAACGTTTCAGTTTTGAACATAGGGAGATATTACCAATGTTCCGATACTTTTGACGTCATTACATTCGATACGCTCATAATTAATGCCAAATTGGGTATCTAGTATTTAGTACAAATGGAAATATAAGTAATGACTGTCTTACTTTGAGTGTTCATGGTAGTATATTTCTGGTTGGACACGTGCAAATTTTCCGAGAATCGCTTCGCGATTCACAGAATTTGCACGTGACCAACCAGCAATGCTATTCACAAAAAGTCCTAAGTCTAAGATCACTCTTAGGACTAATCTTAGGAGAATAATCAAATTCATAAAAAATCTTAGAGAAAACTTACGACCAACTTCAGTCTTAACTTTAGGACTGCTTATACCGACCCCTAACTTTACGACCTGCACTTAAAGGCCGAGCTTGACCTAGTTGAAATTCCGGTGGGGAAGCAATTAAGCGCATATGGTGTTTGGGGCGGTGCTTATATCATACAATGTGCATGCTGGTGATAAAAATAACAAACCGCGTGGTACGATAATATAGCGATCTATGCACGTGTACATAGCTTCCTATATTCATCTGATCTATATAATTATACTGCTAAAATTCATCGAATTTCAAATAAGTTTAAGCTGTCATTTGTATGAGATTATATCTAACATGTCCAAGAAGACAGAGATTAACATATGTACGACCTACATGTTTAATGGAAGCTGAATTTTAGGAATGTGAAGTAGAGGCGACAAAGGGTCGATCATTTCGTCATAAAATCTTAACTCTGTCAAAATGATGTTTTTTTTCCTTTTGTTTTGGTGTGCTTTCCAATTGTATCTTTGTTTTCTTTTGGAAAAAAACTTGCAAAGAATAATAATAAATCTGTTTGTCCCTTAGTAAGCCTCGTGGTTTTGGCGGGTACTTTTTAGCGGGTCTGCATAAATTAATTCAGTGTAGACAATGGCGCTGTACAGCATGTTTCCTCGAGAGAAGATTCTGCAAATCTGGTTTAATTAAGTAAACTAGCTTGTAAATCGTGATTACCGTGTAGTGGCGTTATTGAGCATCAACGGGATCTACCGAAAATATCAACTTTAGGAGTAAAAGTGGGGACTTCAATCATCATGATCATATTAATGATTGTACTATTAATTGTGATAAAGGCAGAGGGATGAATTTACTCGGAAAGTATGTTTTCTGTAAATCAGAATTTACGAAATAATTTGTCACACAAACATGACAAATGAAATTCGGATATACTTCAGTTAATTGTTCCAAAAACTCATAACATACATGTACATCATGGATGAGTTTTTTGGATTCAATATTTTCATCAAACGGAAAAAAATAGGAAGAAAATAAGGTAGGAATTGTTTACATGTGTTAAACTGTGTTTACAAGCATGCTGCATGAGAATGTGAAAATTACACGCGATGTCTGTATGACTCAGCATCCGGTATAAACAACAACAGAGTTAGAAACGCCTACCGCATGTCACTCTTCTGAATTTGAATTGAAAATTTGTCCTGCTTCGGGATTTTAGAGTCAAAATACTCATTTAAATCTATATTCTATTTCTTCATATCACATACACAAACAACTGAATACAGAGTTTAGATGCATAACAAATTTTATGAACTAATTCTTTCTTTTTCACGGGATAATTCAAAATTTTCCTCTGCAACATGAACGTGTCTAGAAATTTCATATTCACCACCATTTTCCTGGTTGGCTGCTATTTATACCCCAAGTTCGGCCTTTAACTTTAAGAGCAGTCTTACGTGCAGTCTTAGAATAATTCTCTGTCCCAAATATGGCCGCCGCTTTGTTTATTTTATTTTCTAAGAGATTTTCGTAGACAAGTTTTAGGCATTTTTCAGTGTGACGTCAAGCGGCTCAAAAGTAAGCGATATGAATCGAGTCGGGAACAAGATTTCAATAGCGACCATGTTAATTTTGCCGTGTACCCGAAGGTATACTACAGGTAGTAATTATTTCGAACGAGTCGCTTCCCTTCTGAGGCCACCCAAAGTTTGACAAGGAGTAAAAGATAGCGCTTCTGTGATTGGATAATATTCATTAATACAGATATGAAAGAAAAGTACTGATTGTAGACTTACATTGCATGTATAGCATATATGTCGAAATGCTGGATCCAGCGCAACCCCCCCCCCCTATTCCCGAGTCCTGGCTAAATTTTTTTTATGTATTCATTTTGATGAAAATGAATATATATATTTTTTTTAATATGATTGTCATTTTAAGCTTCATGCTGAGCTTATACCGTAGATACAGAGAAAAACGCGCGATTGTAAAATTAGGGGGGGGGCGTTTTTTGCTTCACTGCGAATCGTTATATCGATATATGCATACTTTTTTCATCTGATAAAGTTTGTTAATAGTCACTGACAAAGAGCAAGGAAAAGAATTTCAATACAAAGCCAGAAATTTCTTTTTCTGATCGATTTTACGCAATTTTTACAGATTGTTTTATCCCTCTAGGACCTCACGGAAAAAATCATATAAATTCTAAAAATACAGCATGAAGTTTTTGCATGTAAAATATCGCTAGATCAAAGTTAAAAGAAGACAACACAATTTATTTTATGTAAATATCTTTATTTGGACGAGAACAGGAAAGTTTTGAAATTGCAATGAATTTTGCTAGGTATTGCGTGCTTAGAAATAGCCATGCCAAGAAATTCTGTCCAAATCTGCCGGTCGTCCCGATACGGTAGATTATTACAGCAGCTGGTATCATAAAAGATGATAATCTTGTAACGGTTTACTCTGTAGAAACTAAACCGCTAAGGATTTCTTGGCATGGGCTACGTGTCGCTGATCGCTGATTGCACCCCAAGACTTTCACTGAATATTGATTGTTCAAATTTACGACATGTCTAGTTATTATGTTATGATAAAGACTTTTATAGATCAATGATGTGTTATATTTATATTTCCTTGCATTATAAAGGTACATTTTACTCTACATGTCTTACAGTGCTCACCAAACCGATCTTGACGTTACGTCATTTTTGTGGGACAGAATAAATGTGACGTCAGCGATTTACGAAGAAAAAGTTTTGGCGCGTAATAAATACACATATTTTTTTCTTCTCAAAAGGATACACACAGAAACTTTCTCGATTGAAAGAAATTGTAAAGCTTCTTGAGTCTATGAGAAATGTTTCCTATGTGTGAACTTATAATACATGGATTATTTTATCACTGCGGGGGTAAGATTGGACGTTGAAGTATAAAGAAACTGTAGGGGAGGGTTTTATTTTACTCTTTAGCACTCGATGGACTTTCAAAGCTTTGTTGATTTGTCATCACTTATGATCATGAAACTATACTACATGTATAAACTATATATGGTATACTGAGCACCACATTCGCACAGCGCAAGCCCCCCCCCCCCCCCCCCCCCCCCCTCATGGCACTTATAGCTCTTTGATAAAGTTATCATGGTCGGCAAGTGTAGAAACAGAGAATGCAAAGCAAAGAACATGTATTATTTATGTATGTATTATGTACTTACATACATGTATATAATGTTAACATGAAGGAGAAACAGTACATGTAATGTAAGTGTTAACGTTCATCTTACATGCATATTGAAGAGAAGTAAAAAAAACGTTAACGAAGTGCGATCACAAGAACGTCGTACGTCATTGAATATTGGTCGATAGAGAAATTTAAAAATGTAAATTTGTACATGTAGATATAGAGATAGGATTTAGTCGTGGTAAAAAGGTTCCAGTCGAAATTTTTATTATGAAATCTAATTTTTCCAATTTGTGCGTAAAATTTTCTCGCAATGATGGGGTCAATCCTACCCTATTTAGCTTTCATAGTCGTAAAGCATGTGTCCGTCTGTCTGTCTGTTTCCAAGATTGAAACCAAGAACTCTGATTGGATGACACAGTTTCGACTCCTCAACCACTGCACGCAGAATGTGCAATAAATGTATCGTTTTTCCTTTTTCTTGGGGGATGTATTTTTTGTTGTTGCTAGATTTATATATGTTTACCCAAGGTTAACAGTTTCTGTCAGACAATTACTAATGAGGCAAAGTGCAAAGATGTATACACTGAGAAAAAAAACCCAAAATGTTCATTATCTAAGACACGGGCGGGGCATAGAATAATCAGTTGCATAAAAAAGCAGACACGGATAAATAGATCTAAATGTTATAGTATTTCTGTACAAATGAATAGTTTTTTTTTATTTATCTCTAGTGAAATATCCGACTCGATATGTTATGCTTGCGCCGATTATATGATCGGAAGATTTGATTTTTTTTTTTTTTGGAAAAGGAGGTGATTTATTTCTCTCTCTCTCATTAAAATTTGTAGTCGAGCCATACAACGTGTAATATCTTACAACCTAAGCACCCACACTTCCACTGAGGACTGTCTGGGGCTGACAAAACGAGAAAGATGTAATATACGGTATATTTCATCTTTCTCAAATGTTTTTTTTTCATCATAAATACGTGAACGCCACACGTGCTTCAGATGGTCAGGGTAAGAGCTCATTCCCTCAACTTGTGCAAACATGCATATATTTTCATGAAATGTGCCCTTAATGAAGAGTAAATTATTCACGTTTTGTAGAGACTAAAGTCCGTCCATATATTTTGATGAATTTCAAGTCACAAAATTGTCTTTTTATACTGAATAATTGATGTATATTATAATAAGTTTTGTTACTTTCGTCATAAATAGAGAATTTTAAAGATACATGTATAAAGTCCTCTGTATTTAATTTGGTATTTTCTCCCCTTGTTATTTACAAATTATTAAAAAAAAAAAAAAAAGACATCAACACAGGCATACACAAAATAAACGGAAATGTTGTGAATTTATATGTTCTAATATCGAAAGGACGAAGTGATGAAAAATGTAAAAAAAAATTTAGAACTACAAAATCCAGTTCGAATTTCAATGAAAAGTTTCAAAGAATCTGGCGGGAAGGACGAACGTCATTTTTGCTGCATGACGTCAAAAGTTGTTGCAGTGACGTAACATTATTTGAAAAAGTTTGTCGCAGCCTGAGATTCCAGTGGATAAAATGCCAAGAAAACATCACAAATTCACCGATTCCAGCGACTTTAAAAAGCGAACTTGCCCAGATATTCCATTTGTACGTTTCACACAAGCATGTTTACATGGATTCCCCAAAGCGGAAGTATGAAAATATCTATAAATAGCGTTGCTAAGACCAATAAACAGACTTACGACTGTCCTAAGTGCAATCTTACGACCGATCTTAAATTTTATCCTAAGTGCAGTCCTAAGATTACGACCAAGTTTAGGAGTGGTTTTGTGAATATTACATTAGATAAATCTTATGACAGTCATAAGATTAATCCTAAGACTTAGACTTAGGATTTTTTGTGAATAGCATTGCAGAATTATACTACCATGAACACTCAAAGTAAGACAGTCATTTCTTAAATAACTTGGTTTGAAGGATAAAGGTCCTACATGACACTATTTGACACCTTTTTCCTGCAGTGACATCATAATTGAAGTCATCTTTATAACGCATCCTGTGTAGTTTGTTGTTATGATAGATATTTTGTCAAATAATTTGACATTGTACTTTATTGTACTTTTTGAACTAATTTGAACAAGATCTTTTCATTTCAAAAAATTCTGAAAGGAAAAAAACATAACTCTTTCATCATCAAACTACAAGTCAGATTGATATCTTAATATGTCATAATGTACATTTAGCATGTTAATAGAACATTTCAAATGATGAATTGAAAAATAATTGACAAAATTTAATGTTTTGTATGTCGATTCGATAGATAAAAATCTTACAGACTTATGCTGTGTCCACTCTGTAGAATCATACTCTAGTTCACCACCCACGTCTTTTGTCAACTGATCAGGATCAATATAATCAAACATCTCCTTAGGCTCATTACACATCACAACCTACAAAACAATTATATTTCTTATTTCATAAAGTATCATACATATGTAATATAATTTGCAGCGTGCACAATTGCATCAGGTGAATCGTGCAATGCTAAGCATACATTAATTCATAACATCAACTAAGATTTCAGCTCATGATGAAAATTTAGATGATTTGAAATTCTCTTGTATACATTTTTGATGTATGCATTTATGTCATATATTATTTGTAATCTCTAGGACTCATGAGGTTGTCTCCAAGTTATTATAACTTGTCACCAATCCTATGCTATAATGTGCAATAAATATGTTTAAACTATTTGCATGTCTCTCTTTTTCAGGACTATTGACCTTTTTAATATATATAATATTCTCACAGGGTTGCTTTGAAAAGGAAAATAGGGTACTATCTATATTTTCAAAGCATATAGTATTTTTCAAAGCAACATTATAAGCACCAAGTACCCTTAAAAACAGTAATTATCACATTTAGTGCATCAATATCAGTATTCCTCAGACATTACAGCCTGGTATATCAAATTCCTGAGTCACATTTCACTTTCATACATGCTTGTGTTGTCATATAAAACTCTGTCATGTAGAAAGTAAATGGGCAGGCTTCAGTGTGGTACAATTTCACCAGAATTGAAACTCATCATAATCATGAAATTTCAAAGATTGATCATGTTATGCACTCTTACTCATCATTACAAATGTGATAAGAATAGACAATATTCATATTACCACTAGACTTTCATTATGGATATACAAAGGCCATATATAACATGAACTTTTGACATTATATCTGACTATGACATCATAGATATCTTATAGTGTCACAGTCAAATTGTCATGTCGGATCTTGGCACGTATAAGATGCAAGTCTACTGCTGTGATATGAAAATTGACTATTGTATAGATCTTTTCTTGCTTAAGAATGGCCACAACATGAAACATGCATGGCCAGTTGTGACCACGGCTTACTGCGATTGAAAAATTAAAGAGTATGTATGACTTTTATTTTGTTTTTGCTCTTAATTACAATGAAGTCATTCCGATACAAACCTTGAACTCGAGTTCCTCCTTGACAAACTTTGACCTCATATCTGCAAAAGCTCTCTGGAAGAAACTTTTAGGTTGAAGAAGAAACACGACCTGTACATGGTGTGGAAAGAAGCCCTGTAGAAACATAAAAACAAGGAATTATATGTATTCCCATGTACTGACAGATATAATATCAACAGTTTGAAACACAGACAGACAGACAGACATATATCAACAGTCTGAAAGTCAAACAAATAGACAGACTTGACATTTGTTATTCACTTTGACCTTGACATTTTATTATCTTTGACAATGACATTTGAAATTTACTTTGACCTTCAAAAATATCAGAGAAATGTCACATGCACTTCATAATTTGTTAGTATATAATTTATACTTTAATTTACTAACCATTAAATTTGATCTTTATCTTTTATTTACTTTGATCATGACATTCTATATTTACTTTGACCTTGACATTTTTATTTGCTTTGACCATGACATTTGATATTTATTTTGACCTTAACATTTTTATTGACTTTGACCATGATATTAGATATTTACTTTGACCTTGACATTTTTATAAACTTTGACCATGATATTTGATATTGACTTTGACCATGACATTTTTATTGCCTTTGATCATGATGTTTGATATTTACTTTGACCTTGACATTTTTATTGACTTTGACCATGATGTTTGATTTTTACTTAGACCTTGACATTTTTATTGACTTTGACCATGATGTTTGATATTTTCTATGACCTTGACATTTTTATTGACTTTGACCATGACATTTGATATTTATTTTGACCTAACATTTTTATAAACTTTGATCATGATATTTGATATTTACTTTGACCCTGACATTTTTATTGAATTTGATCATGATGTTTGATATTTACTTTGACCTTGACATTTTTATTGATTTTGACCATGATATTAGATATTTACTTTGACCTTGACAAATTTATTGACTTTGACCATGATACTTGATATTTACTTTGACCTTGACATTTTTATTTACTTTTACCATGACATTTGATACAGACTTTGACATTGGCAATGTCTAAGTCAACAGCTTCTACTAAAATGTATTGGCCATGAAAATGAGCAATGCACTCTTGAACTAAAGTTTGGTTTGTAATTTAAAATTTGAAAAGATTTTTTTGAAATTTGAAAAAAATTAAAGGAAATGTCACATGCAGTATACAATTTGCTTAAAATACAGAAAGCTTACAGATATACGTTGGAGAATGGCCTTGACATCGCCCCAGCTTGCCTGACGTCTATCTATCACTATAACAAAACCTATCTCCGTCTCTGACCTCCTACAAGATAAATGAAATTTATTCCTGTATATGTGTTATGTTTGTATAAAGTTACATAAATCATACATGGATGTTGTATGTGGACATACCATTTCTTATGTCTTCCCAAAATCAACTTAAATTTTCATCAAGATCAAACTTACAAAAAAGATATATTCACATTTTATTTAAAATACTAACCATCAAGATGTGATACTAACAAGTATCGTATATTCAAATATTTGGCAGCTATGATTTACAGACTAATAATAGTAATAGGTTTAAAAAATCATCCGTTAACACTGCCACTTTTAATAGAATGAAAATAAGAAGATGTACAGTAAAAGCAATACGATTTTTGATACACTAAACATTAAATCATTATAGTAGCACTAAATGTACAAGAACGGTTATGTTATTGATATATTATACTAGTATTACTTAAGAATATCTATACACAAAACATTGTAATTATCAATATATACTGTAAAAACCAACCTCGGAACACAGCATAGGTATGTGATGACCTTTTTGTAGTCAGTATCCGATATTTCTGGTTGGTTTGGGTTCTCTGGGAAAGTTAACACTACTGCTCCATTCTTGGCTTTGCCTCCTGAAAAAATCAATCATTATGAAATTATGATAATAATTAAACATAGGTAATCACAGATTACGAAGCTCACCTCGTGGCAGCAAAATTCAATTCAAACATATTTCTAAGTACATGTATATTGGCTTTTAAAGGCAAAATCATTCAAGCGGAAAAAGTAGGTCAATTTCATTTTATGAAAGTTTGATCAAAGATACATCCAATATGCAAGTTTGGTACATGAAGCACTTATACTTTGCACAATATTGGCTTTTAAAGGCAAAATTACTCAAGCAGAAAAAGTAGGTCAAGGCCATTTTATGAAAGTTTGATCAAAAATAAATCATATATGCAAGTTTGGTACATGTATCACTTATACTTTGCTCAATATTGGCTTTTAAAGGCAAAATCACTCAAGCGGAAAAAGTAGGTCAAGGTCATTACATGAAAGTTTGATCAATGATACATCCAATATGCAAGTTTGGTACATGTAGCACTTATACTTTGCTCAATAATGGCTTTTAAAGGCAAAATCACTCAAGCGGAAAAAGTAGGTCAAGGTCATTTTATGAAAGTTTGATCAAAGATACATCCAATATGCAAGTTTGGTACATGAAGCACTTATACTTTGCTCAATATTGGCTTTTAAAGGCAAAATTACTCAAGCGAAAAAGTAGGTCAAGGTCATTTTATGAAAGAATGATCAAAGATACATCCAATATGTAAGTTTGGTACATGTAGCACTTATACTTTGATATTGGCTTTTAAAGGCAAAATCACTCAAGCAGAAAAAGTAGGTCAAGGCCATTTTATGAAGGTTTGATCAAAAATAAATCATATATGCAAGTTTGGTACATGTATCACTTATACTTTGCTCAATATTGGCTTTTAAAGGCAAAATCACTCAAGCGGAAAAAGTAGGTCAAGGTCATTACATGAAAGTTTGATCAATGATACATCCAATATGCAAGTTTGGTACATGTAGCACTTATACTTTGCTCAATAATGGCTTTTAAAGGCAAAATCACTCAAGCGGAAAAAGTAGGTCAAGGTCATTTTATGAAAGTTTGATCAAAGATACATCTAATATGCAAGTTTGGTACATGTAGCACTTATACTTTGCTCAATATTGGCTTTTAAAAGCAAAATCACTCAAGTGGAAAAAGTAGGTCAGATGCTGCATCCGATGCATGGATCCATCTCGGCATCCAAAGATGAATCACTTGTGCAAGTTTGATTACTGTAGCATTACTACTTGGTCAGATACTGAGCTACCCCAAACTTCTTATCCAAGTCACTCAAGCGGAAAATGTAGGTCAGATGCTGCATCTGATGCATGGGTTCACCTCAGCATCCAAAGATGAATCACTTGTGCAAGTTTGGTTAATGTAGCATCAGCACTTTGTCAGATACTGAGTTACCCCAAACTTCTTAACCGGACGCGGACGCGCAGGGGTATAGCATAAGCTCACTCAGCTTCGTCGAGGTGATCTAAAAATGAGCATGATGTACAAATTAAGTATCAGTAAAGTGCATACGATCCCATTTGCAGATGACATATTAAAATTGATAAAAACTCCATACCAGTGAAATTGGATTAAAAAGCACGTGAAAAAACTCCAACTGTATGCTTGTTTCATTAGAAAGGTCCTGTCACAATAAAAGGAACGTTCATACGAAGTATTTTAAAGAGCCCTATCACTTTAAGGTGGTTCGGGTATCGCGTGACGTCATCACTAATTTCCAAAATATATAAGAATAACGTTGTATTGCCTTAATTAATTGCAGATGTTTAAAATAGTTTGTTTAACAAATATTTAATCATGTTTGAATAATAAATCCTTCAATTTTTAGAAATTTTTTGTTTGTCTTACAGGTTTTTCATGCATTTTTGGCTTAGAATATAGCATTTTTGTATTTAAATTTACAATATCTTTAAAAGTTATGGTCGAAACTCCTTAGAGTTTGGTATACTTATAAATTGTTTCACCCTTAAAACATGTTAATGACGAAAAAGGTACCTTGCAGGGGTTTTTTTAATTACAGGGCATATGAATATAGTCTCTGGCATATTTTGACATCAAATATTAGCCCGCAAATTGTGACATTTTTTACCATTTCATTGCTATTTCTCAAAATTTTACAATTGTCTTGTTTTCTACTGCTAATAATAAGTACCTGCAGTTCTTAAACAAGTCTTTTCCATTTGAAAATTTGACTTTAGATACCTTATATTCACTTTTATTCAGTTTTCCTTGGATACACTCAAAATTTGGGCAAAATATGATTTTCCATTAAGAGTGCCCGACTTTGTTTAAGTATTAGACCCTAAAGATGCCCTGCACGATGCATATATTTTATACATTTTAGAATATCTGAAGATAGATTTTTAGTTTAGAGAAAAAATAAAGTTAGTTTGACCATCGAAACAGTGTCAAAATAACGATTCTAACCCCTTATCATCATCATATTTTGAAGGACATAGATCTACCGTAAATCGGGATTTGTCGCGTGTGTCTAATTTTCGCTAAGTTCGCGAGCATTATCAAATCGCGAAAAATGGACTTGGCGAAAAACCAACAACAACAGATCTTCACCTTTGATCTTGTTAATAGATTAGCAAACATAGGTAATCACAGATTACAAAGCTCACCTCGTGACAGCAAAATTCAATTCAAACATATTTCTTAGTACATGTATATTGGCTTTTAAAGGCAAAACCACTCAAGCAGAAAAAGTAGGTCAAGGTCATTTTATGAAAGTTTGATCAAAGATACATCCAATATGCAAGTTTGGTACATGTAGCAGTTATACTTTGCTCAATATTGGCTTTATAGAGCAAAATCACTCAAACGGAAAAAGTAGGTCAAGGTCATTTTATGAAAGATTGATCAAAGATACATCCAATATGCAAGTTTGGTACATGTATCACTTATACTTTGCTCAATATTGGCTTTTAAAGGCAAAATCACTCAAGCGGAAAAAGTAGGTCGAGGTCATTTTATGAAAGTTTGATCAAAGATACATCTAATATACAAGTTTGGAACATCTGGCACTTATACTTTGCTCAATATTGGCTTTTAAAGACAAAATCACTCAAGCGGAAAAAGTAGGTCAAGGTCATTTTATGAAAGTTTGATCAAAGATACATCCAATATGCAAGTTTGGTACATGTTGCAGTAATACTTTGCTCAATATTGGCTTTATAAAGCAAAATCACTCAAACGGAAAAAGTAGGTCAAGGTCATTTTATGAAAGATTGATCAAAGATACATCCAATATGCAAGTTTGGTACATGTATCACTTATACTTTGCTCAATATTGGCTTTTAAAGGCAAAATCACTCAAGCGGAAAAAGTAGGTCGAGGTCATTTTATGAAAGTTTGATCAAAGATACATCTAATATACAAGTTTGGAACATCTGGCACTTATACTTTGCTCAATATTGGCTTTTAAAGACAAAATCACTCAAGCGGAAAAAGTAGGTCAAGGTCATTTTATGAAAGTTTGATCAAAGATACATCCAATATGCAAGTTTGGTACATGTTGCAGTAATACTTTGCTCAATATTGGCTTTATAAAGCAAAATCACTCAAATGGAAAAAGTAGGTCAAGGTCATTTTATGAAAGATTGATCAAAGATACATCCAATATGCAAGTTTGGTACATGTATCACTTATACTTTTCTCAATATTGGCTTTTAAAGGCAAAATCACTCAAGCGGAAAAAGTAGGTCGAGGTCATTTTATGAAAGTTTGATCAAAGATACATCTAATATTCAAGTTTGGAACATCTAGCACTTATACTTTGCTCAATATTGGCTTTTAAAGGCAAAATCACTCAAGCGGAAAAGGTAGGTCAAGGTCATTTTATGAAAGTTTGATCAAAGATACATCTAATATGCAAGTTTGGTACATGTAGCACTTATACTCTGCTCAATATTGGCTTTTAAAAGCGAAATCACTCAAGTGGAAAAAGTAGGTCAGATGCTGCATCCGATGCATGGGTCCATCTCGGCATCCAAAGATGAATCACTTGTGCAAGTTTGGTTACTGTAGCATTAGTACTTTGTCAGATACTGAGCTACCCCAAACTTCTTATCCAAATCACTAAAGCGGAAAATGTAGGTCAGATGCTGCATCCGATGCATGGGTTCACCTCAGCATCCAAAGATGAATCACTTGTGCCAGTTTGGTTACTGTAGCATCAGTACTTTGTCAGATACTGAGCTACCCCAAACTTCTTAACCAAGTCACTCAAGCGGAAAATGTAGGTCAGATGCTGCATACGATGCATTGGTTCACCTCAGCATCCAAAGATGAATCACTTGTGCCACTTTGGTTACTGTACCATTAGTACTTTGTCAGATACTGAGCTACCCCAAACTTCTTAACCAAGTCACTCAAGCGGAAAATGTAGGTCAGATGCTGCATCCGATGCATGGGTTCACCTCAGCATCCAAAGATGAATCACTTGTGCACGTTTGGTTACTGTATCATTAGTACCTTGTCAGATACTGAGCTACCCCAAACTTCTTAACCAAGTCACTCAAGCGGAAAATGTAGGTCAGATGCTGCATCCGATGCATGGGTTCACCTCAGCATCCAAAGATGAATCACTTGTGCACGTTTGGTTACTGTATCATTAGTACCTTGTCAGATACTGAGCTACCCCAAACTTCTTAACCGGACGCGGACGCGGACGCGTGGGGTTATAGCATAAGCTCACTCAACTTCGTCGAGGTGAGCTAAAAATTAGACTCAGCGAAAAATAGACAAATCCTTTTAGGGTCATTTTCGCGAAATTAACTAAACGCAAAAAATTACCCGATATACAGTAACTTTAATTCTTACAGACAATCAGACTAACAGCTAACCTAAAAGTTATAATTTGCTCTTCATCTTTGATTAAAGGAAAAAGTAAACAAATTTTCTGGTACATCTTTTAAGCAATTTGTAGTTACTGGCCAAGACAGAAACAATCGTCTTTGGCTTGTAATCTTGGGGTTACTCTGGCTGATTGATTTAAGGTTTCCGTTATGTCAGAGAAAATTATACATCACATTCTCTGAAAACTCAATAACCTAATACACTCCTCTTCCTGTCTAATTCTGCCAATCCTGTTATTTTATGAGATCAGTTTGGGGCTAACAAACTTGGCCTGGCATGGAAGTATATTCTGACAAAGTGATGGCTGGACCACATCTCGATAAGTCGGTTGTAGTAGCAGTGCCTCATCTTTTGTGAATAGTTTTAGGACAAATGATAAACATACAGCCTCTCCCCCTTAATATTGATGCTAATTTATTATTGATATTAATTGATTTATCTTCAAATTGAAGGCAGAGTGACCCAAATCAATGATATTAGCCGACTGAAGTTATTAGTACGACTGATAAACAGTTTCTCTGGTAAAAACGGTTTTTTCTAATACAAATATATCATTCCTAAATCCTTTTAAAGTTTCTCTATTGTAATCGATTATCAATATCTGGATCGATTATCATAACCGGAAGGGTCTGACGACGATGTAGCCGACGTCGGCGATATTCGGCACAAACTGGGACCTACGTACCCGATATGATAGCATATTTAGACTGGGGTATGGGGCTACATCTAGAACACTGTATAAACAATAAAATACCCACAAACCTGATATGATGACATATTTGGACTGGAGTATAGCAGCTACATCTAGAACACTGTATGACAATATAGGACCTATATACCTGATATGAGGACATATTTGGACTGGGGCATGGGAGTTACATCTAGAACCCTGTATGACAATATAGGACCTACATACATGATATTAGGACATATTTGGAATGGCGTATCCGAGCTATGTCTTGAACACTGTATGACAAGATAGGATCTACATACCTGATATGAGAACATATTTAGACTGGAGTATAGGAGCTACATTTAGAACACTGTATGACAAGATAGGACATACATACCTGATATCACGACATAAAGAAGCTACATCAAGAACACTGTATGACAATATAGGACCTACATACCTGATATTAAGACATAATTGGACTGGGGTATGGGAGCTACATCTAGAACTCTGTATGACAATATAGGACCTATATACCTGATATAAAGACATATTTGGACTGGAGTAAAGGAGCCACATCTAGAACACTGTACGACAATATAGGACCTACATACCTGATATAAAGACATATTTGGACTGGAGTATAGGAGATACATCTAGAACTCTGTATGACAATATAGGACCTACAAACCTGATATAAAGACATATTTGGACTGGAGTATAGGGGCTACATCTAGAACACTGTACAACAATATAGGACCTATATACCTGATATGAGGACATATTTGGACTGGGGCATGGGAGCTACATCTAGAACTCTGTATGACAATATAGGACCTACATACCTGATATGAGAACATATTTGGACTGGAGTATAGGAGCTACATCTAGAACACTCTACGACAATATAGGACCTATATACCTGATATGAGGACATATTTGGACTGGGGCATGGGAGCTACATCTAGAAAACTGTATGACAATATAGGACCTACATACCTGATATGAGGACATATTTGGACTGGCATATAGGAGCTATGTCTAGAACACTGTATGACAATATAGGACCTACATACCTGATATGAGAACACATTTAGACTGGAGTATAGGAGCTACATTTAGAACACTGTACGACAGTTTAGGAACTACATACCTGATATTAGGACATATTTAGACTGGAGTATAGGAGCTACATCTAGAACACTGTATGGACAATCTACCTCCCCCATCACATCGCTGTCATCTGAAACACAAAGTATTCTATTATTAAGAATTCAGTTATGCTATAAAGTTGTAACATAAGCATTCCATTTTTATGGATTAGACTAGAATATTTCAAATTGCTTCCATGTCCTTTATTCTAATATATCTATGTATTTTTCTCCAACGCTTTTGCGTAAGCATGAGGACATTAAAACCGGTTTGTCTATTTGTTCGTTTGTTTGTCTGTCCGTCTGTCAATTAAAAAAGAGGCCCAAGGGGGCCACATCGCTCACCTGAGGAAACTGTATGTATGTTGTTAATCAAAAGTCAGTATAAGACCTGAAGGAAATAGATTTTAGTGAAGCTTTGAGTAGGACAATGTGTACTTACTTCCTGTAAAGTTTGGTGACATTCTTAGTTTAAGAGGTTAAGTAAAAAATGTGTCAGCAAATCAGAGCCTGTGGAGGACATCATGGATATCTGATTGGCTCAAAAACCACAAACTTGGTAAAGGGCAATGAGTACTTGCTTCCTGTGAAGTTTCAAGAAATTCTGTGCAGCGGTTTCAGAGGAGAAGTCGAAAATGTGTCAGCCAATCAGAGCCTGTGGTGGCCATCTTGGATTTCTGATCAACTCGAAATACACAAACTTGGTAGAGGGCATTGAGTACTTGCTTCCTGTGAAGTTTCGAGAGACTCTATGCAGCGGTTTCAGAGGAGAAGTCGAAAATGTGTCAGCCAATCAGAGCCTATGGTGGCCATCTTGGATTTCCAATCGTCTCGTAAAACACAAACTTGGAAGAGGGCATTGAGTACTTGCTTCCTGTGAAGTTTCATGAAATTCTGTGCAGCGGTTTCAGAGGAAAAGTCGAAAATGTGTCAGCCAATCAGAGCATGTGGCGGCCATCTCAGATTTCCGATCGGCTCGAAAAACACAAACTTGGTAGAGGGCATTGAGTACTTGCTTCCTGTGTAGTTTTGAGAGATTCTATGCAGCAGTTTCAGAGGATAAGTCGAAAATGTGTCAGCCAGAGTCTCTGGCGGCCATCTTAGATTTCCGATTGGCTCGAAAAACACAAACTTGGTAGAAGGCATTTAGTTCTTGCATCCTGTGAAGTTTCGAGAGATTCTATGCAGCAGTTTCAGAGGAGAACTTGAAAATGTGTCAGCCAATCAGAGTCTCTGGCGGCCATCTTAGATTTCCGATCGGCTCGAAAAACACAAACTTGGTAGAGGGCATTGAGTACTTGCTTCCTGTGTAGTTTTGAGAGATTCTATGCAGCAGTTTCAGAGGAGAAGTTGAAAATGTGTCAGCCAATCAGAGTCTCTGGCGGCCATCTTAGATTTCCGATCGGCTCGAAAAACACAAACTTGGTAGAAGGCATTTAGTTCTTGCATCCTGTGAAGTTTCGAGAGATTCTGTGCATCGGTTTCAGAGGAGAAGTCGAAAATGTGTCAGCCAATCAGAGCCTGTGGCGGCCATCTTGGATTTCCGATCGGCTCGAAAAACAAACTAAGTAGAGGGCATTGAGCAACTTGCACTCAAGGATATAGGCCGTATCAATCCTCGCAGGGATTCAACCCGGAAGAAGTTCTAGGTGGGCATTGAGTACTTGCATCCTGTGAGATTTCATGAAATTCTGTGAAGCGGTTTCAGAGGAGAAGTCACAAATGTGTCAGCAAATCAGAGCCTGTGGCGGCCATCTTGGATTTCCGATCGGCTTGAAAAACACAAACTTAGTAGAGGGCATTGAGTACTTGCTTCCTGTGAAGTTAAGTGAAATTCTTTGCAGCGGTTTCAGAGGAGAAGTCGAAAATGTGTCAGCCAATCAGAGCCGGTGGCGGCCATCTTGGATTTCCGATCGGCTCGAAAAACACAAACTTGGTAGAAAGCATTTAGTTCTTGCATCCTGTGAAGTTTCAAGAGATTCTGTGCATTGGTTTCAGAGGAGAAGTCCAAAATGTGTCAGCCAATCAGAATATGTGGCGGCCATCTTGGATTTCCGATCGGCTCGAAAAACAAAAACTTAGTAGAGGGCATTGAGTACTTGCTTCCTGTGAAGTTTCAAGAAATTCTGTGCTGCGGTTTCAGAGGAGAAATAAAAAATGTGTCAGCCAATCAGAGCCGGTGGCGGCCATCTTGGATTTCCGATCGGCTCGAAAAACACAAACTTGGTAGAAAGCATTTAGTTCTTGCATCCTGTGAAGTTTCGAGAGATTCTGTGCAGCGGTTTCAGAGGAGAAGTCCAAAATGTGTCAGCCAATCAGAATATGTGGCGGCCATCTTGGATTTCCGATCGGCTCGAAAAATAACAACTTAGTAGAGGGCATTGAGTACTTGCTTCCTGTGAAGTTTCAAGAAATTCTGTGCTGCGGTTTCAGAGGAGAAATAAAAAATGTGTCAGCCAATCAGAGCCTGTGGCGGCCATCTTGGATTTCCGATCGGCTTTAAAAACACAAACTTGGTAGAGGGCATTTAGTACTTGCTTCGTGTGAAGTTCCAAGAAATTCTGTGCTGCGGTTTCAGAGGAGAAGTCAAAAATGTGTCAGCCAATCAGAGCCTGTGGCGGCCATCTTGGATTTCCGATCGGCTTTAAAAACACAAACTTGGTATAGGGCATTGAGTACTTGCTTCCTGTAAGGTTTGGTGAAATTCCATGAAGCGGTTGCAGAGGAAATGTCAAAAATGTTAAAAGTTTACGCCGGACGGACGACGGACGGCGCGCTATGACAATAGCTCACTTGCGCTTCGCTCAGGTGAGCTAAAAACCTTTAAACTTGGACATAACTTTTGAATGGTAAGTTATAGGTCTTTCATATTTCAAATTTCAATGTGTATTCCTTGTGATAAGACCTTTCCGAGGATACCACAATTGCTGACCTTGTGGCCTTGACTTTGGAGTTTGACCTACTTTTTTGAATGGTATTTGCATTACTTGTGGCAAGGCTTTTCTATTGGTACCAAACTTTTTGACCTTGTGACCTTGACCTTGATTTACTTACTAAAAAAAAAACCTTAACCTTGGCTATTATGTCAGAATGGCATATTTCGCGTGCAAGTTCCTTATGGCAAGGCCTTTCAGTTGGTACTAAACGTATCTTCTGAATGGTATTTGCATTACGTGTGGCAAGGCTTTTCTGTTGGTACCAAACTTTTACCTTGTGAACTTGACCTTGAAGTTTGATTTACTTATTTAAAAAAAACTTTAACCTTGGCTATTACGTCTGACTGGCATATTTCGCATGCAAGTTCCTTGTGGCAAGGCCTCTCAATTACTAAACTTTTTGACCTTGTGGTCTTGACCCTAACAGTTTGACCTACTTTTGAAAAACTGTATTTTTGACATAACGTCTGAATTGTAAGAGATAGGGCATTCATATTTCACATATGCATTCCTAATAACAAGTAAGTTTTTGACTTTGTAACCTTGACCTTGGAGTTTGACCTACTTTAAAATAAAATATAACCTTGACCATAACTTCTGAATGGTAAGTGATGTGGCTTTCAGATTTCGCATGTGTATTCCTAGTGGTGCTGCCTTTCCATTGGTTATAGAAAATGCTCTTTACATCTTGACCTTTGAGTATGGCCTACTTTTTTAAATTTTAGCTGTTATACTGACAAAGATGCATACGGGTGCAGTCGTGTTTCACAAACACGTTTTTCAAACACTTATTTTAAAAGCTTTTGAAGTTTTCTTCCAAGAAAGTTTTCAAAGTTTTCAAAATTTCAAGCGTTTTTTCTATTTTTGAAAAGCTCCCAAGGGCTTCATAGTGCATTGAATGGAACCTTCTATAGGGGGCTTTGGTGATACAATAAACCCAATACATTATGAAACGCATCCTGTCCAATTTTGCCTTATCTTTGCCACTGCTAATTGTGGAAAGAAACTTAAATGACAGACAAAGTGAAAAAAACGAATAATGTAGCAATATTTATCTGGGATGCGGAACATAAGTCAATGCAACTAACAAAATACATCCCCTATAATCGTGACTAGGATCGGTTCAAGGTTAGAACAAAGTACATTGTATGTATCTGTGGCTTTTCTACATTCATCAAAAAAGTCAATTTATACAGGCTTTATTCAGGCCTACTTATTTATTTACTACATTTCAGACAAATGACTTGACATATTTCCATCGATTTATTTATATGGGAAAATTGAGTGTGTATGACTCACACCAAACAGACTGTGACAAAGCAAGCCGCCGACCAGACTCCCAACACCCGCCGATATCTAAGTGGACAAATTCTAAGAAATCGAAACTTGTATATATTAATTCAACATTGAGCATAAAGTGGCGATATGAATCAAACAACTACGTTTTATTTGTCCATAATGCGAAGAAAATAATACGGCACTGGATTCTTGAATGTACCTCACGCAATGCCACTCTCTGCCTCCTCTTTGCAATGCGCATCAAAGGACGACATGAAAACGTATAAAAATAGTAATGGCCCCGAGGATTGGAACCCCCTTCTCTCTTTCATCAGACAATTTTACCCCCCCCCCCCCCCGATGCAGAATTTATTTTTCATCTATGTGTAACGATACAACCCTTTCAAAAATTGCTGAATCCGCCCGCTTTTTTTTTTTTTTAAACCTTTTTACCTTTCTAGAACCTTGTCTACGTATTATTTTGAAATCCTTCTGAGTTTCAAAAATGTCAAAGGTGATCAAATGTCACGGTAATTTTACATATATACGTATTTTTGGCTTTTACACGAAAGTCAAATTGAAACCATAGTAATGTCCCGTACACCATTTTTTCTGCAAGGATAAGAGAGACTCCTAGAGAACAATTTCAAGGGTCACTTTTTACCATCGAAATGTGAACTACGTATATATACGCTCAATTTCGACAAGACATACGCATATCATTAAGAAGTCCGATTTTGAAAAGGAAGGATCTTAAAAAATCGTTTGTAAGCCTGGAATTCGTGCATACTCTCCGTCCATTCCAAAGGTTACACATTAAAGGATAGAGTCAATTAAATAGGTAGACATTTTAATTAGCTTAGAATTCAGGTACAGGTCAATGCTTCATTTGACGTTGCACGGTGACCTACCATTGAAAAATAAAAATATCACGACGAGACTATGTGAGATCTGGGTTGTAATTGAAGTCTTACTTATAAATGTTTACCGGACATCCTTGGATCAAGCACTATCGGAATTACAAGAATTTCCACAAGGAAATTTTATCAAGAAAAAAAAACTTCAAAGTACTTGAACTTTCAGTTACCATACCTGCCAGATCTTCCTTTTTGGTCGACTCATTCCCACTTGTATTTCCTTGTAATTTATCTTTTATATTTGGGTCCTCTAATTCGTCATAGTCCGGTCCCCATTCTGAATCGGTGGTGGTGTTACTGACTTGACGTTTGTGGGTCTTGACCAGGGCGTCCCCTCCCCCTAGGTAGTAAGATCTGTCCGGACTGTCATCGTTACAATCGTCCGTTGAGCACTGAGAGGAGCTACATGTATAAGGGATGGGCGGCAGCCCCAGGGTCTCACGTCTGACGTCACTAAGAGGCTCGTCTAACGTAGAGCTCTTCCGACGGAAGTTTTCGAGGAAGTTGTCAATATCCTGCTCCACTTTGGACACTTGGATACCGCAGAGTCCCGACCCCCTACCATGACCTGACTCCGATACTTGACCACGCCCTGATCCCGTTCCCTTGCTATGTCCTGGCACCGATCCTCTACCAGGAGCTGGAGGCGCACCCCTTACATGACCCGATTCGGATACTTGGCCACGCCCTGTTCCCGTCCCCTTGCCGTGTCCTGGCACCGATCCTCTACCAGGTACTGGAGGTGATCCCTTACCTTGCCCTGATCCAGATACCCTACCAGGTACTGGAGGCGATCCCCTACACTGTCCTGATCCGGGTATCCTACCAGGTGCTGGAGGCGACCCCCTACCCTGACCTGATCCAGGCACTCTTCCAGCATGCACAGATCCTCGTCCCTGCCCGGAGCATGACGCCTTCTCCAGTAATGGACCAGATCCTCTAGATTGTCCTGAACCCAACCCCCTACCCTGCCCAGCCCTGTGCTTAGAAACACTGCTCATATTGATTGAAAACCTGAGTCTGTTCTGTTATCATATCCATTATCAGTTCAAAATCTAGACATTCCAGTGCTAAGTATGAATTTTCTTCCTCATTGCATAACCTGTTGATACTTCTGCATTTCAAGAAATATCCGTGTCACTCCATGCATCAATAATTCACCAAACAAGAAGAAAGTTTCCGCATCATTTACTGCAGAAATTTTGCATCCTGCAGTTCCATACAAAATCAATATCATTTTGCACTGAAAGAGCAAAATCCGTCATATTGCACACCAAATGTATCCCGTGTCCCGCAGTGTAGTTGTTTTCGCAAAAATTGCAATGACGTTCTCTAAAAAATCCCGCATTACCCACTTTTGTCATAGAGAATAACTTTCGCTTCCTGCACTTTAATTTTTCAGGAAAACCTTTCTAGATGTGGTTGAAGTTCACTTTCAATTTCTCTCCATAATTAAGTATTTTCCAAAGGTTGTGTTGCCATAGACTATACACTAGCTAAAGGTACTCCTAGATGGTAAGCAGTCCAGGACAAATCCCATCGCACCTGCTACTCCGGGATGCGTCATACGTACACAGTACAAGGTTTACATATCCGCGCTCATGTTAAATTCCTCATTTTATAAAATAAACACTTCTTTTCTAAGTAAAATGTCACTTATTTCAGCGAATTTTACATGTTTGAATGGGTTTCATATTGGAAGAGTAAAGAAACGAGACTACATCGCTTTTTGTTTCCTAAAATAATGAAACATCAGAGATATATACATTCTGTTCATCTCATGTCGACAAGTGATCAATACTCCGTACATCCACCGGGGCTTTCGTTTTATATTTTCCCTCCAGCGTGAAGCTTCATCCGCGTCGCCAATGTAACATAGATAAAAAAAAGTTATTTATCTTATAAACCACCTGACCAATCGGGCGTGTTGATGTTTTATATCACAATATTTCTGTTCTGTTTACACTGAGGGTTACATTTCCCCCCACTCTCCTTAACATTGATTTTTCCAGAAGCAAAGTGTACAAATCAAGCAGAAATGGCTGATGGAAATGCAAATTAATCCAAATGACGTAATTTTCTATTTCAGTCTCTCCAGCATGATTTATACTTGCAGATAATTCTGCAAACTTTCTCTTCACCATATACTTGCTACTTGTATTGGACCGATCTGTTCATTAATCAAACTAAGTAAACTAATGACCATTTATCATGAAAATTTAATCTATCTAGTCGTTTTAAAACCTCCAGTAGCGTATCCATCTTGAAAACAAGTACAGATACCAACAACATTCACACTTACAGAATTTTACCGAATCTCTGATACACAGTCAATTGTGCCTCATATGAAATTCATATGAAATGAGCATCATGTAAATTTCACATGAAAATTCATGTGAAATTCATATAAATTTTACATAAAATATATGTGAAAAATTATTCACATGAATTTCATATAAATTTACTTCACATGAATTTCACATGAATTTTTCTTTGTAACCTTCGTGCAAAATAGACTTTACATGCAATTCATGTAAGAAAATTCACATGAATTTCATGTGAAAAATTTCATGTAAATTTCATGTTCGTGCTCATTTCACATAAATTTTATGTGAACATTTACGTAAAGTTCATGTAAATTTCACATGAATTTCATATGTGGCACAATTTGCTGTGTAATGCCTTCCTCTGATACAAAGTTTGAATCTTGCTCGAGTAATTATTATATTTTTGCCACCAAAACTTCAGAATGATCAATAAATTATACATTCGCCCGAATTTTCCGCTCAAGATGGAGGTATTTGCGCATGTAATCCGGGTAACCATAGATTGTCGTGTTCTGTTATATCATGCCTTAGTACTTAGTACCGTATAATGCTGTGTCATAAGTTCGCGTTTCGCTTCATGGGTTTTTATTGTGTTATATATGTTTTGTTCAGGTTTTAGGGATATGTAACACTGTCACGTTTTTGTGGTTATTTTTGTGTTTCGCTGTGTCATGTTTTGGTATTTACTGTCACATGTAAATTATGTTTTGTCATGTTTTGGTGTTTACTGTCACATATAACGTTTTGTCATGTTTTGGTGTTTACTGTCACATATAACATTTTGTCATGTTTTGGTGTTCACTGTCACATATAACATTTTGTCATGTTTTGGTGTTTACTGTCACATATAACATTTTGTCATGTTTTGGTGTTTACTGTCACATATAACGTTATGTCATGTTTTGGTGTTTACTGTCACATATAAAGTTTTGGTGTTTACTGTCACATATAACGTTCTGTCATGTTTTGGTGTTTACTGTCACATATAACGTTTTGGTGTTTACTGTCACATATAACGTTTTGGTGTTTACTGTCACATATAACGTTGTCATGATTTGGTGTTTACTGTCACATATAACGTTCTGTCATGTTTTGGTGTTTACTGTCACATATAACATTTTGTCATGTTTTGGTATTTACTGTCACATGTAAATTATGTTTTGTCATGTTTTGGTGTTTACTGTCACATACAACGTTGTGTCATGTTTTGGTGTTTACTGTCACATATAACGTTATGTCATGTTTTGGTGTTTACTGTCACATATAAAGTTTTGGTGTTTACTGTCACATATAACGTTCTGTCATGTTTTGGTGTTTACTGTCACATATAACGTTTTGGTGTTTACTGTCACATATAACGTTTTGGTGTTTACTGTCACATATAACGTTGTCATGATTTGGTGTTTACTGTCACATATAACGTTCTGTCATGTTTTGGTGTTTACTGTCACATATAACATTTTGTCATGTTTTGGTATTTACTGTCACATGTAAATTATGTTTTGTCATGTTTTGGTGTTTACTGTCACATACAACGTTGTGTCATGTTTTGGTGTTTACTGTCACATATAACGTTTTGGTGTTTACTGTCACATATAAAGTTGTCATGTTTTGGTGTTTACTGTCACATATAACGTTTTGGTGTTTACTGTCACATATAACGTTGTCATGTTTTGGTGTTTACTGTCACATATAACGTTTTATCATGTTTTGGTGTTTACTGTCACATAAAGCTTTTTGTCATGTTTTGGTGTTCACTGTCACATATAACATTTTGTCATGTTTTGGTGTTTTCTGTCACATATAGCATTTTGTCATGTTTTGGTGTTTACTGTCACAAGTAAATTATATTTTGTCATGTTTTGGTGTTTACTGTAACATATAACGTTGTGTCATGTTTTGGTGTTTACTGTAACATATAACGTTTTGGTGTTTACTGTCACATATAACGTTTTGGTGTTTACTGTCACATATAACGTTGTCATGTTTTTGTGTTTACTGTCACATATAACGTTCTGTCATGTTTTGGTGTTTACTGTCACATATAACGTTTTGTCATGTTTTGGTGTTTACTGTCACATATAACGTTTTGTCATGTTTTTGTGTTTACTGTCACATACAACGTTGTGTCATGTTTTGGTGTTTACTGTCACATATAACGTTTTGGTGTTTACTGTCACATATAACGTTGTCATGTTTTGGTGTTTACTGTCACATATAACGTTTTGGTGTTTACTGTCACATATAACGTTGTCATGTTTTGGTGTTTACTGTCACATATAACGTTTTATCATGTGTTTACTGTCACATATAACGTTGTGTCATGTTTTGTTTTTAGTGTTGTGTTACCTTGTGCCATATTGCTGTTTTACCTTGTGTCGCGTTGTGATATTTAGTGTAGTGTCATGCTTTGGTGTTTAGTGTCGTGTAACATAGTGTCATATTTATGTGTTTTATGTCGTGTTACGTGGTGTCATGTATTGGTGTTTAATGTCATGTAACATTGCGTTATGTTTGGTGTTTAGCTAATATCGTGTTACATTGTGTCCTTCTTCTGATGATGTTTAGTGTTGTGTTACTTTATGTTCTATGATAGTGTTTAGTGCCATGTTAAGTTGTGTCCTGCTTTTTGGTGTTCAATCTCGTGTTACGTTGAACCATTCTTGGATATAACAAATATTACATAGATCTTAAATACAAGGTGTAGTAGGTTTCAGGTCCCATATTTCAATTGACTGTTGTAGAAAAGTTAAGACTATCGTATTTTCAATTTTCCTCTATAATATCTATTAAGGAATTATAACGCATTCATGGGCTTATCTTTGATGAGAAAAATAAAATGTAAAATACATGTAGATTTCATCGGTACAAGGTCGAGATATTCATTTTCATATGTACACAAAATAGCTCAGTGACTGAACTAAGACAATTCCCAGAGACACTAATTTTTTTCTCAACAAAACTAAGAAAGCATGTGCAATACACAAGACGTGACATGTTATATTCATGTTCTCGATGTATTATCAGTTAGTTTTACCTATGTCTCAGTATAACCTGTGAACTTTTAACGTGTCTTTAGTCAAATTTCCCCTAGATAAGACGTTTTTATCAGTTACCTTATCTCGGTCATGAATAAGAGTCATTTGCATAACTTTACATTATGTACCAAATTGCCGATTACTGCAACCCTTTATTGAAAAATTGAATTGGAACGGGGGATACCGATATATACCAACTCCCCCTATCTACATTATTCCCACACAATAAGTGGGGAGTTAGGATCTACAGAGGTGGTCGGGTGGTCAGGAACAGCTGAACCCCCCCCCCCCCCCCCCGAATTAGCAAAATAGCGATTTCCCCCATTTACACGTATTATATTTTTTTCAAAATCATCAGCTGGATCATTCCTGGCTGAGCTGAACCCCCTCCCCACCCTTCTTTAGAATATATTCAAAGCGACGCATGTGGCTACTGGACTGGTGTTTGGAAAGTATGAATTTATTTTGGATGACTATAAGACAACAGAATATGGTTTTGCTTATGAATTTAAGTAACTTTTAGTTTATGTGATTTCTAGTGGCTTCCTTCATTTTGGAGACTTCAGTTGTTTCTTCTGAAACTGTCTTGCTGACATGTTGCTTTTCGGTTTTGTAACTCATTTAGTTTCTGTAGCAGTAGCATATGATTGACACGCACGGCTTTTTGGTTGACGTGGGCGGGTCGATTCGGGACCCGCGGGAGGAGGGGTTCGGTTTGTTTGTGGCTTGGACCAAGGTCAGTGATGTCGTGAATACATATAATTTGGCGAGAAGCAAAGTCTGAATCCTGAATCTAGATGGAGTGGAACTGCAAATACAATAGCTTAAATTCAGTTACTTGCTTCTTGGTGGTTTTGGTATTATTTTAGTTAATTTTTATGACCTCTAGTTTCCTTTGCTTCTGTGCGATTTTGGCTCAATACGATCAAATGATAGATTGTTTCTGGTTGAGTTCGTTTCTTCGTTGTTATGATGTTGCTTCTTGGTAGTTTTGTTACTACTCCTGCTACATTATTTTCGCTTCCACCTGAGTTTGTTTTAATTTTACATATGTAGATAGCTTTGCCATGGTTTCTATGTAGCATTTATCTTCGGGTTGCTTCTTAGGTCTTTGAGATTGTCCATTCTGCTGGTATTACATAACACAGACATAAAAAAGATGCTGAGTTTAAGTTGCTTTGGGTAACATCACATTTGGATTTTTTGGAGGCACAAGGTGGTATAAGGATGGTTGTGATGCTGGCTTTGTAGGGGCTACGAGTAATTTCTGGTAACTTGTCTTCTTTATCTCTTTTGTGTCACACTTATGCCCTTTGCCGTGTGGAGCTCGTAAAAAAGTTAGGGGTTTGACAGTAAGTGTTTTAAATGCTTTTCCCTGACATAGTCGTCATAGCACTTTCTATATAGACATAACCTCAGACATTGCATGTTTTGTAGATATTGATTTCATTTTCGTGCGTAAACATCGATGGCGGGTGCGGCTAGCCAGGCAGGGGGTGCTTGCACCTCCCGGGCACCTGATCCCACCTCTAGCTTGCTGGGGATCCGTCGATGCTCATTTTGGTGCTCTCTTGTGAGTGCGGTTGAGATTGTAGTCGGGATCTTCTTTATCTCATTTGTGAATAGCTTCTTGGTGACTACGAGTTATTATTGGTATGGTAGTCATAAGGAAATACATGATAATATGCTGCTTTGATCTGGCTAAAGCGTAACACACAGTTGTTTAATGCTCGATCTGTGCTATTGGGATTGCTTTTGATAGTCTGGGTACCCAAAGCATTAACCGCAGGTTGACTTTTGGATACTTTAAGTGGCTTTTAAGTGGGCTTTTTTTTTGTTGGTCTTCTTTCTGCCTCGTCTCCTCTGGTTGTTTCATGTGGTGTTTTCTTTTTGTTGCATGGTCCTAATTTGACTTTTATCATCTATCTATGACTTATGGTTGTTTTGAGAGGCTTTTTGCTGGTTGTAAGTATTAATATGGCCTCTGTGTTCCTTCTGGTTGTTTCATGTGGCGTTTTGCTGGTTGTTGCATGGTCATAATATGACCTCTGTGTGGCCTCTTGTTGTTTTGCGTGCCGTTTTGTTGGTTGCTGGTATTGATGTGTTCTCTCTTTGACTTCTGGTTGTTTTGCGTAGCTTTTTGTATGTTACTTGTATTGATATGCCCTCTGTGTTCTTTCTTGTTGTTTTAGGCGGCTTTTTTAGTTGTTGAGCTGATGTGTTCTCTCTTTGACTTCAGGTTGTTTTGCGTGGTTTTTTGTTGGTTTCTGGTATTGAAATGACCTCTTTGTGGCTTCTAGTTGTTTTGAGTGGCAATTTATTGGTTGCTGGTACTGAATATAACCTCTGTTTAGCTTACGGTTGTTTATGTGGCTTTTTGCTGCATGGTCTTGATATGACCTCTTTGTGGCTTTTGGTTGTTTTATGTGGCTTTTTGCTGGTTGTTGGTCTTGATATGGTCTCTGAGTGGCTTCTCGTTGTCTTACGTGACTTATTGCTTGTCTCATGTCTTGATATAGCCTCTTATCTTCATAATTCGCGGATCCGACGGTTGGGACGTATCGGATCCGCGATGTATGAAGAGATGGTCTCTGTGTCCCTTCTAGTTGTTTTATATGGGTTTTTGAAAGTCTTGATATGACCTCCTTGTGGCTTAATTCTGGCTGTTTTGGGTGGCTTTGGGTTTTCAATGGATTCCTTATTGTTGGCTTTAAGGTATTCTTTGGTGGCTTTGGTGTGGATTTTATGTCGATGTTTGTTTCCTTTGGTGACCATGTTTCTTAATTGAACTTGGTGTCATTTGATAACTTTTCGTGTGTAACGTTGGCTCTTAAATGGCTTTTGGGTGACGTGTAGATTATATGCTTTGTCTTGTATCTACCGGTATGTGACATTGGGATTTCTTCAGTATAGTTTTCAGATAAATGCGGTATTGGTATCATTATTTTATTATGCCTCTACGATAATGAATGTTTCTTGGTGACTTTGCAATTGCTTTTGGTGGCTATTAATCGGCATCTATTAAAGCAGAAGTTGGTTAACCTTGGTGTTGTCCTTGTGGTTTTTGGTAGTGTTTGGGATGGTTTTAATTTTTTCTCTTCATGGCTTACATATATTGCTTCACTTTCAGGAACGCTTAAAATGACGGTCAACATAGACATGTACTCCCAATAGTCCACTTTAATACCAGCACATTTTGATATACAATTAACAATATTGTATAATCTGATGCTGGTAATCACAATCGACATTGATGATAGGGATGTTAACCACCTTGATTGGCTCAAACAATGATTTTGTTACTTTCAAGTAAGTAATCTAAAACTAATCAAATTTAGAAATATAAAATGTTATCATCTTTAGGTTAAGGAAGGTAAACGTGTATAACTTTACGTCTGCCTACTAAATAGACAGCTGCATGTAGCTATAGGGAGTCACCATGCTCATCTAACATTGAAGATATTGTATACACGTATACAATGTATGTATGCACTATACCTGAACCCCCCTCCCCCCCTGAATACCTGGTCAGTGTTTGTACCAAAACACCCACACATACAAATGGACCTTAATGGAATGAGGCCTACATTTACATACTTGTACAATGTAAAAATACTTCTTTATCTTTTGACACCTTGACCAAATTAAGTTATAGGCATAATGCCTCGAGCTATGATGATCAAATGTGATATTGTACTTGTTTTAGTCCTTCAATATTTTTACATAGGGTGACACTGATATAAAAACAATTATCATGTTCATCTGTATAAGTACATGTTGATGTTTATATTTTCCTGAATTGTACTCTCAGAGTTACCTCAGATACTGGATTTTATATCAATTATTGTATGAGCACTAAGGTATTCATAGAAAAGGGAATTTCATAAACGGACATTTTCTAAACTTTCAATTATTGACCATATCTGCAGAAACTACTTGTGCAGACATCAACATGATAAATGGGCTATCTTTTTTTTTTAATTAATGGGACTAATTATGGAGCATTGTCCCATGTCCTTCTCTGCAGTCACTGAAGGACATGCAAATTCAAATTTTTAAAACAGCATAAAATACAATGTAAAATAATGATATACTAGTATAATACTTGTTCACACTTTCACAACAAATGTATGAAGCTTCCTTGTCTATTTATCAATATATATAATGGGAGGTTCTTCCCTTTTTACATAAATTTACAAGAGGTAAACAGGTAAAAGTATTAGACTTTAAAACTGAATTTGTGTTGAAATTTCTTTTACTCTTATGTCTGAAACTAATCTTCATTTGAAGTTTAAGTAAGATTTGTCATGGTCAAATGTTTAAATGTTTTAGATCCAATAAAAGACAATAAGGGTGTGACAAATATGAATTTAAAATACATTCCAAAGTGTATGATTGTTCAGCAATCTTTACAAATGTCATAGTTTAATTGAAAATGTACACAGCAACCCCCCCCCCCCCCCTCTTCCCGGGCCTTTCAATATCCAATATATACTAAACATGTGCTGAATGATACTCATGCAGATATGATATTTAGATCAGCATCACACTGATTTACTTGTATTACACTGTAAGATACCTTTGATTAATTATTTCAAAACACCCAAAAATCATATTTTTTTTTATTCAAAAACGTAAAATTCCCAATGATATTGAAGACTCACCTAGGTATGATTATAAATTCCGGTATGTGTAGTGTATTTAAAAATCGATATGATTCAACCTTCCGCAACCGCCATGTATCCTTATGATGTCAACAGCGTATTCACCTTGGCAGGTGCGCGAAGGTGTGAAAAATGAAATCATTAAAATGGAAAAACATATATCCCGCTACTTTCATCTTCACTCATTCATAATGTCAGACATATTGTTTGTTTTATGAACGTGTCAATTCATTCCCATTCATCAGTAGTTCAAAGGATTACACCTACCGCTAATCAAGCATGAAATAGGTCAAAGGTCAAACGTCACACCGTTTCAATCCCAGAGTTCCGCGTTGTTAGGGACTCCATTCGTTTAGACATTGTTTACAAGAATTTTAGAAGAAAAATGGCAGATACCGCAGTAGAAGAACAGACAGCAACAACGAGTAACACATACATCATAAGACCAAACTTTCAGCACAAGTAAATTAATTTATTTAGCTCAGAATGTCTCAACTTCGTTCGAATGTCCTCTGATCTTTTTTGACTTTAGCTCGAATTTTATCTGTTAGTTTTCTTTCAATGATTATCTTCCCTCTGTTTAATAGCCAGACGTTCAGCCTGCATATTTATATTTATTTACATTCTTAGATTATAAAAAAAGAGATAACTAAATGGTTTGAAGACATTTCCTCTTTAAAGTCATGTAAGTTTGATTACTGTCCACGCAGCTTACTTCAGAAATCAGAAAATTGAAGTTTTCTCTACTTTGTTGGCAAGTTTTGCTGTTTAAATTTATATAGGGGGATAGATATCGGATTCTCATAACTAACGATGTATGATATTTGACTACGCTCACAGTGGAAGAAACATGTAGATAGGGAGTTTTCTATGTTAATTTTAGCGCAATGTCGCCAATGTTTAACACTGAGTCTACTGGTGGAGGACCAGTGGCCGCCTATTTTTCAGGGTTTTTTGCTAATAAAATTTGTAATTGATGAAATATTTGATTGAAACTTTGTATGGACAATGGTGTACCCTTATCACACTGAATTATATACGATTTTCTCTGAAAATTTTGATTATTTTGTTTATATAATAATGTCTTAAAGTGTAACTGAAATTGGACACCTTTTTGCAAGACTGCAAGACCAGTTTCCGCCCATTTGGCTCCTATTTCTGTAAACTGAAATATTTTGTTCCAGAGCTGATCTTTACTTGATAGTATGGTGCCTTTTCTATGAAAAAAATCCCAAAGCAAACGACCACATTGATAGATTGAATACATATACCCTCTCCCCAACCCCAGAATTCATGTCAATAATCCTCTTCTTGTTATTTTAACAAATCTAGCGACCAGATTAGATTAAATTTTTTTCATAATCAGGAATATATATGTCTAAAAGCCTTCTGACAAATTTTCATGTCATTATTTCAACCCTATTTAAGTCCCTCTAAAATGCAGTAGGCGGTAACTGGTCCTGGGCGGCCACTGGTCCTCGACCAGTATGGAGAAGGTTGATAATGTCGCGCTAAAATTAACATAAAAATCTCTACATCTGAAATTATATTCTTTCACTGTGACAGAGTCTTTATGAAAACTTTTTTTCAGCCACAAGCCCGAAGATAAATCTTTAATACTCAGGTTTTTTGTATTATGAGTTTCTTAAAGAATTTCTACTAGCCCAGCAAAATTTGTTGTGACCGTAGCCTCGGGTGTAGGGCTAGTGAGTTTTGGGAAAGACTGCTGTGAGCATAGTATATTGGTGGTATAGACATAATTATGTCATATACATTGTTAGTTATGAGAGTTTGAGATCTATCCCGCTGTATAAATTTTAATCACAAACGGGGTAGGGCTATGAAGCCCGATATTGGCCCAATTTTTAAAGCAGCATGTTCTGACTTCGGGTTGTAAAGGGGTTATTTCTTGTAATACATATATCTTAACATATATTATTAGATACCTCCCCATTCGAGAGATACAGCCGTTCAAAATTACAGCTGTAGCTGCGCCTCTTCATGAATATTAATGAGCAGGAGAGCTCCAAGAAACAAAGTGATTTTGTACACATACCGATTTAGTTGGCTATTTCGATGATTATTCTAAACAAAGAGAGGTGAAAAAGACAGATTAATTCGTATGTTTCTTTCACACAACATTTCAAACAGTAACGGTAACATAATGTATATCAAACGATTTAGAACCGATTAAATGCTTGTCCAGCAAAATATCAGCGACTTTGTAGTGTCTGATGGGATTTAAGTCATTTTTCATCGAATTTCATACATCCATTGGCAGTGATTTTTTCACCATTTTTTAGAAGCCACCTGTACCTTTTCATATTGGAAAATATGCGACATTTTGGAACAAATTGGGAAAATCTAGAAACAAAATTTCTTTAAAGAAACGCTCAAATTATTGGTTCAAAACAGCAATTTTCATTTAATATCAAAAATTTACAAAGGTACCCCCCTTTAACTGTTGAGAAGAAAATTAAGCCATTTGTACAATGCTTCATACTTTTGGGGTACGAATTTATATAATTGTCAGGAACTGGGACAAGACTGCCATCAGAATGATCTGAGTCGGAAGTGTCACTGTTGTCCTCATTTTAGAATGAGATGTCCTCGCATGACTTCTTTATCGGAAACAGAGGCCTGTTCGAACTTCGGGTCAAAACTGACATTGTCGGTGACTTTATTTTCATTGGCCGATTTTGGGAAAATAAAGCTAATTACAGAAAATAACACTTATTCCTTATGGCAAGAGAAAGAACCCTTTTGATTTTCAAGGTAATAGGTCGAAGGTCAAGGTCACAGATAGGAAAATGGCTAAAATTTTCTATTGGATCTTGACCAAACTTCATAAACTTATTCCTTTTGCCAAGAGGAAGAACTGTATTGATTTTCAAGGTTATAAGTCAAAGGTCAAGGCCACAGATTGGTAGGGAACAGTTAAAATCCTTGTGGAAATAATTAAAATCCTTGTATACAGCCTAAAGGATGCAGTTTTGATTTGATCTTTTCCATTTGATTTGATCTTTTCAAAACTTCAAACACTTCTTGCTCATGACAGAAGGAAGATCCCTATTGATTTTCAATGACATAGGTCAAGGTCACAGATTGAAAATAGTTAAAATCCTTGTACATTGTATACATCCTAAGTGAGTACATTCCATGCGAGGGGATGATACGCTTTGCGTTGCCTAGGTTTTATTTCTTTATGTAAGATGATGTAATTGATATGTATAGACGTTGGTACTATTTTAAATTTTTCATGTCATTTATTAGATAAGATTAAATTTGTTGAAGGGGATTTACATGACAGGCTTATGGTAACCTTTCAGACTGTCAGTTTAGGGATTTGAATGGGATGTACATAACAGGGTTATGGTTACCTTCAGTTAGTCAGTTGAGTGATATGAATGGGATTTACATCACAGGGTTATTATAACTTTTCATATCGTCAGTTTAAGGATTAGAATGGGATGTACATATCAGGGTCATGGTAACCTTTCAGACTGTCATTTGAGGGATTTGAATGGGATGTACATATCAGGGTTATTATAACCTTTAAGACTGTCACTTGATAGCTTTGAATGATATTTTCTTATCAGGGTTATGGTAACCTTTCAGACTGTCAGTTTATGGATTTGAATGGAATGTACATAAAAGAGTTATTATAACCTTTTAGACTGTCACTTTAGTGATTTAAATGGGTAGTACATAACAGGATTATGGTAACCTTTCAGAATGTCAACTGAGGGTTTTGAATGGGACGTACAATGTACATAACAGGGTTATGGTTGCCTTTAAGACTGTCAGTATAGAGATTTGAATGGAGTGTATATAACAGACTTATAGTAACCTTTAATAGAGTGGGATGTACGTATGCAGGTTTATGTTAACGTTACAGACTGTCAGTTAAGGGATTTGAATGGGATGTACATATCAGGGTTATGGTCACCTTTCAGACTGACCAATCTGACTGATTGATGGCTGTGAATGTGATGTATATATAAGAGTTATAGTAACTTTTCAGACTGTCAGTTAAGGGATTTAATGGGATGTACATATGATATCAGGGTTATGGTAACCATTCAGACTGTCAGTTGATGGCTGTGAATGTGATGTATATATCAGGGTTATAGTAACTTTTCAGACTGTCAGTTAATGGACTTAAATGGGATGTACATATGATATCAGGGTTATGGTAACCTTTGATACTGTTAGTTGATGGCTGCAAATGGGATGTATATATCAGGGTTATAGTCAACTTTCAGAATGTCAGTTGAGGGATCTGAATGGGATGTACATATTATATCAGGGTTATGGTAAATTTTGATACTGTTAATTGATGGCTGCGAATGGAATGTATATATCAGCGTTATAGTCACCTTTCAGACTGTCAGTTGAGGGATCTGAATGGGATGTACATATCAGGGTTATAGTCACCTTTCAGACTGTCAGTCCAGAGATTTCAATGGGATGCACATAACAGGGTTATGGTATCGTTTTATACTTTCAGTAGAGGGGTTTGAATGGAGTCTACATAACAGACTTATTGTAACATTTAAGGCTTTCAGGTTAGGGTTTAGAGTGGGATGTACATTTCAGGCTTATGGTCACCTTTCAGACTCAGTTGATGCCTGTGAATGGGATGTATATATCAGGGTTATAGTAACCTTTAAGACTACATGTATTTGGTACTACTTTAAATCTTTCATGTCTTTTATTAGATAAGATTAAATTTGTTCAATGGGATGTATATATCAGGGTTATAGTAACCTTACAGACTGTCAGTTGATGACTGTGAATGGGATGTATATATCAGGGTTATAGTAACCTTTCAGACTGTCAGTTGATGACTGTGAATGGGATGTACATATCAGGGTTATCGTCACCATTAAGACTGTCAGTTGATGGCTGTGAATGGGATGTATATAACAGGGTTATAGTAACCTATCAGACTGTCAGTTGATGACTGTGAATGGGATGTACATATCAGGGTAATCGTCACCATTAAGACTGCCAGTTGATGGCTGTGAATGGGATGTATATATCAGGGTTATAGTAACCTTTCAGACTACTAGTACTTGGTACTACTTTAAATCTTTCATGTCTTTTATTAGATAAGATTAAATTTGTTGAATGGGATGTATATATCAGGGTTATAGTAACCTTACAGACTGTCAGTTGATGACTGTGAATGGGATGTATATATCAGGGTTATAGTAACCTTACAGACTGTCAGTTGATGACTGTGAATGGGATGTATATAACAGGGTTATAGTAACCTATCAATCTGTCAGTTGATGGCTGTTAATGGGATGTATATATCAGGGTTATAGTAACCTTTCAGACTGTCAGTTGAGGGATCTGAAAGGGATGTACATATCAGGGTTATCGTCACCATTAAGACTGTCAGTTGATGGCTGTGAATGGGATGTATATATCAGGGTTATAGTAACCTTTCAGACTGTCAGTTGAGGGATCTGAAAGGGATGTATATAACAGGGTTATCGTCACCATTAAGACTGTCAGTCGATGGCTGTGAATGGGATGTATATATCAGGGTTATAGTAACCTTTCAGACTGTCAGTTGAGGGATCTGAAAGGGATGTACATATCAGGGTTATCGTCACCATTAAGACTGTCAGTTGATGGCTGTGAATGGGATGTATATATCAGGGTTATAGTAACCTTTCAGACTGTCAGTTGAGGGATCTGAAAGGGATGTATATAACAGGGTTATCGTCACCATTAAGACTGTCAGTTGATGGCTGTGAATGGGATGTATATATCAGGGTTATAGTAACCTTTCAGACTGTCAGTTGAGGGATCTGAAAGGGTTGTACATATCAGGGTTATCGTCACCATTAAGACTGTCAGTTGATGCCTGTGAATGGGATGTATATATCAGGGTTATTGTAACCTTTCAGACTACATGTATTTGGTACTATTTTAAATCTTTCATGTCTTAGATAAGATTAAATTGGTTGATTCGGATGTAAATAACAGGCTTATGGTTACCTTTCAGACTGTCATTGGAGGCGTAGCCCCCCCCCCCCCCCTCCCTAAAATTTGCAAAGCATAGCTTAAACGATCATTTTCCATCTAAAACAGAGTAAATATCAACTTTCAGTTAGTTAATATAATTGTCATCAATTTCAGTCAAGAAATAAATCTCAAATGGATGAGCTTCCTAGGCGGACCCAACCAAACCCCTCGCCATTTTTTACGCCCCTCTAACTCAAAAGCTGGATTCGCCACTGGTACATAACAGGGTTATTTATAGTAGACTTTCAGACTGTCAGTAGAGGAATTTGAATGGAGTTAGTCAGAAAAAACCTGACCTAAACCCAGTCTTTGACGGTTATTTGGACGATGGGGAGCTGTAAATTTCGAGTCCTCTCGAAATGGGGTGGACGAGAAAAGCAGAGAGCGGTGGACGAGTCAAGCCGGAAAGGGTGGACGAGTCAAGCCGAGAGTAAATCTCGGAGTCAAGCCGAGAGTAAATCTCGGCTTGACTCGTCCACCCCTCCCCCCCCCCCCCCCCCCCCCCCCCCAAAAAAAAAAAAAACTAGATCGATCTATACATGATTAATGTCCCAAAAAAGCTACTAGTATCACAAATTCATATCACGAAACCTATATAAATTTGATATATCCCTTTTTAAAAATATAAGTGTGAAAGTAGTCTCAACGCTCCACCACAGTTTATGGTCTAGTAGGTAGCAGCTAGTCTCCCACTTCAAATTGCTTTTAATAGGTCGTCCTCTCACTGTTAACGTATAAAATCAGATCTCGTCCTTGGATGATGTCAGAATAATTGTATAGCACACTCAGTTGACAATTGGGAATGTGATATGGCTGACTGGAAACGTAGAAAACAAAAATAATAGAAGACTAAACTAAAGGACAGATTTGTTTCCTATGTGTTAAACAGCTGTCGAAGCATTTTTCTTTCAATATATTAGGATATTAAGATCGATATTTTTAGCATGTTTAGAGTGTAAGTATATTATCAATTTATTTTCGATATTGATGCTTTATAATAATCATCTTCTAATCTGAGATTTTTATCGACTCCCACATTTTGTCGTTTATGTTTTAAAATCAGAGAAAGCATCACGATATGTACATAAAATCTCTAAAGGTAAAGTCGATCGATGATCTTGATCATACAGTGGGCGTCTAGACATGCACAAAGTCTGTAGGTCACAGTGATTGATTAATCTCATTAATTAGTGATACCGTCTTACGTAAGACTGCAGCTTTTATAGAATTGTGCGGAAAACGTCGTATGCACGTTAATTAGCAATCTATTCTATGGTCTCTCTCTTTCTCCCTCATTTGACAAAATTTAGAATATGTTTGTGTGCTTTCATATAAGGGAGCAACCTTCTACCAGCTGGAATATACTCTTCGGCTTTTTTTTTTTAAGAGCCGGATTATTTTTTTCTTTTGCCTGATCCGGTTTTTTTTATCGCCCCCCTCGCACCGGAATATTTTTTTCCATCAAAACTTCGAGCCGTTGTTTTGTGTCGCCTGCGAAGCACAGCGACATTTAGGGATCACTTTGTCCGTTGTCCGTCTGTCCGTCTGTCCGTCCGTCTGTCCGTCTGTCTGTCTGTCACACTTTGGGTGTCACAGCCCATAACTTTTGATTGGTAAGTGATAGGGCTTTGATATTTTACATGTGTATTTCTTGTGACAAGACCTTCCTACACATACCATAATTTTTGACCTAGTGACCTTGACCTACATATTTGACCTACTTTTCAAAAAAATTAAGAATGGATATATCTTTTGATTGGTAGGTGAAAGGGCTTTGATATTTCACATGTGCAATCCTTGTGGCAAGACCTTTCAACACATACCATAATTTTTGACCTTGTGACCTTGACCTAGATATTTGACCTACTTTTGAAAAAAGGATAAGATTTGATTTATCTTTTGATTGGTTAGTGATAGGGCTTTGATATTTCACATGTGAATTTCTTATGACAAGACCTTTCTACACAGACCATAAAATTTGACCTTTTGACCTTGATCTAGATATTTGACCTACTTTTTAAAAAAAATTAAGAATGGATATATCTTTTGATTGGTAAGTGATAGGGCTTTGGTATTTCACATGTGAATTCCTTGTGACAAGACCTTTCTACACAGACCATAAAATTTGACCTTTTGACCTTGATCTACATATTTGACCTACTTTTTAAAAAAATTAAGAATGGATATATCTTTTGATTGGTAAGTGATAGGGCTTTGGTCCTTGTGACAAGACCTTTCTACACAGACCATAAAATTTGACCTTTTGACCTTGATCTACATATTTGACCTACTTTTCAAGAAAAGTAATATTGGCTATATCTTTTGATTGGTAGGTGATAGGGCTTTGATATTTCACACCTTGTAACAATGCCATTCTAAACATACCATAATTTTTGGCCGGATTGCAAAGCAATTCCGGTCTATAGATTGACGATGTCCGTCCGTCTGTCCGTCTGTCTGTCTGTCTGTCCGTCCGTCTGCCGTCAACATTTTGGTTAAGGTTTCTGGTTGAGGCAAAATCTAAGGAACTATATGCAGTAGAAATTTTATATTATACATGAAGCTTGGCCATGACAAGACCTTTCAATTTATGCCGTAACATTTGACCTAGTGACCTTGACCTTGGACTTTGACCTAGTTAAAGATTTTGGTTAAAGTTTCTGGTTGAGGCAAAATCTAAGTAACTATATGCAGTAGAAACTTTATATTATACATGAAGCTTGCCCATGACAAGACCTTTCAATTTATGCCGTAACATTTGACCTAGTGACCTTGACCTTGGACTTTGACCTAGTTAAAGATTTTGGTTAAAGTTTCTGGTTGAGGCAAAATCTAAGTAACTATATGCAGTAGAAACTTTATATTATACATGAAGCTTGCCCATGACAAGACCGTTCAATTTATGCCGTAACATTTGACCTAGTGACCTTGACCTTGGACTTTGACCTAGTTAAAGATTTTGGTTAAAGTTTCTGGTTGAGGCAAAATCTAAGTAACTATATGCAGTAGAAACTTTATATTATACATGAAGCTTGCCCATGACAAGACCTTTCAATTTATGCCGTAACATTTGACCTAGTGACCTTGACCTTGGACTTTGACCTAGTTAAAGATTTTGGTTAAAGTTTCTGGTTGAGGCAAAATCTAAGTAACTATATGCAGTAGAAACTTTATATTATACATGAAGCTTGCCCATGACAAGACCTTTCAATTTATGCCGTAACATTTGACCTAGTGACCTTGACCTTCGTCTTTGACCTACTCAAAGATTTTGATTAAAGTTCCTGGTTTAAGCAAAATCTATGGTACTGTATGCAGTAGAAACTTTATATTATTAATGCAGCTCGCCCATGACAAGACCTTTCAATTTATGCCGTAACATTTGACCTAGTGACCTTGACCTTGGACTTTGACCTAGTTAAGGATTTTGGTTAAAGTTTCTGGTTTAAGCAAAATCTATGGAACTGTATGCAGTAGAAACTTTATTTTATACATGTAGGTTGCCTCTGACAAAACCTTTCAATTTATGCTGTATTATTAAAGACCTATTGACCTTGACCCAGTTGGTGACAAAAACTTACTTTGCAATCCGGCCATACCGTCTTTAGCGGTGTTTTATTTACCTTTTGACCTTGACCCAGCTATTTGACCTTCTTTTCTAAGGTTGTGTATATCTTTTAATTGGTAGGTGATAGGTCTTTAATATTTCTTATGATGAGACCTTTTTATTACCAATTTTTACGTAGTGACCTTGACCTAGATGATTGACACTCTTTTCTGAAAATTTGAGAATGACCATATCTTTTAATTTGTAATTAATTTAAGAGGTCTGATATTTCAAATGAATTTCAAGACTTTTCTACTGATGCCAATAATTTTGATCCACTTTCTAGAATAATAATCAAACCGCTTCGCAGGCGACACAAGCATTCCTTGGATTGCTATTTTTTTTTCAAAGTTTCCCCCTCCATAAAAATCAAATGGCTGCTCTCTAAGAAGACTTTGCCTCATTAGATGAATTCACGTATTCTCTTTACTTTTCAGAATAAGTTATTTCGATTATGATAAATCGTCCTCCTATGATTAAAAATTGAGGTATCCTCAACGTGTAAGATTCAATATTCACAATACACGAGAGACGTGCGCGTATCCTCCCCCCTCCCCTGGAATTTACAGAAAATGCATATTTTTCACAGCTTTATGTTTTTTTCACCCCGTAAAATTACTATAATGGCGCACAGGCGGGTCGCCAGGCGGGTCGCCAGGCGTACATTATGTACACACAAGTACGCAGATTCTTCAACATCGTTTTGCAAAAACTCCACTGTAAATGTGTAAAAGAGCAAGGGAGATCAAATATCATGTCAAACATCATGGATGTCTAGATGTTGTAAAGTCTTGTATTCAGTTTTCAATTTAAAGAAATAACATTGTATTTGTCTTTTTCAGATTCCGTCCCATCATTGTGAAAGAGGCAATCCATAACATACTTAATGAACATTTGACTGGTAAAAACTACGATGCCGAGGAGACGACGGAATGGTCACGACAAATAGCTGATGAAATCAAAGTCAAGCTCAAAGGTTGGCATTGCGTTCAGAATCTTTTCTTTTAAAACGGTAATATGCATACGCATACTCAGGCAATTTTTTGGACATATGTATCATGGTATGTCAGCTATCTAGCTGTCTGTACGTCCGCTTGACCTACTAGTAGCCATTTATCTTAGGAACTTTAAGGTTTCCAAAAAGGATCTCCAAAACATGTGTCAATGGTCAAGGTCACAGTCTCTACACTATTATAAACATTTGACAGCATGGTACAAACAAAACCATCAGTCCTTAAATCTTTAACTTTACTGCAAAACAAAGAGTAACTAAGACAAGAACACAGATTTCTATAGGTAATTTAGGTGAGAGGTCAAAGAACAAGCTAGGTTACTTCACTATTAAAACTATAAGTAGTCTAGGATGAGCTTGACCAAATTTTTCTGCTTTGATTATTTGCATAGAAATTGGAATTATCAAGGAGAAGATAATCCTTGGTATATGTTTGCTTCTACTTTTTTGGCAAATTCAACTAAACCATCTTCTATGTGAATGATTTTTAGCTCACCTCGACGAAGTTGAGTGAGCTTATGCTATAACCCCACGCGTCCGCGTCTGCGTCCGTGTCCGCGTCCGTGTCCGCGTCCGGTTAAGAAGTTTGGGGTAGCTCAGTATCTGACAAAGTACTAGTGCTACAGTAACCAAACTTGCACAAGTGATTCATCTTTGGATGCTGAGGTGAACCCATGTATCGGATGCAGCATCTGACCTACATTTTCCGCTTGAGTGACTTGGTTAAGAAGTTTGGGGTAGCTCAGTATCTGACAAAGTACTAATGCTACAGTAACCAAACTGGCACAAGTGATTCATCTTTGTATGCTGAGGTGAACCCATGCATCGGATGCAGCATCTGACCTACATTTTCCGCTTGAGTGACTTGGTTAAGAAGTTTGGGGTAGCTCAGTATCTGACAAAGTACTAATGCTACAGTAACCAAACTGGCACAAGTGATTCATCTTTGTATGCTGAGGTGAACCCATGCATCGGATGCAGCATCTGACCTACATTTTCCGCTTGAGTGACTTGGTTAAGAAGTTTGGGGTAGCTCAGTATCTGACAAAGTACTAATGCTACAGTAACCAAACTGGCACAAGTGATTCATCTTTGGATGCTGAGGTGAATCCATGCATCGTATGTAGCATCTGACCTACATTTTCCGCTTGAGTGACTTGGTTAAGAAGTTTGGGGTAGCTCAGTATCTGACAAAGTACTGATGCTACAGTAACCAAACTTGCCCAAGTGATTCATCTTTGGATGCTGAGGTGAACCCATGCATCGGATGCAGCATCTGACCTACATTTTCCGCTTGAGTGACTTGGTTAAGAAGCTTGGAATGTAGCTCAATATCTGACAAAGTACTGATGCTACAGTAACCAAACTTGAACAAGTGATTCATCTTTGGATTCTGAAGTGAACCCATGCATCGGATGCAGCATCTGACCTACATTTTCCGCTTGAGTGATTTGGATAAGAAGTTTGGGGTAGCTCAGTATGTGACAAAGTACTAATGCTACAGTAACCAAACTTGCACAAGTGATTCATCTTTGGATGCCGAGATGGACCCATGCATCGGATGCAGCATCTGACCTACTTTTTCCACTTGAGTGATTTCGCTTTTAAAAGCCAATATTGAGCAAAGTATAAGTGCTACATGTACCAAACTTGCATATTGGATGTATCTTTGATCAAACTTTCATAAAATGACCTTGACCTACTTTTTCCGCTTGAGTGATTTTGCCTTTAAAAGCCAATATTGAGCAAAGTATAAGTGATACATGTACCAAACTTGCATATTGGATATATCTTTGATCAATCTTTCATAAAATGACCTTGACCTACTTTTTCCGCTTGAGTGATTTTGCTCTATTAAGCCAATATTGAGCAAAGTATAAGTGCTACATGTACCAAACTTGCATATTGGATGTATCTTTGATCAAACTTTCATAAAATGACCTTGACCTACTTTTTCCGCTTGAGTGATTTTGCCTTTAAAAGCCAATATTGAGCAAAGTATAAGTGATACATGTACCAAACTTGCATATTGGATATATCTTTGATCAATCTTTCATAAAATGACCTTGACCTACTTTTTCCGCTTGAGTGATTTTGCTCTATTAAGCCAATATTGAGCAAAGTATAAGTGCTAGATGTTCCAAACTTGCATATTAGATGTATCTTTGATCAAACTTTCATAAAATGACCTCGACCTACTTTTTCCGCTTGAGTGATTTTGCCTTTAAAACCAATATTGAGCAAAGTATAAGTGATACATGTACCAAACTTGCATATTAGATGTATCTTTGATCAATATTTCATAAAATGACCTTGACCTACTTTTTCCGCTTGAGTGATTTTGCTCTATAAAGCCAATATTGAGCAAAGTATAACTGCTACATGTACCAAACTTGCATATTGGATGTATCTTTGATCAAACTTTCATAAAATGACCTTGACCTACTTTTTCTGCTTGAGTGGTTTTGCCTTTAAAAGCCAATATACATGTACTAAGAAATATGTTTGAATTGAATTTTGCTGTCACGAGGTGAGCTTCGTAATCTGTGATTACCTATGTTTATCATTCAAAATTTGAAATTTGAGTCATCTGTGGTCAAATATTTTAATTAAAGACATTTCACCCACTTTTCTACTATAATCATATTTATGTCGCCTGTAACGCAAGAGCCATAAATAGGGATCACTTTTTCTCTCACCCCGGACAGGGATATCGACAGATTTGCTCATTCTGAGACAACTCTGTCTCGCACCCCCGGATGTTTGTCTCGAACCCCCCCCCCCCCCCCTATTGTGACGTCATAGACGTTTACGTAGGTTTAGCAGTGTTTGACGTCACATGGAGCAACATTTAACGCAAAACAAGCAATTTTTATTCTTGAATTATGTGAAAATATATGGGTGAGAGAAAAATAATCAATCACCCCTTTGTACAGGGACAGGGAAATCCCAACCTCGTATCAAAGATTTGCAATGTCCACGACTCGGCAAGCCTCGTCATGGACTGCAAATCTTTGATACTCAGGTGGGATTTCCCTGTCCCTGTACAAAGGGGTGATAGATTCTATTAGTCTGGCATTCATCTGTCTGTCTGTTTGGTAGTCACACTTTCACATATTTGTCTATAAGTCACTTGATATTCATTAAATATCTTTCAAACTTTCAGGGATGATATAGAATGATGAAATGTAGGTCAGGTCACTATCAAGGTCAAGGTCATGTACTTAGGGTCAAACATGCAACAGACGACATACATGTTCTTGAACAGTTCTATTTTGATTGAAATACATGTATATGTACTTGATTCTGTTTATGACAAAAGTACTACTTCGTGTTCTAGATTTACTTACAGGTAAATGTTTGAATGATGACCTTGACCTTTATTTTCTAACAAACAAGATGTAGTTGAGGAGAGCTTTATATCATCATAGTTTACCCTCTGTGTCTATAATGTTTTACTATAATAAATGGTTCAATAATTTTTCTTTGCAGAATTAGGTTATGACAGATATAAATTCATAGTACAAGTTGTAATAGGAGAACAAAGAGGAGAAGGGGTCAAGTAAGTACATACTTACAATATTTAGTTAATTCCTATAGTCAGCCAAGCAATCCTTAATTAAGGTCAGATACTGTATAAGTAGAATCATTCGCTGGTACTTATTTTTGCTGTTTTATAAAATTAAATCTTTTCGAATGGACAATGATTCGCAGATTTATCTCTGGTTTCATTGAGTTATGCCTTTGCTTTGGTATTTACATCTACTGAGACAAACTTTCGCGGTACGAAACTAAACGCGAAAGTAGCAAAGGTTAACACACAGCAAATGATTCTACGTTAATACAGTAGATAATTTCACAGGTATGTTGGGTAATTTCCCTCTCCTTTCACATACCACCATTCGTTGCCACATTGGACTTTCAGCTATTGTATAGGTCGATTGATTTAGAAATTCCTCATTTTCCTGACAAGTCTTTGGCTTTCTTTGATAGGCCTAGGATTTACCTTATAGGCTTTGGGGATTTCATGTCTGGCGTGAGGAATTAACTGACATGCAAGCAAAGCTATGGCATAACAGAATTCTATTCTGATGACACTATGTAAAAGCCCACCAGCAGTATGTTAGATTTGTAATGATGAGGCATTCCTCTTAGAACAGTTATTGTCAATGTCAGTAAGGAAATCAATGCAAGGATGTGAAGTTTGATTTACTAGGCCAGTCAAGTAATTATCTTCTTGTGCATCTTTGTTATGGGTCAAAGTTCAAGGTCACAAATGGCATAAGAATAAAAACTTTGCTGACACTAATCAGATTCTTTTGGATGTTCATCAACGTTTGTGTGTAAGTTGCTTATTTTGTGAGGACAAGACCCATACTCTTAGGATGACACCTATTGATTTTAATTCGGGGTTCAAAGGTTTAAAGTCACAATTGACTACAATATTAATAGAAAAATAAAGCCTGTGTTTGTGAAACACGAATGCCCCCGGTGGCATCTTTGTTAGTATGAACACTATTTTCTGTTAAGTACATGTATGTGAGGTCATTGGGTTAAAAGGTCAAAGGTCAAGGTCACGAGGTCAAAAATTTTGGTATCAATGGAAAGGTCTTGTCACAAGGAATACACATGTGAAATATGAAAGCCCTATCACTTCCCATTCAAAAGTTATGCCCAATGTTAAAGTTTTTGAAAAGTAGGTCAAAGGTCAAGGTCAAGGTCACGAGGTCAAAAATTTTGGTATCAATGGAAAGGTCTTGTCACAAGGAATACACATGTGAAATATGAAAGCCCTATCACTTCCCATTCAAAAGTTATGCCCAATGTTGAAGTTTTTGAAAAGTAGGTCAAAGGTCAAGGTCAAGGTCACGAGGTCAAAAATTTTGGTATCAATGGAAAGGTCTTGTCACAAGGAATACACATGTGAAATATGAAAGCCCTATCACTTCCAATTCAAAAGTTATGCCAAATGTTAAAGTTTTTGAAAAGTAGGTCAAAGGTCAAGGTCAAGGTCACGAGGTCAAAAATTTTGGTATCAATGGAAAGGTCTTATCACAAGGAATACACATGTGAAATATGAAAACCCTATCACTTCCCATTCAAAAGTTATGTCCAATGTTAAAGTTTTTCGGACAAACAGACAGACAAACAGACAAACAGATAAACAGACAAACAGACAAACAGACAGACAGGCCAAAAACTATATGCCCCCGAATCTTTGATTCCGGGGGCATAAAAAATTGTGAACACTCAAGAGGTTGCATGCTACTTCTGATGTTCATCTGACTTTGCATGTGAGTTGCCAATGTCGAGAAGACAGCATCTTTAGTATTTAAGCTCAGGGGTCAACGGTCACAGCTGACAATAACAGAAAAAAAGATTGCAGTCACTCTAGAAGTCTTACTTCAGATCTTTAACTTGATTGAGTTTACCATGGTAAGTAAATGACACCTTAATCATTTCCTGTAAATGATGAAGGTCACAGTGTACAGTGATAGAAAAAACACTGAGGACATCAAGCTATGTATTGGTGATTATGATAAAAGGTACACGCCAATGTCATCTTAAAAGTCAAGATGATTACATTAGAGACTTAAATTGGAAAAAAAATGAATAATGATATATAACTCTAGGTTATGTTTCCTCCTGAGGGGATAATATTTACCCAAGGCCAGTCAAGAGCTCTGAAGGCCAGTCATGTAATCGCTAAGGCTACTCAAGAGCTCTGAAGGCCAGTCATGTAATCGCTAAGGCTAATCAGATCATCCTCTAGTCAGTCAGGTAAATCCTTAGATAGTAAGGAGAAACTACAAATGTTCAAACAATAATACAGTATTTGTCATAGTTGAGTGAGTTAATGTTATACCCCCGGGCATCCCCGTCTTCGTCCCTATTCCCGTCTGGTAAAGAAGTTTAGGGTAGCTCAGTATCTGACAAAGAACTGATTCTACAGTAACCAAACTAATGCACAAGTGATTCATCTTGGGATGTTGTGGTGAACCCATGATGCATCATATGCTGCATCTGACCTACATTTTCTGCTTGAGTGACTTGGTTAAGAAATTTCAGGTAGCTCAGTATTTGACAAAGTACTGATGCTACAGTAACCAAAATTGCACAAGTGATTCATTTTGGGATGCTGAGATGGACCCATGCATCAGATGCAGCATCTGACCTACTTTTTTCGCTTCATTGTTTTTGCTTTTAAAAGCCAATATTGAGCAAAGTATAAGTGCTACATGTACCAAACTTGCATATCGGATGTATTCTTAAAATGACCTTGACTGACTTTTTCTACTTGAGTGATTTTCCTTTTTTTTATTGAGCAAAGTATAAGTGCTACATGTACCAAACTTGCCTGTATCTTTGATCTTTCATAAAAGGACATTGGCTTTCTTTTTCTGCTTATTGATTTTGCTTTTTAAAAAAAGCCAAAATTGTGCAAAGTAATTTTGCATATTGGGTACATACAAACTTCAAGAGAATGACCTTTGCCTACTTTTTCTGCTTGAGTGATTTGCTTTTAAAAGCCAATATACTTAGAAATATGTTTAAATTGAACTTTGCTGCAATTTATAAGAAGCTGTCATGAGGTCATCATTGTAAACCCATGCACTGTCACGCAAGCTCACCTACCGTGGGTCATAACGACAGAATTTTGGCTGGATAGCATAACAAAAATCTAATGCGAGTACATGTCAGTTAATGAGGTATTTAAAGCCAATATATTAAGTCATATTGTTTTGTAGTTCTTGAAATTAACAAATATGAACCACTGACAGCATTAATTAGAGCATCTTTTGTTGATAAAAATATGAAATAGATTATGCTTTTGTCATCGATAACACATTCACTGACAAGTACTCGCATTAGATTTTTGTAATGCTATTCAGCAAAAATTCTGCTGTTATGACCCATGGGAGGTGAGCTTGCACGACCGAGCATGGGTTTCCGACGATGCCATGAGGTGAGCTTTGTAATCTGAGATTACCTATGTTTCTTGGTTATGTTTTTTAAAGTGATTATGAAAAATGTATAAGACTATACATGTATTATGGTAAAACATGTACTTGTAATATATTGCATGATTTATGTATTTGATAGTAAGTATTGAATGACATAAATTTCTACTGCATATTTTTCACTTGTTTGATTTAGGATGGGCTGTAGGTGTTTCTGGGACTCAGATACTGATAATTATGCTCAGGATATATTTATGAATGTGAGTATTTAAGAAAATTTTAAATTTTAGAAATTTGACACTTCAAATTTTGATTTACTCTCGTGATTTTAGAAAATTTATGAAAAATTGTATATCAGAAGAAATTTAAATTAGATACTGCCTTTGTAAGACAATGGTATTTGATTCAATTTTTCCAATATATCATTTAAGATACAATTGAATTTGTCATAGTTTGACTTTGCTTTATTTCAGGATTCAATATTTTGTGTAGCGGCAGCGTTTGGTTGTTTTTACTACTGATCCATGAGTCATTAATCCTCAATTCATCTTATCATCAACATACTGCCGTTCATCAACGCAAAATTGTCTTCACAGATTCACACACAATGTTACCTTCAGCATGATCGACATGGAGTTTCTCTACTTTATCATATTGTAAATGTGAAAATTTTTGCACGGGGCAATTTTCACGTTTTTAACGAATGAAGGGACTTCGCGAAATTTTCCTTCCAAACGAAAATAACCACATTTACAGTATATAATTTTACAGATTTCCGTGTGCAGACTTGAAAAAAAATGTGCTCGAAACTTCTCTCTGTATAGTCTCATGAGATTATTTTAAGATTACATGTATTATGATGTAATCTCAGTGAGGAAAACTATACCGCTTACTATATTATGTAGTAGAGCCGCACAGTCTTTGTATACTTGTCTCTAGTACCATTGTTTATTTTTGTTATCTGTGATATTAATGGAAAACAAATAAATAAGACCAAAACTGTATGAGAACTTTGTTATTTTTATGCCCCCGTAATCGGAGATTCAAGGGCATATAGTTTTTGGTCTGTCCGTCTGTCTGTCTGTTTGTCTATTTGTCCGCAAAAACTTTAACCTTGGTCATAACTTTTGAATGGTAAGTGATACAGCTTTCATATTTCACATGTGTATTCCTTGTGAAAAGACCTTTCCATGGATACCAAAATTTTTGACCTTGAGACCTTGACCTGTCTTACGGACAAAGATGCAAACGGGGGCATTTGTGTTTCACACACACATGTTGTTTTTTTTTTGTTTATTAAAATGATCACAGGAGCTATAGGAACAACAGGCATGAACAAGAATGCTCACATTTAACTACTATAGGAACAACAGGTGTGAACAAGAATGCTCACATTCAACTGTAGGAACGACAGGTGTGAACAAGAATGCTCACATTTAGCTATAAGAATAACGTGTGAACTAGAATGCTCACATTTAACTAGTATAGGAACAACAGGTGTGAACAAGAATGCTCACATTTAACTATAGGAACAACAGGTGTGAACAAGAATGCTCACATTCAACTGTAGGAACGACAGGTGTGAACAAGAATGCTCACATTTAGCTATAAGAATAACGTGTGAACTAGAATGCTCACATTTAACTAGTATAGGAACAACAGGTGTGAACAAGAATGCTCACATTTAACTATAGGAACAACAGGTGTGAACAAGAATGCTCACATTAAACTATAGGAATAACAGGTGTGAACAAGAATGCTCACATTTAACTATAGGAACAACAGGTGTGAACAAGAATGCTCGCATTAAACTATAGGAAGAACAGGTGTGAACAAGAATGCTCATATTTAACAATAGGAACAACAGGTGTGAACAAGAATGCTCACATTTAGCTATAAGAATAACAGGCGTGAACTAGAATGTTCACATTTAACTAGTATAGGAACAACAGGTGTGAACAAGAATGCTCACATTTAACTATAGGAACAACAGGTGTGAACAAGAATGCTCACATTAAACTATTGGAATAACAGGTGTGAACAAGGATGCTCATATTCAACTATAGGAACAACAGGTGTGAACACAAATGCTCACATTTAGTTATAGGAACAATAGGTGTGAACAAGAATGCTCACATTTAACTATAGGAACAACAGGTGTGAACAAGAATGCTCGCATTAAGCTATAGGAAGAACAGGTGTGAACAAGAATGCTCATATTTAACTATAGGAACAACAGGTGTGAACAAGAAAGCTCACATTTAGCTATAAGAATAACAGGTGTGAACTAGAATGCTCACATTTAACTAGTATATGAACAACAGATGTGAACAAGAATGCTCACATTTAACTATATGAACAACAGGTGTGAACAAGAATGCTCACATTAAACTAAAGGAATAACAGGTGTGAACAAAACTCTCACATTTAACTATAGGAACAACAGGTTTGAACAAGAATGCTCACATTAAACTATAGGAACAACAGGTGTGAACAAGAATGCTCATATTTAACTATAGGAACAACAGGTTTGAACAAGAATGCTCACATTAAACTATAGGAACAACATGTGTGAACAAGAATGCTCATATTTAACTATAGGAACAACAGGTGTGAACAAGAATGCTCACATTAAACTATAGGAATAACAGGTGTGAACAAGGATGCTGATATTTAACTATAGGAACAACATGTGTGAACAAGAATGCTCACATTTAGCTATAAGAATAACAGGTGTGAACTAGAATGCTCACATTTAACAAGTATAGGAACAAAAGGTGTGAACAAGAATGCTCACATTTAACTATAGGAACAAAAGGTGTTAACAAGAATGCTCACATTTAGTTACAGGAACAACAGTGTGAACAAGAATGCTCATATTTAACAGCTCTGTTGTTGGAAGAAAGGAGGGATCTCCAAAGAATGATAGCCAAAAAGAAGGTCAAACTCAAAATTCAAACTTCACTGGGTTAAAGTATGAAATGAAATTGTACCGATAGAAAGGTTTTATTTCACAAGGAATACATGTAAACATATATGAAATACAAAAGCCTGATATTATTTACCTCTCAGAGATTATAGCCAAGGTTAAATGTTTCAAGTTAGAAAGTAGATGAAAAAAGTACTACCAGGTCAAAATGTTTGATTCCAATAGAAATATCATGTCACAAGAAAGATGGGGTACAAAAGGAGGAAATAAAACACAGCTGAAATATTTATTCGAATTACTATCACTTAGATTTCAAAAGTAATGGCAAATCTTGAATTAAAGTCCAAGTAAAACAAACATTGGGGTCTTATGTGCCAGTGGGCACGAAGAGGATAGGTGAGGTGAGACCAAAATCCAAAATTAAGTTTATGAGGTAATTAAATCTGATGGATACAGTTGAAAATTTATGACTATCACCCATGCAAATAAAATTATACTTTAGTGTTTACGTAATAAATAAGATAAAGTAGCACAATCCTATACTCTTTCTAAAACAAATATGACCTCGGTTGCAGCACTCATCGCAAAACAGCCCCCCCCCCCCTTTGCTCCCATACGAAAACACAGACTAGACATACACAGCATTAGATTTGCAAAGAGAAACGAGGAACACCAAAATGCAACATCAAAACACCAGACACAACAACACTGCACAAAACCCAACGGGACCAATTGGTGACACCAAACACAACAACACTGCACAAAACCCAACGGGACCAATTGGTGACACCAAACACAACAACACTGCACAAAACCCAACTGGACCAATTGGTGACACCAAACACAACAACACTGCACAAAACCCAACTGGACCAATTGGTGACACCAAACACAACAACACTGCACAAAACCCAACGGGACCAATTGGTGATCGCTGCCGACTTAGGACTACCATATGTCTCCTTTAATAGTATCAAAGGGTGGGGTTATCCTGATGGCGAGCGCACCCCCGCCCGTTTTTTCCGGTAACCAAGAGGTATCGAAGAACGCACAATAACTGTTATATATAATAATTAACATTCTCAGTGTAAGTTGACCACAAAAAACTAGTACGACTCGCCATCCTCAAGTATAGATTTGAGTATCAAAATGATGCATGGGCAAAATTCTGGTCTAGTGACGTATGTAAGTAGTTTAAGATGCATCAATCAGAAAAGTTTGGGATCCCGAACACTGTCCACATTGCTCTACCAAATAGACTTCCTGTACAAAATTTGAAAAAAAAAATTAGTGAACAAAATGGGGAATTCCCTTTGGATACTCGTCAAAACATGGCTGCTCTAAAAATTGAAGTTGCGAAATCTGTCTACTTTAGATAATAGAAGTGTTCTTGTACTTTCACTCATGTAAATTACTTTCAATAATAGAAGTGTTCTTGTGCTTTCTCTCATGTAAATATTTTGAAAAGATATGGTGAAACTAAAACTTACACCACTGAAAGTGAAAGAGCAAACTAAATTAATTGCCTTTTTGGAAATTCTTTTTTCGCAGCGCCATCTACAATGCATTCCGTTTTAGGTAAAAGTGTTATTTCGTCCAAGTGCATGTTCATGATTCATTTTACTTTTCTATGAAAAAGTGCGTTTCGCTTTTTATCAGAAAAAAAAATCATCTTAATTGAGATATTTACAATATTGAAATAGTGCGTATGAATTATTTTATATTTCTCTATTGCTTTTGATGTTGCAAAAACCTTTGTACTATGATGGTAGGCATCGGAAAAGATTTTTTTTTAATAGGGATACTTTCAGGAGTTATCTCCCCTTGATAGATAATACTTTTTAATCGCGGAAGATCTACTTGAGATTTTTCAGTGAAATTTGATTAAATATTGATTTTTAGAAATTTTCCATCCATCCATATTTGAGCCCCCCCCCCCCATCATTTTCTTGGAAAATATGGCTGAAATATTATTTTTCCCATAGATTTCAATGGAAACTCTGAAGACTATCCAATGAAATAACTTTTTTTCAAAAACGCGTCGGAGAAAAATTTTCAATAAATGTTTGTATCATTACTATGTCATAAGTTTAGAATTCAAAACTCAATAAATGGGTGAACCAATTATCCCTCATTATACATCTAATGCCTTAAGTGATCTTACAAATTATGCCCTGTTCACACGAGTGCGCATTAAATCTAATTCGCATTAGAATTGATGCGCTTTATTCTAATGCGAATTAGATTCGCATTGCGTTCACACGACACATTCTAATGCGCATTAGATTTTGGTTCATTTGCACTGAGAGCCGTATACTTTAGATAGTAAAAGGGTCGAATACATGCCTGTATGTTGTTTTGCTCATAAGAATTTACCTCTTCGTAAGTTGGGCTTATGCATGCATCGCATGACGTCATTGTGAGATAAAATGACGTCATAATATAATGTTACCCTACATAAGTAAAGAGACGCAGTACAGTTACTAAGAGGGTTCATTGTGAATGAAATCAAGTATTTTTACCTCTTATTCTATGTTTCGAGATCCAATGGTGATTAAAAGTGCCCAGTTATGATGGAAATGTACTGTAGAATTCTAGTAAATCATATACGCATGCGCCAGATTTAATGCGAATTAGATTCGCTTTGCGTTCACACGGCAAAAACTAATGCGCATTAAATCTAATGCGAATTAAAGTAATGCGCATGTGAATGCAGCTAAAATCTAATGCGCATTAAATTCGATTTAATGCGCATTAAACCCGTCGTGTAAACAGGGCATTATAGACAAATATCAAAGAACAATGTAGATGCTTATTAATATTTGTCCTTAACTGCTTGCAAGGGCGAAGCTAAGTCGTTTTCGATGTGGACGTATAAAGAAAGGTTGGACCCAGAACTTCAACTGCCCGGGGGCACAGACACTTTTTATGGGGGATGACTTGAGAGACCCGAAGGGTGAAGAAGGGACAGTATGGAAATATGTTACCCGTCCCATTGAAGGGGGCTCGGGGGCTCCTCCGAGAACATTCTGAAAAAAAAAATGAAGCAAATTGCTAACCTCTGGAGCATATTTGAGCTGAATTTAGATGAGAAAAAGCATATGATTCTATGACCATATCTAAGTCTAAGATGAAGAAAACTTGAGATTTGAACATGAAATTCCCTATATATATATATACAAGGTATGTACGTCCACGTGTGCAGATATAGGAAGTTCTTTCCAAACGACCGACTTTGTTAGCGATCATTGTATTGAGTTCAAACGAAACATGAGAAAATTTTGAAAAATGCATTCAAATCGGTGGAGCTTTAAGCTATTTCGGAACAGCATTTTGCTTTAAATATCATTTCATAACGCCCCTCCCCCCCCCTTCTTTTTTAGCCGCTGCCGGGGGAGGCACTAGAGCAGTTGCATTTAGTTTACTTTACCACTACTTTTACCTCACCTCTACGCTTCAGTGGTCACTGCGGTTAGGGGTTACATAATCTTGGTCTCGAGTATTGACGACTACAGTTAACTTTTAATGCTGACCTACCCTGACGTTTTGCGGGTACATTTCATATCTTAGACAAAAAACTTACGGGTACATTTTATGTAAATTTCCCCTTTTCGGACGAAGAAACATTAAGCATTGTAATTTTTGCTACATAAATAAATGATCTTTCCGTCTGCATGTCCGTCCGTCTGATGATTATACTTTCACATTTAAATGGTAAAAAAGTGACAGGTCAGCTTTAAAAGGTAACTGTAGTTGGATCGCCTCAGGACAGGTGTGTATTGAACAATGTAAAGCCATGGCTGTGAAATATTATGTTTAACGTGTGCGGACTGGTACCTTTCGAGACAAAATACCAGATAAAAAGCATACACTCACAATTAATTCGAGATTGCCAAAGGTATCCTGTCATACTGAAAAAAAGTTCCACTACGGCTTTAATTATTACTCGAAATGAAAAACGGCTCAAATGGATCTATTTAAACCAAGACTTAGCTATAATAGCTCACATTCCCGTCTCCCCTGACTTGTACAGTGGGTATGTGCCTTAAATAAAATTTCAGAATAATACATGTCATTGCATGACAACAATACAAAAATTGTATGTCTGTGTGTTTTCGCCTAACTGGAGGGTGTCTTTTTTTTTAAACACCAGGATGGAAAACGAATTTTAAATACCACGGCCTAATCCCTAACCACAGTGACCACTGAAGCGTAGAGGTGAGGTAAAAGTAGAAGTAAAGTAAGAAGTAAAATAAATGCAACTGCTCTACTCTCAATTTTTTTTTGCGAAAACGATGTGGACATTTTTGCGTACAAACGTACGTCTGGCTACGCCCCTGGTATATTGATTTGTCTCCGTTCATTTCCAGCGTACTCTTAGTACTTTTTCAACCAAACCAAACTATGTCCGAAGTGTTTGCATACCGGAGTATAGGAATAGCGAACGGTCTAATAGACCTTCATTGATCACGTGACAATATTTATGTTTGGTTCGCCATTCCCGCCATCCTTCCACGGACGACAGGGTAAAATATTACGTTTATTTTCAACAAATATCACTGCTAAATGATTTATATTCAGTTAGAATGACAAGCAGTTGTAAAATTAAGGGAAGATTATTGCAAGAAACCAGTCAGAGGAAGCTCGAAGTCTGCTCTTTGTGTCCAACTGAAGCAACGCTACAACAGTGCACGCAGCACAGGCATTTAAAATCACAGGTGCCAGATTCCTAAAAAAAAAAAATCAAAACCACAACTTAAACTCCCGTTTCTCTTATCTTTACTCTTTCCTTAAGGCATGACAGCTTCAATATTTAAACACCACCCCCCTTCTTTACCCCCTCAATATCTAAAGTTTCAACAGGTTTTCAGCATTTATTTATATATCATTATTTTCTACATATATTTTTCTTCACGATCGTAACCTATTTGTCATTGATTATACTTGCATTTAGCCGCAATTAATCCAAAAACATGAAATGGAGTCGAAACCTCAGTAACACTTCACGTTATTCTTAGCATGCGCAGTATGTTAGTTGGAGTTGTCATCCTTACCGCTAACGGTTAAGTGTAGGTTTCGACTCGATTTAAAACATGGGAGCTGTCATGCCTTGTAAAAGGATAAAGAGAAGAGAAAGGGCGTTTTAGATGGGTTATAGTTTTCTCTCTAGGAATCTGGTGCCTGTGTTTAAAATAACCATGATCACCCTCTCTTCATTTCTTTTGCAAACAAAATCACCCTATTTTGTAGAAACAACATCAAAACATGAAATTTACTGAGTTTTAACTGATTTTACAGGGCTTGTGAAGTGATTTCTACTGTAGCAGTTTATGCTCCTACTGTCCGGGCGGCTCACTTCTGAAACTGGACAAACATGATTTTAATTACTCTGTCATGCAAATACTTAAATAAAATTGATATAATAGAAGAATTCTCGCTTATTCGTGAATTGGTATATGATCTTGGGTTTATGCAATCATACAGATGTATATGATACAGACAAAATACTTTTTATATGGGGCGTTTTCAATGTTCAATTTTAGCGTGACATCGCCGAGTTTAACATTAAGCCTATGGACAACGTCACGACGTCACAGGAAAAATTGGCATGGGAAAACTTCTGAAAAGGCCCACCTTTAAACTTGTTTTGTCTATAAAGTTTGATTATATGCACTGACTATCGTCAGGGATTTTTCAAGTCCGTTTTTGGTGGTGCGTGACATTGCCCAGGTTTGATTGTGGGCTAGCAGAAATTGTGTGACAAACTATTCAGCTGGCTATTGTACTACGGCAGTAGAATTTGTCTGTTGACTAGTGGTTCAAAAGAGTTTTCATTAGTGTTGTTACGATTAATCGATTAAATCGATTAATCGTTCATTGAGGTGTCCGATTTTGATTAATTGATTATTTTTCTGAAAATCGATTATAATCGGAGAAAATAAAACAGAGGTAAATAAAGCTAAAAAGAACAAAATGTTCATTGGTTCAGCATTCTTAATGACCAACAATTAACTTTTAAGTTGTAGTACCTGTAATGTGCTATTAAATGGGTTACAAAATGTAGTCTAATAATGCCTATACGAGACTTCCCCCACCTGGGCTCGAACTTGCATTCTAAGTCTAACACTCTACTGAATGAGCCAAAGAGACATCTCTATGGCCCTGTCTTGTACAAGCGCCAAATTACAAATAACTTTATTAACTTCCTCTAAATTACGAAATTTAGTAAGTTCAATGACTGATGGTCAACATTGGCCATATTTTTTCAGGGATGTTTTATCTATATTTTGACCTTTCTGATGACCATGCAGAAGCATTATATTCAGCTCCACACAATCAGGTCACACAACTTCTGCATTTGCTACAATGTAATGCATAAACATTTAGTTAAAAATACTGCAATTTTGGAACATTTTTGTAAGTTTACTTACACAATGTACAACATGAGACAAAAATAAAGGCATTTATTAGCTTTTTAATGCATATTTCGTGTTTTCCGATTAAATAAAAATAATCGATTAAAATCTTCTCCGATTAAAAACGGATAATCGATTATAACATTTTTCCGATTATACAACACTAGTTTTCATAAGGATAAAAATATCTACACATTTTGTTTCATGGAAAGGAAACTTTCGAATATGTGGGCTACATGTATATCGTCAGTGACAATTCTGTAATTCTCTTTTCTTTAGATGCCAGGACGGAAGACAAGGAAGAATGCTGTACAGTCATATGCTGAACCAGGGTCAGAATTATCTATGTGAGTAAAGTACCATAGTGAAATGTGTACATTTGAGTGTAACTTCTAAATACTTCGGACCTTTCTGCCTGTGGGCTTCTTTTTTTTTACGCTTACACATATCGTGTTCTTTTTATGACCTTTAAATTTGTTTATAATAAGTATTAGCTGCAGAAAGCATTCGTCTACGGGTAAAAGTTAGATATATACATGAACACGCATGACCGTCGCATGACCAAACAATTAGATATAAATTCTGCCGAACATGAGTGCGAGCCGACAAATAAGTTTATAGGTCACTCAAAGTCCGTTAGACACGATTAAAGTCTCTTTTGCCGGTTTGCACATTTTCCTCCTAGAATTCCTGCCACCCTACATGTACTTACGTTAAGTCCAGGATAAGAAAACCGGTAAGGTACATTTCATAATTTTATTAGCTCTATAGACCAGTCAAGCTTATGCGATCGCCCTGTTTCCGGCGTCCGTCCGTCTGTCTGTCTGTTAAACATTTCTTGTGGTTTCCAGTCCTCTGAAACTGTTGGTGATGGAAAGTTAATTCTTTTTGCAACATGATTTGTCTATGGTCTAGTTGTGCACCTGATATTTTGTTTGAGCCCCTGACCCCCAGGGTCTTAGAATATGGGTGTGGTCATTTTCTCCCATATAACTCTATGTAATCTTGTGGTCACCATTTCTCAGAAAGTATAAATGATAGAAAGTTTATTCTTTTTGCAATATTAAAGGATGATGATCTATTTGTGCACCTGATATTTCATCTGAGCCCATGACCCCCAGGGTCCTAGAAAATGGTTGTTGTCATTTTCTCCTTAATAACTGTATGTAATCTTGTGGTCACCATTTCTCAAAAAGTGTAAATGAAAGAAAGTTTATTCTTTTAGCAATATTTATTGCCTACAGGTATGATTTAGTTGTGCACCTGATATTTCATCTGAGCTCCTGTCCCCTTGGGTCTTAGGAAATGGGTGTGGTCATTTTCTCCTATGTAACTCTATGTAATCTTGTGGTCACACTTTCTCAGAAAGTATAAATAATAAAAAGTTAAGTCTTTTTGCAATATTATATTTTTATAAGTTTATGATCAAGCTGTACACAAGATATTTTGTTTGAGCCCCTGACCCCAGGGTCTAGTGTGGTCATTTTCTCCTATACATGTATAACTCTATGTAATCTTGTGGACACCATTTCTCAGAAAGTATAAATGATAGAAGGTATAAATGATAAAAAGTTAATTGTTTTTGCAATATAAAATGTTTATGATCTAGGTGTGCACCTGATATTTCATCTGAGTACCCGACCCTCAGGGCCTCAGGAAATGGATGTGGTCATTTTCTCCTATATATATAACTTACTGTAATTTTGTGATCATCTTTTCTCAGAAAGTACAAAGGATACAAAGACAATTCTTTTTGCAACATGATGAGTCTATCATCTACAGGTATGGTCTAGTTGTGTACATGTACCTGATGTTTTGTGTGAGACTCAGACCCCAAGGGTCATGGAAAATGGGTGTGGTCATTTTCTCATATATATATGTGATATATATTTATAAGCATTCTTGTGAAAACCAATTCTCAGAGTGCATACATGTAATTGATAGAGTATAAATTCTTTTTGCATAATAGATATGTAAAGGGTATGTGGTTGATTATCCACTTGATGATTAGTTTTAGCCCCTGACCTCCAGGTTCTTGGAAAATGTATGTGATCCTTTTCTTGTATACAACTCTATGTAATCTTCTGAACACCATTACTTAGAAAGTATGACTGATAAAAAGAATTTTGCATTATGTTCAGACTTACGCTTAATGTTACACTTGCGCATCTGATATACTTTTTTAGCCCCTTACCTTTGGGTCCTAGAAAATAGTTGCGTCATTTAGTTATGCATTTTACTAAACAACCAGGAGAGCTTCAGTCTCGTCAGAGACTTCTAGTTTGATATGTGTACAAGAATTATTGTATAATGGATTTTTAGCTCACCTCGACGAAGTTGAGTGAGCTTATGCTATAACCCCACGCATCCGCGTCCGTGTCCGTGTCCGCGTCCGGTTAAGAAGTTTGGGGTAGCTCAGTATCTGACAAAGTACTGATGCTACAGTAACCAAACTTGCACAAGTGATTCATCTTTGGATGCTGAGGTGAACCCATGCATCAGATGCAGCATCTGACCTACATTTTCCGCTTGAGTGACTTGGTTAAGAAGTTTGGGGTAGCTCAGTATCTGACAAAGTACTAATGCTACAGTAACCAAACTGGCACAAGTGATTCATCTTTGGATGCTGAGGTGAACCCATGCATCGGATGCAGCATCTGACCTACATTTTCCGCTTGAGTGACTTGGTTAAGAAGTTTGGGGTAGCTCAGTATCTGACAAAGTACTGATGCTACAGTAACCAAACTTGCACAAGTGATTCATCTTTGGATGCTGAGGTGAACCCATACATCAGATGCAGCATCTGACCTACATTTTCCGCTTGAGTGACTTGGTTAAGAAGTTTGGGGTAGCTCAGTATCTGACAAAGTACTGATGCTACAGTAACCAAACTTGCACAAGTGATTCATCTTTGGATGCCGAGATGGACCCATGCATCGGATGCAGCATCTGACCTACTTTTTCCACTTGAGTGATTTTGCTTTTAAAAGCCAATATTGAGCAAAGTATAAGTACTACATGTACCAAACTTGCATATTAGATGTATCTTTGATCAAACTTTCATAAAATGACCTTGACCTACTTTTTCTGCTTGAGTGATTTTGCCTTTAAAAGCCAATATTGAGCAAAGTATAAGTGCTAGATGTTCCAAACTTGCATATTAGATGTATCTTTGATCAAACTTTCATAAAATGACCTCGACCTACTTTTTCCGCTTGAGTGATTTTGCCTTTAAAAGCCAATATTGAGCAAAGTATAAGTGATACATGTACCAAACTTGCATATTGGATGTATCTTTGATCAATCTTTCATAAAATGACCTCGACCTACTTTTTCCGCTTGAGTGATTTTGCTCTATAAAGCCAATATTGAGCAAAGTATAACTGCTACATGTACCAAACTTGCATATTGGATGTATCTTTTATCAATCTTTCATAAAATGACCTTGACCTACTTTTTCCGCTTGAGTGATTTTGCTCTATAAAGCCAATATTGAGCAAAGTATAACTGCTACATGTACCAAAGTTGCATATTGGATGTATCTTTGATCAAACTTTCATAAAATGACCTTGACCTACTTTTTCTGCTTGAGTGGTTTTGCCTTTAAAAGCCAATATACATGTACTAAGAAATATGTTTGAATTGAATTTTGCTGTCACGAGGTGAGCTTCGTAATCTGTGATTACCTTTGTTTTTAAACTTTTGACGATAACTGGAAACCAAAGTGAAAAGTTCATTATCATAAACCTACTGTTTTTGTGGAAAAGTAATTGGTCAATTTTGTCCGTCTGAAACATGTTAACTTTAAAATGCAAACCAGGTGAATAAAATCAATAAGCGACCACGCTCTAATGCCCACGCTGCCAGCACAATGCCCACGTGACCATGATGCCGCCGCTTTTCCGGCGGTATATTAAAATGGCCGTCGACTGTACTGTATATGTGTACATTCTTGCAGTGTACACTAAAAAATACATATCTTATATCGTTATTATTTCTTACATGTACATATAGGTATACTTTATACAATGTTTATATTAGTGTTGTGCTGATTATCGCAGTCGTCGGCTACCCTTCCGATTACGATAAACGATTATGATTTTGATCATTGATTATAATCGGGAAATTTAAACATCATAAGAATGAAAAGTTTGCATCATCAAACCGTATTTTTGCTAGAGAAACAGTTCATATGTTGTACTAATAATTTAAGTCAACTGAGATATCTTTGACTTAGGTCAGTTTGTGTACTCGTATGAAACATTTTGCCGAGTTTCCATAAAATTTGCTGTCAATTAAACATAAATTATTGACAAATCATGAAATGAAATATTATACACTTTTGCAGTGTATTATAAGAACTCGATTATAGTTGATAAAAAAATCAAAAGGCTTATCCGATTGATCGATCATGATTACTTCATCTGATTCCCAACACTTCTTTATATTGGATTCTTCATTTGTCTTTGAAAATATTTCTAACCCTGTTAATTTTTGTGTCGCTTGCGAACCATAGCGACACTTAGGGATCGCTTTGTCCGTCTGTCTGTCTGTCTGTCACACTTGGATTTCACACCCCATAAAAGTGATTCCCGAGTGTCACTATGTTTCGCAGGCGACACATGCATTCCTTGGAATGATTTTAAAGGTAAAAGTTCTCGATCCATGCTAGAAACTTTAAACTACTCAGTGTACAATGATAAGGTACATGTACATTGTACATGTATTATCCAAAAAATAATTAAGTTTAATGTATAATGAAGTTTAATGTTCTTTGCGTAGACCAGAACAAGAATCAGACAGCGATTTTGAAGAAGCACCACCTCCTCAGGCTGGTAGAGGCCGAAAGAGACAGAAAAAAGCGGATACTGCAGTGAGTAAATACACAATCTATAATGTAACTTATTATTTACATGTTCTTAATGGCAAAAATGATTTTCTTAGAAATTTTACTATTGTATACATGTATATGCATTTTACTTTTAAATGTACATAAAATTGCACAAAGGCAAAAACTCCATTTATTTGCAAAATATGCACAACCAATGTAATTTCCTGAGATGAAAGTGAGATGGAAGTTTTAAATTGTATACATTTGTAGATGTCCTGACAGCTGAATGGGATGTACCAAATAAAAAAATTCTTTCAGATATAAAAAAAAATTATTTCTATATCCTCTATCTTGCTTATGTAATAAATTTATTTGAATTTGAAGATCTTGCTATATTTTTTTCTGAAGCCTGGAGGTAAGAAAACTGTAAAAGCAGCGAGGAAGAGAAGCGGTGACGATGAAGATGCAGGGACGGGAAGTTTGTTTGATGTCGTCCGACTGGGAAAAGCTTCATTACAGGTACAGACTCAATGTCATGAATAATTGATAGTAAAAACATAGATAATAGGAGACTTGTTGGATCACAGGTACCTGTATTACATGTATGAACTCGTGCACTTCCTAAGATTGGCATATTATGGCAGGACTTTCAATAAGAATTGAAGGGATGAATTAAAGATACTGTACATGTATAAGGCAAATGTTTCGACCCCTTTATACAATGCACATTATGAGTCGATACAGGATCAGAGGAAATAAAAACGTGCAACCTCTGTAATAGATGATTTTCCAATAAACTCGTGAGACAGTCAAACACCAGACATCACAAAATTTCACGATATTTTCATTGTGACGTGAAAATAAAAGGCATGACAACACGTCAAGGTGCAGAAAGACGGTGCGATCAGATGTGACGTCACAATGGAAAATTTCGCCAAATGATGTGATGTCTGGTGTCTGTGTGTATAAAATCAAGGTTAGGAACGGTCATATCTTTTATCTGGAAAATGGACTATTTTGGTGGCTATTTCGCTGGGTGCTACTTATACTGTATTATATTTATGTGAAATTACAGGTGACGATTGACGAGTGGATTGAATCGTACAAAACAGACCGAGACAATGCTCTGCTGGAACTCATACAGTTCTTTATACAGTCATCAGGATGTAAGGGAAAGATAACTCCGTATATGTACGCTAACCAGGAACATGCGGAAATCATTAGGAAAATGACAGAAGAATTTGATGAGGTCTGATATATTTATTAATTCTGTGATAAAGAATTTCAATTTTTTTCAAGATTTCTCAATTTCAAAAGTTTGATATATGATTAAAAAGCCTTCAAAATTTTGTTTTAATCTTAAACATTCACAATTTAGCATAACTTGAAACAATGTTTGAAATTGTAGGAAAGTGGAGATTATCCTCTGATAATGTCAGGACCACAGTGGAAAAGATTTCGGGGAAACTTCTGCGAGTTTGTTCAAGTTTTAGTACGTCAGTGTCAGTACAGTATAATATACGACCAGTACATGATGGATAACATTATATCATTGTTGACAGGGCTGACTGATTCCCAAGTCCGTGCCTTCAGACATACCAGTACACTTGCAGGTAGGTGCTTCAGTCTGTTCAGTTGTCTGTCTGACCATCTGTGCCTTCAGACATACCAGTACACTGGCAGATAGGTACTTCAGTCTGTTCGTTAGTCTGTCTGACCATCTGTGCCTTCAGACACACCAGTACACTGGCAGGTAGGTGCTTCAGTATGTTCGTTTGTCTGTCTGACCATCCGTGCCTTCAGACACACCAGTACACTGGCAGGTAGATGCTGCAGTCTGTTCGTTTGTCTGACCATCCGTGCCTTCAGACACACCAGTACACTGGCAGGTAGGTGCTGCAGTCTGTTCGTTTGTCTGACCATCCGTGCCTTCAGACACACCAGTACACTGGCAGGTAGGTGCTGCAGTCTGTTCGTTTGTCTGACCATTTGTGCCCTCAGACACACCAGTACACTGGCAGGTAGGTGCTGCAGTCTGTTCGTTTGTCTGTCTGACCATCCGTGCCCTCAGACACACCAGTACACTGGCAGGTAGGTGCTGCAGTCTGTTCGTTTGTCTGTCTGACCATCCGTGCCTTCAGGCATACCAGTTAACTGGCAGGTATGTATATTTTTAATTCGAAGTATTTCACAAGGAGGGATTTGATAAAAGAATATGATATAAAAAGATGATTTCTGAATGGAATTTTTTTAATCCGGTATAACTTGTTTATCCAACTTCCATTTTCAAAAAGAAATGAAATGGACCATGTTGTTTGTACTCGATACTAGCATGGTACAAAGTATAATATTTACATTACTAGTAGATTTCCTATTCATTAGACAGGCTTTCTACTGTTCCTACTTTTTCCTACTATTTCCTACTTTTCCTACTTTTTTGTTTTGATCCTATTTTTTCCTACTTTTTCTCCAAAACCTCCTACTATTCCTACTTTTTTCATTTCAAAAATGAAAAAATATTATTGATAATGTGATGTCAGAGGAAAATGACTGATTCAAAGTTTTAAAAAATTTCAGGCTCGCTTCACTCGCCCATTCACTTCAGATGTTCTAAAACAAAATTATATACCAAAGCTGCAGCATAGCAAGCTCTTTAGCTTTCCCCTCTGAGATTCCTTCAAAGATGAACATCACTGGTCTACAACATTGCTGAAATGGCTTGTTGTTGATTTTGTGTGTCATAAATCATGAAAATTGTCATATAAGTAATGGAAAATTTCCTACTTTTTCTCTGTTAATTCCTACTTTTCTCCTACTTATTTTCATTGACTACTCCTACTTTTTTCCCTACTTTTTCATAAAGGTAGAGTAGAAAGCCTGATTAGACAACTAGAATTAAATCCAATAAATCGTGTTGCATATTGTGACGTCATGCCCAAAACTTGAACGTTAGGAGAACTTACTTAAGTCAGAATAATTTTAATGCTGTAACACGCTATTGAAGCGATGTTAAGCAAATATAGGATGTCTAATACATGTATATAGCAAAAATTTAAATAAAAGTAATTACTATTTTTAGTCCCCTACCGGCAACGCCGAAGGGGACTCTTAGTTTCCTCTCGGTCTGTCTGTCAGTCTGTCCGTCTGTCCGAATATCAGTTTTCCGGACTTTTTTCTGCAACGGATGGAGATATTGAGATGAAATTTGATACACAGCTTGGTCTTGGATAGTTACAGAGCAAGTTTGACTTTCGTCACACTTGACCCATTTTTCGAGGAGTTATGCCCCTTGATGACTTGGAAAATTCAGTTTTTGTCAGTTTTCCGGACTTTTTTTCTGCAACGGATGGAGATATTGAGATGAAATTTGATACACAGCTTGGTCTTGGATAGTTATAGAGCAAGTTTGACTTTCGTCACGCTTGACCCTTTTTTCGAGGAGTTATGCCCCTTGATAACTTGGAAAATACAGTTTTTGTCAGTTTTCCGGACTTTTTTCTGCAACGGATGGAGATATTGAGATGAAATTTGATACACAGCTTGGTCTTGGATAGTTACAGAGCAAGTTTGACTTTCGTCATGCTTGACCCATTTTTCGAGGAGTTATGCCCCTTGATGACTTGGAAAATTCAGTTTTCCGGACTTTCTTCTGCAACGGATGGAGATATTGAGATGAAATTTGATACACAGCTTGGTCTTGGATAGTTACAGAGCAAGTTTGACTTTCGTCACACTTGACCCATTTTTCGAGGAGTTATGCCCCTTGATGACTTGGAAAATTCAGTTTTTGTCAGTTTTCCGGACTTTTTTCTGCAACGGATGGAGATATTGAGATGAAATTTGATACACAGCTTGGTCTTGGATAGTTACAGAGCAAGTTCGACTTTCAAGCGAATGTCACGCTTGACCTATTTCGACTTTTGTCATGCTTGACCTATTTTTCGAGGAGTTATGCCCCTTGATGACTTGCACAATTCAGTTTTTCTCAGTTTTCAGACTTTTTTCTGCAACAAATAGTGATATTCAGGTAAAATTTGATACTCAGCTTAGTCTTGGATAGTTACAGAGCAAGTTCAACTTCCGTCACGCTTGACCTCTTTTTCGAATCGATAAAGCAGATAAAACCTCAGAACTGAGCTGCACAGACAGTAAGTTTCATTAAAACTCATGTTTAATTGAAGAGTAATTCATAGGCAGAGTTGCAGGACATAAATATATGCCGCCGGTAGGGGACTTATATCGCTCAGCGATCATTGCATTTTTTCCTTTTGGTGTTCATGGATGTACAATTCTGGTTGGCACATGTGCAGATTTTCCGAGAAAATGCTTCTCTATTCATGAATTTGCTTGTGACCAACCAGAATTATACACCAATGAACATCATAGGTAAGACAGTCATTTCTTAAATAACTGTTCATTGAGATGACGATCAGTTTGTCTGTAATAGAATATTAGAATACTTGGAGATTATTTCTAATTTGTTATAATACCTAGCCATGAAGTTGATGACGGCATTGGTTGACGTAGCTTTGAATCTGAGTATCAACTTGGATAATACTCAAAGACAGTATGAGGCTGAGAGACAGAAACAAACGGCAAAACGGGCGTCAGATCGTCTGGATATGTTACTGCAGAGACGACAAGAGGTGATCATCTGAAGCTCAGATTTTTCTTCCGTGTGACATGAGTTTTATTTAAAATTTTGTAACCGATTTACAAGCATTTTTACTCTTATCCAAATTCAAATTTTGGAGTTAGAAAAGAACATATCAATTGTAAAATTTACAGTTACGGGAAAGACAAGATTACTGCTAAATAAGGATCTTTTCATTTCAGCTGGAAGAAAATCAAGCTGAAATACGCAACATGTTGACATATATATTTAAAGGTGTATTTGTACATAGATACAGGTATATTAATGTTGTTGAACTGAATATTTCAAATTGATCTATGATCAAGGTTCATGCTCTTTTAAAAACACATTTGTTAAAATTTTTGGAAATCAGTATGTTCAAATTTTATGTAGGATAAAAAGGTATATTGTTCTTAATTAAAAAAAAGTTGTATAAGTGAATGTTTTTTTAAGCAATATTCATTGCTTGATTGATCATGCACTTTTACGAAATTTATGTAAAAGTAATAATCACGATTTAAAAGTCCATCTCAACATGTATAATGGACACAGAACAGCTTCACATTTAAACTAATGTTGTATGTTACAGGGATACCCAGCCAGAAATCAGGGCGATATGTATGACAGAAATCGGTATTTGGATGAAGAAATATCCAAATATGTTTTTAGATGATAGTTATCTCAAATACGTAGGATGGACACTGTATGATAAGGTAAGTGTCACAAATATGTAAACTGAACGCTGCATGATATAAGTAATCGTTTTCATTCCAGTGCAATTAAAAATGTTTGAAAGTGATATACAGTGTGTATGTACATTTATACAATGTACATGTATCTGTGTGATTACTCGCTGGTCATGTAATTGATTGCTTGAATTGTAAGACTAATAGAATCTAGCACCTCTTCAGTTTAAACTGGTATTTATTTCATTATGCATAAATAAGTTTTTACAGACACAATACAATGGATTGGGAAACAAGTACTCTGTAAAAGTAGCACCACTTTGAGTTCCGGATAGAAAAATATCAGTCAAGGGTGGGATTGATCGAGCCCCAACCGAGGCTTCAGCGGAGGTTGGGACGTTGATTGTCCCACCCGAAACTTTTAATACACAAGCAGTACTTATATAAGTTTATATATATACATGTAGGTGGGAGAGGTACGGTCATGCTGTCTGAGAGCTTTACACCCCCTCTACGACACGGAAGATCTGGCTCACAAACTAGAACTCTTTACCAACAGGTTTAAGGTATTTGTCAGTTTATTATAATGTATACTCTAATACTTTACGTACATGTAAATAGAATACATGTAAACAAGTACTAAATTATCGTGAAAGACAAAAGTATTGTGCAGCAGAATGAAATGCTTCTTCCAGGGGGAAGGAATGATATGAATGAAAAAACAAAAACTCACCGTTGCACAAATTTTCGGCACCTTGGCGTTTATCAAGTGTAAAAACAACAATATATATGAAAGCTAAGTAAAATCCATCTTTTGCTTTTGGAGCATTCATTGCATCACATTGTCGTCTTTTAATCTCGATAAAGGCCAAGGGGTCAAAAATTTTGTGTATCCGAGTGTTTGTGTTTTTATTACATGTAAAAGTAATTTAATCTGAGTGTAAGAATGAATCATCTTTTATTTGGAAATAATTGTAGGATAGGATCGTAGAGATGACACTGGACAAGGAGTTTGAAGTGGCTGTACAAGGAATCAAACTGGTGATCAGTATCCTGAAGTGAGTACATACACAAAACGACTATAATGAATTACATGTGAAAGACTCTTAAGCCATAAGAAAAGGTACAGAGTGCCTGGTCTGAGATGATTTTTAGCTCACCTCGACGAAGTTGAGTGAGCTTATGCTATAACCCCACGCGTCCGCGTCCTCGTCCGCGTCCGTGTCCGCGTCCGGTTAAGAAGTTTGGGGTAGCTCAGTATCTGACAAAGTACTAATGCTACAGTAACCAAACTGGCACAAGTGATTCATCTTTGGATGCTGAGGTGAACCCATGCATCGGATGCAGCATCTGACCTACATTTTCCGCTTGAGTGACTTGGTTAAGAAGTTTGGGGTAGCTCAGTATCTGACAAAGCACTGATGCTACAGTAACCAAACTTGCACAAGTGATTCATCTTTGGATGCTGAGGTGAACCCATGCATCGGATGCAGCATCTGACCTACATTTTCCGCTTGAGTGACTTGGTTAAGAAGTTTGGGGTAGCTCAGTATCTGACAAAGAACTGATGCTACAGTAACCAAACTTGCATAAGTGATTCATCTTTGGATGCTGAGGTGAACCCATGCACAGGATGCAGCATCTGACCTACATTTTACGCTTGAGTGATTTGGATAAGAAGTTTGGGGTAGCTCAGTATCTAACAAAGTACTAATGCTACAGTAACCAAACTTGCACAAGTGATTCGTCTTTGGATGCCGAGATGGACCCATGCATCGGATGCAGCATCTGACCTACTTTTTCCACTTGAGTGATTTCGCTTTTAAAAGCCAATATTGAGCAAAGTATAAGTGATACATGTACCAAACTTGCATATTGGATGTATCTTTGATCAAACTTTCATAAAATGACCTTGACCTACTTTAACCGCTTGAGTGATTTTGCTTTTAAAAGCCAATATTGAGCAAAGTTTAAGTGCTAGATGTTCCAAACTTGCATATTAGATGTATCTTTGATCAAACTTTCATAAAATGACCTCGACCTACTTTTTCCGCTTGAGTGATTTTGCCTTTAAAAGCCAATATTGAGCAAAGTATAAGTGATACATGTACCAAACTTGCATATTGGATGTATCTTTGATCAAACTTTCATAAAATGACCTTGACCTACTTTTTCCGCTTGAGTGATTTTGCCTTTAAAAGCCAATATTGAGCAAAGTATAAGTGATACATGTACCAAACTTGCATATTGGATGTATCTTTGATCAATCTTTCATAAAATGACCTCGACCTACTTTTTCCGCTTGAGTGATTTTGCCTTTAAAAGCCAATATAGAGCAAAGTATAAGTGATACATGTACCAAACTTGCATATTGGATGTATCTTTGATCAATCTTTCATAAAATGATCTTGACCTACTTTTTCTGCTTGAGTGATTTTGCTCTATAAAGCCAATATTGAGCAAAGTATAACTGCTACATGTACCAAACTTGCATATTGGATGTATCTTTGATCAAACTTTCATAAAATGACCTTGACCTACTTTTTCTGCTTGAGTGGTTTTGCCTTTAAAAGCCAATATACATGTACTAAGAAATATGTTTGAATTGAATTTTGCTGTCACGAGGTGAGCTTTGTAATCTGTGATTACCTATGTTTGTCTATAGAAATGTTGATTTACTCTTGAAATCTTTAAACTATAGAATGTACATGTATCAGTTTTTCAGGAATTATGAGTTACATGTATTTAGCATTTGAATCTTCAGCTCAGTGTATTGTTACAGAAATTCTTCTACATTCTAGATATACAACCTTAAATTTATATATAGAGTGTTGATACATAAAGGTTTAAACATTTCGATGTAAATTTATAAATACATAAAAGTATATACATTTCTTTTTGTTTATTGTTTCTTTGATAAGTTCTGTCATGTATTTAAGAAATAAAAAATGACAAGCCGGGCTCTATTGTCTCATAATGCCCGAGCGTCCTCAGCCAATCGCATTTATTACCGAGCCGCGTCAGTGGCGAGGTGATAAATGTGATTGGCTGAGGACGCTCGGGCATTATGAGACAATAGAGCCCGGCTTGTCATTTTTTTATTTCTATTCTAATGATGACCAAATTTAGATCAATGAAACACAGATGACAAAATCGATTCTTGGTAAAAACCAGTTCCTGCCGGTTTATCTGCTTTCAGAAAGTGGGTAGGCGTGGCTTATCGCTACAGGGCCTATATTGGAGAATAGAGCCCGACTCGTGTCTGTTGTCTTAATAGGGAAAAAGAATCAAGTCATATTAGAATTACATGTAAAGCCTTACCATATTATTAATCCATGTGATTGGTAGACTTTCATAGAGTTTCATTTTCCGTAGGTTTAACGAACAAATCCTGGGAGATAAGGACTGTGAGAACGTATATGAGTTGGTGTACTCCTCGCACCGGCACGTAGCCCAGGCTGCTGGAGAATTCCTAAACGCCAAACTGTTCAGGAGAGACGACGAAAATACCAACAAACTTAAAATCCATAAAGGAAAGAAACAGAGCTTAAATCAACCTTTACTACGTGACTTGGTTACATTCTTTATTGAAAGTGAGGTATGCGAATATTACATTACACATTTGATATTGTTAAGTTCAGCAATGTAATGTATGCGTCTCTGTTTATTCATACAAATGTATATGTTTATTTTCTTTTTCTTAAAATTTCTTAATTGACTGCAATCTTATGATACATATTGAAGTTTAAATGTTAGAGCTCCACCATTTGGAAAAGTTACATCATTAGTAAAGATGCAGTATTTTGTAACATCTCAAGGAAACTGACAGATTGGACATTTAAGGGCCTCATATCAAAATCAGACTGTGGCCCTTTTGATAAGTTGCAGATGCAGTTAGGTTGCTGATTAATATTATTCATAGTACAGAAATGAATTTTCTCATTTGGGAAAGAGGGAAGAGTTGTGTCCCTTTTTAGTCGAAAGTACAAATTTTATTGGTGTTTAAGGCCATACAAAATTAATGTTTAGTTTGACGGGCACTTTTTTAGAAAAAAAAGTGAGGGAGGCAGGTTTTTTTTTTAGCTCACCTGAGCCAAAGGCTCTAGTGAGCTATTGTCATAGCGATCCGTCCGGCGTCCGTCCTCCGTCGTGTGTCGTGTGTCGTGTGTCGTCTGTCTGTCGTAAACTTTTCACATTTTCGACTTCTTCTCAAGAATGGCTAAAGGGATTTTGATGAAACTTGGTAGGTATAAAGTACTAATGGTCCCCTACAAGTGTTGTTGTTTTTCGTCCGGATCCCTCAACAGGTGGCGCCACCACAGGCAAAAGTAGGTCACAGGGGGTACCCTCCTTTGACAAACTTCTTCTTCAGAACGGAAGCACGTATCGACAAACCGAAAGCATCAGGATGATCTAGAGAGATGTCTTAAGAAGTGTTGTTATTTTTGGTTCCACTCGAAAGTCAAATTTTTGACGCGTTTTTGACGTCTTTTCGGACTTCGTCAGAAATGCACATTTTTGCACTATTTCTTTAAATAACTCAATAAGTGTATGATTTTACACATTCATTTACTGCATATTTATCATATTTAAGTTACTAAATGCTTTGATAAGTATTTTATTCTAAAATTTAGAATTTTTGATTTTTTATTAATTTTTTTCTTATGTGAAAAGGAAGGGGGGGGGGGTGATTTTCATACATATTCAACTTCTTCTCCAGAACCACTGAAAAGATTTTCATGAAACTTGGTAGGAATGAAGTACTCATGGTCCCCTACAAGTGATGTTGTTTTTCGTCCAGATCCATCAACAGGTGGCGCCACCAGAGGCAAAAGTAGGTCACAGGGGGTACCCTCCTTTGACAAACTTCTTCTTCAGAACGAAAGCACATATCGACAAACTGAAAGCATCAGAATGATCTAGAGAGATGTCTTAAGAAGTGTTGTTGTTTTTGGTTCCACTCGGAAGTCAAATTTTTGACGCGTTTTTGACGTCTTTTCGGACTCTGTCGGAAATGCACATTTTTGCACTATTTCTTTAAATAACTCAATATGTGTATGGTTTTACACATTCATTTACTACAAATTCATCACATTTAAGTTACTTAATGCTTTGATATGTATTTCATACTGAAATTTTAATTTTTTGATTTTTTATGAATTATTTTCTTATGTGAAAAGGAAAGGGGGGGGGGGGTGATTTTCATACATATTCAACTTCTTCTCCAGAACTGCTGAACAGATTTTTATAAGTATTTTTTCAATCATGAATAGATATGTTTACTGTGAACATGGACCCAAGGCTTGTAAGTTCAAGTTCTGGTACCGTGGTAACTTTAGTTTCGTATAAGTTGGTACATGTTCATGTATGCAAGAGTTGTCTTTCTTTAATATAGATTTATGTTTTTGAGGTTTAAATTTTTGGATTATCGATTCATTTGAATGTTATATATTTTGAATTATTAAATAGGTATGGAAAAGGAAACTAAATTATTTTAAAAAGATGAATAAGTATTTTCAAATTTATCTTGTGAAGACTTAGCTATACAACTATGAAATTACAATATTGAGAGCAGCTCAAAATATTAATGTAAGAACAGATCAACATTATCAATAACACAGTGAAAGGATGGGGAGGGGGTCTGTTATTTTGCTTTAGCTTCCGTATAACTATCTCTCTCGGGTTACTTAGATTACTCAAGAAGAAGGGGGGATGATTTTCATACATATTTAACTTCTTCTCCAGAACCACTGAACAGATTTTCGTTAAACTTGGTAGGAAAGAAGAAATCATGGTCCCCTACAAGTATTGTTGTTTTTAGCTCACCTGAGCGAAGCTCAAGTGAGCTATTGTCATAGCGCGTCGTCCGTCCATCGTCCGTCCGTCCGACGTAAACTTTTAACATTTTCGATATCTTTTCGGCAACCGCTGCACAGAATTTCACGAAATTTCACAGGAAGCAAGTACTCAATGCCCTCTATCAAATTTGTGTTTTTCAAGCCGATCGGAAATCCAAGATGGCCGCCACAGGCTCTGATTGGCTGACACATTTTTGACTTCTCTTCTGAAACTGCGTCACAGAATTTCATGAAACTTCACAAGAAGCAAGTACTCAATGCCCTCTACCAAGTTTGTGTTTTTTGAGCCGATCGGAAATCCAAGATGGCCGCCACAGGCTCTAATTGGCTGACACATTTTTGACTTCTCCTCCGAAACTGCTGCACAGAATTTCATGAAACTTCACAGGAAGCAAGTACTCAATGCCTTCTACCAAGTTTGTGTTTTTGGAGCCGATTGGAAATCCAAGATGGCCGCCACAGGCTCTAATTGGCTGACACATTCTCGACTTCTCCTCTGAAACCGCTGCACAGAATTTCATGAAACTTCACGGGAAGCAACTACTCAATGCCCTCTACCAAATTGTGTTTTTCAAGCCAATCGGAAATCCAAGATGGCTGCCACAGGCTCTGATTGGCTGACACATTTTCAACTTCTCTTCTATAACCACTGCACAGAATTTCATGAAACTTCACAGGAAGCAAGTACTCAATGCCCTCTACTAAGTTTGTGTTTTTCGAGCCAATCGGAAATCCAAGATGGCTGCCACAGACTCTGATTGACTGACACATTTTCGACTTCTCCTCTCAAACGGCTGCATAGAATTTCACAAACCTTCACAGGAAGCAAGTACTGATTGCTCTCTACCAAGTTTGTGTTTTTCGAGCTGATCAGAAATCCAAGATGGCCGCCACAGGCTCTGATTGGCTGACAAATTTTCGACTTCTCCTCTGAAACCGCTACGCAGAATTTCATGAAACTTCACAGGATGCAAGTACTCATACCCTCTATCAAGTTTGCGTTTTTGGAGCCTATCGGAAATTCAAGATGGCCGCCACAGGCTCTGATTGGCTGACACATTTTCAACTTCTCCTCTAAAACTGCTTCACAGAATTTCTTGAAACTTCACAGGACGCAAGTACTAATTGCCCTCTACTTAGTTTATGTTTTTCGAGCCGATTGGAAATCCAAGATGTCCTCTATAGGCTCTATTTGAATGACACATTTTTGACTTATCCTCTTAAACTACTGCACAGAATGTCACCGAACTTTACAGGAAGTAACTTGTACACCTTGTCATTCTCAAAGCTTCACTAAAAGCGATTTCCTTCAGGTCTTGACTTTGATTGAAAACATACATACAGTCTCCTCAGGTGAGCGATGTGGCCCCCTTGGGCCTCTTGTTTTTTTTTTTTTTTTTTTTTTTTGCAAACGTGAAATATGATGAATGTACATTTTTTGTAATTTATCTTTAACCAAATTTCTAATTCAAGTGTTTTGATGCTGAAAATACATTAAAACTTAAGTATAGTATGAAGTGGTAATGTTTAGTACATTGATTAACAAGATAACCCAACGTCTTCCTGTAATATACTTATTGCATTTCCAAAGCTGAAGTTTGCTAGATATTCTGTGATTTGGTCACACTTATTATATGTATCAGATGACAGACGATGTCCTATGGCAGACCAGTATGAAGATGTAGACTAAATACATGTATGGTGTACATCTTATATATGCTAAAAAGGATCACCAATCTCTAACTTGCCCTGTGTAAGGTTAAAACTTCAAATGACGTTAACATTTTGTGAACTACTTTCAGGTGCAACTAAGTGAGTGAAACTCGTAATTGTTGCTCAGTGCTTAGACCGAAAATTTGACCCTTGTCGTCGGCAAAAGAGTAGGGAAAATACGGAGAAACATGTCCGGGGATTGGGATGGCCCATTCTGATAGAAAATGGCCCATAAAATCGGCAACTCGCTGCGCCCTGGTGCCATTATTCTACGGCGTCCATTTTTTGGCCGGATTGCAAAGCAATTCCGGTCTATAGATTGATGATGTCCGTCTGTCCGTCCGTCCGTCTGTCCGTCTGCCGTCAACATTTTGGTTAAAGTTTCTGGTTGAGGCAAAATCTAAGGAACTGTATGCAGTAGAAACTTTATATTATACATGAAGGTTGCCCATGACAAGACCTTTCAATTTATGCCGTAACATTTTACCTAGTGACCTTGACCTTGGACTTTGACCTAGTGAAAGATTTGGGTTAAAGTTCCTGGTTTAAGCAAAATCTATGGAAATGTATGCAGTAGAAACCTTATATTAAACATTTAGGTTACCCAATGACGAGATCTTTCTATTTATTCCATAACATTGGACCTAGTGACCTTGACCTTGGACTTTGACCTAGTTAAAGATTTTGGTTAAAGTTTCTGGTTTAAGCAAAATCTAAGGAACTGTATGCAGTAGAAACCTTATATTATACATTTAGGTTGCCCATGATGAGACCTTTCAATTTATGCCGTAACATTTGACTTAGTGACCTTGACCTTGAACTTTGACCTAGTTAAAGATTTTGGTTAAAGTTCTTGGTTTAAGCAAAATCTAAGGAACTGTATGCAGTAGAAACCTTATATTATACATTTAGGTTGCCCATGACGAGACCTTTCAATTTATGCTGTAACATTGGACCTAGTGACCTTGACCTTGGACTTTGACCTAGTTAAAGACTTTGGTTCAAGCAAAATCTAAGGAACAGTATACAGTAGAAACTTTATATTATACATGTAGGTTGCCTCTGACAAGACCTCTCAATGTATCCTGTAATATTTGACTTAGTGACCTTGACCCAGTTGGTGACAAAAACTTACTTTGCAATCCGGCCATACCGTCTTTAGTGGTGTTTTATTTTTTGTTTTTTAAATCTATTAAAAGTTCTGTTCTCGTATCTACGTTGTAACGTAGATCTACACCAGGAGCAGTAATACAGAGATCACAGCTTTCTGTACATGGCCAGTCAGAACTCTAAGGCACAAAATTCTTCTGTTCACTGACAATTGAAAGGTCCTTTGCTATTTTGATACAATATTGATTTTTCTCCGACATCTGCGCCTGAGATTTAAATCTCCAACGTCCACTTACATATCTTATCTACGTTAAGGTACTTGTGTATGTGTTCGTCCGTAAAATTATCATGTCATTTTTTAAAAGTGGTCAGTCAATGGGTACAAATTGATGTAATAAAATTTGTACAAAATGTCTTCCCTAATATCAACAAAGCTGAAAATGAAGCTGCCCATCCGTGGACACAAAAAATTCAGGAAAGGTGGCTGAAAATTTGGTCTTGGCTGTTCTGTGATCCATGCAAAAAATGTACTGTAAATTATTCATTGGAAATGGTCAAATTGGGAGTCTCGCGACAAAAAAAATGTGCTAACGTCTGATGTATAATGCATGCATATGCATAGCTTTTCGAAAATTGATCATTTTTGGAATGGCCCTTTCGTGAGGAAAGATGGCCCATTGTTTTTGAGAATGGCCCATTAAAGTCCAAGTGGAAGGGACCGTCGTCCCATTGAGCAAGTTTGCCTTCCCGATCACAGCATGTCCGATCACAGCATGTCTGACAATTTAGTTTGAATTTTAACAACGATTACACAAGGGTATCCTGATCGATTCGTCATCCCTTTTCACCGTCGGACTTGAGCAAATTGTTTGCAAATTTGAATTTCTATCCCTCGGAAATTTTGAAGTATCTGCGATGTGCTTAGGGTTTAGTTGACTAGTTTATCCGAATCGAAATTAGGATCGTTTAGTATTTCTGCCCCTCCCCTCGATCCCGTCACCGGCGTTCCCGGCTGATCAATCTGACGTAAACTGTGAGTTCTAAACAAAAACGTTTTCAAATTTCTAATAAATTAGATAATTTAATAAAGAATAATGCTCTTGCAGATTATCACAACAGAGTCAAGTATCATTTTACGTTACGTTACCTCGTCCGTGATTATGGAATATACGCGTGGTCGCGATTACCGTATAAACAACAATTGAATACGGCAGCCCGGGTAAATAATACTATTTTATGTAAACAAGTATTGAGTTACAGCTTTACAATTTATATATTTAGTGAAGTAAAGAATATGTAAACAAACAATTTGTATTAGAACGAAGATGTTCAATTGACTACTTTAAAATTATGGTAAAACACGCGATAAAAATCGGAAATGCGGCGGGTTTTTAGGCAATGCGGCGGTGCCCATCAAACGAAATCTTAATTTTTTTTGGCCTAAAGGATGTCTCAATTTCACACAAAAAAAGAAAAAAATCCAAACCATTTTAATTCTTCAGCAATGGTTTCACATACATGTACATTATATGTATGTATTTATATTTTCAGTCCCTGAGCAGTTGTTTTACATGTATATCATTATAATACACAAGTATTTATATTTCAGTTACATGAGCATGCTGCCTATTTGGTGGACAGTTTGTGGGACATTAATGACATGATGAAGGACTGGGAGTGTATGACAGACCTACTGCTGGAGGAACCACCCAAAGGAGAGGAACGTACGGAAATGATATTCATGTTCACATATTTTAAAATAGCATAAGCCCATTTAGAAATTATAGTCAATCATGTTGTTATGAAACTAAAGATTATTAAATGCACAAAAATTTTGGAAAAATTCATGATTTTACTATGCATTTTTGATGTTTGACCAAGCTTCGGAGCTTTGTTTGTGACATGAAATTTAGCACTTTGCTCTATATGCAATCAGAAGGGTCAATCATAATATTGGGTGTTGAAGTGTAGATGGAATATAGAAGTTAATTCTACATTGAATACTGTAAACATGGATATTTTTGCGTAGCCATAATTTTCACACTTTTTGCAATTGCTTTATTATTGCGGAAATAATTTCAACCAGTATAAAGGACTTAATTTCCCCAAGCAAAAATAACCACGTTTACAGTATATGAATGTAGCTATATTAGTAATGCTCATGTTTGCATTTAGGGTACTCCAAACATTTGATGAAATAATTTTATTACTTTCCAGCTCTTGATGACAGACAGGAGACCAGTCTAATAGAGATCATGGTGTGTTGTGTGAAACAAGCAGCGACAGGGGAATCCCCTGTGGGGAGGGGACCTAATAAAAAGGTTTGTCTCAAATCAGAAAGAAAGATGAAATGTGCGCTTAAAGTATTCATAGTGCTTGTTATTGAATTCATAGTAACATGTTCATTTATGTGCATAGATGAAAACCAGTAAATTCCTTTTGATACTCTTCAGGTTCAGAATTTTAGAGATTATTTTTCATTCATAGGAAGTCCTATTGTTTACACATTCTGTCATTCATTTTAATTCTCTTTACAGCTTACATCAAAAGAAAACAAACAAGTAATGGAGGACAAAACACGATTAACAGAACATTTTATTGTGGGTTTACCCCAGTTATTGTTAAAGGTCAGTACAGATATTGATAGTAATTAAGTTTGAAAAGGCCTCATACATGTACATGTATCTTCACTCACTGCAGATGAATGTATGAAACATACTTGTATGCATTTTCTTAATCTTTTAATCAAAATTGTTTTAATACAAGTTGCTTGTTTTTCTATTCAAATCTTAGTCAATCGAAGTTTGATGTTACAATAATTCCACCAAAGCTTCACTCAGTCTGTTTAGTCATGCACGAATCATTTGTTTTTTAACAGTATTTGATGGATGCAGAGAAAGTCGCCAATCTCCTTCAAATCCCACAGTACTTTGACTTGGATATTTATACAGCAAGTCGTCAAGAAAAGGTTTGTAAGGATTCAACTTAATGAATTATCAAAGTTCTGCATCTGCCTGATAATAGCCTCCTTCAACTTACTGTCCAAGTTTGCTTGATCTTAAATGTGAAATGGGCAAATCTTAGATATGAAGTGGGCAAATTTTAGCTTTATTGCTAATTATAATTGTAAAATACATGTATATGGGATATTTTTTATGACATAAAGATTTCACTATGTTTGTACTTGTAGAACTTGGATCTCTTACTGAGGTACCTGCATGAGGTGGTGGAAAAACACACAGATTCAGAGGTGAGACGTCATTCATGTCCTTAAGGTGCAGTCAATACATGTATGTAAATATGGACCTGATGAGATTTGAAATATGGATTAATTATACGATAGCTGTTTCTTGGAATGTGATTATACATGTATGTACTGTAATAACCTACAATGGATCCAGGAATTATGAGAAACATACATGTATTTCCCAGAGCCATTGTAGATTGTCACAGTATAATCACATTCCTAAAAGATAGTTATTATATACATGTACATGTACATGTATATTTCCATTTCACTTATTCATGCTTAACTGACTTTCAAATATGTTTAGAACTATGTTGCTAAGGCTCTGTTACTACATGTACATGTATATGACATCATACATGTAGTTCTAATCAAGCCACATGATTATACTCGTAATCACAGTGTAAATTCTATACAAATGAATGGGCATATGTAAAAACATGTATACTTTAATAAGCCTTTAAATTAATGTAAAAATTGTGGTGGTGATACTTTTGCAAAAGTTCATGGTATGAAAATTTTACGCATTTGTTAATTTACACAGGTTCTAGAAACTGCCTCAAAGTGCTATGAATGTTTATGTTCTGAGGAGTTTGCCATAGCAGGGAAATGTGATGTAGGAAGGAAAACCCTGATAGACAGCCTAGTGGTCAAGTACAGGGAAGCCATGCAAGATTTCTTTGCTGAGGTAGGGACTCCATGTTTTCTTTATGTAGATCTCTTAACTTGGGCAGATTCACCAAAAATTTCCCAATTTTTCATTGTAAAACAAGTGTGCATGAGTGAAGATGCTTAAAATTATCATACATGTACATGTATTTTCTCTCATTTAGGGAGAAGATCCTGATGAAGACGAGATATTTGCTTTATTAGCATGTTTGAAGAGGATCTATGCTTTCTTCAGGTAGCTATCTTCGCATTTATTAAAAGAAAAAATGAGTACTTTATGAATTTTCTCAATTGTTTAAAAAAAACCGTTCCAATTTACTAGTGTCGGGTATATTTCATAAATATTACAGTTGCCATGACCTGAATAACTGGGAGTTATGGGAGCACATGTTTTTGGTGGTGAAGGCAGGGAATGATAGCCAGGGTATACCTGAAGAGGTAGGTAGAACATAATCTACATGTAAATTTAGTCAAGTACACATAAATATGTAACAAGTACTGTTAAAGACATCGATCGTATGGAAAGATTTCGTGTCTTTACATGTACATGTATCTCTTAAAAAATCCATTTGATAAATTGATATCTAAACCTGTATGTGGCTAGTCATGCAATATATATGCATAATAAATTGCTAACAACAATTTTTTTTGCGACATACTGTATAAGTACATGTAGAATCATTCACCAGTACTTTCTTTCATGGTTTTATCAAAGTGAAACATTTCACATGGACAATGATTTGCTGAGCCGCCCCTGCTAGTATTGAGTAATGCATTTGATATTCAGATTCATAGAGACAAACTTTTGTGGTACGAAGTTGACTGCAAAAGTAGCAAAGGTTAATACACCGCGAGTGATCTACGTATACAGTATCCTTTAATATCACTCTGAGTATGTTGTTTTGCAGATAGTGTGTAAGGCCATGTCTGGATGCAGTATGTCATTATTCTGGAGTTTACAGAAGTTAAACACGTCTAATCCAGACAAAGACGCAATGAGAACGCTACGTAAACGTCTGAACGATCTCATGAGGTTCTGTCATGAACTCATGTTTCACCAACAAGATAAAGTGTGTGAAGAGGTAAGCAAAAAAGGTCTTGAATTCATCATGGTCATTCAATGAATTATTATTCAATTATGGATTTAAAGAAATATTTTATAGGCAGTCTATAGGAAAACTTGATGTTTAGCTGTACTCTGTACAGTATATGTGGTATTTGACTATATGTACATTGAATTCTGAAGCTTGTCTTGCATGTATTTTCACCCAGTGGAATATGGAGATGAATCACCCAGTCTTTAAAATATATACATGTATTACCGTTTAAAATCTTGATTTTATATGCACAGACACCAGACATCACATCATTTGGCCACATTTCTAATTGTGACGTCATATTTGATCACACTGACTTTATATGTTGTCATGTTTTCTATTATAACATAACAATGAAAATAAAGCCAAATTTTGTGATGTCTGGTGTCTGTCCGCCTAATGAATATACTGTAAAATCAGCTATTGGCCTTATTATTATTCTTTATGTGCAATTTCATTCGTCCTGTCTCGAATTTGCCTTACTGAGACTAGACGAATAAAGATGAAAATATATTTTGGGTGAACATTTCTAAGTATACAGTAGCTTTATGTATATTTACCTACTTTCTATTTTGCTTTCTTCCCATCTTCTTTGTATTTCGTAATTTTTCTATAGATCTGTAATACGTAAAAAGGGAGAGAGGTGTAGGAATACATGTATGTCTTAAGAGATTGATTTGATTAAAATCTAGATTTATCTCCAATATTTCAGGCATACATTACGATATGTGACACTCTGGTGGTGTTTAGTAAGCTGTTAGGGGAGAATGCTGTGATGAAGCCGCTAGTGTATGAACCGGACAAATCACTACAACAACAACTCTGTAACTTCTTGGCTGAAAAAGTCTTTGTGGAAGACGAAGATGGTAAAATATTTGATTTTCATTTAATGATTTATTGTGAAGAAATGAGCAAAACACAGAGATTTCCAGAGGAAAAAGAGCAGTTTCTTCAGTCTGCACATTTAACTGCTAAATTATGCTTAAGATGATTAAAAAGACAAGACTGAACCTTTGTGATAATGATATGGATTTCTGCTGTGCAGATATTAAGTTACTTAATATTGATATATAAAGTCATGTTAAATGTATTTGTATATTCAGATGAAGTGGACGAGAATGTAAAGATAGAAGAGTTACATAAACGAAGAAATTTTCTGGCATGTTTCTGTAAACTTGTTGTGTACAATATTGTCAACATCCGCGTGGCAGCGGACATGTTCAAACATTACATGAAGGTATGTGAATGTTATTTCTGAACGTAAATGATGGTGATGTTGTGTCTTTCTCGTGAATTTATATAATTTGCAATTTCTATATATCCTAAAATCTTGCTAATTGTCCCAAAGGTACAAAAACATACTGGTTCCAAAAAGTCTAAAGACTACATGTAAATAATGATAAATGGTAGAAACATGCTCTGTTACTGCTTCTTGTATTAACTGCATTTAAATTTGTTTTCAGTTTTACAATGATTATGGAGATATAATCAAGGCAACACTAGGAAAAGCCAGAGAAATCAATAAAGTTATCACAGCTAAGACCTTGGCACTCAGTCTATCTCAGGTAGGCAACCTAAGACTAAGACCCTAGCTCTAAGTGTCTCTTGGGTAGGAAATCCTAGGCATAACCATGGCACCGAGTCTGTCATACCTGTACAATTATAAGCCTAGAGGTCTTTGTTCTCTTGCAGGTCAAAAATAGATGGCAAAACTCTTGTAAGAAATGAAAATTCAAAATACATACACATGTATATTAGTACAAGTACACGACTGTATTATTGCAAGTGAATTTCAAATGTATCCAGAAATTACTGTTATCACACAACAAGGTACTGCATTATGTGCAAAGTACATGTAGATGTGAGCAAATATAGTCAATGAAATATTGTTAAATACAGGTTTTATTCTAAATACATGTATTCCATTTAAATATACAGTATTTGGTCATCCTCATTGCTTTCCAAAGGGAAACATTGAAATTATATGTATAAACCGAAATCACATACATGTACGTATAGATTAATTACATGCCATGTAGTAGTGAAATATGAATGTACATACTGATTAATAGACAATTTTCATATTACCGCAGTTGACTTGCATTTTACACATCCTAAGACCTGACATCACAAGATTTGACGTACATGTAACTTTTAACTGTGATGTTGTGGCAGATCTGTGATGTCGCAGTTAGAAATAACGTCAAAAGTAGTGATGTCAGGCCTTGGCATGTCTAAAATGCAAGTCTAGCGGTAATGTGAAGAAGGTCTATTAAACATTATACTGTAGTTAAGCAGATTTACACATACATTGTAGCTTTATCGAGAACTTCAGCAGGAGATGGGTGTAATAGATAGATCATCAGAATCTTTCCAGTCTCTGAAGGAATTGTCTCGGAGATTTGCTCTCTCGTTTGGTTTAGACCAGGTCAAGAACAGAGAGGCAGTGGCAGCAATGCATAAGTAAGTTGGGATACATCGTCAAATCAGAATCTCTTAACATTATTTCTTAAGATTTGCAAGCAGATACATTTAATTGTACCATTGATGTATAAAGTTTATGTAATACTAAAAGTGTACTTATTTTAGCATGATTCATAGTGCGCTAACTCAAGACTATGATAAATATGTAATCTACTGTACATTATAATGGAGAAAAAGTCAAGTGCGCTAATTCATGATCAAGCTATCATGTCAATTTGCTCAATTTTGCCCCGTTTCCCCTTAAATTTGGTTGTCCTAAAATAAGAACACGTAAAGTATTTAATAGCTCATTGTTTATTAATAGATTTTGTATATGAATTTAGTATTGATGCCGAAAAATGAAATAGATTTAGTCTATAAAAATAGTAATTATCAGAATAAGTAGAGAACTTACAAGCTGCATACTTTATTGTTTTGCAGGGAAGGGATTTTATTCAGTTTATCCGTAGATGAACACCACAATGTGTCCACACCCCCACCCAACCTCTCCTTCTTAGAAGTCATCAGTGAGTTCACCAACAAACTACTCAAGCAAGACAAAAAAGTGGTGTAAGTTCTATATCAATGGCTTCACAATGCAGGAATAGAAGTAATATAGAAAGTGTGATGTTAACGTTGGATGAAACAAATGTTTTTATGCTAAGTAGAATTTTTCATTATCTCAATATATAGTGTTCCAAATTCTATGGTTATTTGGATGTAAGGAATGATATAAGACTATCGATTGCTGACCTATGCATGAATTTTTAGCTCACCTCGACGAAGTTGAGATGAGCTTATGCTATAACCCCGGCGTCCGCGTCCCCGTCCGCGTCCACGTCCGGTTAAAGTTTTTGGGGTAACTCAGTATCTGACAAAGTACTGATGCTACAGTAACCAAACTTGCACAAGTGATTCATCTTGGGATGCTGAGGTGAACCCATGCATCAGATGCAGCATCTGACCTACATTTTCCGGTTGAATGACTTTGTCAATGTCTGGTTAAAGTTTTTGGGGTAACTCAGTATCTGACAAAGTACTGATGCTACAGTAACCAAACTTGCACAAGTGATTCATCTTGGGATGCTGAGGTGAACCCATGCATCAGATGCAGCATCTGACCTACTTTTTCCGCTTGAGTGATTTTGCCTTATAAGGCCAATATTGAGCAAAGTATAAGTGCTACATGTACCAAACTTGCATATTGGTCATTATTGGATGTATCTTTGATCAAACTTTCATAAAATGACCTTGACCTACTTTTTCCACTTGAGTGATTTTGCCTTTAAAGACCAATATTGAGCAAAGTATAACTGCTACATGTACCAAACTTGCATATTGGATGTATCTTTGATTAAACTTTCATAAAATGACCTTGACCTACTTTTCCCGCTTGAGTGATTTTGCCTTTAAAGGCCAATATTATGCAAAGTATAAGTGCTACATGTACCAAACTTGCATATTGGATGTATCTTTGATCAAACTGTCATAAAATGACCTTGACCTACTTTTTCCACTTGAGTGATTTTGCCTTTAAAGGCTAATATTGAGCAAAGTATAAGTGCAACATGTACCAAACTTACATATTGGATGTATCTTTGATCAAACTTTCATAAAATTACCTTGACCTACTTTTTCCACTTGAGTGATTTTGCCTTTAAAGGCTAATATTGAGCAAAGTTTAAGTGATACATGTACCAAACTTGCATATTGGATGTATTTTTGATCAAACTTTCATAAAATGACCTTGACCTACTTTTTCCACCTGAGTGATTTTGCTTTTAAAGGCTGATATTGAGCAAAGTTTAAGTGATACATGTACCAAACTTGCATATTGGATGTATCTTTGATCAAAACGTTTAAAAAAAAACATTGACCTACTTTTTCCCCTTGAGTGATTTTGCCTTTGAAGGCCAATATTGAGCAAGGTATAAGTGCTACATGTACCAAACTTGCATATTGGATGTATCTTTGATCAAACTTTCATAAAATGACCTTGACCTACTTTTTCCACCTGAGTGATTTTGCCTTTAAAGGCTGATATTGAGCAAAGTTTAAGTGATACATGTACCAAACTTGCATATTGGATGTATCTTTGATCAAAACGTTTAAAAATGACATTGACCTACTTTTTCCCCTTGAGTGATTTTGCCTTTGAAGGCCAATATTGAGCAAGGTATAAGTGCTACATGTACCAAACTTGCATATTGGATGTATTTTTGATCAAACTTTCATAAATGACCTTGACCTACTTTTTTCCACTTGAGTGATTTTCTTAATATACATGTACTTAGAGATATGTTTAAATTGAACTTTGCTGCCGCGAGGTGAGCTTCGTAATCTTTGATTACACTATGTTTTTATTAATTCAAGCATTACATATTCATCCTTTGCTTAAATTTTCTGGAATCACATACATGTACTATTACATGTATCTATGTACATGTAATATGTGGACTACTTTGTTGAAGAAAAATTGCTGTTCAGAACTTGAAAATTTAATGGAGCTCTTAAAGTACTTGTACTATCAAAGAGGTATCAATTAATGAGTCAATCAGTCAGATTTACTTTTACGTATATCTTATTCTTGACATTCAAACAGCACAAAAAGTTACAAGTGACTACTACACTAAAACATTTTTGAATCCAGCGGAAGGAACACTTCATCCGTAAGACCATGATATACATGTATATTTACAGTGTACAGTACCTAGACAAGCACGTTCCTGTTGGGATGTTACCACAGGCTAAAGACGCAGAATGGCAAAGCTTCTTCACCTACCGAAACAGTCTGACGCAAGGAGACCATGAGGTGCACCCAGTAACGCTTAAACAAGTACAGCAAAGACGGCAAAAACGCAAGGCTGATAGTGAGTTTATATTTCACCCATAAAACACAGAATAAGATGTAAGGAGATCTCCAACAGGGCTTCATGGCTTCCACACCAAGACAAACATAAAGTTGGAAGTCCAATATGATATCATAATTTGTGAAGTTTACTGTATGTGCACATCCATATTTACTTGAAACAAACAAAACTGAGGCAAAGTGATATTAAAGCTTAATCTTGAATAAATGCACGTCATTCTCTCTGAATAACTTAGAGGTCTCGAAGAACGCACAATTATGGTGTAAAACAACCTCCTCACTTAAAATATAAATCCAACTAAAGTAAGTAGGCATATACTGTAAACGTGCTTATTTTCGCTGGGGGGAAATTTTGCGATTATCAGATCAAGACGTTACACATGGGGAAAATATTGGTGATAAAAATGTCTTTCCCATTGTAAGAATGCAACGGGGATAATTTCGTGCAGGGGAAATTTTTCGCGAAATCCCTTGATTATCCAAAAACGTGAAAATTATCCCAGGTGAAAATTTCCATGTTTACTGTATATGTAGTACAAATTTATATTTCTTTCACAAAAAATTTCTGAGGTCATTTGAGAAAAGATAAACAGCTGTGTTCAACATGTTCATCATCTATAAATTAAAATACTTGTGATGAAAAAAAAAATCTAATCAGTGATTGTTGCAGTTTCAGACCATGATTCCAACACAGGAGACCAATGGGGAGATGCCCCGACTCCCGCCCCTAATCTAGCTCCCCAGATGGCCTCCACAGCCATTAAACGTAGACGAATGGACGAGGAGAGTATTGGAGCACCGTCAGAACCTGGATCGGAACAAGATTTTCAGGATTCGTGAGTATCTATCCTGCATGACAATTCTTAGTTATTTTACATATCCATTGTTGTTGATTTTTGAATTTTTTTTTTTTTTCAATTAATTTGATAATTTTGATACTTTCATCCAATTAGATTTAAGTTTGCATGAGCGTAACTGAATTTTTTTTTTCTATTTTCTTTTCCAATATTTTACTAAAGAATATTTCAGTTTTCTTATTTGATTGAACCCTTTGCTTCCATACATTTGCATGTTTCCCATTATCTGATATTTTTTCTGAATTTTACATTTATTTTTATCTTGATTTTTTTATAGGATGTGGTGATAGAAAAGTGTAGAAAGTTGAAGTGTGCCTCATCTGTTGTGTTCATAAACTTCTCTGTAACCTTAATTATCCCTGCCTTAAAATAACTCAATTTGCAACCATCTCCTTTGAGATAGATAAGAATATCTCAGTTTGCAATCATGTACTTTCAAGATAGATCGGAATATCTCAGTTTGCCACGATGAACTGTGAGAAAGGCTAGAGTACCTCAAGATTGCCATCTTTTACCTTGAGATGCATAATGATGATGCTATACATGTATTGTAGTAAGAATTTGTAGAATAAAATTCTACAATTTCAAGAAATGACATGTACATGTAGATAGGGATATTTGGACAGAGATGAGTTGATCTGATATTGTATATAACTGTACATATTGTAGATATCTAAATATAGGCTATCAATACATCTACGTGTATCTGTATAGATGTTTTATATGGCATGTTGTGAATAGGTACAGTAACGTGCATTTATACTAGTAAAACATGTCAAAGGTCACTTTAATTATTTCCTCAAGAACAGTTTATATGACTGACATGTTTGTGAACATATGATGATCAAATACAATTAAACATAACCGTCAAGCTTTTTGAAAAATTCAGGCGATGTAAAGAGGATTGTTACTATAGAATTACAAAACCAAAAGGTCAAGTTCATACTAGATTTTACAAATATATATCGTAAATTCAAATTACAAGTAGGATGTGGCATTATAGTATGCATATATTATATCTTTAAATTGAATTTTTGGTTTATTTTCAGTTTAATATTTTTAAAATTTTTCTTTTATTTTTAAAATTTTTCTTTTATTTAAAAAATTTTTTTTTTGTATTTTGTTTATGAATTCATTTGTATTTCAGTATTTTATTATTTGAATTTTAAACAAAAAGTGAATAAAACTTTTCCATAGCCAACTTGGTTTACATTTAAGACCTGAGATTTTCCACACATTATGATTTTATGAGGTTTACTCCAAAGCAACTTCAACATGTTCAAATACATGAAATCTTGTAAAAAAAATATCATAAATTTTTTTTGTGATGCTAATTAAAAGGCAGCAGACATTGAACAAGTATGTACGAATCAAAATAGTAATACACATGTAATTATAGACTTTGTATGAATACATGTACTATATGTATGTACATGTATATGTATTTTAGATAATGTGGAAAAAATCCAGATGAATTTCCAGCTTAAATAAATGTGTAAACCTTTTTGAGTTTGATATTTATTTATCGTTTTAAACTTTTTTAATTTCATGCTTTTTAGTATGTTTTTGCTTTCACTTATTTTCTTTTTCTTTATTATACCCTGCGCAAACGAAGTTGTGGGGGTATTATGGTTTCTCCATGTCTGTCCATCTGTATGTCTATCCTCGGACACAAATTATGTTTCTGCACAGTAGCTCAAGTAATTCTTAGCCTAAAGTGCTTCAACTTCACACACAGATTATTCATGAGGAAAAGACGATCCCTTTTGATTTAGGGATCAACCGTCAAGGTCAACTTGAAATGCAAGGAAAACAGCATTCAAATAATTTTTGCCCTACAGTTTTGAAAATTCACACGTATATTGTTAATGACTTGAATTGGGGACAAAGTCCAACTTAGCATGTATGAAAACAGTTTTTCCACACCATAACCAGAGTAATTCTTGACCTAGAGTGATGAAAATTTACACATATATTGCCAAAGAGGGTTCCCTGTTAATTTTGGGATCCAAAGGTCAAGGTCATTCTTTACATGCATGGAAAACCGCTTTTAATAGCACCTTAACTCCAGCAATTCATGACCTAATGTTATGAAAATACAAACATACTTTGCCAATGACCCAAGACCTATTGATTCTGGTGTCCAAAGGTCAAGGTCAAATTAAGCATATATGAAAAACAGTGTTTCAGCTGCATAGCTGAAGTAATTCTTGACCTAAATGGATGAAACTTCAAAAGTAGATTTTTTCATGAGGAAAGGATCCCTCTTGATTTTTGGGGTCAAAAGGTCAAGGTGAAAACCTGATATGTTTGAAAAAAAGGTTTTCCACATCATTACTCTAATTCTTGACCTTCAGTGACGAAGCTTCAGTCATATACAAGTATGTATTGCTAGTGATTCAAGGTTAAAATGTCATAAGGTCAAAACTAAGCATGTCTGATGAACAGTACTTCTACATCGTAATTATTTTAATTCTTGTAATAGGGTGATGAAATATCTACTATCCTTGAGGAAAAGGGGAGCTTTATTGATTTTGGTCAGAAAGTCTAACTTACTTTCCACATCGTAACACAAATCTTGACATCACAAACATATTGCCTGTTTATGATGGGGAATCCCTTTTGAGTTTTTATACGCCCGTCATTTGACGGGTCGTATTATGGTATGGCGAAGTCCGTCCGTCTGTCCGTCCGTCCGTCCGTCTGTCCGTCCGCCTATGGAACGCAATAACTTGAATATACCTCAATGGATTTTCATGAAATTCATACATAATGATTGGACTGTGGAGAGGAAGCCGCCTTTCAATTTTCAGGTTCATCCGATTTGTCGTTACAGAGTTATGGGACTTAGATTTTTAAAATACAGTGAAAATATACTAAAATATTTAAAAATTATTTAAAAATCTATTTCTGGTCGAAATGTTTTGAAATATTGTATATTTCAAAAAGAAAGGATGTTCTTTGACATATGTAACGGGTTTTTAATTTTTTTGTCGCATAACCGAGATATTGTGTGTAATAGGAAGGGGGGGGGGGGTTATATGCACATACATGTTAAGCTAAGGGCAAAATATAGGCGCAATAGCTTGAATATGCGTCAACGGATTTTCATGATATTCGTACATTATGATTGGACTGTGGAGAGGAAGCCGCCTTTTGATTTTCAGGTTCATTCGATATGTCGTTACAGAGTTATGGGACTTAGATATTTTAAAATACAGTAAAAATATACTAAAATATTTAAAAATTATTTAAAAATCTATTTCTGGTCGAAATGTTTTGAAATTTTGTATACTTCAAGTAGGAAGGATGTTCTTTGACATATGTAACGGGTTTTTAATTTTTTTGTCGCTTAATCGAGATATTGTGTGTAATAGAAGGGGGGGGGGGGTTGGGTTATATGCACATACATGTTAAGCTAAGGGCAAAATATAGGCGCATGGAACACAATAACTTGAATATGCGTCAACAGATTTTCATGATATTCATACATTTTATTTGGACTGTGGAGAGGAAGCCGCCTTTCGATTTTCAGGTTCATTCGATATGTCGTTACAGAGTTATGGGACTTAGATATTTTAAAATACAGTGAAAATATACTAAAATAGTTAAAAATTATTTAAAAATCTATTTCTGGTTGAAATATTTTGAAATTTTGTATACTTAAGGTAGAAAGGATGCTCTTTGACATATGTAACAGGTTTTTAATTTTTTGGTCGCATAACCGAGATATTATGTGTAATGGGGGGGGGGGGGTTATATGCACATACATGTTAAGCTAAGGGCAAAATATAGGTGCATGGAACGCAATAACTTGAATATGCGTCAACAGATTTTCATGATATTTGTACATTGTGATCAGACTTTGAAGAGGAAGCCGCCTTTCGATTTTAAGGTTCATCCGATTTGTCCTTATGGAGTTATGGGACTTAGATATTTTGGTGTTGTGAAAAAAATCCCAACGGGCGTATCTTGCTGCGTGAGCGTAGGCTTTATTGGTCAACTAACAAAGGTCAATGTTACACTTAGCGTAATGGAACAACAGAATTTCAGGACAAACCCTAAGTTATTCTTGACCTACAGGGATGAAAGTTCATAAGTAGATTGTTCTAAATCAAAGAAGGATTCTCAATCGGTTTTTGCAAAAAGGTAAAGATTTAAAGTCTGTGTTGCTTATGCCAGAAGACAAGAAGCTGCACTCTTGACAAGTATTACAGCAGGGGTATTCGTCCTTTAGAGCAGTTCTAATAGACAATCTTCACTTTAAAGTAGTAGACTTGAATTTTAGACACCCCAAGACCAGACATCACAACATTTGACGTTATATCTTACTGTGACGTCGAAACAGGTCTATGACGTCATAATGAAAAATAACGTCAAAAATTGTGATGTCGGGTCTTGGAGTGTCTAAAATGCAAGTTTAATGTACTGTGAAAATGGTCCATTGTGTTTCTCTATTTTGGCTTTAACTTCAAGTAACCCTTCTGATTGCGGGAAAAAATGCAAAATTTTGTGACGTCACAATGCTTTTACCTCCGACAAACAGCTTCAAACCTTGGTCAAACACTGAAATTACATTGTGATATCATGGAATTTCTCAAGTTTTTCCCGCATTCGGAAGGTTCAGTTATGTCACTTTCAGGAGAGAATACTTCAAAATAGAATGAAAACAAGATGTGTTTGCACTACAATTTACCTCTGTTTGCAGATACAATTATTCTTTGTGTGCTAAATCATACTTTAAAAAACAAAGTTAAGTCAAAGCTTAGTACGACAATAAAGGTACAATTACAAAGGACCTGTCAAAAGGCATAAAAGTGAAATAGTTAATCAAAATTTATGCACAAGGACAAATTGTTTGGACAGAGAAATGAAAACAATATGCCTGCTGATCTTTACAGGGCATAAAAAAGAAATAGATTTTGAAAAATAAAAAGGTGAAAAACAAAGAAAATGTAATTTGTGTAATGAAATTTAGTAGTAAAGATAAAAATGATGCAATGTTGAAAGTCTGTTGAACAGATATATATTGAATCTTTGTGTTCAGTGAGATATGGAGGGTATTATTCCCCATAAATTTAACATTTGATACACATTAACCATCAGGTAGCACCACATTACTAAAGGAACATAAAATATACTAGTAGTTGCATGAACCCTGAAATTTACAAAATGTGAAATTTTGAAAAATTCTTGTTTTTGTCATCATTTTGTATCGGTCCTTTATTTACAGATCTCAGCTACATAGTGGTCAGATGTCACAGGCATCATGGTTAAACACTCAGAAAAGGCAGCAAGATTATCACCGTCAGATGGAGGCATCTTACTCCGCTATCAGGCAGCACAATAACCAAGGGTTTGTATTGTTATACTACTCAATACTCAGCACAATAACCAAGGGTTTGTATTACTTGATACTCAACACAATAACCAAGGGTTTGTATTACTTGATACTCAACACAATAACCAAGGGTTTGTATTTCTTGATACTCAGCACAATAACCAAGGGTTTGTATTACTTGAAACTCAACACAATAACCAAGGGTTTGTATTACTTGATACTCAGCACAATAACCAAGGATTTGTATTACTTGATACTCAGCACAATAACCAAGGGTTTGTATAACTAGATACTCATCACAATAACCAAGGGTTTGTATTACTTGATACTCAGCACAATAACCAAGGGTTTGTATTACTTGATACTCAGCAAAATAACCAAGGGTTTGTATAACTTGATACTCAGCACAATAACCAAGGGTTTGTATAACTTGATACTCATCACAATAACCAAGGATTTGTATTACTTGATACTCATCACAATAACCAAGGGTTTGTATTACTTGATACTCAGCACAATAACCAAGGGTTTGTATAACTTGATACTCAGCACAATAACCAAGGGTTTGTATTACGTGATACTCAGCACAATAACCAAGGGTTTGTATTACTTGATACTCAGCACAATAACCAAGGGTTTGTATTACTTGATACTCAGCACAATAACCAAGGGTTTGTATTACTTGATACTCAGCGCAATAACCAAGGGTTTGTATTACTTGATACTCAGCACAATAACCAAGGGTTTGTATTACTTGATACTCAGCACAATAACCAAGGGTTTGTATAACTTGATACTCATCACAATAATCAAGGGTTTGTATTACTTGATACTCATCACAATAACGAAGGGTTTGTATTACTTGATACTCAGCACAATAACCAAGGGTTTGTATTACTTGATACTCAGCACAATAACCAAGGGTTTGTATTACTTGATACTCAGCACAATAACCAAGGGTTTGTATTACTTGATACTCAGCACAAGAACCAAGGGTTTGTATTACTTGATACTCAGCACAATAACCAAGGGTTTGTATAACTTGATACTCAGCACAATAACCAAGGGTTTGTATTACTCAATACTCAGCACAATAATCAAGGGTTTGTATTACTTGATACTCATCACAATAACCAAGGGTTTGTATTACTTGATACTCGGCACAATAACCAAGGGTTTGTATTACTTGATACTCAGCACCACAACCAAGGGTTTGTATTACTCAATACTCAGCACAATAACCAAGGGTTTGTATTACTTGATACTCAGCACAATAACCAAGGGTTTGTATTACTTGATACTCAGCACAATAACCAAGGGTTTGTATTACTTGATACTCAGCACAATAACCAAGGGTTTGTATTACATGATACTCAGCACAATAACCAAGGGTTTGTATTACTTGATACTCAGCACAATAACTAAGGGTTTGTATTACTTGATACTCAGCACAATAACCAAGGGTTTGTATTACTTGATACTCAGCACAATAACCAAGGGTTTGTATTACTTGATACTCAGCACAATAACCAAGGGTTTGTATTACTTGATACTCAGCACCATAACCAAGGGTTTGTATTACTTGATACTCATCACAATAACCAAGGGTTTGTATTACTTGATACTCAGCACAAGAACCAAGGGTTTGTATTACTTGATACTCAGCACCATAACCAAGGGTTTGTATAACTCAATACTCAGCACAATAACCAAGGGTTTGTATTACTTGATACTCAGCACAATAACCAAGGGTTTGTATAACTTGATACTCAGCACAATAACCAAGGGTTTGTATTACTCAATACTCAGCACAATAACCAAGGGTTTGTATTACTTGATACTCAGCACCATAACCAAGGGTTTGTATAACTCAATACTCAGCACAATAACCAAGGGTTTGTATTACTTGATACTCAGCACAATAACCAAGGGTTTGTATAACTTGATACTCAGCACAATAACCAAGGGTTTGTATTACTCAATACTCAGCACAATAATCAAGGGTTTGTATTACTTGATACTCATCACAATAACCAAGGGTTTGTATTACTTGATACTCGGCACAATAACCAAGGGTTTGTATTACTTGATACTCAGCACCATAACCAAGGGTTTGTATTACTCAATACTCAGCACAATAACCAAGGGTTTGTATTACTTGATACTCAGCACAATAACCAAGGGTTTGTATAACTTGATACTCAGCACAATAACCAAGGGTTTGTATTACTTGATACTCAGCACAATAACCAAGGGTTTGTATTACATGATACTCAGCACAATAACCAAGGGTTTGTATTACTCAATACTCAGCACAATAACCAAGGGTTTGTATTACTTGATACTCAGCACAATAACCAAGGGTTTGTATAACTTGATACTCAGCACAATAACCAAGGGTTTGTATTACTTGATACTCAGCACAATAACCAAGGGATTGTATTACATGATACTCAGCACAATAACCAAGGGTTTGTATTACATGATACTCAGCACAATAACTAAGGGTTTGTATTACTTGATACTCAGCACAATAACCAAGGGTTTGTATTACTTGATACTCAGCACAATAACCAAGGGTTTGTATTACTTGATACTCATCACAATAACCAAGGGTTTGTATTACTTGATACTCGGCACCATAACCAAGGGTTTGTATTACTTGATACTCATCACAATAACCAAGGGTTTGTATTACTTGATACTCATCACAATAACCAAGGGTTTGTATTACTTGATACTCATCACAATAACCAAGGGTTTGTATTACTTGATACTCAGCACAATAACCAAGGGTTTGTATTACTTGATACTCAGCACAATAACCAAGGGTTTGTATAACTTGATACTCATCGCAATAACCAAGGGTTTGTATTACTTGATACTCATCGCAATAACCAAGGGTTTGTATTACTTGATACTCAGCACAATAACCAAGGGTTTGTATTACTTGATACTCAGCACAATAACCAAGGGTTTGTTTAACTTGATACTCATCACAATAACCAAGTGTTTGTATTACTTGATACTCATCACAATAACCAAGGGTTTGTATTACTTGATACTCATCACAATAACCAAGGGTTTGTATTACTTGATACTCAGCACAATAACCAAGGGTTTGTATTACTTGATACTCAGCACAATAACCAAGGGTTTGTATTACTGATACTCAGCACAATAACCAAGGGTTTGTATTACTTGATACTCAGCACAATAACCAAGGGTTTGTATAACTTGATACTCAGCACAATAACCAAGGGTTTGTATTACTCAATACTCAGCACAATAATCAAGGGTTTGTATTACTTGATACTCATCACAATAACCAAGGGTTTGTATTACTTGATACTCAGCACAATAACCAAGGGTTTGTATTACTTGATACTCAGCACCATAACCAAGGGTTTGTATTACTCAATACTCAGCACAATAACCAAGGGTTTGTATTACTTGATACTCAGCACAATAACCAAGGGTTTGTATAACTTGATACTCAGCACAATAACCAAGGGTTTGTATTACTTGATACTCAGCACAATAACCAAGGGTTTGTATTACTTGATACTCAGCACAATAACCAAGGGTTTGTATAACATGATACTCAGCACAATAACCAAGGGTTTGTATTACTTGATACTCAGCACAATAACTAAGGGTTTGTATTACTTGATACTCAGCACAATAACCAAGGGTTTGTATTACTTGATACTCAGCACAATAACCAAGGGTTTGTATTACTTGATACTCAGCACAATAACCAAGGGTTTGTATTACTTGATACTCAGCACAATAACCAAGGGTTTGTATTACTTGATACTCAGCACAATAACCAAGGGTTTGTATTACTTGATACTCAGCACAATAACCAAGGGTTTGTATTACTTGATACTCAGCACAATAACCAAGGGTTTGTATTACTTGATACTCAGCACAATAACCAAGGGTTTGTATTACTTGATACTCATCGCAATAGCCAAGGGTTTGTATTACTTGATACTCATCGCAATAACCAAGGGTTTGTATTACTTGATACTCAGCACAATAACCAAGGGTTTGTATTACTTGATACTCAGCACAATAACCAAGGGTTTGTATTACTTGATACTCATCACAATAACCAAGGGTTTGTATTACTTGATACTCATCACAATAACCAAGGGTTTGTATTACTTGATACTCATCACAATAACCAAGGGTTTGTATTACTTGATGCTCGGCACAATAGCCAAGGGTTTGTATTACTTGATACTCATCACAATAACCAAGGGTTTGTATTACTTGATACTCATCACAATAACCAAGGGTTTGTATTACTTGATACTCATCACAATAACCAAGGGTTTGTATATCTTGATACTCGGCACAATAATCAAGGGTTTGTATTACTTGATACTCATCACAATAACCAAGGGTTTGTATTACTTGATACTCAGCACAATAACCAAGGGTTTGTATTACTTGATACTCATCACAATAACCAAGGGTTTGTATTACTTGATACTCAGCACAATAACCAAGGGTTTGTATTACTTGATACTCAGCACAATAACCAAGGGTTTGTATTACTTGATACTCATCACAATAACCAAGGGTTTGTATTACTTGATACTCAGCACAATAACCAAGGGTTTGTATTACTTGATACTCAGCACAATAACCAAGGGTTTGTATAACTTGATACTCAACACAATAACCAAGGGTTTGTATTCCTTGATACTCAACACAATAACCAAGGATTTGTATTACTTGATACTCAACACAATAACCAAGGATTTGTATTACTTGATACTCAACACAATAACCAAGGATTTGTATTACTTGATACTCAGCACAATAACCAAGGGTTTGTATAACATGATACTCAACACAATAACCAAGGGTTTGTATAACATGATACTCAACACAATAACCAAGGGTTTGAATTGAACCAATCACTTGATAAACACATTAACCAAGATGTTGTATTAAGTTTAACTGTAACTCAATACTTAGACAAAAAACAAAAACATTGGTTTAATGGTATAGAATCTATTTGTACTCAACACAGTAACCAACTTCACTTTGTTAATATTCTCGATGCTAAAATCAATTCATGTGAAATAAAATTCAATTCAGTTTACTTGACATATTTAGTACGGTGTTATATTAAGATTTACTGAGACTGATATATTTTTTCTTCACAGAGCACAAATGGAATCAGAGGGGAGTGAGCCTAGTATTGGAGGGTTTGAGAGTCCCCAGGGTCAGTATCTCCCCCCTCAGCAAGTGCCCTACCACCACCATAGATACCAGCAACATGCAGCTTACTACACCGACACCCAACAAACCATAGAGGACCCTTCTGTAAGTGGTCGTAATATAAAATCACTCGTGTAATTTTAAACCAGAAGAAGCCTTTTTGCACGCTATTAGATTAAAGTTCAGATGGGTAAATGACCTTGAATACTTTCTTTGTAAAGATTGGGTGGCATTTCATGAAGTTGTTACCGTGAAAGAAAGCCTGACTGTGAAAAGCTACTGATAAAATGATAAACTTCAAATACTAGTAATATTAATGAGAAATAAAAGTCTGGTTTAGGAATATTGAGTTGTTTATGGATGATGCTCTTTACCAACATACAAAATCGATTTGATGATTTCTTAATTTCAGTCTGAAGTTAGCCATAATTCTGGATACTGATGACATGTGCAGTGTGCCTCATAGTGGAGTACAAATGTAGTATACTGATGACCTCAGTGTGGATTCTGCCTGTGGAGTAGTATACCAATGACCTTGGTGTGGATTCTGCATGTGGAGTTGTATACCGATGACCTCAGTGTGGATTCTGCATGTGGAGTTGTATACCGATGACCTCGGCGTGGATTCTACATGTGGAGTTGTATACCGATGACCTCGGTGTGGATTCTGCCTGTTGAGTTGTATACCAATGACCTCGGTGTGGATTCTGCATGTGGAGTTGTATACCGATGACCACGGTGAGGATTCTGCCTGTGGAGTTGTATACCGATGACCTCGGTGTGGATCCTGCATGTGGAGTTGTATACCGATGACCTCGGTGTGGATTCTGCCTGTGGAGTTGTATACCGATGACCTCGGCGTGGATTCTGCATGTGGAGTTGCATACTGATTACATATACAGTCTACCTGTAGAGTTGTATAGGGGGACATTCTACTCTACTATTCATATTTAATTCTTACCTTTTACCATGATTGATATTGTGAGAAAGGAGACATAGTTTTAAGGTGATAAAATGAATACAATGTATTAAATGTGCAATTGCGCTTATAAAACATTGTCACCTTTTTAAGACAATTCCAATGGATAGAAATAAAAAACCCTAGATATAGGTTTTCTTACTAAGTATAAAATTTAATGATATTATTATTAATAAAATTACTTACAACTCTTTATGCCATCAGTGATGAAATGTCATTGGTCTAGATCTAAACATGGCGATCTTCTGATACATGTACAAAAATATTTTAGAATTTGTAACTCTGCAAATGCCTGATTATAAAAATGTAATGTTTACTTTAATAAGTTTCTTCAAAAGAAACACTGTAATCTTTGATGGTATTGATTGTATATCTGTAATATGAAATATATAAAATTTTAATTAAAAAAAAAACAAAAAGAAATTGTCCATCAAGAATGTATAATTGTTACAATGGAAATTCCTCAAACTGGTTCACTGTTTATTCAAATTAAATATTTTTTTCTACTAAAAATGTTGCAGTTTGCACTATATTTAATTAGATTAAGCTTAAAGCAAGATTTGATCCAATTCAAAGAAGGCAGCAATTTCAAATTAATTTGCCGTATGTATGTTTTCTGTTAGCTTAGGCTTGGTGTAATAATCTTTTCTTGTTTTAAATTCACTGTCTATCATCATGTACTAATAGAAATCTTCAATACATTTTTAAAAGAAAAAAGTCCATTTTCCTCTTATTTTACCATAGAATATTCATCATGGTATTGACCTTTCTACAATCCAAGGGTTTTACAAAAAATCTATTAGAATGTGCCTCAAAACTGATTGCCAATCTTTTTTCTTAATCAGGGTAATTACCAAAAGCATGTAAAATTAAAATCCTGACTGAATTTACAAGTCTGTTCACACTTGTCTTTGTTACATGTACAATGAAAAACTTCTAAAAAATATTTTGGAATATTTGTCACTATCTGACTATTGTCTTTAATGATATATGATGTTGTAGATCTGTTGTAAATGTTATATTTGATCATGTGATGTTTATTTGATTTAATGTGTGGATCATGGATCATTTATTGTCAAATTGTTGTCTTGAACATTTCTAGTCATAAATTATGAAGATCAGTGCAGTGTTACTTCCTTTATCTATCACATACCCTTGTCATATTTTTAGCTCTACTGGTCTCTGACCAGTCGAGCTTATGCGATACCCTGTCGTCCGGCGTCCGTCCGTCCGTCCGTCTGTCCGTCCGTAAACAATTCTTGTGCTCACGACTCCTCTGAAAGCATAGGAGATAGAAAGCTAATTCTTTTTGCATCTGACTTGGTATGTGGTCTAGTTGTGCACCTGACATTTGGTTTCAGCCCCTGACCCCCAGGGTCTTAGAAAATAGGCGTGGTCATGAAAATCCATGAAATCTTGTGCTCGCAACTCCTCTGACACTATAAATGATAGAGACTTCATTCTTTTTGCAATTTGATGGGTCAGTGGTCTAGTTGTGCACCTGATATTTTGTTTGAGCCCCTGACCCCCAGGGTCTTAGAAAATGGGTGTAGTCATTTTCTCCTATGAAATTCTATGTAATCTTGTGCTCGCAACTCCTCTAATACTATAAATGATAGAGACTTTATTATTTTTGCAATATGATGGGTCTGTAGTCTAGTTGTGCACCTGATATTTTGTTTGAGCCCCTGACCCCTAGGGTCTTAGAAAATGGGTGTGGACTTTTTTTCTATATAACTCTATGTAATCTTGTGCTCGCAACTTCTCTGACACTATAAATGATAGCTGAGACTTCATTCTTTTTGCAATATGATGGGTCTGTGGTGTAGTTGTGCACCAGATATTTTGTTTGAGTCCCTGACCCCAGGGTTTTAGAAAATGGGTGTGGTCATTTTCTTCTGTATAACTCTATGTAATCTTTTGCTCGCAACTCCTCTGACATTATAAGTGATAGAGACTTCGTTCTTTTTGCAATATGATGGGTCTGTTGTCTAGTTGTGCAGTGTGCACCTCATATTTTGTTCGAGCCCCTGACCCCCAGGGTCTTAGAAAATGGGTGTGGTCATTTTCTCCTATATAAGTCTATGTAATCCTGTGCTCGCAACTCCTCTGACACTATAAATGATGGACACTTCATTCTTTTTGCAATATGATGGGTCTATGGTGTAGTTGTGCAACAGATATTTTGTTTGAGTCCCTGAACCCCAGGGTCTTAGAAAATGGGTGTGGTTATTTTCTCCTATATAACTCTATGCAATCTTTTGCTCGCAACTCCCCTGACATTATAAGTGATAGAGACTTTGTTCTTTTTGCAATATGATTGGTCTGTTGTCTAGTTGTGCACCTCATATTTTGTTTGAGCCCCTGACCCCCAGGGTATTAGAAAATGGGTGTGGTCATTTTCTCCTATATAAGTCTATGTAATCCTGTGCTCGCAACTCCTCTGACACTATAAATGATGGAAACTTCATTCTTTTTGCAATATGATGGGTCTGTGGTCTTGTTGTGCACCGATATTTTGTTTGAGCCCCTGACCTATGGGTCTTAGGAAATGGGTGTGGTCATTTTCCCCTAGTATATAAATGTTTGTAATGTTGACCTCTGACACTACCGGTATTTTTGCTTGAGGCTTTGTTCTTTTTGCGATATGATGGGTCTGTGTTCTTGTTGTGCATCTGATATTCTGTTTGAGCCCCTGATCCCCAGGGTCTTAGAAAATTGGTGTGGTCATTTTCTCCTATATAATTGTGCTCTCAACTCTTCAAAGCTATTAATTAATGAGAGTTGTTGTAATTCTTAATGCAATATGATGGGTCTGTAGTTTTGTTGTGTCATTGATAGTTCATTTGAGCTAGCAGTCTCTGGCCCCTAGGATCTTGGAAAATGGGTGTGACATTCTTTTTTCAAATACTTTATTTTGGATATAATGCATTATATGAGTGATATTCTAGTTGCAGTCTATTGGATATGTTGTTTTGTTGTGCTACTTTTAATTTGTAAGAACGCCTGCTCTGTATGGTCTTAAAAAATGGAATTTGATATTTATGTGTATGTATCTTATTCACTTGTCAATGAGTAAATAAAAAAACAAAAACAACCAGGAGAGCTAGTCTCATCAGAGACTTCTGGTATACAAAGTTACCCAAGACCAAAGTATGTTGAAGATATACAGGAACTTTCAAACATTAATCATATTGACCTTCGATCTTGGTCAACCAATACCAGGTCTGTATAGTCACAAGTAGACTAAAATCAAAAGTCAATAATAATAGTGACTTTGACTTACTGACCAAAATTCAATAGTCCATTTTCCAGAAAATATCTATGGCTGTTTTAAACCTTGATTTGATATGCACAGACACCAGAAATCACATCATTTTGCAAAATTTTGAATTGTGACGTCATATTTGATTGCATTGACTTTATATATTGTCATGATTTCTATTTTGACGTCACAATGAAAATATCGCCAAATTTTGTGATGTCTGGTGTGTGTCCGCCCAATGAATCTACTTGAAATTCAGCTATTGACGAGTTCTCCTTCCAGATAAAGATCCCTATACATGTACTAGAATCCAGTTTGGTTTTGATTAGTAATTGTTGGTCTGGAAACTGAAAGTGTCACAGAATGATTGACAAGAGACATCATTTGTGCATAAATGGAAACCAGTTAAACCTGTTTTAAGCGACACTTCAAGGGAAGGTCAAATCAAGGTCACATAAGAAAGGTAGTCTCTTAATTCATGTTCATTTTTCTTGGGAAATAAAAACTTTCCTCACTTAAAACAGCAAGTATCTTAATACATTGGGTCGCTAAGGCAGTTAGCCGGGTTTAACTGTACTGATTTTGAAGGGAAAGGGTATTTTTCATCTGTAGTTAAAAGTCGTCAATCCAAAATGCTGATATGAAACAAGATAGTACACAATGTTTTACTTCGTATGTTTACTAAACATCTTCATGTAATTCAAAATTTGAAGTTAGAAATCAGGATGCATTACAATATACACATAGTATACCACAATGCAGTCTCTTCTTCTACTTGCATGAAATATGATTAATAAGTATAAATACAAAAAATAAACCCAAGATGACTCCATATTTATTGATATTGGAAAGAATATTAAATTTCCCAAAGAAACCCCTTTAAATTTCAAGTCAACCTTGCCACTCTTTCCCATTTCCCAATTTGGCTTCAAAATCCCAGACAATTGACATACATGTATACCCACAATTCAGAATTTTTGAAAACTGTTGAATACAGATATTTGGCTACAATTTCTATTTTCCACATTGAATAGCCATTCATAAGTCAATAAATATGGATGTATTACATGGCACATCAGTTATAAGTCAAATCAGCATATTTTAAAATTAGTCATAAAAATAATTTACCAACTATATAATCTAATATAGACATACATCGTAAAAAGTAAATGAAATTTGGCACATGGAGGAACAGACAATACAACTCCTATATAAAAATGTACATCATATCTCTTCATAATGTCTGTATGATAAATAACTCAATATAATCTTTATACACACATGTGTAACATAGTCTTCATACACACATGGGCAATACTTGTATAATCTTTATACACACATGTGCAACATAATCGACATGTATGTACACACATAGGTAATACATTTATAATCTTTATACACATACATGTATGTATAACCTTTATACACACGTGGGCAATACATGTATAATCTTTATACACACACGTGCAACATACTCTTTCTACACACATGGGGAATACATGTATAATCTTGATACGCACGTACATACAATATAATCTGTATGTGTAATACAATAGTTTTCATAACACAGATGTGTAATGTCATCTTTATACACACTAACACTTTACAGAATCCATGTACATGAGTTAGAGTGTAACGTACATTATTTTCATACACACTTAAATGTCAGAGTTCAATATGTGTTATTTATGCTCATACTCTTGAGAAACAACATTTTTATGCACTTTAATACAATTTTACACATATTCATATCAAGACAATCACCAAAGCTCACTTACAGAGTATCTGGTTAATACTTTGAAGACAAAAGAATTCCCTCACACGTTGACAGTCAAAATATCCAATCCAAGGAACATTGACTTTCCAAACATAGAAGCATTATACCTATTGTAACATAATGAGGACCATAAATGCCTATAGCCCAGTTTGATTTTGGTTTTTTTTTCATTTAGCTTAACATGCTTAAGCTGCTAGCTGTTCTATTTTTCTTATCTTTAATGTAACGGTATTTTAAAAAATGCATTATGAACAAACTTAACAAAAAGTAATAATTAACTCACAATTAATTTTGAATTTATGCAATAAAATGTAACTTACCAAAAACTCAATTATTTCACTAAAGTACATGTACTTCATCCAAACTTTCGCATGAGACAAAATTGTCAAAAAAGCAGAATTACATTAACTAATTGTTAACTCTGATAAGTATGATAAAATACAACTCGAAAACTTATTTTCTGACAACAATACATGTACATGCATGTAATTGATACAATTAAAGACTGTTCACAAGTCTATATATCATTGAGATGGTGTTACAAAATACATATATGATGATAAGCTAGATACAAAATGTAGAAAATAATCTCTTGTATGACAATATGGACAATGTGATATCTTACTTTACCAATGTTCATAATGAGAGAGATACAAAATATCCATCATGTACATTGTACAAATTATATTGCTTTATGACAAGGGGGATATGGCGTGGGGAAAAAATGATTGTCAAGGAATAATTAAGTAGTGCAAAGTGTGAAAAAATGTAAAAATGCCATTTTCAATTAGTAAAATCTTAAATCATACTACAAAACACTGCCCAATTGTATCAAATCTGGAAGTTCTTTATATATACCTACATGTAATTCAACCGAAATGAATGTATCGACAAATCATCAAATGTGCGTAACTATGAATTCTGCTGAAAGAATTTTTAATATGTATGGCAGAACAAAGAATAGAAAACATTTGGTCTGAAATTTGAAGTAATTTTTTTGACTTGATGGTAGCATCATTTAAGAAAATACATTGAAGAGGTCATTTCCTATGGAAAAAATACAACCCACAGTGCTTGCCATCAAATTCACACCACTTTACTGGTATATACATGTATCAACTATTTTCCTATAATGTACATATACACCTGTGTGACAAACCTACCAGGAACAATATAAAATTCTGAAATACAGTGTATTGCAAATTCTGGGCAGGATGCCATCAAATAGTTCACAATAAAATTATTAAAAAATATGAATGAAAAACATAAGCTTATCACAGTAAATCAGCACTACAATTACGATAAAAATAAACAAAATTTAACAAATAATAGAAGAGAAATTTAAGCAGCCTGGCATATTTGTTTATTACTTGAGTGTTCAAGGCAAATATGCATTGTCCAACAAGTATTGATCAACATGAAACTCCTCATATCAATGGGTTTTTTTTCTGGAAACATAACAAAATATTTATAAAAGTTATAAAAGCCTGAAATTATATGCATAACAACTTCTACACCAGTAGACACTGCATAAAATTATCCCTAAATAGAGTTTTCAAGCTGCAGATCAAGTTGCCGTACAAAATACTGTTTTTGAGGCATTACAACCATGGAGCATTTGTATGTGAGAGAGAGAGAGCAAAAATTAGCGACAGAATCTCAGTACGGGGTTGAGGTAAGGACAATGATCTATCAATGACAAAGAATGGTGACAGATTATATGTAACGACCGAGAGCTTCATAAAATGTCTGTAGGTACATTGTAACTGTGAGAACTTTGGTCGGTCATCAGGATTGGTCGCCCAGCAGCCAGACATAATTGAAAACCTGTAAATATGATATTATATGTATATATATGATTTACAAGCATTTCATAATGAATATTTCATACAATATAACAAATATTATATATGACAAAGTAAATATCATATGACATAATGAATATCATATACAACATATCAAGATAAGTGATATTATAAATATGATTTATCAATATTAGAAATGACATCAAAATATGATACTTCACATGTCATAATAGATTCATAATAGATATGATATTACAATAGAAAATGACATACTTTATAACAAAAATTTACACTATTGTGAAATCAGTATACAAATTTTGTGTGATGTCAATTACTCAGTGATGTACATGTATATAATTACAACAATGAAATACATGTATAAGATCAGGGCGAGAGAAAACATAAATTTTTGTACAAGGACAGAAAAATTCAAGCCTAATGCATGTATCCCAGAATTGCCGTTCATTCAAACAGGAACTTTTGTCCAATACAGCACTTCTTTGATACACAGAAGTGTCTTCCTGTCCCTGTACTAAACATATTTTTCACTATTCTTAATTGTTTGTTCTAAAAAACAACAGATCAACTTACAGTTCGTCAGGACAGTTCATTGGTTGACCTATCCTGTATCCCTCTCTTAGATATGGTATCATCTCAAAGGGATCTATCTCCATATATGGCTGCTGTGCCATTGTGATTAACTCCCATAACGTCACACCAAACGACCACTAAAATAACACACATTATAATCATTAAATCATATCATCTCAAAGGGATCTATCTCTATATATGGCTGCTGTGCCATCGTGATTAACTCCCATAATGTCACACCAAACGACCACTAAAACAACACATATCATAATAGTTAAGGTATACCTTATACAATTAAGGAGAGTGGTGACCTAGTAAGATTGTTATTATCAACATGTAAGTCTTTCTGTTTAAAGAATAATGAGATGGAAGATTTGAAAAAAAATATAGCCTGTGTTTGTGAAACACGAATGCCCCCGGTGGCATCTTTGTTAGTATGAACACTATTTTCTGTTAAGTACATATATGTGAGGTCACTGGGTTAAAAGGTCAAAGGTCAAGGTCACGAGGTCAAAAATTTTGGTATCAATGGAAAGGTCTTGTTACAAGGAATACACATGTGAAATATGAAAGCCCTTTCACTTCCCATTCAAAAGTTATGCCAAAAAGTTATGCCAAATGTTAAAGTTTTTGAAAAGTAGGTCAAAGGTCAAGGTCAAGGTCACAAGGTCAAAAATTTTGGTATCAATGGAAAGGTCTTGTCACAAGGAATACACATGTGAAATATGAAAGCCCTATCACTTCCCATTCAAAAGTTATGTCCAATGTTAAAGTTTTTCGGACAAACAGACAGACAAACAGACAAACAGATAAACAGACAAACAGACGGACAGGCCAAAAACTATATGCCCCCGAATCTTTGATTCCGGGGGCATAAAAACAGCAGGGTTCAAGAACAGGTTTATTTATAGCATGTTGCCCGATTGACCTTGAGTATGTGACCTTAACCTTGATAGTGACCTTGACCTATATTAGGTGCCAAGTCTCATCATGCTTTACCATCCCTGCAAGTTTAAAAGCTTTCTGAAGTATTTAAAGTAAGTTTTAGCAAAATATGTGAAAGTGTGACTACCAGACACACAGACAGACTGACGTCGGACAAAGTGATCCCTATATGTCGCTATTGCCTTTCAGGTGACATAAAAATCACATCATGACACTTATGTTGGACTTTAAAATGAGTGAAACAGAAGACTACTACCTGGAATCAATGAATAATGAACAATTTATAACATAAAATGACATTTCATATTCTTAATGACATCTTACCACATCACTAGCTGCCGAAAATCGTCTTTCGATGAGAGCTTCAATCGCTAACCACTTTACTGGGCGGTTCTCATTGTCCCCTAAACAGTTATAGTCGCCAGGAAACAGATCCCGAGACAAAGCATTGTCTGTCATCTTCAACACAAGATCATTATCTAACCTGCAATGGAATATCAAATTTCTGAAATTCACTAGCGTGATAAAAAAATCTTACGAGCAAACCAAATAGATATTATAGGATAGAAATAGACTGTTTTTTTCATTGCACAAGTTGAAGAGTATGGTAAAAGAAACCCTTGATTCTACTGTCCTATTAACGATGTACATGTATATTAATAAACAGTATAATAAAAATTCAAAAGCTTATCTTTCACAAGGTATAGAGCATCATATGATGGTAAATTTTACTTAATGTTGATGTGAGAAAGAGCACCCTCCCTGCATACATGTACATTGTAAATTCTATCTTACTTAGTGGTGTTGTTATGCAATATTTAATCAATAAGTATCATAATTCATGTTTATTATATGAGATAAGATATGCCTTATCACCAAATGATAAAGACCTATTATCGAAGCAGCTAAAGAAAACTAGGCATTTATTCGATGGTTTGTAAATCTCGGTACATGTTTTCATTATTCATATTGTTTTCATTATTCATATTAGTAAGAAAAAAAAGAGCTTTGTGGGGAGTATTTCATTACAACATAATTGAGTATGTATTATACCGTATAACCAGATTTTTTGCATGATACTAATTTTCAGATGTTTTCAAAATTTATTTGAAGTTTTTGTGAAAATAAAGATGCATAGCTTAGTCCAAAAACAGCAAACTTGGATATACATGTTCATTATACATGTTATATAAGGAATATTCAGTACTAAAAATTTTATATACACGACATGTTAAGTACTTACACACAATTTCTAGTAGCTACATCTTTATGTAGAATTTTTTTACGATGTAAGAACTGCACAGCTCGAATGATTTGTATAGCTAGATATACCAGCTGTTGTGTAGATAATGACTGAAAGAGGATTGAAACGTCAATAAGACAAAATTGTTATGTCAATAGATAATCTCTCCATAGCATGCGATCTTCATCAATTATATTCATTACATGAGATAACCTGTCTCTTACAGTATAAACCTTTAATTCTAACTGTAAAGATAATAGAGATATGATTAGTAGTCTTTTTTAAAAAATCAATAATGACAATCTGGCTCCATATGTATTACATCATTTTCTACTTTTTTTGTAAGTAAGATAATTATTTTGACAAAGAAATAGCTTAAATACTCTATTTCAGGCTCAATAAAGATAGGATAATGGAGAAAATTGATATTGATCAAAATGTTAAACCTACAATTACGAATTTCTAGAAACTCTATCTTATTCAAACAAAGCGAAATTTTATTACGCAACTAAGCTGTTGCATATGTTTATATGTACATGTCTGAAAGATGATCATGAAAATCAAATACAGTGTAGTGGAATTCCTTACATAATGAGATCCGCTATCAGAGACCCGGCATCTCAGTAGGAATCGTTTCAGGTTTCCCTCGGCAGTGTACGGGTATATGATGTACGGGGGGAGTTCAGGATCGAGACACGCCCCTATAACAGGGTAAATATTCTGATGTAATATTCCAAGCATCATACTGCCCTCTGTCAACAATAGGTGGATCTGGTCCGGACGAGCCTGGTCTGTAAATGCAACAAATAAGATTATCATCAATATGCACTAACAAAACTTTTATTCTACTTAACTTCACATGAAACTCGCAATTTCAACACTTGTCTTACTGCTGTGCTGATGAATTGTCAAAAAACTTAATTTGCGACTACAAAATCATAAAAATTATGCCTGTGAATCATTCAACTAGAAACATGTTATCCCCATGTATTCAATTCACATTTTCATTAAATCATAAGATTTTAAGCATGTAACATTATAAATGGGATTATTAAAGTTAGAGCTTATGTAAACTGACCAGTGACAGTCTTGACTATAATTTCTTGGTCAGCGCCAAATTCATTCTCCGCTCTTTCTCCTTCACTAAGCAGGGTTCCCTGATAAATCCGTCCAAAGGTTCCTAAAAATAACAAATGAGATGATTACTGCACTAGCAAAGCAAATTCTACGAAAATTGGCACATGACCAACCAGAATTACACTACTATGAACATCTTTTTAAGTTAAACAGTTGTATTTATATTAGTACATGTAGGATGTCCAATCATCATGACTATTATGCAAATAGCTTTAAATAATTTCAAAAGTATCTTACTGTTGGTACAATCTCCTAACATTCAAAACTTGAATGTGATGTTACAATAGGAAACCAAAATAATGGATTATAATTCAATCTTTTTGAAATACAGAGTTGCTTTCCATTTGTGCTGATATCCGACGTAAATGCATTGAGACATCATAAAATTTCTTTTAAAACATCATATATGTAACCCTGTTTTCCCTGAATTTTAGCTTGTTTCCATAGAATTTGATGACGTCACAATTATTCAACGTCAGATACCTGCACAAATGGGAAGGAACTCTGTATCTCGAAAACACCGAACTTCACTTGCCTTATGGGTGTTTAACATAGGAATTATACTACACACGTAGTAATTAATGTAAATAAATATAGAGCCTTACAGTGGTAATTTAGCAGATTGGAGATATCCCACTCCCCACTGAAATGACTCCCACTCGAAATCCACCCGTTTACCTGAGTGAACTCCCACTCCCCACTCCCCACCAGGATTCCCCACTCACCTGGATTTGCACCTGTACAAGCGTACATGTATATCATTGTTTATTGTGAATACACGATTGATCTCACCTGATATAACGTCCAGGTTGATTCTAGAGACATGAAGGAAAATGAATGGGAAAATATTTCTAAGCAACAGATTTAAACTTGCAATAGCAATATTCTATGGATCAAAAACTCTTTCTGATTAAATTGAGAATTTGCTTGTATGTGAGCTCATTGAGTCATTCATACATGTACAGAATTTAAAAGAAAGTCCCGATATATTTCACGTTCCATTGCTTAAACAATCGTTTTCCGAGTATTTCAAATATGCATGAAATAAAAAGGGCGGCATTAACGACATGTAGATATGTACTAAAAATTCACGAAATAAAAAAAGTTTTCATATGAATATATTTCTGTGCAAATTTCGTTTTATTTTTTTTTTTCAACAGTTTGCTCCGTTTTTTCCGAATGTGTTTTTCTTTTATGACCGATGGAAATTTTCAAAATATATGACTTTTGAATAAATTATGGACGTACGTTTGTCTTATTTTCTTAAACGGGAACTTGTCAGCGACCAGTAGACATCAGGAAACAATACGCTGACCGATATATTTCATAATTCACTGGTCGGGATTTTTCACAATTCATCTCGAATGTATAGAAGTCTCTATATATTGAAACAATGACTCATTATTTCTGCCATGCAAGGGGAATATCCGCTTCCAACAGAAGGGCAAACACTTTTCTAATAACGGAAAAATAGACGACCTTGTCTTTCGTTTAAGAGTGTAACTCGTTCAAAGACAATTCATTTCATTATACATCGTCAATAATGATTGCAATGTATAAAATCTTGTTTTAATAAATTTTATATAATTCTTTAAGAGTTTAGATAAACATATTCATTTTTTATCGGTCAAAAAATTGGCTGGATTTTGATGTGTTTGATTATGGAGTTTTCTATGCCTACGCTTTCATACATGAACGGTTATTACCCAATTAACAAAGGTGATTTGACAAGTATACACACCTATCAATCAAACATGCAAAGTACCTAAAAGGTACCGCATTACCAGGTGTGAATTCACCCGAGCGTAAAAACATCGCCGGGTATTATCTACAGATAGAATAGAAAGAAAGGGGGATTAAAGATCATTTTTAAGGAATAAATTCATGTATGTTAAAAATCTTATTTTTGCGTATTCATTGTAAAGCTTTATTTTTTTTCTTCGAAAAGACACATTGCTGGTAGTATACTTTTTTTAAGATATGGTACCAAAATTAATCGACCCCCCTCCCGATATATCAGTAAATCTTTATTTAGAAAACTCTCTTGCTTTATCTCTGCTTTTCATTTGGTCGTTACTCCCTTTTAATATGAATCGGACCCCAGATAAAGATGGTGATTGTTGTATGGAGAGGGCGTAAGGGGGTGGGGGGGGGAGGGGGGTCGGTCCTTACCCCGTCTGCGTGTATATCCGCGCATGATAGCATTCTTTTTATGGCCATCTTCCTTTTGCATTTGTAATTCCATATTTAAACAGTGTGGATATCATACCTGTCAAATGCCGAAAACTGTAACTAGAGAAGTCTATCTACATGTACATGTAGATGAAAAGTGACGGGCTCCCTTGGTTTTCTGTTGTTCTAAGCAAACAAAAAATAGAGAGATGGAAAATCAAAGAGCCCCCTTTTGGCCTCCTCCCCTTTCAAAATATGCTTCTGACTCAAGTTTCATAATCGCTCGAATGTTTGGAGTCCCCCCCCCCCAAAAAAAAATCAAAGTATGTATTTCTTCATTGACGATCTAACGAACTGCAATCACAAGTTAACTTTTTTTAAGTGTGACCCTACCCCAAAAACAAAATGCATGAAAAATATGAGAAAGAGAGAGGGAACATATTTTCGATTTAAAGGTAATATAATTATCATTGGTCGTCCGAATTGAGACGGAGGAAACTCGGCTACATGTAGGAAAGAGATCAGCTGTCAATAAATTAAAAAGAATCATCGTTTCATTCGTTTGGGGTATGAAAAAAAATTTCTATTTCATATATAAGAGTGAGTGATTTGAATGTATGTAACAAAATTTTCTTTAATGATTAATGTATATCTAGGATCGTTTATTATTAACAAAAGCTTCATATAAAAATTAATGAGCGCAACATTTATCACAGAATGATTCCTTGCAGGTTTTATAATCTTCACATCTTTAAAATTGATCCCTCTCCTTTCATGTTAGGGGTAAAGTAACCGGGGCTTATCTCCGATATGCTACCGACATGCCGCCAGGTAAAACAAGGTCAACTGCCCGAGGGGGTAACAGATATGATTTCAACAGAGTAAGCACGTCACCGATATATTTCTAATAGACGAGGGGGGGGGGGGGTGTAATAGGACCAATATGACCACTGTAGACTTCTTCATAAATCCGTAAGTTTACACCTTATTTTTTTCTTTTGCAGAAAATTGTCATCATGATTTATTACTGTTGTATTTCCCAGCTTATCTAACAATTATCGTTATTTTCAAAGAGAGAGAAAAGAAATGAAAACAAAAAACAAAATACAAAAATAACTTTTTTGCTTTTATTGTGCAAAATTCACAGAGTGCGATTCCGATTCCATTTTAAAAACTTGTTAGTGTGTTGCACATCAAAAGCCAATACGGGAACAAAACCTTTTTGACTTCAATTTTACTGACCGGTCGTGCCAGTACCATTTATATGGTGTTTTAAATTCATGCACACTCTCAGTTTGAAAATTTTAGTTGTCAGTCTGGCCAAAATAAATCTGAGTCGTCTGGCCAAAATAAACTAAATAAAGTTTATTAGCATTTAAAAGACAATTGCAAACAGAGGAAACATCGCACAAATAATCTTAATAAAAGTCAAATAAAAAAATGTCAAATCTCAATTACCATGATTACTGGTGTTCATTGTAATTCACCCGAAAAAAAAAGGCAGAAAAATAAGGCCAAGCAAAAAAAGTTGGTTCTCAGGCTTAATTTTTTCAAATCATATGCGGCATGCAGTTTTTTTTTTTTTTTTCATTAAACATTTTCAGAACAACTGCAAATTGGAATCTGTTGGCATCTTTGATGCCGGTAATTTGTAATTTGTTTTCTAGGCGTGTGATTGATGTTTCTGCCCAGATTTATTGCTTCGATTTGTATTCAATGAATGACCACTTGAAATGACATGAAAATTTTACGGACGAACGCATACACAAGTACATGTACATTTAGATAAGATAAAAGTGGACGTTAGAGATTTAAATCTCAGGCACAGAACAAGAATACAAAAGAATGTCATGATAGAGAAAATCAATATTTTACGTTAGCTATGTTTTCAACGTAATGCCTGCTCCGTCATCGGCGTCCTTATTCCGTAAATCCTCTTGAATTCGATGTTATCCCGGGACTTCTGTCCCTCTAGTCGGACATTGTTGTGGAGAAGTTAGGCTCGTTCAGCTGTTCAACCAGGTATGTCGCCTTCTCTGTCAGAACAGGGCCTGCTATAGGGGGGTTTCTCTTGATACGGTTTCCGTAAACCACTGGTTCAGGGCTCCCTCCATGTCAACTGTCTTGCCAGATCGACGTCTGGGTTGGAATTTCGCTGATGACATCCCTTTTCTTGAAGATGATGGGTATTTGGGACTGCGAATTTCTTGGCAATCTATATCTGGGGAAGGGGGAGGGGTCCTCTGTTCCGGGAGCTTCACTGCTTTGTACTTATCGGCCACGATATGTCTGTTCTTTTTCTTTTCAATCTTTGGATCGGGACTGAATGATACGGATGGGAAGTAAACGGTCGATTTTATTGGCATAAAATTCTATGCCAAGCCTCCGTTTTTCATGTTCAGTAATTTATAGAGGATAAATCAATGTTTGATCGGCTCATCATTTGATAATTTTGAATCGTACAACAGTTTTACCAACGACCGGTCATTAAAAAATGAAGACGAAACCAACAAAATGATTTTTATAATTCGATATTTTAACGAGGCCTAATTAAAACGTGTTGGTCAAATCAATCGTTTAATGCCACGACATGGAATACACCTACTTCGGACTATCTATTTTAGTTTTAAAAAAGCAATATCGTTGCATAAATTCTACACAGGGGTATCCACGGTAGTGTTAAAATAGCACTCCATACTATCTCCCTTACAATGATTGACAGGTTAAAAGGTGAAGCCAGACGGTAATTAGCTGGAAAACGGGATTTTTTTTACCTGTGTTTCGATCTGGTACCTTGCCGAATTCCGGAATTTACAATTACTTTCTTACGTTTTTTTGGTTGAAAAAAAATCGAATGTGTATGCGTAGGGGCCTGAGAACCAATTCTTTTTTTTCTTGGCCTAGTTCATTCTGAAAACTTTTGATACTAACTTAGAAAAACATTTAACTTTTATATCCGATTCACTGCCAGGAATATTCAATAAACAAAGATGGTGAACAACAAAAGTAGACTGGCGATGTTACCTGTGCGCGGATAGAATCAAAGAGATTGTTTAACACCTGTACAGGTGAGCTGGGTGACACCGTGGTGAGTGGGGAGTGGATTGCCACTGACTGAGTGAAGATGCTAAAATTCCCCACTCGAATTCCACCCTTTCGGTGGGGAGTGGGATATCTCCGATCTGCTAAAATATGACTGTACCTTCTAGTAGAACTTCACTAAGTGATATCCTCTGCCTCTGTATTACAATTTCCGACAATAATTCTCGAGGGTTGGGAGGGAAACATTCCGGGACAGGGGACGGTCCATACGAGTAATTCCTCACTGGAATCATAACAACATTTAAGTAACTCTTCATTATTAAGCATTTTTATCATGGCGTAAAATAAATAATGTTCATGTCGCTTGAGTACTGTACAAAAATGTATATAAATGGGTACTTGTAGCATCAAATTAACTTAAAGTTCCGAAAATATGTAACAAAATGTTCTTATGAAAATCTTCACTAAAGTTTTTATTAAAAAGAGAGGCACATATTAGCCAATGGGTCAAGCAATTCAATGGTACACGTACTTAAATGATGAAAATGGCTTACCTGAACCTTTAATGCTGTTTTCTATAGGAGTATCAGATCGCAGGAAGGACTGACTCTGCTGCTTGGTCAATGCCTGAGAACTGGTACTATCACTGAAATATATATACATGTACTTTATTTTCATTCACATTCAAAAGATACTTAAAATTACAGTAAAGCTCTAATAAAATGTCTCTATTATTTTCTCTGTAAGTGCTATCAATTTTCACAGCATGATGTTTGTTGGCAAAGGATTGACTTTTTAAGATATATATTTGGTAAAGTACTAATAGGTTCTTAAGAAAACGGAAATTTACCTTTTATTTGTAAACGGCAAAAAATAATAACTAGAAAATTTAAATGGTAATGCAGAAGGAAAAGCACTATTCAAAGAACTAGCATTTTTAACCAAATTAGACACCATTTTTGGTGTACTCATAGGAAAATAGCAATATTTTACGCTCAGAAATTGTCCAACTCGTTTTTCTAAACAAGGGTCGCGTATGTTAAATAAAACGGCAATACCTATTCATACAGGTAGATATTCACTGATCATTCAGGCATAAATCTATGTGTACAACTATGATTATGGCTATTGCATTAATCAAACTTGACCAGTGTAGGTTTTAATGACTTAGCGCATGGAAAAGGTGATTTACCGTGCTATTTTCATATGTGTAGAGGGGAAACGCAAAAATGATACCAAAATAAAATTTCATTTTCAAACAGTGCTCTATTAGTTGAATATTTCTCTCGATATTCATATGTGTCTATCTTAAAGCGTTTTCACATAAAATCAAAATTTCTGTTTTCTTAACTGGCTGTTAGTACTTTAACAGCCTTTACCCTTCCCTTTTGAGTGCTGAAATAACTCATTTTAAAATACTTAATAAATTATATGTAAATTAGCCCTTTTCTTTCCACTTTTTTTTTCACAACACTCGCATCTCATTCTCTATTAGAAGTCCTTATAATTATATCCCTCTTGAGGACTGACTTATAATCAGTCCCTGTTTCCCACCTTTGGAGTAATAATATGTACTCATTAATACTTGATTATCTGTGAGAAGCATCTTGAGTAATGTTATATACTCATTAATACTTGACTCTCTGTGAGTAGCCATTTGAGTTATAACATATACTCGCTAATACTTGATTCTCTGTGCGGAGCCTATTGAGTACTCATATATACTCACTAATACTTGATTCTCTGTGAGTAACCTATTGAGTAATTATATATACTCATTAATACTTGATTCTCTGTGAGTAACCCCTTGAGTAATGACATTTACTCACACTTGATTATGTGAGTAACCTATTGAGTACTTATAATTACCCTCTGATACTTGATTCTCTGTAACATTTTGAGTAATGACATACTCTCATTTATACTTGATTGTCTGTGAGTAACCTATTGGGTCATGTGGGTACATATATATACTCTCTAATATTTGATCCCTCTGTGAGTAACCTCTTGAGTAATAACATACACTGACTAATACTTGATCCTTTATGAGTAGCCTATTCGGTTAAGTCATATACTCACTAATACTTGATTCTCTGTGGGTAGCCATTTGAGTAATGTCATATACTCAGAAATATTTGATTATCTGTGAGTAGCCTATTGAGTTATATCATTTACTCACTTATACTTGCTTCTCTGTGAGTAGCTTATTGAGTATTTATACTCACTAATACTTGATTCTCTGTGAGTATCCCCTTGCTCCTGACTTTTGAGTATTGAGGTAATAGACTGCTACAGCTAATGCTATAAGGATGATCAATGCACATGCACATCCAACACTGATGTAGAAAATATGAGTTGACATCTTTGGACCTGTCCCAGATTCTGTTATCAAAACATAAGAGAGGATAGCAATATGGTCCAATGGAAGTGTAAAATAATTCTTAATTAATCCTAGAAAATTATAAATTATTCTTAGAAAAAATTGAAATTAAACATGATGTAGGTGTGGACAGATGAGATGGGTGGTAAAAATATCTGTCACATTGCAAGATTCCCAAATGTCCAACATTACACTTTTACACCATGATGGCCCACAAAAACATTGTTTTTATACAAAGGGTGTGGCTAATTGGATCTTGTGATACCTCAATTAGGTCTACCACATTCACAATTGAACATCTTAAAAACCTCTTCTGAATTCATGCAAAGACCCCACCCGTTTTGTTTTGTTAATATTGGTAATTGATTCCCATAACCTTGCCTATTTGCCTTTTTTGGTCAAAAGTAGATTACAATTAAAACAGGAGAGAGCAAGGTTGGCTATAAGAAAAATATTTAAAATGGAAATATTCAAACCACAAGTACTAGATTACCCATTGAGAAAATTGTGCAAATTTCTCAGTTTTTTGTTTTTAGGCTATTTGGAGGGAAGTCCCTTACGCATGTAATTTCACAAGGATTTAAATTCCTTTTTATTGCACAACAAACTTTATCAGCACCAGAATAAATCTATTATCAAGTGCCCCCAAACCACTCAAGGACTACTTGAAAATTAATCACTCTGTCACACATCAAAAATAAACATCAAAGCTTTACAACTCATATCAATTCAATCTTTAAGTATGATATTATAGGAAATACTTATATCCCACAGTAAAAACTGTAAATATATTTAGACATGTACTCTTATGTGTATTGCATTTCTCTATACACAATTCTGGGGTCTGTATATGCTAATTACTCATCGTAAGAAGTAGACTGATTTATGACAGAAATAGACAACACAAACTTTCACTGAATTAAATGCAAGAGGTATATGACTATGAATTGAGATGTACTTTCGAATTTTTTTCGCACAAATGTTGATGAAGCTGCGAGTAAGAGATTTAAATATTGAGCAGGTCAAGGTCAAGTCATTTGAATAGAAAATAACTGAAGTCTCAATTCAATATTTGCATCAAATGGTTCTCTAGTGTATAATAACTATATCACCATTATGCTACATACTATTTACGATCTCCAATCAAAATTTCTGAGGACTTCAGTCTGTGCCATGTACAGATATAATCCCACAGAGCAATCTTTGGCAAGTAATATGAAGGGTTAAAAATTGACAAGTTTTGTAAGCAGAGACTCTACACTTTATATTCTGGTGGTCAAATTCAAGGCTCCTAGTAATCTGGGAAGCAGAATTTGGCTATATTGGAGTTTTATTTTGGATAAAGAATTTACCTGATGCTAATACCTCTGAGGTTTTATTATTAGAATTAGGTCTGCTATTCTGAATTTGAGGTACTCTGTTGTAAGGAACATTCTTGCTCAAAAATGGGTGATTGTGTGTGTAATCTGAAAAAGAAAGTAAGTTTACATCAGAATTTGCATTCTATACCCAATACTCTTTTTTAACTTCTCTAACAATTTCTGTTCAAGACGTGTTTTTTTTTATTACTTGTTTCAAGTAGAATTTTCTACCAAACACTTTGTCATCTCTTATATGCTTTTCAAACAAAATGCCCATAAAATTAAACTGAACAACTTCATATAATTCTTTCATTTTCTAAAATCATACTACAGTTCATATTGATGCAGAGCACCCGAGCCAAGGTATCACTTTACTTGTTGCGTAATCATGGTACACAATAATTGCTGCAGATTCAAAAGAAATAGCTAATTCACCTGCCAATCCGACATCAAACAGCGGTAAATTCTAGGATTAATTACTCTTAGCATACAAGCATAAGTCTTACCTATCAGGCAGGTCTTCTTCCGTTTGATATTAAGTACGGAGATATTAGAGGCAGAGAAGATGCTGATGTTTAACTGGATAAGTACCTCCACGTCTGCCGTAATATTACCGGTACATGGTAGGGTCACACTAAATACTGAAAAGTACAGAAATCATGTTATTACAAGGCAAGGATACATAAAATACTGAATATTACAGAAAATATGGCAAGGTCACACTAAATACTGAAAAGTACAGAGAACTTGGCAAGGTCACACTAAATACTGCAAAGTACAGAAAATATGCAAGTACAAGGCAAGGGCACACTAAATACTGAAAAGTACAGAAAACATCACTAAATACTGAAAAGTACAGAAAAGAAGGCAAGGACGCACTAAATACTGAAAAGTACAGAAAAAATACAAAGCAATGACTTACTAAATAGTGAAAACATAAGACATTGTTATTTTTAAACTTGATAAAGGATAATGTGCCAAAAATTTGTTAACTTGAGTATTAGTGTTTTTATTTTTGAAAAGAAAATTTCATACAGAAAGACATAATATACAGAAGAAAAGGAGTAAGTGGTCTTTTGTTGTAAACTCTTACGAAATTATCATTCATTTTAAATGTATCATTTGTATAATAACTCCCTTGTCCTTCATCCTCTGTAATTGCACACAATTAGTAATCAATTCATAGAAGACAGACTGACAGGCAGACATACAGTATATCAGAACAGACAAGTCAATTGCTAAGCAGGCATAAGAATACTAGTATTTTATATGACATAACGGTTAAACAGCACTCATCAAAGCTGACATTATGGTTAAACCGAGCTCTTCAAAGATCACTACAAATTACGGTGCCTATTACAAAATTCTACAAGTACAGGGAGCTTCCTCTTTGATGTTCGGATTTTTTTCTTCAAGACATTATATTTGAGGGGAAAGATAATTCAAGTTTTTTCTCAAAAGTGCAAGTTTTTTCTCTAATTTAAAAGTATTCACCAAAATTCAGTTTAAATATTATTACGTTACGTAAAATTACACATGTACTTTAAGCTAAAGCGATTTAAGTTACGAGACATAAATATGATAGGAACGCTAACAAACAAGAGAAATCCTAAGCTTGTAGCATGCTGTGAGAGCTACAGTACGGAAGCCTAAATCATCCACGAGTTTCCACAATAACTAATTAGATGTACTAATGAGATGATGGATGCTTAGGAAATCTACAGTTGACAGAACACAAGTCTCGCTTGTCACTTCTAATGCCATAAAACACTAAAGAAGTGCACATTTACTGACACTGTTTTAGTGTAACCTGAAATTACTACCATTCATCATGCATGTCAAGCAGTGGACATGCAATTTTAAACAGTGCACTTTAAAAATTTTTAAACAAATAATACATTTAACAAAGTGGTAACCAGTTTGTTCCTTTTACATGTATGTATATAATTTAAAGATAAACCACTGAGGTTAAGATATTATTTTTTCTGAAATGTTCTCTTTATTGGGAATAAGCATTTTTGACAAGTTCCAGGGGGTGGGGAGGAGAATGACCATTTAAACCCTCTAGATCCATGCAAGTAAAGCATTATCCTGTGTAGCACAAGTTTGTCTTTTGTAAAGAAATCTTGAAATAAAATGTTTATGAAGTAGCTCATTGTCATGGTGCTCTCTTTCCATCTACATTACATGTACTAAACATTTCAAATTTGAACTCATTCAGGCCTGGATCCAGCATCCTTATGTTAAAATATTTTAAGTTTGTTAAGCAATCTAACCATGACCTTTGACCTTTTTATCCTTAAAATTATATATAGGTGCAATATATTCCTTTCTGAAAAATCCATAAACCTATGTTAGTGTCAACAGAATGAATGGTTCTTGATGGTGAAATAATAGTCAAAATACGTCATATTTTAGACAACAGTGACCTTGACCTTTAAATTAACTTACTGACCCCAAAGTCAAAAGACAACTTCCATTTCTCCAAATTCAATTGATTTTGGTTAGGTCTAAGGGTTCTTAATCGATCATTCTGAAACTTAACTTCAGCAGAAGGAAACAAAGCTGGCACTTTTGAAAAAAATATTGTATCTCTAGAGACACAGGCAGATTATGTCTGAAGCTCTTTGTGGAGTTACTCTTCAGTCAACATTGATATTTGACTGTTTTTACAACTCAGGATAGCATGGGAGGCTGACAACCATGTACTTGTCTTATCTCCAGCTTTCCCCCTTCCATAACAGAAGATAAAAAAATCAAAAAACTGATTAAACAAAGAATGAGAAAGTATTTCGTGTTATATAACAATGTCTGGAAAGCCAGGTCAAAGGCAATTTAACCAGAAACCCTGGTGAGAGTCGTGCATTCTTGCATTTCTTTTGAACTACTTAAAAACATCTTTATTCATAAAGCTGCCACTTCAATAATACTTGAAAACTAACACCTGTACCCGGCATATATAAAAACTCGGCTATTTTCGTTCTTCCTGAATTCCTCCTTCGTAATATAGGCTCAAATAAGAGGCGGATCCAACAATCCGTTTGCCCCTTGAGGGTTGGGTTGGGTTGGTTGGTACGATAAGCACATTTTACCGACTTTGATCCAAAATATAGGACTTTTGGGAAGAAATAGGATACCGTCGCAGAAGATGAAAGGGGAGGGGGAGGTGAAAACGCCCCCCTCCCCTTAAAGATCCCTCTAAATCCGCTACTACACATACCTGAAAGATTTTTCGGCACGGTTCCCTCCGTAGAGATATTAGCATATGGTTTGGCCATTGCCCTCGGGTTTGACACTTCAAAATTCATGCCATAGAACATCTGTAACAATACAATCAAAGGTCTGAAGGCCCTGAAAGATACTCCACTTAGAATCTGCTGTAACATCTTATTTCACTGTAAGTGTTAATTTGTAATATTTGGTTACACGATATATGCACATGTAAAGTGTTCATACTTATGAAAAAATCTGGGACAATGAAAGAATTCTGGGACAAAAATTGAAAAATTCCGAGACACATTCCGAGACATTTTTTCTGACTTATCAATAAAATGTTGTCATGTACCTAATCTAGTCTCGTAATCCCGTGTCTCGTAACGTATAAGCATTAAATTTTGCATGCAATAAAGACTCGTCGTTTTTTTCGGGTAGGTCCGTTGAGTTCGTCTAAATTCGATACATCTCCCGAAGAGCGGAATTTCATTGCATTAAAAGTCGAAAGATGTAGGTTCGCATTAAATCACTTCCCAGTTTTATAGCTTACATTTCTCAGCAGTTGTCAGCGCTCATCCTGAACGTAATTATGATCTCAATAGATTCGGAAATATAACAATTAATTCTTTTAAAAGAGTGTTTACATAATTACCATTTCACGTATATATAAAGAGACCGAAAAAGAGAAGTATACAAACTTATTTTATCAGAAGTATATGCCCATGCGAACAGGCCGGCCTTTTAATATCTCAGCGGCACATGCCCGAGCTGTCAACGGGTACAATTGTTTTACAGTTTCGTTAAAAAATATTTACAATGCGTGAATAAAGTCTAGACATTCATTTTTATTTTGCCACGGACTAGTTCGAACCAATCAGAGAACGTAAATCTCGTCACGTGCACACAGTCTAAATTTCAATAGACCGTCAGCCATTCCGCCATTGCCGTATAAATGAATTCGCATGTAAAAGGAGTCATGAAACGCCAATTCTAATGCACTCCGTTTGTAACGCGCATTCTGATTGGTTGAGCGATGAAAAAACTGCAAGGGGATTCACGTTTCACTGCAGTTTTTGCTATGACGTCATGCGTTCCTATGGCGACGCCGTTAAAAGCAGACGTTTTCTAGCTCCTTGCTGACCAAAGCATTAGAATAGGGTTACCATACTGATGTTTTACAAAAACTGACAGGGTATCGGCGAATCCCCTGTCAGAAATATCCGTTTTACCGCTCGGCTGACGCCTCGCGGTAAAACTCAATTTCTGACAGGGGATTCGCCGATACCCTGTCAGTTTTTGTAAAACACATGCATGGTAACCCCTAATTTCCTGCAACAAAAAAAACCTTTTTTGGGCTTGATTTGTTTGAACATATTTCATTTCCAACTCAATGAAATGGGATCAGGTGTTAATTTTTTACAACATTATTGAGTGCCCTCTCCCTACAATATTGATATAATAAACATAATATAATACAGTCAAGAATGACAGCATGACACATAAAACGTATACCCTAATGTATACTCTCTGATTTAATAGCCGTTATCGTAAAATTATGCGTAACGTCGCGCTTTCAATACTGGACCCAGGTGTGATTACTGAAATATTTAAGTGTTTTAAAGAATGTTTTCCCTTTAGATTGATAAATTGATAAACAGATACATTATCTTCAGCGATCGACTGTTACCCAGAACATGAGGCGCGGCGGGTATTTTTATCAGAAAAAACGTCTCGTCAGCGGAAAATATTATAGCGTGCAGTGATAAATCGGCCTAATATTCATGACGATGTTTAGCCGACAATTACATGATTCTCTTTGAACACCGAAAAAAAAACAACAAAAACAAAATGGCTTTGCCCTTTATGCGATTTGATGTGTAAGTGTGGATCCAGAGGGGGGGGGGGTGTTCCAGACGACCCCTGAATTAATTTTTTCTATGAATGTACATATTTCTTAAAAAAAACTCGGACTTTAGGACCATCCCTGAAAAAAATCCTGGATCCGCCCATGAACTTTATATGCCTTATTTTTTTTACATGATTCATCTTTGTCTGGATACGCGTCCTTGATAAATCGATTTTTTTGCGGACCTGTTTAGAACCGTTTGAAATACCAGAACAAGGCGTTAGTATTTTTTTTTTTTTTTTTGGCATTATGTCGGATGTCTTTGGTTGTTTATCTGAAAATCTAATCGTAAATGACTATTATTTTTTCCGATCACATAACTTCATAGGCAATGTACTATACAAGAAGCCATATTTATAGTTTTAAGAGCTACGGAAAGGAGTTGTTTATTCTTATTGAAATATTGAATCTTTACTTGAGACTATATTTGGTTAATGCGTTTGTTTGAAAGAAAGAACACTTGTAAAATAATTTGAAAAAAGAAACTGATTAATGAACACATGAACATTTCATAAAATAATCAACTACTGGTATCTAAATTAGTGGCAAATGTCGTTATATTCAAAAGAGTCAACTGATTGAACTTTTGTTTAGTACTCGCGGGACAGTAAAAATCGTTTGCCTATATCTATATCAGAGAGAGAGAGAGAGAGAGAGAGAGAGAGAGAGAGAGAGAGAGAGAGAGAGAGAAGGAGAGAGAGAAAACAAATTCATTTTATTTTTCGATAAAGGCCGGTTTCTTTTGACGGTGAAAATGCATAATTCCGATGTTGATTGAAGTTAGTCGTTGGGGGCCAAAAATCTGTACTCATAATCAATCTAAAATTGAAGTTTTTCTCTGATCTACTTTCTACCTTGTAAACAATAATTAACGTATTGATAAACATGTGATTGTCCTGAATTGAAAAAATAAACATATCTTTTACAAAATAGCGATGATACTCATCAAATTCAAATAGCTATGAAATATCCATACTTCTGAAGTCCGTGAGATAATGATTGACAGCTGACCCGAATTGGTAAAAGGCGGGGCTTAGAGTTGTTGAGTCAGACGTTGTTTTAGTATCTGATGAGAACATAGCAGTACGGTGTCGGCATTACAATATAATATGCATTGAAAAATTCAGAATTGTTGCGTATCAATAAATATTTACCTTGCAAGCTAATCACAGAACGTGCGCGCATGAAAGATAATCATTAAATGTCAAACGGTGGGCGGAGCATCGATAGAGCGCAGATGTAAAGTAGTCCCAAATCGATAACAATTCAAAAAGATCAAATTTCATCTTGAAAATCTCAACTAATTTTATATTAATTCTATCATTCTATCAAAACAATCGATTCTGATATAAATTTTCCACACGCAAGTTTTGATGTCGAGAAACTGCTGACACAATCTGGAACTATTTCTCGCTGCGCACCGGAAGAGACGGTACCTCGAAACGACATGAGAATCGCGAATACAGTAAGAGACTCCTTCAAAAGGAGTATCTTAAAAAATCATTTTATACAATACATCATGTCGTTAATATGGAGGATTAGCAGGAACTTCTCGGTTGGGGAGGCTGATCCGGAATGTTTTGCTTTTCTGTCTATATGAATCATAAGGAATTATAGTTTATTATGGTTCTTTACATCCGCTCAATCCATAATCAGAGTGCGAACTGATACATAAATCCCTTGTTTTATTTTTTACATTTTACTCATTGGAGGGTAAAGGCTGAAGCATGAGAACAAGTAAAAAGTTGAACGAACATTAATAAAACTTGGATTTAACAAATGCAAATATATTCTGAGCGTAACAAAAGGTTTCGTTTTTGTTTAGTTTTGAGGGGTTTTTTTTTTGCGATTTTGTTATTTCATTGACATGTGAAAGTACACGCACATGAACGACATCAAAGTTACAAGACAATAGGGCTGGGACGATACATCGATATATCGATAAATCGCGATACGGTGTTCCACGATACGCGTATCGATACGTTGGAGCTATATCGCGATATCCGGACCCATTTTAACTCCGTTCAAAGGCATGAACACGCTCGTTAACTTCGTCGATTGAAAGCTTTGGACGAACTGAAACGTGTGACTTACTGACTTAAAAGGGTAAAGATGTTTTCCTTTACTAATCTTCCTATGTTTGATCCGGATAGTATGCAATTCGCACAATGCATTACAGTATAATTGTCAATTTACATTCATATAGCTTGCGGTACAGGCGGAAAGATCGCCTGAATATACGTATGCGCTTCTAGAATTTTTTTTTAGAAATACATACGCATATCCAGCCTGTGGTTTGTGGGAATCTAGCCGAAGAAACGACCAATGGCACTTGGATATTTTGTTGATCCGTGTCGTTGTCCGTTTCCGCGGCTAGCGGGAATCCTACAGATATTTTGTCTACTCAAACTCATGTTCGTTTAAAAAATTTAAAGCGGCGAAAGTAAAGTTTTCAGAATCCGTATCTAACGCGATCTTAACATTTACAATTTTGTAAGATACTATTGTCCAGAGAAAGTACCTGATTTCTGGATCAAAGAGTGGATGAGAGTGAGAACGACGTGAAAACGGCATGAAATACTTATGTCCAGTAGCTATTCATGCGTGCATGGTCCATTCATTTATCATCGATTTTTGAGATACTGGCGTTCGACCTAAATCTCTTCCATTTAAGATGATTTCATTTACTTATCTGAAAGAAAAGTTCTGAAATCGTATGTAGTGCTAGTTACTTAACTTCGTAGATTTTTAATATAATACCGACTCGTGTCAATCCTTGATTGAACGTTGGAAACAGCCTTTTAAAGAAGAAGGAGAAAAACGTCTGTCTACTACGATCTTTATATATCTTTTACATTTTCTATTCACGTCAGCGACAAATTTAACTCGAGAATATAATCATTAAGGATTAGTAGATTACGTCCACGTGGTTAACGCACATGCTCTCTCTCTCTCCCAAAATTTTGCTAATACATGTACATAAAATAAAACGTACAGATCTCGAGACGGAAAACCGTTTGTCCTAAAAAAATCAAAGTGCAGGATGTATCTATCGAATAAAATCAAACACATTTAAAGAACAATTATGCTGTAATCCTTTCAATATTGTAGAGAAAGGAGCGTTTGTTATGATTGTTATGGTTGTTTTTAATAAGATTTCCTCATGAAAAAAAATCAGTCTAGGATTATTCAAATAGGAAGGGGAACTGAAAAGAGAGATATAAAATGTAATTCCATGTATTGAAAAAAGGAAGGGGGGGGGGTTACATAAATTCATGAACTTTTCATTTTCAATCTGAGAGCACGAGGCCCTCTTATTTGCCAATTCATGGCTTTTCTTGTTGATGCAGTTACTGAGAAAATGAACAGACAAAAAAGAGGATAAATACATGTTAAGGTGAAAAGTTGAAAACATAATTGCAAAGGGTACAGATTTACTTGTAGCTAACTAGCATCTGTCTATCAGTAATAACTTGTGATGTTATTGTTCAAAGTTTGAAAAGTTTATTTAATTTCTTGGGATTTTTTAAATCTTGATTATTCCAGGATCTAGAAAAATATGGTCTTTATCAAAATATTTTAATCTTATACTTGAGTTTCATTCAATACAGCCTGGATCTTCGTTATAGCAATTTACATCAGAAATATCGTGATACATATCGTATCGTAGGCACTATATCGTGATACGTATCGATACGCTCGAGACCCGTATCGTCCCAGCCCTACAAGACAATGTCAATTTTACATGGTCAATGGAAAACATATGTGAAATACAGAGTATACAAAAAAAATTAACGTTTTGTGAAAAGTTTTGTAAGAGTTGGTCTAACGTTAAGATAAAAGCAAAAAGGTAAAACTATTTAGGTAGCACCATGTGAAATAGGTCAAAGTCACGATAGCAAAAGGAAAGTTTTATCAAGAGGAATACAAATCTGACGTTACAGACAGACAAACGGACAGGCCAAAACAATATACTCCCCGATCTATACATGATTAATAGAAAACTGTAATGCAAACTGACCGCTGGAGGTATCTGCCTAAGGGACTGCCATGTGAAGTAGATGTCCTTGACATCAGGATTGAGGGTCAGGAGGAAGGACAGGGCGTAGTCATTGACGATCCCCTTCCGTACATAGTATAACTCAGCTGTTATCCCTGAAAATATATAAATACATTGTTATAACGATCTGCAATACAGACATTGTTCACTGCATGGATTCTTGTCATTTGTGTTTCGTTCTTTAGAGGAAATTAGAGGACATTCAATATTTTGTACGTCTGTCTGTCTGTGCCACAAAACAGCCCAACTTGGACCTGGTCAGCTTTCAATCATCATATCTGGAAACTTGCCTTACTTTAAACAATTTAAGCCTTGAGAAACAATTTAAGCTTTGAGAACCATTTGGGTCTTCGGTTCCTGAAATTCAATTTTATCATTTGCCTGTAATAAGTAGTTTCTATGTGATGCACTTTTTTGTACTTTGTGTAAAAGAACTATGGACAAGTCCGTAAACGTCGGGTTAATTGCTGTAATCTGGATTACAACACCATTTCCGTGTTACCAATAACCGATCTTGCGCGTTTCCGAGTGCTCCTTATGATCTCTTTTGATTGTTTCAAAATCTGTTTAAGTGTCTTAAACTGTCTTTTAGGAGAACCTTTGTTTTCTTATTGCTTAATTTGGATGTTATAAAATGAATATCATCGGGAAATTACGGTATAAAAGAAATTGAAGTGTCAATGACACTTTTTTCTCTGCAATTCTGGTGACACCTTGTCTATTTACTATAATGGTGGCACACTATTCATATGGAGGACAATGAACTGTGTACATGTACGTGTTATCCCTCCCATCCAGTAAAGGTATTTTGGATATCTTATTATCCACCACGCAGCTTCAGTAATTGCACGGAGCAGAAGTAATTATTTAGGTTGTTCTAATAGGGAAAATCACTGCAGCATACCTGTATCAATCATCAACACGAGATTATTCATTACTGTCGGTAATTAAAATCATTATTACAAGCAATGCTTCAAGACTACATGTACATACATATCGGAGATACATCAACGTAACGTTCCATTCCCTGGTTTACGAAAACTGAACTAGAGTAATGAGTTTGTACTGACAAGGGATGTGCTACGCCAGATAAATGAATTAGGTTTCCAAATCGTTCATGAGGGTTGCCCATCACAAGATCAATTATCCCCGTCAAGTAGGATATTGTGGGGCGGATCTGGGAAGCAAGTGGTTTTCTGGATCCTCCTCCTCCTCCTGCCTTTTTTTTTTTACCTGATACCGACATTTGTGTAAGGAGGTTGCAATATACTGGGTATACACATTTCCTAGATCACTTAAAAGTTATCTACGATCTACTAGTGAACCCTAGCGCCTCGCCTAAACCATACCGTTCCCTCCCGAGTCCCGCCCAATCCCTCCGTCCCTCCCTAGTTTCTGAAAATCTTCAGGATGTGAGCTTGGCACGGACTTAAACTTGACTCCTACATCTCAAATACATCCAAGAAATAATTCCCCCTTATCATGACGGCCTAACGGTAGACTTCATCCCCCATACCTTCAAGTACATGCAGCACAACATTTACAAAAGCCTCAAAATCTCGTCAATTTTTAAAAGCTTCTAAATTCCAGTCGATTACAAAAATTTTCCCAGATCAAAGGAAAAACCCTTGAGTGAAATGATTGTATGAGCTCTATCACTTTGTTATGGCAAAAATATGAGGAGTTTGATATCTGCCAGGCAATGAACTGAAAAAATCAGAAAAGATATGTAATGTTATAGCGGTTATGTAAGTCAAAGCATGCATGTTAGAGACTGCACGTGTGGGTCCTTAAAGATAACTAATCTGTTCTCTACATCTAAATTGAACACTTCTTCCTCAATCTAATCAAAATATGAATTTTGATTTCCTTGCCAATACCAACGCGACCTCCTCTAGCGAGGTTAGATGTGTTTACCGATTCTGTAAAGAGAAAAGCTCTGCCCAGGAATAACGTAGCTTACATGGGTCGTGACGAACAAATGTAGTGTAAGACATCGTAAACCATCGTCATTCTGTGGTGAACTATTTGTTTGATCCATAGACAAGAAATCAGAAGAACAAACGGCAATCTACTATTTATCTAATGATATCTAACTGTGTGCATTGATCTTCTTGAGGGCAAGTTCGCGAATAAAGATGGCTACAGACCAAAGAAAGTGGGGGAGTTTTTATATTTACCAATAATTCCGGCCACACTCTAACAATGTCCCTCGCGGACCACATTCTTGTGATGCCCCTCGCAGACAGAATTCTGGCAATGTAGTCCCTCATGTAATGTAGAATTCCCTAAGAATGTAGTCCCTCGTGGACTGCATTCTGACATTGATCCCCCTGGCATTGTCCCTCGCGGACAGAATTCTTGAAATGTTCCTCGCGGACTACATTCTGGCATTGTCCCTCGCAGACAGAATTCTGGATTGTCCCTCGAGGATTACATTCTGGCATAATCCCTCGCGGACAGACTTCTGGAAATGTCCCTCGCGGACATCAAACTGGCAATGCCCTTTGGGGACCATATTCCGGCTTGTCCCTCGCGGACATCAATCTGGCATTGTTCTTCGCGGACTACATTCTTGAAAGTCCTAAGTCCATTACGGACATCAATCTGGCGATAAAGTGTATTTAATTCGCAGTGTGAGTTATAGTGAGTAAAGCGACGCTTACTCCAGCTACCTTGTCTCGCTCATGATGATCATCGAATATGCAAATGGCATTTAATATAGGAGTTAGGTGCATGAAGACAATGTGAAGGGGAGTTTATAATCTTTTCTTTCATGAGAGACATAGACTGGAAACCCCCCCCCCCCCCGGGTCTGTTGGGTCAGACCCCCCCCCCAACCCCGGGGGAAAGGGTTCTAGATCCGCCCATGATACAGCCTCATACAGGTGCTTGTCGTCAAGTGGTTATAGTATCTCTCCACCGGACATAAACGGTTTCTATTTTCAGAAATTTCAAGTGACCATTCTGAACTTTTAAACCCATTCTTCGTCGATAGAAAACCACTTCTTCGAGCACTGAGTGCATATATATCATATTCACTTAAAATTGAGACTATATAAACAAGTTTTTGCTATGCTTTTAAGAGTCAGTCCGTGTTTTCTTTGTTTAAACAAAGGATCAACCTAATTCCCTCTCAATCTCTCCTGAACGAAATAAATTTCTGAGGGCCGAGGAAGCAACATCTATTTTACACCATTGTCATTAATTTTGCAGTTTCTGAATGAATAGTCACAACTTAAATCAACACAATTCAGTATGGGAGACTCGTGAAAAATGAGAAATTTGTTTAAACGATTATGCGGAGCGGAGACCGTACAAATAACAGAGAAGGGAATAGAATATTTGACAAACATTTGTAAAACAGATTAACTTTAAGCCACGGGGGGACACACATCAAGCTGTCTGATTAATAAACTCCGTATCACCTGCCACAAGTGTCAAATTCACTCATTCTCCTTTTTAATATGACTTTTTTTTCTTTCACAAATCACAGTGCTACATCAATGATTCCATGGCAGTTGCCACACAATTGATAGTGATTTACGTCGTCGTTTTCTATATTATCAACCATACTAGAACCAAGATTCACTCAGTCATTCGCTCACTCTCTCATTCGCTCACCCTCTCGTTTTCGCTAACTCTCTCATCACTTACTGACTCGCTCATTGTCTGTTGTGTCCAATCACGATCATGGTCCCTCAATCGTACTAGCATTTCATCTATCCAATCTCCTGGCTCCACTCACTCACCCACTCACTCACTCACTCACTCACTCACTCATCCACTCACTCACTCACTCACTCACTCACCCACTCACTCACTCACTCACTCACTCACTCACTCACTCACTCACCCACTCACTCACTCACTCACCCACTCACTCACTCACTCACTCACCCACCCACCCACTCACTCACTCTCACTAATACATTGGGGTTTTTTATCCAGTCACAATCATGTTTCATCCATTCTTTTAAAATTCACTTGTTCATTTATTCAATCATATGCATTCGTTTGCTCATTCACTCATATACTCAATAACTTACTCTCTCACTCACTAACTCACTCGTTCACTCATTGTCTTTTTGTCCAGTTTGTGTAAATCCTCCCACGACCCTGGCACCCTAACTTGAATTTCATAATGAAACGTGAAACTGTAAGTTAAAGCCAAGTTAAATCTTTGTCGTTTCCCTTGTTCAGAAATCAGCCCCTATCTTTATATCTACATTATAATTTGTCTCTCCCTTAAAAATCTCCAAACCCGAGAGTGTCCGGTGTCATAATTAAAGCCAAAAACCTGCAATTTTTGCAGGTTCGCACATCTGTATTCTACAGCCATGAGTCGCGTAACAAAACGTTTTACAACAGCGTAATTACCCGAAGATGTGAAATTGAAGTAATTTGTCCTTTATACATTCAAAAAGCCAAAGAAAGGTAGATAGAAAAGCGCAAGGTTTTATTATTGTAGATGTGTAATTATGACTTGGCAAGGAAGGGTAATCTTACATATAATTGCCGTTGTGTGCCATACCCCGCTTACACCGATGATTTATAGGATACCCTGTAAGATGATCCGCTTGATTACCAAATATTCCCCGGCTATTTGAGAATGATTTACACACCCGCAATCTCGACCCGCCGCGCTGATGACGGCATTGTGTCACGCAAAGTGCTTTCTTTTACGCCTCGTTTTCAAGTGACGATACCGACCAAAGATGAGACGTCTTTCTGCACAAAGATTAACACAATAACTTGCTATGTAAAATATGGTACATGTCCAGTAATGTTTCTTCATTATTGTTTCTATATAACGTAAATGATGACTATATAGTTTTAAAAGTCTTACTTCCGGTTTCAAATTGTTTGGACAGATCCAATTTCTTGTCCTCTTTTTAAAATTCTTTTACTTATAGATCTTGCAAAAGTTGTGACAACGAAGAGAAATTGATGACAGCGAAGAAAAGCAGTAAACAATCTTTCAAAAACTTCAAAAACGACGGAATCAAATTATTTCAACTCATCTTCATGACGTCGATCATAGCTCCAGTTGAAAGAAAGGAGGAGGTCTCTAACAAGATTCGGTGGCAGCACCAACAGCAAAACACCAAAACGCACCAAGCGAAATACACAGCAAGAGACGCAAAAGGGACTCGACATCAAACAGAAAAGACCAACGACACCAATGGACAATCGGCACCGACTTAGGACGGTCATCTGCTGTATACGCCAGTAGTACGTGCGCGCAACCCTTGTTATTGTTTGGTTCGAAAGAAGCACATTCAAGTAACATGATCGTCGGAATACATGTTTAATTTTGTTTAAACTGCATGCTGGGGTGATGCCATTCCTCGAATGCTGCATCTACCGACCAATATCAGGAGTAAGCGAAACATCAACCCTTGACCTCTATCTTGCTATTTATTTTTGTTAGAAGAAAAAAAATACCGCTTGGCATACGGTAGATCGCCGTCGAAATTCATCTCCATAAAATTTTGACGAGTTAAATACAACATAACAGAGTTGTTCTGTCAGACGCTGGCCTAACACGATGACCTTACCATTTCAAAACGTCAACAACGTCAAAATTATTGCCGTTTAGTATTCTACATTAGTACATTACACGTGCTGAGACGTCGCTTATAATAATATCTCATTAGAATGAAGTAAGGCACCTGCATGGAAGCACAACAAACTGAAAAAACTTCTATGACAGGGAAAAATCACGAAAATTTGACATGGAAAGCGGCACTACAACATACAAACAGCTCTGACAAACAACTAGGGCCCATTTTGGTCAATGAAGTCATTGTGCTGTAAAAATCTCCATGACCCTTTACTTGTCTCAAGGATGATGTTGACAAGAAACTTCTCTCTCTCTCTCTCTCTCTCTCTCTCTCTCTCTCTCTCTCTCTCTCTCTCTCTCTCTCTCTCTTAGGATTCGACTAAAACCACGTTTTGTATAATTTACGATATGAACAATCACTCAGATAGCGGTCTGACTATAAACACGAGTATCTTCCAGCACATAACGTATCAAAGAGTGATTTATGAGCATGTTACAGTTTTGCAGTGAAATAGGAGCCAACGAAGATCAAATGATTGTTCAGACAAAAAATATACCATCTTATCATGTCATCGTGTACGTCTTCACTCGCATTTCAAGAAGGAATCGACTACAGAACGAATAGTATTATTTACGAACTAGACTCGTGCTAGCATGCAGACGACTGCATTCTATAATGACTGCAATGTATATTTCAAAACATAAATACTTCGAAATATTCATGGAAACTAAAATGTTAGAGTTCAAATTGCTAAGAATCATCAACGTTTTGCTTGACGTAACGGATTGAGCTTTTCAATACATTATCCTGTAAATGGAATCTTTTTTCATGGAAACGCTATTTTCCTTTTTACCAACCACTGATTGATCTTTTAAGAGCGACCTTTCTGCGTCCGACATCAATCAAACAATTCAATTCAGCAACACAGATTAACGGACGGCGGACCCATCATGGGAAATCGTCAACACTAACCAATTCAATGTACAGGAAATTCATCCTACTCCCAATCATCAGTATTTAGACGAAAATGGTAACTTGTAAAAGGACTTGAATTAATCCATTTATATTGAATGAAAATTGTTAATCTCGGCAAAAACTGCAACTCAAGGTCATAACTTTGATGGTAGTTAATATGATCAAATAAAATGTTTTTGAAATGACAGAAGTTGCCATTCCGTAAGTTAAACTTACAGCTCGGGCGACATGATCCATCGGAATGGGACCGATGGGTTGTAGACATTTTCTGTGTGAAAACATATTAAAACTAGCTCTAATAGCTTAATTATTTTCCCCCAAACAACAAAAGAAAACAATTTTGGTCTGGTCTCGATCTAGTCAACACGGGGTATTCAGTTTGGCTGTACAAAGCAAGACAGCATATGAGGTGCTGGCCACAAATCTTGGATGGAAAGGGGGGGGGGGGTCCTTCATCTGCGTTAAGACCTCCATCTGACTTCAAAGGAAAAGACAAAGTACAAAGTGCAAATGTAAATAGCCCTGAAATTTGATTAGTAGTAAGAACTCAATACAGGAGCCGAATAATCTGTTTTAGGGTGATAGAACGTTTCATCCCTTCTTCTCGATTATTCAGAAGTGTTGTCTGGCGATGATACCCATTGACTGATACTCATTAGTCACAAGACATCAACGCAAACAAACATAGGTAATCACAGATTACAAAGCTCACCTCGTGACAGCAAAATTCAATTCAAACATATTTCTTAGTACATGTATATTGGCTTTTAAAGGCAAAACCACTCAACTTCTCAAGCAGAAAAAGTAGGTCAAGGTCATTTTATGAAAGTTTGATCAAAGATACATCCAATATGCAAGTTTGGTACATGTAGCAGTTATACTTTGCTCAATATTGGCTTTATAGAGCAAAATCACTCAAGCGGAAAAAGTAGGTCAAGATAATTTTATGAAAGATTGATCAAAGATACATCCAATATGCAAGTTTGGTACATGTATCACTTATACTTTGCTCAATATTGGCTTTTAAAGGCAAAATCACTCAAGCGGAAAAAGTAGGTCGAGGTCATTTTATGAAAGATTGATCAAAGATACATCCAATATGCAAGTTTGGTACATGTATCACTTATACTTTGCTCAATATTGGCTTTTAAAGGCAAAATCACTCAAGCAGAAAAAGTAGGTCGAGGTCATTTTATGAAAGTTTGATCAAAGATACATCTAATATGCAAGTTTGGAACATCTAGCACTTATACTTTGCTCAATATTGGCTTTTAAAGGCAAAATCACTCAAGCGGAAAAAGTAGGTCAAGGTCATTTTATGAAAGATTGATCAAACTTACATCCAATATGCAAGTTTGGTACATGTAGCACTTATACTTTGCTCAATATTGGCTTTTAAAAGCGAAATCACTCAAGTGGAAAAAGTAGGTCAGATGCTGCATCCGATGCATGGGTCCATCTCGGCATCCAAAGATGAATCACTTGTGCAAGTTTGGTTACTGTAGCATTAGTACTTTGTTAGATACTGAGCTACCCCAAACTGCTTATCCAAATCACTCAAGCGTAAAATGTAGGTCAGATGCTGCATCCGATGCATGGGTTCACCTCAGCATCCAAAGATGAATCACTTGTGCAAGTTTGGTTACTGTAGCATCAGTACTTTGTCAGATACTGAGCTACCCCAAACTTCTTAACCAAGTCACTCAAGCGGAAAATGTAGGTCAGATGCTGCATCCGATGCATGGGTTCACCTCAGCATCCAAAGATGAATCACTTGTGCCAGTTTGGTTACTGTAGCATTAGTACTTTGTCAGATACTGAGCTACCCCAAACTTCTTAACCAAGTCACTCAAGCGGAAAATGTAGGTCAGATGCTGCATCCCATGCATGGGTTCACCTCAGCATCCAAAGATGAATCATTTGTGCCAGTTTGGTTACGGCAGCATTAGTACTTTGTCAGATACTGAGCTACCCCAAAATTCTTAACCAAGTCACTCAAGCGGAAAATGTAGGTCAGATGCTGCATCTGATGCATGGGTTCACCTCAGCATCCAAAGATGAATCACTTGTGCCAGTTTGGTTACTGTAGCATTAGTACTTTGTCAGATACTGAGCTACCCCAAACTTCTTAACCGGACGCGGACGCGGACACGGACGCGGACACGGACGCGGACGCGGACGCGGACGAGGACGCGGACGCGTGGGGTTATAGCATAAGCTCACTCAACTTCGTCGAGGTGAGCTAAAAATTTAATGAGCGGAATACAATCCTGCTCTGAACCGGTGTAAATGTGGAATCCAGAGAAGATGTCGGTGCACACACGACAAAACTCCTATAATAATCAGTGTGATAATGGGATGTGTTGACAACCTTTGCTTTAACCAATTACAAATCCCAAAACATTCAGTGTAAGACATGTTTTAGTAATAGAATGTGAAGCTATGCCATTTGCAGTACTGACAGATCCTCCGGAGATAGGGGGAACAACTCTGCAACTAAATCCCCCACAGTAATGGTTATCATTCATGCGTAGCCCTCCCCTATGATATCTGGTTATCCAGAGGTCGTCTCGGGTCACGGTCCCACGTCTTTTGTTTAACTCAGCAGAGGCTGCGCTTGCTTTCAAATTTCACGTATCATATTTCGTGACAAGGAATCTATTCTCAAGATGTTCTGTTATATTTATTTATTTTTTATGGGATGTATGCCAATTACCGAGCTTGTAGAGGGATTTTCTGTGTTTACAGAGGCTGTATCCAAATGTCAAACTTGACCCTTCTATCTGAGATGTTAGTTGTGACTTGACTTCATTATAAACACGTGGGCTTCAATCTCTCCAATTTGTACCTATTAACTTTTTACGAACGATCGAATACACGCACTGTAGGTATAATCACCTCTTTCGTTTTTAAGAATATTTGAAGAAAAAATCCTTTGACAAGCAGCCCTAGTACATTAGTCATGAAATGATTTCCCTGTTGGTGCAGAGCTCATGTGACCCAAACAAACGACATCTTCGCATTAATGAGCTAAAAATTCATAAAACAGACCAAGCCCCCTCCTCTCCTCACATCTTCATGCTCATCTTAAAGTCCGAACAATATAATGCTAAAACATATCACTGAAAAAAAAACTTCTGACAGGGAAAATCACGAAAAATTGATATGGAAAGCGGCACTACAACATACAAACAACTCTGACAAACAATTTTGGTCAATGAAGTCATTATGCTGTAAAAATCTCCATGTCCCTTTATTTGTCTCAAGGATGAGGTTGACACGAATCTCTCTCTCTCTCTCTCTCTCTTTCTGTCTGTCTGTCTGTCTGTCTGTCTGTCTGTCTGTCTCTCTCTCTCTCTCTCTCTCTCTCTCTCTCTCTCTCTCTCTCTCTCTCAGTTATTTTCTTGTTGCAGCCATGTCCACCCATGACCACCAATGGCCAATGACAGTGTGCGACATCATTTAAAAAAATCTTTCCCTTTCTCATAACCATTCATATATCCAATTTGGATCGCTTTTCGAAAAAAAAAACTTCTTCTGAAAACTTAAATTTTTCGAGTCTATTGTCCTAGCACTGACACTGACATTTGACCTATTGAAATCATGAATTCCTTAATATAGGATGAAGAAAGGTTCGTGAATTTTCGTCTGGAAAGTGAAAGTGTAACGGATATACAAAATGACAAGAGAACGGAATAGCGAATAAAGAAATATGCTGTTTGCGGCTTCGTGGTTCAATTTGGGATTTTATTTCATTTTCCAATAGAAAAAAAGAGCTCTGAATATTCGATTCCCAAGGAACGAACAGCTCACATTATAGATGAACTTGTGCAATGATAACGTTTACACAGTGCTTACTCATTATGTTCAATACTTCCTTTCTATTTTCAATTTCACATTCAGTTATCGTCCCTCCATATTAATTCCTATAGCGTCTCTGGACACAATCTGCCTGTATCCAAATCCTGAACATAATACATATATGGCGTAAATCATTACGTCGTTATCTGTTTGACTCTTCCCTTTCTAGCTGTCCATCAAGTCTGATTTATACGTGGGTGAGCTGTACTTTTCACAAAAATCTATGAGACATGCAACCCCCCTGGGAAAGGATCTGTCAAAGAAGTATCCACATCTAAAGGGATCCTCGCTTACCGGTAAATACAAAGAATTCCTCCATTTCGTCGTGGCGGGTAGTAGTATATTATGTGATCAGATATCAAACTAGAAAGGTTTCTTGTTGCGGTTGCAACAAGAGTGTCTTCCTCCTATACAATTTTTGGTTTGGAAATATGAAGGACGTCACATTACATGTATTTATATTATATATTTAAGTTTTCAAATAGCAGTAACATTAAATTTTCAAACCGATAATTGTTGGTGAGCAACCATTTGATTTTTTTTTGGGGGGGGGGGGGGGGGGGGGGGGGGCAGGAATTCTATTGCCAGCCGGTAAAATTTTTTCAGCAATTTTCTGAGCAGGCCATTTTTTTCAGCCATTACCAGAGTCGGAGAAAAATTTTAGCCGGTTCTTCGGGCCGGATTTAAACAAATTGTCAAATGTTGTGAATGTCTGTGTAAGGTAAGTTAAACTCCCCGCTGTTACAGAGTATGAGTTAATAACCGTTCCTTCAGATGTCTCTTTGCAATTAGCGAATTTCAGACAGATTGTATGATGTTTAAATAGAACCTTTTCTAGATTTTTGTGCCTATGCGTATTAGGTCTCTGGTAGATACAGCTATGTGAACAGTTTGTATTTATATTAATTATTTTTTTGACTTTAAATTGTCTGGCACAAAGGGCCAGCAAAAATTTCCATATCATGCAATGTATCCTTACTTTTGCATGGTCCGGGAAAAAAAATTGCCGGCCCTTTGGGCCGGAATATTTTTTTCAGCATTTTTCAGAGCCGGGATTTTTTTTTTTGCAAAGGACCTGTTAAGATAAGGGCCCTGTTTAGCCCTAAATCTCGTGACTTATTTCTTCTTCATGGCGAATCGTATACAGAAAATCATTAATCATTATTGAAATATAATGTATTTGCAGACCTTTTACATGTTTTACATTCCGTTACAGAAACCTTAAGATTCTAAAATTAAGGTCGAAAGAGGTAGGGGTGCACGGATAGAAAAACCGATAATATCGACAAAAAACGTAGAAATTTTAGAATATTTTACCAAAAATGGATAAATATAAATTAAAAAACATCAAATATGTCTACATTGTGTATCAGAAATAGATTTCGAACGTTCCATCTCCTTTAATCGGTAAATAATGCAATCCGGAACTTAAAATACGGTCTCATTTTGTATTCAATGGCTACAATGTAAGCCTATTAGCGCGAAATACACATTGGCGGAGAAATGAACATCATTCTTGCTTATTTCATTCCTAATTCTTGTATATTTCATTCAGTCATATTTGGGTTACATTTTTTGATGGATTAAAGAGGAAAAATAGTCAAATGTGCTATATTTAATGGTCGAAAAGGTCGATTCTTAAAAAATGCACCCCCCTTTCCATTTTTGGTTTTTCGTCTATGGGGTTATGTTCCCCCCGGAGATACAGAACCCCACTTTGCCAAAAAAAATGTATCATTGATATACATCTCCAGTAAAAGTGGCTTTCTGTATATCCGGGGGGAACAATGTTCAAAAAAACTTTTCCGTTTTCTATTGATTTCTATGAGAAAAAGAGAAGTTTTGACCCCAAAATTAGCAATAATATGCAAAACAGATAAGAATTTACTTCATATTCTGATGGTATGCAGTATAAGTATACATTTTACATAAGAAAGTTCTTGAAATTTTAATTTTCAAAATTCCACTTTTCAGGGCTGATTTTACGCCTTATCTTAACAGCTCCTTCTTCCTGCCCCCTTCCCCCATAAAAAAGGCGAGCTCGTAGCCGTAGAACCAATTTTCTTGAGAAGAGAAATGGTAATAACAAGTTACGTTCAATATATATATATAAATACCATGAGGTTCTCGCTGTGCAGGTTCAAATTTGGACCCCCCCCCCCCCCCCCTTCCCTTTTTTCAAAGTTTATTTTGAATTTCCATCATGGCGACATCGTTCAATATAAACAGAACTGTTTTCGAAAAACGAGGGGAGGGAAGAATGTTGGAGAAATTGTTCATCAATTTGTAAATAAACCAACCGAAAATTATGTTCGAACGTTTGCTAGAATTAGAAATTAAACTTGATGTTCAAAATATAGTTATTGAAGTTTAGAAACAGGTTTGTAGGTTAGAAATCGGAATCAAACTACCACTTTTTGTGTGTAAATTCTGGTTTGTAGCTGATCTCTTCTAAATTAATCAACTGTTTTAAAATCAAATTGTGTATATCGAAATGTATTTATGAAATGCATATTCATCATTGCCGTGAAATCGGAATTTGAAAATCTCAACACTGCTTTTCTCGAGTCGGACTCGGACTACCAATTTTAGTGTGCGCCCGATCTGTTGGCGTGAAGGTGTATCGAAATACCCAACTCAAAATTTCGATGCTCATATCTTTTCAACAGTAAGAGATAGGAAAAATCAGAAAGACTAAATAAGACAGATATATGGATAAAAAATAATAATATTGAAATTTTTAGGAAACTTCATAAGCTTAATTTTTGTTTACTATTATAAGCAAAAAAGTGTCTTCCTCCTATGAACTTCTGAATTTGGAAATATGAAGGACGGTGAAGGACGTCATCGTAATAAATCGTTACAGTGTGCATCTAGCATTTCACATCTTGCATGGCTGTCGACTTTCAAAAAGAATGGAAATTGTAGATAGCAAAATACGAGATATTTAAGCTTACAAATAGCAAAACATGAAATTTTCGGTCCTTTTGAGTAATTCGACGCTCCCGTCAAATATTTGAATCTACTAAAAAACATGATAAAAAAATAACAGAGACCAAAAATAAAAAAGACCAATCTAGCTTTTACTCCAAACGTAACGTTGGAGAACTTTCATTGTCCTAGCTTACAGGGTTCTTGAGAAATCGCTGATCCAATTTTCCACGGTTACGAAAACAATAGGTCTTCCGACGGAAGACCTAATAAGAAGCTTTTCTTGTTAAACTAGGCCTATTTCGTTGCAAATGACTTTATATGTGGTAGAAGATTTATTCAAAATATCTGAAAAATTGGGGCATTGAAAGCGGGAGGGATTTATTCATTCAATCTAACCTTATTACAATAAAGTGGAAAAATATATTTCCCCTCTGGATCTGCCCATGATATACTCTCTATGACGATTAACGGTACCTCTAACAACCCCCCCCCCCCCTCAAAAATAAGGCGAAATCGGCATCCAAGGACCTGCGGAATACACTTGGTTAAGACTTGTAAGAGACACGACTGTTTTAAAAGTAAGCTAAAAGAACAATGAAAATTGTGACTTATATCACTAGAATTATTTATGACAATCAAGACAGACGAACGGTGAAAAAGGCGTCGTTATGCCTATGGATGGAAAAAAAAAAACAGAGGGAGCAGAGCATGGTGGATAAAGCAGGTAGGCTGCCGACGTGAAGTTCTACTGGTGGTACAATCAAGTTTTACTGCTTCTGGCGCCAAGTTTAATTTTCAACATTCACTGCATAATTTTCTTTTCATCTTTAATGCACAATCTCTCTTCCTGATTAAGCGACATGCAGGAGATACTAGTACTCCGAGGACACATACGATAAAATGAGCTGTGGGCATTCTTACTAACAGTTCAAATAAAACGTGCATACATTAAAATATAAATTATGAGGAGTTATCGGACCTGGTTAATACGTATAGTAGAATATTATCGAATCTTGGTGTAATCACTTGTTTGTGCACGAGGGTCCGGACTGGATTGTCGGACCAAATTCTTTAACCTAAGCCCCGAACGAACAAACAACCATCTTCAAGATTCCACAAAAAGGGGAATCTTGTCCAACTGATCAATGGGGGAGAAAACTTGCCAATCAAAGCGGTATTAGGTGGAGATGACTGTTAGGGGAATTTGTCAATATTCCCCTGATAAGGTTAAGACGGTTCAATTTTGAACTGAGATTCTTATATAAATACTGATAAGAAAGCGTCGTTTTTGAAGTTATGATAAATATCTCGTACATCAGCGTCAAACCAGTGTCACATAATTTAATATTGACGTCCCTTATCATACATTTTTTGGCAAACTGGCGTTGATTTGTAAAGTGTTGTTATGTTATCAGAACTTTTGAATTTTTTTCGCCTATTTTGGAAAAAAAACGTTTTGACATTTCTCTTCAATTCATTTAGATTTAACTTACATGTACTTAATCTCAATTTATCTCTAATTTTCTATCAATCTAAATCTTAAAACTTTTAATCTAATCTCTAAATCATGCGAGCATGTTCGTGTTCCAAAATCACAAAGACAAAAAAAAAACTGAATTATACTTATATAGATAGCATCGAAGAATGTACAGAGACGAGTTTTGAAAACTCGTATAAAGCTATTTGACAAGGAAGAGGGGGGGGGGGGTTAATTGTCAGAAACACTAGAAACCCCCTTCTCATCCAGAAAACACAGGATCCTATTATAATTTCATTCTGGATTTGAGCATCGATTTAATTCCTTAGTTTCAACCCCTCGTCAAACTTGTACTAGCTATGCCTCTGTAAAAATCAGGAAAATGTCAAAACGTTTCCCGCCATAAACCTTGCAAAAGAATGAGTACGTAGCATCACATCCGACGTACATCCCGGTGATTTCCGACGGGTTGTGCTGAGATAATGAAATAATTACAGTGCAGATAAATGATGATAGATGCAGAACTGTCAACCTGACAAAAAATGGAAAAGATACTGGTTTGAACAGAGTACGTTCGAAATGACTGAAGACCTAAATAAATGCGCTGTCAGCCTGTCATACCCCGAAAAACACGGTCCAGTTGGTCCAACCTGTCCAATGAACTTCTATAATGTAGCAAATGATTTTCTGATTTTAAGGAAATTATCTGAGTAATCATTATGAATAGTAGTGATGTATAACCATCCTCACTCCACACCCTCGTTTCTAGATCTTTGACTGATATCGATACGTGTTTACAAATTGTATGGTTTGGAAAGATGGTTTACAAAGTGTACGGTTTATAAAGATGGTTAATTCACAAAGTGTACGGTTTGGAGGAATTGCTCACAAAGAGTACTGTTTGGAAAGATGGTTAATTCACAAAGTGTACGGTTTGGAAAGGTGGTTTACAAAGTTAGTGTTTGGTTTAGAAAAAATATGGTTCACAGAGTAAGTGTATGGTTTGTAAAGATGGTTTACAAAGTGTTTTGTTTGTAAAAATGGTTCACAAAGTTAGTGCATGGTGTGGAAAAACTGGTGTACAAAGTGTATGGTTTGGAAAGATGGAATATTTGTATCATGATTAGTGTCATCATGCATTATAAATAAGGAAAAAGAGTAATCCAAATATAATGATTTGAAAAACAATCGAACACTCCCTTGATGTTTAATATTAGCACGTGGAATTAATGATGCTGTACGGATGGCAAATATTGATATGCATAAAGATCTGTCAATTTGACGCCAATCTAAGATATGCATGTAAATGATAGGATATGACCTTTCATATTTGAAATGTTTACTGTCCGTGGGCTCTAATCAGACAAGAATCGAATGCCTCTCCCCTCAGGATTTAGATATCTGCGTTACGGCGCGCACCTGCTGAATGCATAAAGTGTGTATATTGCCAATTGACACTGGTTTACACCTTCGTATTGTAAAGTTTTGTCCCTCGGTTTTATGATACATACATTTTGTAGTCAATATACTTCACAAACTTCAGTATCTATTTTTGTGTATAAAAAGCTTATCTATACTTATCCTTGGTTTAATGAAATTTGGCTTTACGAAAATTCGAAAATTGAATAATTTTGTCATTTTCCAGTTATGTGTCATTTCCATTTCACATCTCACATAGCGCCAAACATATGTCCTTGACCTTATACTTTGATTCAAAGTCTTTGAGTAAATTTGTCTGCATGTTATTGCTAAATGCCTCCGTAGTATTATGGTTAGACTTGCTCAAGTCCTTATATCAAATAATTTTACAATTAAATACTTAGTTTCTTTACTGGCGAGCAAAAGTTGTCTTCTCTGTATTGTGATATAAGCTTATATCTCTGCAACCAATTGCTCACTGCTTATAGTTTTAAAAGGGGCATTTCTTTTCTACTTGAAAATTTAATTAATAATTACAATTCTCTTCATATAACTTTATTTGATATAAGGACTTGAGCAAGTCTATATTATGGTGTGAACTGTCATTTCCTGAAATGAACTATTGGGACATTTCCACGCTAATTGGGGGAAAATGCACGAAATCGTCTTTCAGTTTTTGGTCATACAGCTAGAGCTTATCAAGTCATTACCAGCATA